>JBBDGP010001949.1:0-740000 GCA_037952835.1 Lithobates septentrionalis
GGTACAGCATTGCATGACCACGCAATTAGCAGTTAAAGCGACGCAGTGCCAAATTGTAAAAAGTGCTCTGGTCAGGAAGGGGGTAAATCCTTCGGGGGCTGAAGTGGTTAAAGAGCAGACGTGCAGCTACGATGGCTCGTGCAAGGGAGCCAGCCTGCCACAGTATAACTTTGGCGGCTGGTCGGGAAGGGGTTAATATAATCCACATCTCTTAAGTTATCTACTGCCATGCAATGTGGTCATTTTGCCATTTAATTATGGCTGCTGTGCCCTCTGCATAAGGCAGGTCACATTATAGGACCTCATTGCAAAAGTGCAATGACTTATTTGGTAAACCCTCCAGGACAGAGAAGGTGGATCTCTAAAGGGCAATGCAGTATTCTTTCTGGGGAATTTTAAATCAAATAAAAACGTGGATTATTGTCTATTTGACTGACATAGGTCTCCTTTCAGCTGAAGCACTCTTGTGCTACAAGCTACCCTAATACATACCATGTTACACCTCTACATGCGAGGCTATTTGCATGCAAAAGCATAAAATGTTCACAAGTCTTTCTGAATTTGAAGACTAGGAAGTGAGTCAGCTTCCTTCTGGCTCTGCATTTAGCACATAGAAATGTGCTGTGTATGATAGAAAGTGTTTATCTTTTCTGAACATCTTGTTTGGTTTTACAATACAGCACAAAACGCAAACTAAAATTTTGGAAGTACACAGACTAGAAATGGCACTGAATTTTTGGACCACCATATCACAGGCTAAAATAAGTGATGCAGATGGAAGGTGCAAATGCACAGTTAGCTACAAAATTCACACATGTAACATGACAATCTCATTATGGACCAAAGTAATACCATTAGTTATAGTGAACAGCAAGGATTCATTAACCCATTTTCAGCAATGAGCCTGAAACTTATGGGAAACACCAAGTTACCACTTGGAAGCCTATTAAATTGCATGTATGCTGCTGTAATCTTTAAAAGACCCGTTTTTAAAAACACCATGTTTGAAAAGAGACTAAAGAGATAGAAGCTGTACTTTAACCACTTGAGCCCCGGACCTTTATGCTGCCTAAGGACCAGAGGTCTTTTTCCAATTTGGCACTGCGTCGCTTTAACTGCTAATTGCGCGGTCATGCAATGCTGTACCCAAACGAAATTTGCGTCCTTTTCTTCCCAGAAATAGAGCTTTCTTTTGATGGTATTTGATCACCTCTGCGGTTTTTATTTTTTGCGCTATAAACGGAAAAAGACCGAAAATTTTGAAAAAAAATGATATTTTCTACTTTTTGTTCTAAAAAAAATCCAATAAACTAAATTTTAGTCATACATTTAGGCCAAAATGTATTCGGCCACATGTCTTTGGTAAAAAAAATGTCAATAAGCGTATATTTATTGGTTTGCGCAAAAGTTATAGCGTCTACAAACTAGGGTACATTTTCTGGAATTTACACAGCTTTTAGTTTATGACTGCCTATGTCATTTCTTGAGGTGCTAAAATGGCAGGGCAGTACAAAACCCCCCCAAATGACCCCATTTTGGAAAGTAGACACCCCAAGGAAATTGCTGAGAGGCATGTTGAACCCATTGAATATTTATTTTTTTTGTCCCAAGTGATTGAAAAATGACAAAAAAAAAAAAAAAAAAAAAATATTTACAAAAAGTGGTCACTAAATGATATATTGCTCACACAGGCCATGGGCCTATGTGGAATTGCACCCCAAAATACATTTAGCTGCTTCTCCTGAGTATGGGGATACCACATGTGTGGGACTTTTTGGGAGCCTAGCCGCGTACGGGGCCCCGAAAACCAATCACCGCCTTCAGGATTTCTAAGGGTGTAAATTTTTGCTTTCACTCTTCACTGCCTATCACAGTTTCGGAGGCCATGGAATGCCAAGATGGCACAAAACCCCCCAAAATGACCCCATTTTGGAAAGTAGACACCCCAAGCTATTTGCTGAGAGGCATATTGAGTCCATGGAATATTTTATATTTTGACACAAGTTGCGGGAAAGTGACACTTTTTTTTTTTTTTTCATAAAGTTGTCACTAAATGATATATTGCTCACACAGGCCATGGGCATATGTGGAATTGCACCCCAAAATACATTTAGCTGCTTCTCCTGAGTATGGGGATACCACATGTGTGGGACTTTTTGGGAGCCTAGCCGCGTACTGGACCCCGAAAACCAATCACTGCCTTCAGGATTTCTAAGGGTGAAAATTTTTGATTTCACTCTTTACTGCCTATCACAGTTTCGGAGGCCATGGAATGCCCAGGTGGCACAAAACCCCCCCAAATGACCCCATTTTGGAAAGTAGACACCCCAAGCTATTTGCTGAAAGGCATGGTGAGTATTTTGCAGCTCTCATTTGTTTTTGAAAATGAAGAAAGACAAGAAAAAACATTTTTTTTTTTCTTTTTTCAATTTTCAAAACTTTGTGACAAAAAGTGAGGTCTGCAAAATACTCACTATACCTCTCAGCAAATAGCTTGGGGTGTCTACTTTCCAAAATGGGGTCATTTGGGGGGGTTTTGTGCCACCTGGGCATTCCATGGCCTCCGAAACTGTGATAGGCAGTGAAGAGTGAAATCAAAAATTCACGCCCTTAGAAAGCCTGAAGGCGGTGCTTGGTTTTCGGGGTCCCGTACGCGGCTAGGCTCCCAAAAAGTCTCACGCATGTGGTATCCCCGTACTCAGGAGAAGCAGCAGAATGTATTTTGGGGTGTAATTTCACATATTTCCATGGCATGTTTGAGCAATATATCATTTAGTGACAACTTTGTGCAAAAAAAAAAAAAAAAAAAAAAAATTTGTCTCTTTCCCGCAACTTGTGTCGCAATATAAAATATTCCATGGACTCGACATGCCTCTCAGCAAATAGCTTGGGGTGTCTACTTTCCAAAATGGGGTCATTTGGGGGGGTTTTGAACTGTCCTGGCATTTTATGCACAACATTTAGAAGCTTATGTCACACATCACCCACTCTTCTAACCACTTGAAGACAAAGCCCTTTCTGACACTTATTGTTTACATGAAAAAGTTTTTTTTTTTTTGCAAAAAAATTACTTTGAACCCCCAAACATTATATATTTTTTTAAAGCAAATGCCCTACAGATTAAAATGGTGGGTGTTTCATTTTTTTTTTTCACACAGTAATTGCGCAGCGATTTTTCAAACGCATTTTTTGGGGAAAAAACACACTTTTTTTAATTTTAATGCACTAAAACACGCTATATTGCCCAAATGTTTGATGAAATAAAAAAAGATGATCTTAGGCCGAGTACATGGATACCAAACATGACATGCTTTAAAATTGCGCACAAACGTGCAGTGGCAACAAAATAAATACATGTTTAAAAGCCTTCAAAAGCCTTTACAGGTTACCACTTTAGATTTACAGAGGAGGTCTACTGGAAAAATTACTGCACTCGATCTGGCCTTCGCGGTGATACCTCACATGCATGGTGCAATTGCTGTTTACGTTTGACGACAGACCGCCGCTTGCGTTCGCCTTAGCGCGAGAGCAGGGGGCGACAGGGGTGTTTTTTTTTTTTTTTTTTTTTTTTTTCTTTATTATTTTTTTGCTTTTTTAATCTTACTTTTAAACTGTTCCTTTCATATTTTTTTTTTTAATCATTTTTATTGTTATCTCGGGGAATGTAAATATCCCCTATGATAGCAATAGGTAGTGACAGGTACTCTTTTTTTGAAAAAATTGTGGTCTATTAGACCCTAGATCTCTCCTCTGCCCTCAAAGCATCTGACCACACCAAGATCGGTGTGATAAAATGCTTTCCCAATGGCGCTATTTACATCCGGCGAAATCTAAGTCATGAAATACTCGTAGCTTCCGGTTTCTTAGGCCATAGAGATGTTTGGAGCCACTCTGGTCTCTGATCAGCTCTATGGTCAGCTGGCTGAATCACCGGCTGCATTCTCAGGTTCCCTGTTGAGACAGGAGAGCCAGAGAAAAACACGGAAGACGGTGGGGGGGGGGGGCATTCCCTCCCACGGCTTGTAAAAGCAGTCTAGAGGCTAATTAGCCGCTAGGATTGCTTTTACATGAAAGCCGACCGCTGGCTGAAAAGAATGATACCAAGATGATACCTAAACCTGCAGGCATCATTCTGGTATAACCACTCAAAGTCGTGAATGGCGTACCTGAAGACAAAAAAATGGTTAACAATGGTTAACAATAAAGCACAGTAAAGTGTAAATAATTACACACCTGAAAAACAAACATGATAAAACATAACAACAATAACAATAACAATAAAACATTGCAGAATAGAATACAGTAAAAAAGAGCAGAACAATAGAGAGAGAGAGAATAGAGAGAGAGAGAACAACAACAACTATTTTTTTTTATTTCATATTTTTTTTTTTTTTTACACTTTTTTTGTAACTAACTTTTATAACTGTAACCGGTTCCAGGTTCGGGTCTCTCAAAATGCGATGGCATCTTGGGAGACCCTGTGAAAGTGTGCCTAGTCTGTGCAATGCTGTACCCTACGCTAATACTCAACTAGTGAATGGTAGCGTTCAAAACATTCACCAATGCAAAGACCAGGATTGTCAGGACAGGAGGGACAATAATAGCGGGTGTCACGCCTATATCCGCGCTTGCTGCAGACACGACATCTTTTTTGGGGGGTTCGTTGGGTAGGGGTACTCGGGAGGACATAAAAATGCCTCTCATGCAGCCGACTGCATTTGGTTGGGGATGTGAATGGGGGAAGTACGGGCGCTGCAGAAGCGGTGGGTTCCCAATTAGGATTGGCGAATGCAGCAGGAAGGGCATTATGGGCACGACGGGCCTGTGTTTGTCTTTTTGGTGGCAGCGGGACACTACTTGTGCTTGCCACCTCGCCAGCTTGAACTGCACTTATGGGACTCGCCACGTCACCACGTGTTACTGCAGTGCTGGTTTGACTACGACCGGGGTGTACTAGGCCGCTGGCGCTTGCCAGTTCACCAAAACGCTACCAAAAAACTGTTAGCGATCGCAGGGATCAGGCCTGACTCTGCGAACGCTGCAGTTATGCTTTTAGTGTTTTGTAAGTGACAGTGATCAATCGATACTGCACTTGGGTGGGCTGGGCCGGGCGGAGGGGCAAAACGCAGGTGCTAGCAGGTATCTGGGCTGATCCCGCTAACACTGCGTTTTTGGGAACCCTAAACTGCTGGTGACGCTAGTATAGATCTGATCGGATCAGATATTGATGCGATCAGATACTATACCACTAAGGGAGGTGTACGGTGCGTGCGTGGGTGTTAGCGGTACTGGCGCTAATCTGACGCTGCCTGGGGCTGGTGCTTGCCAGTTCACCAAAATGCTACCAAAAAAACTGTTAGCGATCGCAGGGATCAGGCCTGACTCTGCGAACGCTGCAGTTATGCGTTTAGTGTTTTGTAAGTGACAGTGATCGATCGATACTGCACTTGGGTGGGCTGGGCGGAGGGGCAAAACGCAGGTGCTAGCAGGTATCTGGGCTGATCCCGCTAACACTGCGTTTTTGGGAACCCTAAACTGCTGGGGACGCTAGTATAGATCTGATCGGATGAGATATTGATCCGATCAGATACTATACCACTAAGGGAGGCGCATGCTGCGTGCGTGGGTGTTAGCGGTACTGGCGCTAATCTGACGCTGCCTGGGGCGACGCATATCACCGCCGGGCGATCGGGGGGCTAAACCTTTATTCGGTAATAAACGGCGGGTGCCCTGACACTATAAAAAATAAACAAACTAACCAGCGTCAACCGTAACGGTTATACGGTGATCAGTGGTGAAAGGGTTAACTAGGGGGCAATCAAGGGGTTAAAACATTTATCAGATAGTATAGGGGGGTCCCTGACGCTATAAAACGCTGACGGCGAACCTAAATATTTACCTCACTAACTAGCGTCACCAGCGACACTAATACAGCGATCAGAAAAATGATCGCTTAGTGACACTGGTGACAGGGGGTGATCAAGGGGTTAAAACTTTATTAGGGGGGGTTAGGGGGGTACCCTAGACCTACAGGGGGGTAACAGTATCTATCCCAACACTGTAACTGTCACAAACTGACACTATGCAGTAATCAGAAAAAAAAAAAAAAAAAAAAAAAAAACTGCTGGTGTCAGTTTGTGACAGGGGGGGGGGGGGGGTGATTGGGGGGGGATCGGGGGGCGATCGGGGGGGGGATCGGGGTGTTTTGTGTGCCTGGCATGTTCTACTGTGTGTGTGTGTGTTGGTGCACTCACATTGATGTCTTCTCTCCTCGGGCCGGAACGGAAAATACCGACCCGAGGGGAGATGACATCATTTCCTTTGCTGCTGTTTAGCATACAGCAGCAAAGGAAGATTCTCATTGGCCGGCGGCGATCGCGAGGGGGGGGCCACGAACGGATGGTCTCCCCCTCATCACCGATCGCCGCTGGACAAAAGACGACCGCCTCGGGCACCGGGGGGGGTCCGATCGGACCCCCCACCCGCGGAAGGCAAATCACGTACACTGTACGTGATTTTGCCTGTCCGTGCCACTTTGCCGACGTACATCGGCGTGAGGCGGTCGTCAAGTGGTTAATCCTGACTCGTCCGAGAATACATCATAGAGAACGAAAGTTCGATGGACAACCAGTATTAAAGTGTACCAGAATGTTTTTGAATAGAGCAAGAATGGATTAAAATACTGTTGGCTGTGTCTTGTTGGAAGACCTCCTATAAAATTTCCTGCCACCGAGATACAACCAGGAGAATTTTTACAAAGCCCCTTTCAGACAGTTGTTACCAATGGGTGTTCTATTAGAAGATTTCTCCTCCTCTGCTGGCCAGGGAACAGAAAAATGGTTTTAGCCTAAACAATTAATGCCAAATAGTTTCTCAAGCCTTTTAGCACCACCAAGGCCTGCCTTAACACCCCCAAGTTACAGAAAGTGTAGCCAGACTTCAGTCTCATGTATTTAATGGAGGCAGACAATTTTTATTCAAAGATTAACCCTTCAGCCTTTGTGGTATTCAAATTAATGCTTGGTATTGTATTTTACAGCAGCACCAAAAATTTTAGTATAGATGGAAAACCCCCAGCACATGTATGATGGGGGAAATTCTTAAAGTTTCATGTATTGTTAATGCATGCTTTTCTTAAGCAAAGTTAAAGCATATCCTCAAAGACAAATATTTTTCTCAAGAACTTTTACGGTGTTGAACACAGATAACAGTTGGATAAAGGTCATGTAAAATAGGTGGACAAAACACACTCCAGTTGTATAACAGATTCACTTTTATTAGCATAAATATTAGTTAATACTGCAGTACACGGCATTTGAGAACAATCAACCTGTAGAAAGAAAAATTTAGATTAGAATTAAAGTCCTGCATCTATTACAAGATCAAAAACTATAGATAATTTGACGGTAAAACATCTGGCTTTAATATTGCCATCTGGATCTGAAATTTGTAAGGTATCCTGCATTGAAATATCTGTAGGCTGCCCTTGCTGACCATTCCTTTAAAAATTCTGGCCTATAACCACCATGCTGTGACAATAGCGATAGCCAGAAAATTGGAATGAATCCATTTAGTAAATCATATCATCCAAATTAAAAAAAGATCCCTAGTGGCAGAGCATATATAGTTCAACAGTTTGTAAGTGGTGTGCAGTAAAAAGGTGTGGTGGAATAAATGGGGATGTGCATGCCAGTGCAGCGGTGGTCATTGGGGAGATAGTTGGTCCGGTAGTGATCAGTGTTAATTTACCTGATGGTTCCACGGCACTCAGGCACTGAACCAATTAGGGAAGCATTTGGAAATCTAACAATAGCGTATAGCTCCCCAATTGTGCAGATTTCCATCAAAAGTGCAAGCCAACGCCTCATTGTGACAGTGGAAAGAGCAGTTGATGAAAGCTCAACCTTGCATGGTCACCTAGCATATTTGTGGCTTATACAAGTGCCAAGCAGGGATCAAGTCCAATTGTCACTCCGCCATTTCCGCTCTCCCTCACCTTCTGCATTAGTACTCACTTTTATTTCCTGGTTTTAAGATTTAACTATGGTATAGGTTGAAGGATGCTTGCAGGAGACTGAACTGAATAAAATGCAAAAATTGGAGACAATGGTACCCAAATGTGTATTTGTACTAGGATCCTGCACAATAACCAATCAGGCTCTACTACATTGCAAAATGTGATAATTTAACCAAGGTAATTTTTGGTTGGAGGCAAGCACAGATCTCAGCGAGTTGCTGTTTTTCCAATAGGGGGGGGGGGGGGATTGACAAGGGGGAGACAAAGGGGGACACTGGGCAGCTCTGGCAGCCTTTCCATTATTTTAACTTCAAAAAAAAAAAAAAAAAAAAAAAGTGTCCACACCTTGTAGCACTCTCAATTTGGGCCAATAAGCAGAGAATAAAATAAATTCAAAATGCAGATTTGGTGAAAATAAAACTATACAAAAGCAAACTTCACAAGGGTCATTATGCTATGCACTCTATACTAAAGAGCATTACATATGGCAATGCTGAGTGTTTGTACATAGTAAGTCTTACAATCTTTACCATGCATGGGACCTCTGGATTTCTTAAAATTTACATACAGCAATAAAATCGCTTTGTGAATCTGCAAATCCTACCAGTAACTTCCTGTTGCAATCTGACACTAAGCCACTGCCTTGCAATTTGCAGCAGCATTGTCAGCCTACCATGCAAGCTACTTTGGTTGGCCATTTGACTGCTGGTCTAATAGTCCTGATAGGAAGCGAAACCGCAATTAAAGTGCATACGACAGGCTGATGGTGGTTGCTGCCAACTGCAAAGCAGTGGCTTAGCCAGCAACAGGAAATTGTTACTGGAAGGATTTACAGGCAGAAAATTTACAGGCAAGAAATTTTACAACAGATTAATATATAGTTATACATTCTATAAATTTATAGTTTGCACAGCACTTTACAAAAAAAAGTGCGCAAGAAAAAGCCATTTATTCACAGTGAAACCTGCTGAAAAATAATAATAGTAATGGTTTAAATCTAACATGTTACATTTATGGCCATCCATGTTAGAGAAATGCTGCTTACCTGAAACCCTTTCATTCCTAAAAAAAAAAAAAAAAAAAAAAATTAAAGGATTAGTAAAAAGTTAAAATATTCATCTGCAAGTGATATGTTTAAGTGACCTGAAAAAAAAAAAAAAAAAAAATAAAAAAAAATCTTGAATCTTAAAAATAGATGGCTTTCTGGTGAAATATTAGATATATAGCGAGAGAAAAATATAGCACAAGAGAAACCCATATACCACACACACACAAATGTACTGACTATATGACACATTTCATAAACTTTAGAGTTTGTGCTTTTTAAAGATATCAGGGATGTCAGCAAAATTTCACATGACTCTTTACAAGCTATACAACAAACAAGAGCCAACCATGGAAATTGTTAAACGTATTTGTGCATACACAAACATTAGATCTTTATTCAAAGAGTGCATTCAACAATCTACAGTGAGGATTTGCACTACAGGGACTGGTGAGTGGACTCCCTGCCCATTGTTCACACTGCTGGCAGGGACTAAGCTACTGGAGGCAGGGCATTAAATATACCATACCTTTACTGCACCTATACTGCATGCTGGTTTACTAAAAATGGTCAAGTGCACCAACACTTCTTAAAAGGGCCCCAACAATAGCTGTAAGAAGATCATAAGGACTGCTTCTGCCGTAAAAACCCTCCTGCAATCCAGTGGCAGAATTATAAGGGTCGCAACAGTCGCAGGTGCGACTGGGCCCTGTAGTTCTCCGCCACTTCAGGGGGCCCACCTGACTGTCCGGGGTGCGTGTCAGTCTCAGTCGGGTTCATGCCGTGGGGAGGGGGGGGGGGGGGGGTTTTCACCCGCTACGCCGAGGGGAGAGACCATGAGAGAGAAGCGCTGAGTTTGTGGGCTCTGCCCCCGCCTATCTAGAAACAGAGACTGTAAGGGAGGCGGGGCGGAGACTGAAAATACTCAGCAGACCAATCCAGTGAAGGCGGGGGAGGAGCTCTCCCCTCTACGACTGCGCAGTGTGTGGAGTACCTACCTGAGGCAAGCAAGGGATTGCTGGAGGAGGCACGCCGTGACGTGAAGGATAATCTGAGGAGAGGGAAGTGATCGATTGCAGTGCAAAATGGTGGACTTACCGCCAATCGATCCCAACCTCCACCACCTCTGCGGCTCTGCCTCTTACTGATCCCATCCCCCCACCACCGATCTCATCCCTATACCCCCAACCCCCATCACCTCTACAACAGAGGGGGTGGGGGGGATAGGGATGAGATCAGTGGTGGTGGGGGAGAGGGGATCAGTAAGAGGTCCCCCTCCAGTACCACCACCCCCCCTCCAGTACCACCCCCCCTCCAGTACCAGTGGAAAAAATATAGTATCAAAATCATGCTTTTGGGGGGGGGGCCCTCATGATTTCTTGCACCGGGGCCCTGAGGCTTATAGTTACACCACTGCTGCAATCCCCTTTGTTCTCTCACCCTTTCATTTCTATTGACAAGGCACATTTAGGCCTAGCATAGACGCCATTAATGCACTTTGGTAGTATAGTGCGTGTTTTCAGTAAATCAAGCTTTATTACTGCTCACTGCTGCACTTTAGGTGGGCTCTGAAGGCGTTAAACAGTGTAGGAAAAAGGCTACATGATCAGGAAAAACCTAAAAATCGCTCATCACTGGACAATTGGCTGCTTTTTAAATCACATCATATATTTAGTGATACAATTACATCTCATACAATAGCCATCTAGAAATCGCTCTCCCGTTCTAAAAGCATTACAAAATCTTTTAAACCTGTCACATCCCACTTACCAGTCCTCCCTGACACTTCTTTCTAAATCACTGTTGTCATGGGCTGCATTTTAAGAGTGTTTCCCTGAATACTCCTCTCTTAATACTTTATCTCCTGAGGCAGGTCACCATTGAAACCAGCTGCATTTCAAATGAGGTGGGTCCATTTGAAACCAGCTGTATGTCAAATGAGGTGTGGGTCCATTTACAAGTTTAAGTTCTGGTTCACACTTATGCAATACAGGAAACTGAAATGCGGTGTGGGAACCACACAGGATTCACTATCACATGGCGCCCAGGCGATCTGGTGCAGATGTCAAGGTTATAACAACCCGAAACGGATTACAACACAGTGAACACCCATGCAATGCAATTCAGGTGCAGGGAAAAATGGTCCTACACCATTTGTGTGGATGCGATTTCAGCCATACAAAATGTATGGCAACAATCGCACAGCACAGACTTTGCATATGATGTGCACAGGAATGTTGTGCAATTCCTGTGCAAATCACATGCAGTGTCTAAATCGCACAAGTGTGAACCCAGGCTTAAAGACCACTAGAGTATGTTTGCAACAGTTTATGAAATGTAACATTCCATAGTATGCTATATTCCAAAAACCTCTCATCTTAAAATTGAAACTACTCAAAAGCTAAAGTTTTGGTTCTGACTCTTGCACAGCCCATCAAAACAAAATTGGATGTAGTGCAACACACACACACACACCTTCATATTGGCATCTGCTATATTGGCAAGTTACTTGATACAAGGCACAGGATATGTCCAATTGTGAAATCAATACAAGCTGTAGGAAAATAAATCTGTCTATACAGTAATTAAAAGCGATGTTCCACCCAAAAAAACAAAAAAAAAAAAACACAATTAAAAGCCAGCAGCTACATATACTACAGCTGCTGGCTTTTAACAATAAGACACTTACCTGTCCTGGAGTCCAGCTATGTTTCCATCAGTTGTCGGGTGCTGCCACCGCCATTGCGAGTAAGGGTACCCGGCAGTGTAGCCTTATGGCTGCACACTGGGAACCCTACTGCGCATGCATGAGGCCCTGCTCTCTCCTACTGGCCCGGCGAGAGGGAGGGAGGGAGGAGGGAGCCCTGCGGTGATTTCACGGGCCGCAGCCCAGACTCCTGGAAGAAGTGGGAATAGGATACCTGTCAAAGACAGGTATCCTGCAACCCCTCCACCCCCAAAAGGTGCCAATTGTGGCAACGGAAGGGGAGAGGAGACAAATGAGTGGAAGTTCCACTTTTAGGTGTAACTCCGCTTTAAGAGCTTTAACTAGGGATTACAGCACTAATGCCCGGCCATATGAGAGTTGAATCTTGGCTGGTGCAGTAGGAACCAGCTGAGATTTGAATCATTAATGGGTAGGCTGAATTTACAAAGTTGATCAATCAACTTGGGTACAACCAGCCTGCTGGATTTGCTTCCAAATATCGCAAGTGGCTGCTATAGCTGCTAGCGAGAATCATAGTCTTCTCCTGATGGGGATGGCTGCCCCCGCTCCAGGAGAAGACAATTGCTAGGCAGCAGGAATTCCCCCGTCAACACTGTTCTGTTTCTTTTCTGTAACCTGTCTAAGCTGCCTTACTCAACTTCCAAGCAAAAATTTTGTGAAATGTTACAAAAACCAGTCAGTGCATGCATCCATTCAAGAAGGTTGTGGCAGATCTTTCAATTAAGTATTTTATGTGACTTACCTGTTCAATAGCATTGCCTTCAGCATCAAAAGCATCATTAAGGAAAGTGGATTCCATTGTTCTAGCTTCCAGGGGATACAAGTCTTTATCAGACTGCCGAGTCAGAGTTCTTGAAGAAGCGGAACTGAAGGTTCTGTTGAGTGCAGGATATTAAAAGAGAAGTTCATAAATCATGTAATGCAATAGAAAACACATCTACTAGAAAAGCACCAGTCTATTTTTCACCAACTGTTGCATTTACAAGGATACGTTTTACTAGTTTCTGAAAAGGCCAAATCAGCTTTTAGTAGATTTCACACTCAGTATCATGTAGGTGCATTATTGGAACTGGTTTCAAGGCAGCTGCACTTCCCTTAGCTTTGATAAAAAATAGAATTTTGGTTTTAGTGAAAAAAAATGGCTTTCCCCATTTGCTTATTTTCATGTCAAATACAGTACAGGCAGCCAACCTCTATGTTCTGCTTTCCTCCTTGCATACCCAGTAACTTTAAAGTCAGTCTATACTTTAGATAGGTCAATCTACAGTATTGACTGGTGTGTAAGTTGTATAGGATTTAGTGCTTGAATACCCAAAACTAGAATTGGGAAATAAAAAATATAGGATGAGGATATAAAAAGGATGCGCTATAAGGATATAAAAGATATGCTATAAAATTATAAACAAATTCTAGAATACATGTAGATGGGTTTTAAAACCAGTAGATTTTTTTAAACACCAAAACCTTATGATCAACATCTTCTGTCATATCTAGCCCTGATAAAGTGTTGCAATATATAGAGATTCCCCCCCCCCCCCCCCCCATATCAGACTTGAGATTGAAACAAACATCAAGTTTGTTTGAAAGGATATTTCTCACGCTAATGCCTTTGAGGACAGCCTGTGTACTTGTTACAATGGGAACTTTGATACCATGGCTATATTTTAGTTGAAGTTGTTCAGTCTATTGTTGTGCAATGGTCTTAAACAATAGATGGACAACCTGACATACAGTATAACCTATGGCATGTACAATACCAGAGTGCCATCTTGGAGGTAGAATTTGAGAATGCCTCCAATTGAAAATGGTACAGTTGGGCGTGGCCAAGAGCGGCATGTGAGAGGACATACCTCACAGCGCTCCCGCACAGAATCCTCCACTGATCCTTCTCCCAGCCAGCTAAAACTCGGTTCTCGGCTCAAAACACTGCAGGACTTACCCCAGATGGCACCGGTACCTTTTCCTGACTCACAGGCAGCAATGTTGACCCACAAAACAGACGGAGACCGGGAGTCCGCCCGAAATACAAGATAGCGCCGACCCATCGCTCCCCAAGGCCTCACATGGAGCTGACAAGCTGATAGATGTGAGTAAACTTCCCAAAACCCCCAAGCAGCCTGGGAAAGAACCCCCCCCCCCCAGGGACATGAGATACTACACACAAAAAATGGTGGGGGCAAACAGAGGGGAGGAAGACATGGATGCAACCCCAGCCATACTGCATGCAGCCCTAGCAGGGGAACCGAGCACACAGACCCAAACTGTGTCAGGGGTGCCAGATCCTCTGGATTCAGACATGGAGAGGAGGGGGGGGGGGCCCTGCAGCCCACCCTGGCAGACATCCTCAGAGCAGTGCACAACTGCACAGGGTCTGCACACACACACACACACACACACACACACATTACAGGAGCAATGTCGAGGCATGGAGGAATTGGGTTTCATCCGCCATGAATGCAGAAGATAAGAGAACGCACCACCACAGCAGAGGGACGCATTAGTGACATGGAGGATAAAATAGCCCCACTGCTCAGAGACTCCCAAAAACACAGCTAGAATGGCCAGAGCCAATGACATCAAATCTGATCTCAAAAATCACATGAGGAGGAATAATGTGCGTATTGTGGGGTTGTCGGAGAAAAACAGAGGGCAGGGACCCCACAGAATTCGTGGGAAAATGGCTGGAGATTTTTGGGAAGGAAGCCTTCACCTCACTTTACTCAGTGGAGAGAGCCCACAGGGTACTGTCTAGACCTCTCCCACCGGGGCATCCACCCCGCACACTACTGGCAAAGCTCCTCAATTACAAGGACAAAGAAACCATACTCCGCCAAGCAAGGGAAAAGCACAAATTCCTTTTAATGGGGTACTCAAATTTTTACCCTGACTACTCAGCTGAAGTGCAGAGACGTAGAGCGGAATTTGCAGAAGTAAAGAGGCGACTCCAGCAGTTGCAGACACCATACGCCATGCTGTTGCCGGCACGACTCCACATCACAGCAAGTGGCCAAGCACACTTTCAAATCGGCAACAGATGCATCCTCATGGATAGACGCCAATTAACAGTCCATTCGCGAGACCAGAAGAGCCGCAGTGGAGGACGACTGAAGGCCACATACTGGGCCCACCAAAGAGGTGAGCACCATGCCCCCCATCTTTATTATGTTTCCTGCACAAGAAGCTGACAACCCGGCTGGAAGCACCAACACACTTTCTCCCAGCGTTGAGCAATGTGTTTGAGCGATTAATACAAACTTACATGGAAAGCACTAATCGGCCCCCCATGAGGGACGCAGGTTATGTCAACCAAGGATACCCCAAGTTTGTTGTTTGGGTTTCTGCCTTACTTTTCTACACAGTTCAAGCTGCCCGATTTACTTACAAATTGCAGGCAGGCAACAGTTTGTCCAGTCACAGGGGTGATGAAGACTCCCGGGTTTTTTTGTCTATTAATCCAATCCAAGGTTGAATTAATTCGCTGTCACAGTTCTGGAACTACCTATACTCTGCCCACTATACATTTACCACAATGTTATGCAGGCCTGCCGGCTGCTATAGTGCTGCTCTTAGTGGCCAAGCATGAGCAAGCATCACCCAGAGAACGAGAGGCCCAGGCCTCCCCAAACCACCTAAATTTCAGACTTCCACAGATGACCACTGTACCCATATTGTCCTGGAACATTAGCGGTCTCCAGGACCCGCTAAAAAACGTACCATGGTTTCCACGGTTCTTTGGAAACATGCCCCGGCAATTTACTGCCTGCAGGAGACTCATTTGGTCCCCAACATGGTATCCTGTATAAACTATGCATGGCTGGGAGGGGGGGTTATCACTCTACGCACACCTCCTATTCCGGGGGGGGGGGGTGTGAGTGTTCTAGTGCATAGGTTGGTAGATTTTCAGGTATACATGACCGACTGACACTGAGGGGAGATATGTTATACTAGAAATGTAAAGTGTACCAATTGAAATGTATTTAGCTGCTCTGTATATCCCACCCCCTTTAACTCAGAGGCATTGAGAACACTCCTGGCCTTCCAATTAAGCCACCCTGATCTCCCGCTAATAGCTGTATGAGATCTGAACTGCTACATTGACCCAGTCATGGACAAGCACCCGCCCCCAGGGAACGACCGCAAAATTGCCCGAACAGCGCTGCGGTAGTTTGCTGAGGAGGTGGGATGGTTGGATACATGGCGGGACTGTAACCCTCTGCAGAAGCAGTTCTCATGTTTTTTCAAAGACATGTCCCTGTCGAGGAGAGACCTGTGCCTTTGCACAGCCCAGACGTCCCGTTTCCTACAAGAAATTCAATATCTTGGTAGAGGCATCTGACCACTCCCCTATTCTGATCCAGCTAATTGCCAGACCAACTGCGAACCTAGAAAGGGCCCCCTGGAAACTCAGTGCCTTTTGGTTGAACTCGATTCCCTCACAAAGGCCTACTAGAGGCAATTAGAGAATTCTGGGAGAGAAATGCAGACCACACCGACCTCAACACTGCATGGGATGCTTTTAAAGTAAATATGAGAGGTTCTCCCATAAAAGTGACCAATATTAAAACCAAGACTAGGGCACAGGGGGAACAGGCGGAACAGCACGTTCGCTGGCTTGAGACCAAATTTACAGATGATCCTAGCGACTCAAACAGGGAGGCGTGGCTAGCAGTGCAGGAGGCGGTGGTCCAGATCACCAAATCAGCCACTGATAAAGAGGTTCTTTATTGGCTTATTATGAGGGCGAGCAGACTGGCAGGCTGCTGGCAAGGATTGTGAAGTGTTCCCAGACCTCCCCTTCGATTGGTGCTCTCCGCACAAAGCAGGGGAGGATGGTGAACAATCCAGATCTAATCATGCAAGAGCTGGTTGAACATTACTCCGACCTCTACAGGTCCAGAGCAGGGTATATGGAGACAGAACTGGAGACATACATGCAGACTGTAGAACTGCCATGCCTCTCTGCATCCCAAAAAGCCATGTTAGATGACCCTATTACTATAGAGGACCTACAAGAGGCGATAGCCCTCTCCCAACTCTAAAGCACCTGGAGATGACGGCCTCCCCACTGAAATATACAAGCAATATGGTGAATCCATCCTGCCCCACTTTCTCAGAGTACTGGACTCGGCTAGGTCCAGCCAAGATTTACCAGAATCCATGACAAGAGCGAATATTGTCATTGTCCTTATATTGAAATCAGGGAAGGACCCTCTGGACCCGGGCTCATATAGGCCAATATCTTTTACAAAGTGACATCAAACTCCTAGCAAGGTCTTGGCCCTTAGACTCAAGGTATTAACCTCCATAATACACTCAGACCAATCACGCTTTATCCCCCAAAAAGCCACTGCTATAAATCTCCGCAGACTCTTCCTCAATCTTCAAGCACAACCAGACAACATGGGAGACAGGGCTCTACTGTTGGATGCCCATAAAGCATTCGACAGCATAGAATGGCAATACCTCTGGGCGGTTATGGGCAGGTTTGGATTCAGAGAAACGTTTGTCCTGGGTCAAGCTGCTCGCTCTATAGCTCCCCACAGGCGGTCATCAGAGAGGCAGGACACATTTCCCCTCCCTTCAGGCTCCATAGGGGGACACGTCAGGGCTGCCCATTGTCACCGCTTTTGTTTGCGGTGGCAATTGAGCCAATGGCTGCCCTGATTAGGTCTAATCCACAGGTTCAGGGTTTTAAGTTCGGGGAAATACAAGAGAAAATCATGCTATACGCAGATGACAATGCTGCTACTGGGAGAAACTTCTGACTCCCTAAAAGTGGCGATGTTGATCATAGTACAGTTTGGGAAGTACTCTGGGTTGGTGATCAACTGGACTAAATCTTCCCTATTGGCACTGGATGCAGAACCAGAAGCCTAGGACACGGCACTTCAAATACCACCAACTTCTAGCTTCAAATACCTAGGCATTCAGATCACCCCAAAAATACTAGATTACATCCCCCTAACCTGTCACCACTCCTGGGACGAATACGTGCCAGGATTAAAGTATGGTCGAGACTAAAAATGCCACTAGTAGGAAAGGTCAACCTTATTAAAAATGATTTTTATGCCCCAGCTCCTTTATCTGCTCCATAACACCCCCAAGGCGATTCCTCTAAAAATTTTTTGCATAACTCCATTTTTAGGTCCCTTCTATGGCAGGACAAGCCCCCCAGAGTGAAGGAACCACTTCAGAAACCTAAAGATGAGGGTGGCCTAGCTTTGCCCAACCCATGGCTTTACTATATCGCTGCTCAGCTGCAGCATGTGGCCCGAGCCCTTTACCCTGCTGGACAGGGAGGGGGAGGGCCTCACCGCGACAGACCCCATTAGAACTCTGATGGGTCATGTCATGGGGATCAGATGTAGCAGAGGGCCTAGAGGCTCTGGCTTACACAAAGTCCAACAAGAGATTCCACACCATGCCTGCTAGGTATCCTAGACAACCTCCCCCTAGAGGACAACCTTAACCTGCCCGTTGCAAGGGCCCCGTTTCAGGCACACCTGCTCATCCTTAGAAGATGGAAGGCAACTGAGCCCCCCACGACCAAAGAATGGATCGGACGGATAGGTGACACCTTACGGCTGGAAAAGTTCATATTCTAACATAGGGGACGACAGAAAATTTGATATAAAATACAAAAAAGGTTCGAGTGCACTGTGTTCGGACGCCGGACAGTGCACTTATGCGAAGCACCAAGTCTATGCAATCATGAGATTGCAGACGTGGCGCTTCATTTGTGGGCGTTCAGCCCGCCTTGCGGCGCTTTCTGAAGCGCCGAGTAGCTTCCGCCCGGCACCTGTAGTATGTATTACTACAGCCGGGCGGTTTGATTGACATCCGAGTTTGACGTCACTTCCTGTTCTCTCTCCCATTGCACCCGGGAGAGAGGTAACCGGAAGTATGAGAGGAACGGACCTCTCCACAGGACACCACTGGAGAGGACAACACACAGCAAGGTAAGTAAATGGGGGGAGGGGGGTTTGATGACACAGGCAGGCTGTTGCATTAAGTGGGACACAGGCTGCATTTAAGGAGGGACTCTGCTGGGAACACCTGATGGCAGGTGACGTGGCTAGTGACACGCTCAGGGCTCCCACTGATTCTGCATTATGGTGAGTTGAATGATTTCCTTCTATATTACAATGTAATAGAAATGCGCTTCAATCATCCTGACACCATAACCATGGTGCCGGGATGATTGAAGTGCCAACACCAGGTGTTTGGAATATATCTTTATCTGCTGATTGTTAAACTCTAGAATACACATTTCTATTGTGTAGGATCTGGGCCTGCTGTCCCTCCATCCCTCTCCCATCTCAGATGCTAGCCACTTCACCTTAGAGCCACGCCCACTATTTGTGAAACCATGCCCATTTTCACCAAGTGGGAGGGGTCAAAAAGGGCAGGGTCTGGTACCCACCCCCCATCCTAAATGTCACCAGCCGCCACTGCCAAACTGGTCATGTTAATCTGTTTCAGGCAGCATAAAACTCTCCACGGCTTCTCCAGACCCTTTCACATCTGTCAAGTGCTCAGGGTGAACCTGCTCTCACTTGTGAAATGCATAGGGCACACCAGTGGCTGCCCTGCCATTTCTGGTGTTCAATGGCAAATGCCAATCAAGCTCCATGGTACTGGGCAGTGAGCATGTGGCCGCACTAGACATCAGACCTTCATGAAGTCTGTTTGATTGGTCAGACACCTTCACACCAGTGGCCTGCTGGAGGTCATTTTCTAGGGCTCTGGCAGTGCTCATCCTGTTCCTCCATGCACAAAATCTATCAGCAGGACTGGTATATACTTCTAAGGACCTTCTACAGCCCTGTCCAGCTTGCCTAGATTAACTGTCTCCTGAAATCTCCATGCTCTTCAGACTGTGCTGGGAGAGACAGCAAACCTGGCAATGGAACATATTGATGTGCCATCCTGGAGGAGTTGGACTGCCTGTGCAACCTCTATAGGGTCCAGGTATCACCTCATGCTACCAGTAGTGACACTGACCCTAGACAAATGCAAAACTAGTGAAAAAGTCAGAAAAGACTAGTAGGGAAAAAAAAAAAAAAAAAAAAAAGCCAGTGGCTGCCACCTGTAAAACCATTCCTGTTTGAGGTTTTATTTGTTGCCCATCTAGTGCACCTGTTAATAAGTTTCAGCAGTTTTGGTGTTAAACAGCCCCCTCTGCTACTTAAACTCTTGGGATATTGATCTGGTCATTTAATTGAATTGATGCTATATGTTGATTAAAAGGTTTTAATTTTTTTGATCAGTGTATATACAGTTGTGCTCATAAGTTTGCATACCCTGGCAGAATTTATGATTTCTTGGCCATTTTTCAGAGAATATGAGTAACAAACTTTCACTCATGGTAGCGTTTGGCTGAAGCCATTGTCAACTGTTTAATCTTTTTTTTTAACCCAATAGAAACTACCAAAATGACCCTGTTCAAAATTTTACATACCCCAGTTCTTAATACAATGTATAGCTCTCTAACATCAATGACAGCTTGAAGTCTTGTGGCATTTGTGGATGAGGCTCATCTTTCTCAGATGGTAAAGCTGCCCATTCCTCTTGGCAAAAAGACTCCAGCTCCTGTAAATTTTTGGGCCGTCTTGCATGAACTGCACATTTGAGATCTCCCCAGAGTGGCTCAATGATATTGAGGTCAGGAGACTGAGATGGCCACTCCAGAACCTTCACTTTATTCTTCTGTAGCCAATGACAGGTTGACTTGGCCTTGTGTTTTGGATCATTGTCATGTTGGAATGTCCAAGTACATCCCATGCGCAGCTTCCTGGCTGATGAATGCAAATGTTCCTCCAGTATTTGATAACCTACGGCATTCATCATGCCATCAGTTTTGACCAAATTTCCTGTGCCTTTGTAGCTCACACATCCCCAAAACATCAGTGATCCACCTCCATGTTTCACAGTAGGAATGTTACACCTTTCATAAGCCTTGTTGACTCCTCTCCAAATGTAGCATTTATGATTGACCAAAAAGCTCAATGTTGGTCTCATCACTCCAAATGACTTTATGCCAGGTTTGAGGCTTGTCTGTGCCGTTTGGCATATTGTAAGTGGAATACTTTGTGGCATTTGCGTAGTAATGGCTTTCTTCTGGAGACTAGACAATGCAGCCCATCTTTCTTCAAGTACCTCCTCATTGTGCATCTTGAAACAGCCACACCACATTTTCAGAGAGTCCTGCATTTCACATGAAGTCATTTGTGGGTTTTTCTTTGCATCCCGAACAATTTTCCTGGCAGTTGTGGCTGAAATTTTAGTTGGTCTACCTGACCGTGGTTTGGTTTCAACAGAACCCCTCATTTTCCACTTCTTGATTAGAGTTAACACTGCCGATTGACATTTCCTTGGATATCTTTATCTTGCCCTTCGTTTTATAAAGTTCAACCTTTTCCCGCAGATCCTTTGACAATTATGACGTTTCTGGATTCTGAGTCATGGGGAAAGAAAGTGCAGCACTGGATGAAAGCTGCAAGGGTCTGTGTCAGGAGTCCAGAAACTCATTGACCTTTTACACACATGCACAAACTACAAGCAAACAGATCACAGGTGAGGATCGTTACCTTTAATAGCCATTCAAACCCCTTTGTGTCAACTTGTGGGCATGTCATCAGGCCAAAATCACCCGGGTAAACTTTTGATCAGGGTCATTTGGGTAGTTTGTCATGATTTAAAAACAAAAAAAAAAACGTGTACAGTTGATTATTAAATGGCTTCAGCCAAACACTACCCATGAGTGAAAAATCTTTTCAAGTCAATCACATTCTCTGAAAAAAGGCCAATAAATCATAAATTTATGAGCACAGCTATAATTGGGAGAGTTGTGTATCAAGTTTCAGAATGACTCACTTGTCAGTGTCTCTCCAAATATCCAAATTCACAAATAACTAGCATAGCAGTGTCAGAGAGCTTGATATTAGAATTGGGAAAATAGAACACTTTGCATCCCAACACTGATAAAACATTTGCATGTTAAGGCCTCGTGCACACAGGACATTTTACAAACTTGCCTAGAAGCCTTTCCTCCTGGCAGCAGATTGACAGAAAAAAAAAAAGCTTGTAAAAAAAGTCTCAAGAGGTTGGGCATAAACTCATTGACCAGAATAATGTATTCTGACTATTGAAATAAAACGCTCAAGTGCTAAAAAAGCCTAGCGTTTTGACGAGTTTAGCAGTGTCCACCTTTTCTGCCAAAACTGCTGCTTTTGGACACTTGCAGTGGGTTTTTTTTGCCTTTAAAAGCTCCCGCTGCTAAAAGCCTATGTGTGCATGGACACAGGCTAACATTCAGGGGAGTGGAGACAAGAAATATGACCCGAAGACCCTAGAAGCAACTGCAAAAACATCCAGTGTGCACAAGGTCAAAAACCTCTAAAATGGCACAGGCCTAAAATTTCAAGTTTCCTGGTATGTATTTATATTACAGTTAAAATGTAATACCAAATACAGCATTGTAGTACAAAAACCTGAAAGCACTAAAACAGTCCCATATTTTCAGAAAATCAGTCTAGATAGGTGGCATGAATGTTACACATAAATACTATATTAACTTCAGGGGGAAAAAAAATGCATCACTAATGTTCAAACTAACCTGTGCAAAGCTTTTCTTCTGGACACATATACAAAGACTCCTGCAGCTATTCCAAACACAAGAAATACTGCAATAGTGCCAAGAGTTATGGGAGCAGCAAGTGGCTGTACGCCAACCTCACAAATATTTCCGCTATATCCAGAATCACATTGACATTTAATAACATCCTTTTCAATGACACATTCTCCTTTCATGCTGCAGGTCTCTCTGGTGCAAGGCCTGGACTCTCTTTCAAGTTCTTCTGGGGTCAGGTCACTTTCTGACTCAATTTTATCTGCAATTGTGCCGAAATGAAATCTTGGATCTCCCAAATGTCTGGTTGTGGATGGTGTGGTAGCCAGAGGCGAAGGAATAATGGGTTTACTGCCTTTTAGGTATGCACCTGAAAATCACAATGTATGTCAGTAAAAAACCTCAACTATAGGCCAATAATTCAAACAAATGGCAAAATATCACAGGAGATATTTGTAGCTTCATTGTAGAGTGGCAGTGGTGAAGCATCATTACTCTGTATGCCTTTGGAGATAAACTGCATGTAGTATATACACACTTGATACTACAATGCAAATGTATTCTAGCACCAAGTCTAAACATTTGGCTGCTCAAGGTGGTCAGTGTATGTTAGGCTTTATGTACACAGGACGTTTTTACAACCTCTCCTGAACGATTTAACTTGACAGCAATTAACCTACGTTTAAAACGTCCGTTTTGCCGCAATTACAAAAAAAAAAAAAAAAAAAAAAAAAAAGGTTCAAAATAGCCAAAAATGAAAAAACACCTGTAAATGAAATGCAGCTAAACACGGGTTAGTGCGTTTATAAGCATTTGGCGCTTGAAATGCCTCTAAACTCAGCGTCTGAACCTTTTTTTGCGTTCCAAAAAAAAAGCCTCAAAACTCAACTGCCTAGAAACGACTATAAAACGACCCTGTGTACATGTACTGGTAAGATGACAGTTCAGGAGCAGTTGAAAAAATGCTCCTATACATCCGTTTAGGCCTCATGTACACTGCTGCTGCTAAAGAGCTTGGTTGTCTAGATCTTTTCACAGCGGTCAAGTGCAACAGGGAAAAAAGCAAATCATTGCTGTTGTCAGCAAGGTAGCTGTACTGCACTAGGGAATGAGGTAAAAATTGAAGTAAATACACTACTGCAAGACAAATACATATATAAAAAGAGCCCAATGTTATTACATAAGCTTCACAGAACAGGGACTAAAAAGTGAGCTGTAAACTGATTAGTTTATTTAATGTACCCAGGAAGGAGGTAGGGAAATAAAAATTGGGTCAGAAGATGGGGAAAAAAAAAAAAAAGTTACATTGCATTATTTATTTGGTTGTATCCTGGCAGGGACATAGTCTGTAAAATCCCGTTATGAATAAATGTTATGATATCTTTTCTACTGTCCCTATAGTTCATCTAAAAACAGCCATGAGAGAAACATGGTGGTTGTCATTGTGAAACACTCCCTGAAAAGTCTAGGCGCTTGGCTGTCATGCTTGCCTTCCTGCTCCACTGCAGTGTCACACCGATTTGGTACAAGTACACCAATCATAGAAATCAGAAGTCCTTGTCTTGTTCACTGACCTGGAACAAGTTTACAAAATTAGCAGTGTGTCATTTTGACAACACGTGCATGGAACAGAGTGCATTGAACAGAGTGCATGTGCCAAGGGGTTCTTTACAGGGGGATTGCAACAGAGGGTTTAAAGGGCAAGTCCACAGGGCAACAATCTAGGCACATAAAACTGCATAGCAGGATCAAAGGCTGCCCACCAGGGCAGTTAAGTACAAGTCCAGGGTCACAAGGCAACAATGATGAACAGTGACATGCAGAAATAAGATACAGTGGATAATAAGTTTTGGGGTCACAGACAGCAATCTGAGCACAGCAAGGGACAGGCAGCAATGCACTAGAATTTAGCAACTCACACCTGCAGCTTCCATCTGCCTCGGTACAGGTTCGGTCCCCTGCATAGTGGTCCCCTTAAAGTGGAACTAAATCCTTCTATCCTTTACAGCCAAGGAAGCTGCCATCTTAGCCTCTGCAATTGCCATGGTGTTGCACATGTAAGTTATGACACCAGCTATTTGATGGCTTGACGGTTCAAGGGAGAGCACAGGCAACAGACAGTTATTCCTGGAATGCTTTGGGAGGAGGGGGGGGGGATATTTAAAACTAAGCAGATGCAATCTGGAGCAGTAGTGCATGGCAACCAACTTCTAGCTACAGCTTGTTCAGTTAAGCTTTAAAAAAATGCAAGCCGGTTTGTTGCCATACACAGCTGCTCTAGCCTTAGTTACGCCCCTCCCTGGAATCCCATTAAATTGATGGGTTTAGTTCCACTTTATCTCCATAGATCTGCCTTAGCACAGGCAGTTTTGTCACCCACCTTAACAGACCTGTGAGAAGTGCATTGAAGGCCACCTAAAACCCAGCTCCATTGCAGCTACTGGTGGCAGGGACTGCACACTTGCACATGGGCAGCTTCCCTGGTTCATTGGTTTTGAGGGCCCTTTGATCTGCCAGTCATTTGTGGCTAGAGATCCAAGTTGCCCATCTGCTGAGAGGGCTGAGAAAAAAGGCAGGAAGGTGCCACAGGCAGGGGACTGGCTCCTCGATGGTCACCATAACAGTCAGTCAACAAGCATGTTTAGGTGGTCAAGGCAGCCATGTATTCCTCCCATGGCCAGTTTAATGCATCATTTAAAATCACAAGGCAAGGCAGTTCACATGAAAAACTAAAATGTACTTACACTTTTCTTCATCAGAGGCATCCAAACAATCTATGTTTTGATCACATATTTGGCTTCTAGCGACACATTTTAAGCGATCTGTACAAGGCTGAGAATCATGGGGGCACCTCAGCTCTTCAGCACAGTATGTATCATTCACCAGATAATAAGTAGCTGAACAATGACACGAATGGCTGAAAAGGTTTGGCAAACAAATTTGGCTACACCCACCGTTATTTTTAGAGCAGCCATTTATTCCTGTAATGCAAGCAAATTTTAAATAAGCAGTTTATAAGTTACAAATTTTGTACATTGATATCTGCATTTACTGTACATGTGTCCTAGTCAACTAAGGTCTCCAGGGCCAAACTACAATCATCCAGAGCCTGCAGTCAAACATGGATAGTCAAAGCAACTACTTTTGGCTAAAATCACTACATTTTCTTTACTTGTCCCAACCTAGCTTAGAATATTGTGACATGTCCCATCTACTGATCAGAAAAAATAGGATTTTTATAACAGCTTACATGTAAAATCCTTTTCTTGGAGTACATCATGGGACACAGAGCCTAATAACTTAATAGGACGTCCCATAGCAATGCTATTTGAGGGGAGGGAGAGACAAACCGTAGGGCACCCCCTGACCAAAGGAGATATCCTCATACCTCCTTACATCCACCTGATAAAATTTTGTGAATGTATGTACTGGGGACCAAGTTGCGGCCTTGCAGATCTGAGCCATGGAGGCCTGGTGACGCACTGCCCAAGAAGTGCCCCTTCCCTTTAGCCCGTCAGTTTTTGCACAAGAACCTCCGGCCAGTCTAGGGAAACATAAGAACACATCATAACAATATTTATATTCCTGATGCCCTCACGTCCTAGTGGCAAGACAATATTTGGGTGGGTACCGGTGCTGTCCTGAAAGACTCTTGGAAAAAAGTTGCCGGTAAGTAACTACAATTTTCCCTCTTTCGTCTTTCAGGACAGCACACTTGAGGATAAGCGAGCACTTGCCCTAGGGTGGGACTACTGCCTGCAGAACTTTACGCCCAAAAGCCTGTCCTGGGCAGACAGTAAGTCCAGTCTGTAGTGCTTAATGAAAGTCTTAAAACTTGACCACGTTGCTGCTCTGCAGATCTGATCGGGTGTAGCACCAGCCCACTCTGCTTGTGACGTTGCCATAGCCCTAGTGGAATGAGCCCTAATACCTTCTGGAACTTCCACCCCCTTTACTATACAGGCTTGACTGATAGCCAATCTTAGCCATCTGGCTATAGTGTGTCTAGAGGCTTTGGAACCCATCCTTGCCCCTGAAAAGGAAACAAAAAAAAAAAAAAAAAAAAAAAAAAAGGAGTCTGATTTCTTAAACTGCTCCGTAACCTCCAGGTACCTTAATGCACATCTTCTGACATCTAACTTGTGGAAGACCTATTCCTTCACAGGATTTGAGCAAAAAGTGGGTAAACAAATTTCCTGGCTTCTATGAAATTCCGAAACCACCTTTGGAAAAAAGGCCGGATCGGTTTTAAAAATAATCCTATCCGGAAAAACTTGAAAGAAAGGTGCCCTCCTAGAGAGGGCTTGTAGCTCACTGACCCTCCTTGCAATAGTGATGGCTACTAAGAAAACCGTCTTGAGGGTTAAAAACTTCACTGTACAAGACTCCATAGGTTCAAAAGGACCCTCTGTAAGGGCCTGTAGTACTAAGGATAGATCCCATACCGGAAAGGGGCGAGAGCTGACTGGTCTCTGCCTTCTTAAAGCTCTAAAAAATTACAAGTTAGACTTACCGGTAACTTGTTTTCCAATAGGCTTTCAGGACAGCACCCGAGAGATCATGGCTCCTCCTCCCACAGGAAACACCTCATCAATTAAGTCTTTAAATTGGAATCCTCCACGTTGCCTCATCAGTTGTTTGTAGAGAACTCCAGCCCCAGCTGCAACACATAAGCGACAGTTATATCATAGTATTACAGCATTAGCATAAACAAAGGGCGGGTTACTGCTGTCCTGAAAGCCTATTGGAAAACAAGTTACCGGTAAGTCTAACTTGTAATTTTCCAAAACGTCTTTCAGGACAGCACCCGAGAGGATAATCGAGACTTACTCCATTTAGGGTGGGACAACAGCCTGTAAGACTTTCCTTCCAAAAGCCTGGTCCCCAGCCGTCATGAGGTCTAACCGATAATGACGGGCAAAGGTTGTCAGACTTGTCCAAGTAGCTGCCTTACAGATTTGTTCGGGGGTGGCGCCAGCTTTTTCTGCCCAACTCACCGCCAAAGCTCTTGTAGAATGAGCCCGGACATTTAATGGACTCTCTTGACCTGTAAGGGAATAGGCTGAGATAGCCATTCTTAACCATCTGGCAATGGTTCCTCTAGAAGCTTGTCTTCCTTTTTTATTACCGGAAAATAAAACAAATAAAGCATCTGAACATCTAAAGTCTTTAGTGTTTTCCAAGTAACTCAAGACTGCTCTTTTAACATCCAGGGTATGGAATTCTTCTTCCTTCTTACCCGATGGATTAGAACAAAAAGGTAGGAAGTATTATTTCCTGAGTCCGATTCTGGATCGAAGCGACCTTCGGCAAAAAATTAGGATCCGTTTTCAGAACAATTCGGTCTGAAAAGAATGGAAAAGAAAGGTTCCCTGATTGATAAGGCTTGCAGCTCACTGACTCTTCGAGCTGTTGTAACAGCCACTAAAAACACTGTTTTCAAAGTAATTAATTTCAGGGAGGCTAAATTAATGGGTTCAAAAGGTTCCTTGGTCAGGGCCTGTAGAACAACCGATAAGTCCCATGCTGGACAGCTTTTGATTACCACTGGTCTGGACCGGGTAAGAGCTTTGAAGAATCGTATTACTAGGGGTTCTGATGAAATGGATTTTTCCAGGAATACCCCCAGAGCAGCCACTTGAACTTTGAGGGTGCTGACTGCTAAGCCCTTGTCCGCTCCTTCTTGCAGAAACTCAAGAACAGAAGAAATTTGTTTTGGAGATCTGTCAGATGCTGTGCACCAGGAGTTGAAGATTTTCCAGACTTTGGAATAGATTGCTCTTGTAACCTTCTTTCTACTGGATAGCAGGGTAGCTACCAACCTATCCGAGAAACCTTTCCTCTTCAAGAGCTGCTCCTCAGTAGCCAGGCTGTGAGCTTTAGTTTTTCTACTTCCTGGTGAAACAGAGGACCTTGTAACAGAAGGTCTTTTCTTAACGGAAGGTGCCAGTAAGGTTCTTGTTACATCTGAAGGGATGAAAACCAAGGCCTTTTTGGCCAGAAAGGAGTGACGAGGATCACTGTTGTCTCCTCCTTCCTGATTTTTGCTATTACCCGAGGGATAAGCTGAAACGGGGGGAATGCGTAACAGAGGTGAAAATTCCAATCTTGTGCCAGAGCATCCACTCCCAGTGATGCCTCGTTCCTGTTCAGGGAGAAGAAACGAGACATTTGTGAGTTTTCCTGGGTGGCAAAGAGATCCACTCTTGGGCGCCCCCATTTCTGCACTATTAACTGGAAGACTTCTGGATTCAATTGCCACTCTGCCTCTAAAATCTGGTTCCTGCTTAGGAAGTCCGCTACTCTGTTTAGGGTCCCTTTTAGATGGACCGCGGATAAGGATAGAGTATGGAGCTCTGCCCAACTCAGAATGCCTTTTGCCAGGCTCTGCAGAACTTTGCTTCTGGTTCCCCCCTGTCTGTTTATGTAAGCCACCGCCGTGGCATTGTCTGACAGGATCTGAGTATGTTGCCCCTGGACTTCTTTCGCAAAGGTCAGTAAGGCCATTTCTATAGCTTTTAGTTCCCTCCAATTTGAGGACCTCAGCGCATCTCTTGTGTCCCACAAGCCCTGGGCCCACCGGCCGCTCATATGAGCCCCCCAACCCCAGGCACTGGCATCTGTTGTCAACCTCACCTGAGTTGGGAAGGACCATAACAGCCCCTCTGAGTACCTTGTCTGGTTCTTCCACCACCACAGACTTCTTTTTACTGAAGTAGGTATCTTCACTAATGAATCTAGTGAATCCTGCTGGTGATTCCAGGTTTTTAACAGGAAAATTTGCAGAGGTCTGAAATGGAGCTTTGCCCACTGGATGGCTGGAATGGAAGAGGTCAGGGTTCCCAATGCTGACATAACCTTCCTGATGGATAGAACTTGATTGGACTGTAGCAGTGACACCACTTGTACCAACTTTTTCTGTTTTTCCTCTGGAAGAAAAATTTTTTTGTTCTAAAGAGTTGATACGGAAACCCAGGAATAACACTTCGTGAGGGAATCAGATTTGATTTTTGAAGGTTTAAAATCCATCCCATGGATTCTAGATGGACACGGGCTCTGAGCAAGTTTTCCCGAAGACCTTCTCTGGTCTGGGCAAAAAACAGCAGGTCGTCCAGATAAGGAATAACTGAGATCCCCTTTAGACGCAGAGGCGCCAGAGCTTCGGCCATTATTTTCGTGAAGACCCTTGGGGATGATGACAGACCAAACGGGAGTGCTCTGAATTGCAGATGTACCACCTTCTTCCCTTCTTTCAGTGCTAACCTCAGATATTTCTGCGACCTGGTGGCAATAGGAATGTGGAGGTAGGCATCTTGTAAATCTATTGATGCCATATAGCACCCTTGATACAAGAGGTTTCTTACTGAAAATATTGAATCCATCCGAAACCTTCTGTATTCTACTGATTTGTTCAGCATTTTGAGATTCAGGATAAGACGGAACTTTCCTGAAGGCTTCTGAACCAGAAAGACATGCGAGTAGAACCCCTGGAAGAACTCCCCCCGCTGGGACCGGAACAATGACTCTGATTTTTCAGTTCCTGAATTAGGGACTTCATGGCGAGAGCCTTGACTGCGTCCCTTGGGACGTTTGTCACCAGGAATCTTCTTGGAGGTTCTTCCGTAAATTCTATCACATACCCCTGGGAGAGCATATTCACAACGAATTGATTTGAGGAAATGGCTCTCCACTGAGGAAGAAACTCCTGGAGTCTTCCCCCGACCTTGACGGAGTCATTGTGGTTTTGCGGAGGCCGCAGGAGGATTGAAGAGCACTCCACCCCTACCTTTGGGCTTCTGAGAAGACCATGACTTCCTCTTGCCCTGCGTTTTTCCTTCCTGCTGACCTTTTTGGGGCCGAAAGAAACGCTTACGGGTTTGCACCTGTTTCTTAACCGGAAACGACTTTTTCTTGTCTGCCGTGCGGTCAAGAATGGATTCTAGCTCTGAGCCGAATAGCAGATCACCTGCAAATGGAATACCACACAGTCTATTTTTAGATGCAGCATCCCCTGGCCACGTCTTCAGCCATAAGGCCCTTCTGGCAGAATTTGTTAAAGCTGCTGACCTTGCTGACATGCGGATAGATTCCGCAGACGCATCCGCAATATATGATATTGCTGCAGACAGGGTTGAAAAAGAGTCTAGAATCTCCTGTTTTGAGGAATCTGCTATGACATGGGCTTTCAACTGGTTAACCCAGTGATCTAAGTTCCTTGCAACACAGGTTGTTGCCATTGCTGGTTTCAGATTGTGCATTACTGATTGCCAGGTTCTTTTAAGAAGCAGGTCCATCCTTTTGTCCATGAGCTCCTTCAGAGTGCCCATATCCTCAAAGGCGAGGTCCGTAGACTTAGAGACCTGAGAAAAGGCAGAGTCCAATTTTGGAATCTTATTCCATATAGAATCTGGATTTTCTTCAAATGGAAATCTTTTCTTGTGAGCCCGGGAAAAGAAAGGCTTTTTCTCAGGTTCCAGACACTCTTTTTTAATCATATCAGTGATAAATTGAATGGACTGGAAAAGAACGGCCTTTTGAATCTCCTAAACCAGCATACATGCGGTCATGCAGGGAGAGTTCCTTCTTTTCCTCTTCTATCCCCAAAGTGGCATGGATTACCTTCAGGAGTCCTCCCACCTCTTCTAGTGACAATTTGTATTTAGAAGCGGCATCTGATTCATTTTCCTCCTCCTCAGAATCTGTATCATCTGGAGCGAGGGAAACTGACCCTTGAGAAGCGTCCTGGGATATCGGACCCCCAAAAATTATTTGAGAACCACTCTGGGGTTCTGAAGATGGCTGCGGAACCAGAGTATCCCTAGAGGGACCTGGCTCCACTCTTAGGTTTGACCTAAAAGCTTGAAAGGTGGCCCGGAGCTCATCCTTTATTGTTGACACCAAGTCGCCACAAACGGATGGAGTCTCCTCTCTGACCAAATTTGTAATGCACTCTGCACATAGCGTTTTGGTCCAAGCATCGCTTAGTTTTTCTTTGCAGACAGGGCACCTTTTCTTGACTGGTTGGGCAGAACCTTTGGCCTGGACAAACAGAAAAGAGATATGGAACCACGCTTAAAAAGCTGTAATACAGCGCAAGTAAAAACACCCAGGTGCACTAAGGAAGAAACATCTCATTTTCCATGTGCCCAGCAAGCCACCACCACCTAATCCCCTGTTGTACGGGCAGATATACTAAATCCAGCCACTACAACCTACCTTCTGAAGAGGGGGTGGGGGGGGGGGTGGAAAGGGTGAGTTACCCCCCCACAGGAGAAAACGGCCCAGTGTAATAGAGGACACAGTCCCTTACCTTAGCCTTGCTGGCGCCTTGGCTTGCCCCCTTATCCGCTGCATTGCTATCCATAGCTGTCTGCGGTGTGTGGTGAAACGACCGGTTCCAGATTCGAAAACGCCGCTGCGCTGACCTGGAACCGGAAATAAAGGCGCCAGGTGACCCTGCCCTCTCCCACTGCGCTTTGCGCCCGGAAATGACGCACGCGCCGACCCGGAAGTGCTGCCTCCTCCCTTACAGGACGTGGCTGAAGCGCTCTTCTGCCACTAGCAACATGGCGGCCGCCACCGCTCATCCCTCATGTAGAAGGGAACATAGGACGGCCGCCCGTTAGGCCAAAAAAAAATTGGAGGCAGCCCCCCCCGGACGTACAGGCTCTCCCCGAGCACGGAAGAGGGAGAGGGAGCCCACGGGACCATCCATCAAGAGGCAAGTGGGAGGCTCACTCTCCTAGCCTAAAAAAGACTTAACAGGTGAGAACCTGTGTCTCCCATGATAAACCTGAGAGATCATGGCTCCCAACAGAGGTGTTCCTCCAGCTGGAGGAAACACAAAAAACTGATGAGGCAACGTGGAGGATTTTATATGGATAGATGGTGCCGCGCTAATCCTATTATATGAACTTCTATTTGTTAAAGAAAGAGACCGGCCTGAAGGGCCAGTGATAAATATAAACAGGTGATAAAACTCACTATGCAAAATAAATTAGATGGAAATATATAAGAATAAATAGTGGGTGTGAGCAATAAATAAACAGCCTAAAAGCTTAAAAAATTCCAATCGTGAGAGTAGTATAAATTGAATTAAATAATTAACAATCACAAACCAGCAAAGTGCAAGGTGCCAACACTGTGCAACCTAAATAACTGAATCATAACGTAACTAAATGTGAAACAACAAGTTTTCCATAAAGTGCAAACGTGCAAACAAACATAAATTATAAGTATATACTCCAAACTGAATGGTAATAAATAGAATGTCCCAGCAGATTGAATATAAAAATCACACAGAAAAAGCGTCCTTAATCTTAGGTAAAATCTTTGTGACTAATGGTGCTGGCATGCGCATGTAGCAGTTAAAGTGCCTGGTGACTCAAGGTTTCATGCAGCTTCGTGTGTAAACACTCCAGTGAGCAGTGGCCCCTTACCTCACAGAAATGGGGCAACAGCATATGACCAAACTGGTTCTTATCTTTTTCCACCTAGCGGCTCCTACGTATTCCTCACCGTCCTGGGGTGGGATTCCCTCAGGTATGGTCCAGGGGGGTGTATTTAAAAACAGGAATAAAGGAACCCAATAGTGTAATTCCGTTTAAAAGGTAACTATGTTTATTAGACAAAAGCAGCAGGTACTCACATTTAAAATGAATAGCAGGGTGTTTGTATCCGACGAGCGGCGAGCTCGTAGCTTTCTTTCAGTGTGCTCAGCCTATCCTGTCCCTACGCGTGACGTCACACCACACGTGACTTCTTCAGGGGATAAATATAGGCTGTAATAGTGTCCTTAAATACTGTAGTATTGGCCGGCAATAGGCGGCCATTTTCCCGAAGTTCTATATATTTAAGTTACGGCAGCCATTTTCCTAGGGGTTTTTTCGATCTGGTTCGACTTAGAGTGTGTGTGTCAGCTGACGAATAGTGGCCAATAAGGGCTGTCTGCTGATTCGATGTCGCTTGTACTATCAGCAAAGGAGGGCATTGTTATTTTCAATGATGGGAGCCCAGCGCACAGGGAAAGCGAATTATTATTAGGAACAAATTTATCTATAAGATGTTATTTGTGGTATAGTATCCTGCAAAACGCAGGAAGAAATAAATGGTAACTAAATAATATATATAATACTCAGACGGAGGGAAAGGCGGCAGACACTGACAGAATGCCAAATGTGCAAGACAGTGAATATACATGTACATTCCGAACAATGTTAGATATATATTTTTAAAAAAACATTAGATTAGCAGCAAATAAGTAAAAACAGAATAGATTATTGGCAACAGTCTGCCATTTGCAAGTAGGAGAATTGAGAAGGGGTGTATATCTTTATTAATTATGTGAAATTAAAAAACAATTTAAGTTAAAATCCTTAAGAGGCTAGCAGATTATATCTACTGCTACCTAAAGTTGTATGCTTACATAAATATATTGACTTCCCTAATCGGGGGGCAGATGGATAAATATATATAGCCTCTTACTTAAGTGAAGAATTAGGGAGATCAGTAGTCTAAAAGCAATTTTGAATTATTCTAAAATTAAGCATTTCAATGTACTTTCATATATTTTAAAACCATTTTAAAATACATTTTAAAATCATTTTAAAAGTCACTCAGGAAACAATTTAGATCAAACTCGATGTTTAAGCCCCGGGGCCAAAAGGTGTCCAAGGTGTAAATCCACTTGGATTCCAATTGGCTTAAGGTTCTCACTTTATGGCCCCCCCGCCAGTGTTTTGTATATGGGGTGATGCCCCAAAATATCAAGTTAGTGGGGTCTCTGTTGTGACAGGTGAGAAAATGCTTTGATACACAGTGTTTGTCATAGCCGTTGATGTTTTTGACGTGCTCCTTGATACGGACTCTAAGGGGTCTTTTGGTGCGCCCAACGTACTGCAGGCCACAGCTACATTCAAGCACGTATACTGCCCCTTCTGTGTTACAGCAAACAAAGTCTTTGATTTCGTGATTTTCTCCTGTACTGGTTGACGTGAAACTAAAAACTTTCTTGTTGGGGCGTTTAGTCCTGAGACATGCGAAACACCTCTTGCATGGAAAGAATCCGTTTCCGGAGAAGAAAGTGAAAGGTTTCTTGGGTGGGTCCACAACGTTTTTCACTAGTATGTCTCTAATTGTTGGGGCTTTCTTGTATATGAATTTTGGGTTCTCCGAGAGAATATCTTGTAATTGTCTATCTGCCCGCAGAATGTGCCAATGGCGCTTTATTATCTTTTCTATCTTTCTATACACCGAACTCCCGTGCATGCAGCGGAAGTTCTTAATTAAATGCCTGGAATTTAGTCTCAAAAATAATTATTTTTGGTATAACCATTCTTACTATCACCAACAGACTGGGGTGGCCATGGGAGCCAGATTTGCCCCAAGCATAGCCGGCCTGTTTATGGCACAGTGGGAAGAGTACAATGTTTTTAGTGAACGCCCAAGACAACTCGTCATATATAAACGGTACATTGATGATATTTTTATATTATGGGATGGAGAAGAAGAACACTTAACCGAATTCCTCATGAAGCTCAATGACAATGACAGAAATATCAAACTAGGGATATCAGCTCAGAAAAAATAAACTTTTTAGACCTAGAGATTTCACTTGATAACTGCACTTTTAATACCAAAACGCACTTTAAAGGGGGTAGATAGAAACAGCTACCTCCCAACCACAAGCTGCCATCATAAAAATTGGATTTTTAATATCCCAAAAGGACAATTAATGCGCATAAAGAGAAACTGTACCAAAATTGAGACATATTTTGAACAGGCAGAGAAGATGGGCGAGAGATTCACCACAAAAGGCTATGACCGGAAATTCATTAAAACAAAAATAGATGAAGTGGCTAAATTGGACCGGAACCAATTGATTAAAGAAAAAACTACCCAACAAGAAAATACAATGGAAGGGATACCCCTCATCTTAGACTTCAATGCACAATATAGAAAGATAGAAAAGATAATAAAGCGCCATTGGCACATTCTGCGGGCAGATAGACAATTACAAGATATTCTCTCGGAGAACCCAAAATTCATATACAAGAAAGCCCCAACAATTAGAGACATACTAGTGAAAAACGTTGTGGACCCACCCAAGAAACCTTTCACTTTCTTCTCCGGAAACGGATTCTTTCCATGCAAGAGGTGTTTCGCATGTCTCAGGACTAAACGCCCCAACAAGAAAGTTTTTAGTTTCACGTCAACCAGTACAGGAGAAAATCACGAAATCAAAGACTTTGTTTGCTGTAACACAGAAGGGGCAGTATACGTGCTTGAATGTAGCTGTGGCCTGCAGTACGTTGGGCGCACCAAAAGACCCCTTAGAGTCCGTATCAAGGAGCACGTCAAAAACATCAACGGCTATGACAAACACTGTGTATCAAAGCATTTTCTCACCTGTCACAACAGAGACCCCACTAACTTGATATTTTGGGGCATCACCCCATATACAAAACACTGGCGGGGGGGCCATAAAGTGAGAACCTTAAGCCAATTGGAATCCAAGTGGATTTACACCTTGGACACCTTTTGGCCCCGGGGCTTAAACATCGAGTTTGATCTAAATTGTTTCCTGAGTGACTTTTAAAATGATTTTAAAATGTATTTTAAAATGGTTTTAAAATATATGAAAGTACATTGAAATGCTTAATTTTAGAATAATTCAAAATTGCTTTTAGACTACTGATCTCCCTAATTCTTCACTTAAGTAAGAGGCTATATATATTTATCCATCTGCCCCCCGATTAGGGAAGTCAATATATTTATGTAAGCATACAACTTTAGGTAGCAGTAGATATAATCTGCTAGCCTCTTAAGGATTTTAACTTAAATTGTTTTTTAATTTCACATAATTAATAAAGATATACACCCCTTCTCAATTCTCCTACTTGCAAATGGCAGACTGTTGCCAATAATCTATTCTGTTTTTACTTATTTGCTGCTAATCTAATGTTTTTTTAAAAATATATATCTAACATTGTTCGGAATGTACATGTATATTCACTGTCTTGCACATTTGGCATTCTGTCAGTGTCTGCCGCCTTTCCCTCCGTCTGAGTATTATATATATTATTTAGTTACCATTTATTTCTTCCTGCGTTTTGCAGGATACTATACCACAAATAACATCTTATAGATAAATTTGTTCCTAATAATAATTCGCTTTCCCTGTGCGCTGGGCTCCCATCATTGAAAATAACAATGCCCTCCTTTGCTGACCGTACCAGCGACATCGAATCAGCAGACAGCCCTTATTGGCCACTATTCGTCAGCTGACACACACTCTAAGTCGAACCAGATCGAAAAAACCCCTAGGAAAATGGCTGCCGTAACTTAAATATATAGAACTTCGGGAAAATGGCCGCCTATTGCCGGCCAATACTACAGTATTTAAGGACACTATTACAGCCTATATTTATCCCCTGAAGAAGTCACGTGTGGTGTGACGTCACGCGTAGGGACAGGATAGGCTGAGCACACTGAAAGAAAGCTACGAGCTCGCCGCTCGTCGGATACAAACACCCTGCTATTCATTTTAAATGTGAGTACCTGCTGCTTTTGTCTAATAAACATAGTTACCTTTTAAACGGAATTACACTATTGGGTTCCTTTATTCCTGTTTTTAAATACACCCCCCTGGACCATACCTGAGGGAATCCCACCCCAGGACGGTGAGGAATACGTAGGAGCCGCTAGGTGGAAAAAGATAAGAACCAGTTTGGTCATATGCTGTTGCCCCATTTCTGTGAGGTAAGGGGCCACTGCTCACTGGAGTGTTTACACACGAAGCTGCATGAAACCTTGAGTCACCAGGCACTTTAACTGCTACATGCGCATGCCAGCACCATAAGTCACAAAGATTTTACCTAAGATTAAGGACGCTTTTTCTGTGTGATTTTTATATTCAATCTGCTGGGACATTCTATTTATTACCATTCAGTTTGGAGTATATACTTATAATTTATGTTTGTTTGCACGTTTGCACTTTATGGAAAACTTGTTGTTTCACATTTAGTTACATTATGATTCAGTTATTTAGGTTGCACAGTGTTGGCACCTTGCACTTTGCTGGTTTGTGATTGTTAATTATTTAATTCAATTTATACTACTCTACTATATTGTTTTTTGCCACATTATCACAATATTCATACCTATGGTCAGTCACGATTGGAATTTTTTAAGCTTTTAGGCTATTTATTGCTCACACCCACTATTTATTCTTATATATTTCCATCTAATTTATTTTGCATAGTGAGTTTTATCACCTGTTTATATTTATCACTGGCCCTTCAGGCCGGTCTCTTTATTTAACAAATAGAAGTTCATATAATAGGATTAGCGCGGCACCATCTATCCATATAACATTCATTTAGGCCAAGTGACACCTAATAGGTGCACGCAGCTGTTCCATTTTTAGCCTTTCCATATCTGATAGCGCAGGAATATCCTCTTGTACAACGTGGAGGATTCCAATTTAAAGACTTAATTGATGAGGTGTTTCCTGTGGGAGGAGGAGCCATGATCTCTCGGGTGCTGTCCTGAAAGACGTTTTGGAAAACCTGGATATCCAGGGATTTGCTGCTAGCTGTTCAAGGAATACACTTAAAGCCGACACCTGACTTTTAAGGGTACTAAGTGCCAACCCCTTATCTGCCCCACTCTGTAGGAACTCTAGCACTGCTACTGGACTGCGAACATTAAAGGAGCTCTCTGCGCACCAAGAACTGAATTTCTTCCAGACCTTCAAATAGATTCTGCGCGTCTCCTCTTTCCTAGAATTCAGAAGAGTCATCAGTCCTTTGGAAAACCCCTTCTCAGCAAGTCCTCTTCAGTAGCCAGATTCCACCTCCCCACCTGAGGGCAGCAGACTGGGCCTTGGAGTAGATCTTCCCTGACGGGTAGAATCCAGGGTGGTTCCACCGCCAGTTTCCTTAGGACCGAGAACCAGACTCCCCATCAGTGCTGCTGTGAATGAGACCCGTCTCTCCTTTCCAGGATCCTACCGGCCTCAGCCTCACCAGCTGATATCGCTAGAAACCTGGGCCATGTCTCCCTTCTGGAGGAAACACCAAAACTGACGGGCTAAAGGGAAGGGGCGACTTAAAAGTCTGGTGGAGGCAGTGTTTCCTAAGAGGGGAGGAGCCGAGGTCTCGTGTGCTGTCCTGAAAGACGAAAGAGGGGAAACCCGGAAGATGGCCTAAAACCACCCTGTCCTCATGAAAAAATTAAACATGGCCCTTTACAAGAAATAGCAGCCAATTCCGAAACCCTCCTTACTGAGGATATAGCAACCAAAAATACCAGCTTCCTTGTCAAAAGGACAAAGGGAATATGCTGCATCGATTCAAGTGGCTGTTTTTGTAACCCTGACAAAACGAAGTGAAAGTCCCAAGGGCTCAAAAGGCGATTTAACTGGCGGATTGACTATTCCAGTAAAGTGACAAGAAACAATTTTATAATAATAATAAAGCACCATATTGTCACAGATTTTTTCTATGAATAAGGACGTTTTTTTGTGTGATTTTTTTCCTCTTTTCATCCAATTTTTTGGGACATTCATTTTTATCTCAATACCCAATTTGGAGTCATTATATATAGATTTTTACGTTTGCCTGCACACTTGCACTTTATGGAATGCCTGTTTATCACTTTAAGCCATCATATGATTTAGCTATATATAAGTTGCAGTGTTTGCACAATGCACTTTGCTGATTTGTGATTGATAATCATATAAGTTAATCTACGCCACATTATTATAAAATTGTTTCTTGTCACTTTACTGGAATAGTCAACCCTATGGTCCGCTACGATTGATATTTAATAAGAGTTTTTTGGTTGCTAATTTTTGCTCACACCCACATATTTATTTATATTTACTTCAGTCCATGTAGTGGGTTATATCACCTGGTAAAATATATCACTGGTCTTTTAGGCCATCTCCACATATTTAGGTTATTTATTCTTACAAACCAGAAGTCTACACATTAGGATTAGCGCGGCACCACCCATCCATACGATATTCATTTAGGTCAAGTGATACCTTAATAGGTGCATGCAGCTGTTCCACCTTTAGCCATCTCCATATTCGATATTCCTGCGCTATCTTTATTGAATAACTGGCGGATTAATCTGCATCACCCCTTGCATAAAACCCCAGACTAAAGAATGCGTAGCAAGCGGTCTTTGAAATAAAAATCGATAAGGCCGAGACTTGGCCCTTAATAGTACTCAGGGCCAACTTTATCTCTACGCCCAATTGTAGAAAGGCAAGAATTCTGCCTATGATACATCTCCGAGGGTGCCAACCCTTGGACTCACACCAGGAAACCTAAGCCTTCCAGACTCATAGTTCTGGAAGCTGGCTTCCTTGCATTAATCAAAGTAGAGACAACCGACACGGAAAGCCCACGTTTCTTCAGAATGTGGGTTTCAATAGCCAGGCCATTAAATTTAGCATTCGTAAAGTAGGATGGAATATCGGCCCCTGTGAGAGCAGGTCTGGCACTAGTGGGAGGGCCTTGGCCATGCTGGTGCTACCAGAATTACCAGCTTTGCCAGCTTGATCCTGCAAAGAAGTCATGGCAGTAACTGAATGGGGAGGCAAATGCATAGATCAGTAAGAACTGATCACACGGGGTCACCAACGCATCTGTTCCACATGCGAGTGGATCCCTTGTTCTGGATACAAAGTTCACTAACTTCATGTTGAATCTGGACGCTAGGAGATCCACGTCCGGAGCTCCCATCTTTGGCAAACAACCCGAAAAATGTTGGGGTGAAGAGACCATTCCCCTGGGAAGAACTTCTGCGACTTTAGTCCGCCTGCCAATTCTCTACTCCCAGAATGAAGACTGCTGATAGGCACGGAATACTCTTTTCTGCCCAGGTTAAAATATGGTTCACCTCTCCGTGCTGAGAGACACTTGGTGCCCCCTTGGTGATCGATATAGGCCACAGCCGTGGCATTGTAGGATTGGATCCTAACAGGACAATCCTTTAACATGGAAGTCCAGGCTTTCGGAGCCAGATGCACTGCCCGAACCTCTAGGATGTTGATGGGCAATGCTTTTGGTTCTTGACCACTGTCCTTGGACAGTCTTCTCCAGTACTGCTCCCCAGCCTGAAAGGCTGGCATCTGTTAACCAGATAATTGGTCTGAAGGATTTTACTTTCAGCAGATTCTGGTTTCATAACCACCAACTGAAACTTTGGGACACTATTGGGGACAGCCGCATTATCCAAGCTTTGGACTTGCCAGTTTTGTTCCAAGCAGACAGGATACTGTTTTACAACAGTCTCGAATGGAACTGGGCATAGGGGTCGGCTTCGAATGAAGCCACCATCTTTCCTAACAACCTCATGCAAAGGCGAATTGAGGGATCTCTTTGACCATTTAAGGCAGGCAAAACATAGTAAATGTTTTAAGATTTTAAAATTCTCATCAACTCTGGTTGGCTGCTAAAACCCCCTAATCACAAGATGTAAAATAAGCTACCCCACACTCCTCTTTGGGGGAGGGGGGGGGGGCGGAATAATTTTATTTAGCAGTTGAGGCTTATATTCTGTTTCATAAGTGTAAATTAGTTTAGTTTAATGTAATGATTTATCAGACATGCAACACTACCATTGTGGGGGGGGGGTGGAGAGGAACATTTTGTTCAATTACAAACCCCCACCTGCTACTGGGACACACTGCTATTTGTAGCTGACAGTTGCTGAGAAGCACAAGGTATTTTTACTCCCTCTAGGTGATTAAGGCATTTACAATGTTGTCATATGGAAGAAAGGAAGGCATAGGTGGATATTGCAGTTCCTAAGCTTCTTCCCTTCTCTTCTTCCCGCTGCAGGATACTGCTAAATACAGACAGATCCAAACTTCACCCATCACGGCGGGAAGCGTTAGTAAATGCTCAAAAACCAGGTTGCTATTATAGGAGTTACACTCCTTTGTACCTGTATAGCACACCTCAGAAACAACTTTAGGTAATGTAGCATGACCAAAAAGAGTCCTGGTTCTTGTGGTCCAGCCCTCAAAGAGGTTTACAGGCAAAACTTCATTCTATGCGAGGCCGGGGTACCATCCTGTGGCCTCAGTGGCTTGGATGGATCCAGTCAAAGGAGGAATTTAAATCTAGCATGGATCCCTCCTGGAGCTCTTTAGAGCACATCTTCCCTCGTGACCAACACCTTTAGACACTGGCGAAAAAACAGATACTCCTGGAAGGAGGAGGGGTTATATAGGGGAGTGAACTTCCTGCATTGGGTATACCAGTGTCAACACCTGAAGGTGGCCCATAACCCATTACTTAAGCTCTGTGTCCCATGATGTACAAGAAATATATCCGACTGCTAGTTATAAAAGCATCCACTTTGCCTCTCATCTAGAGTCATGAGCCTCCTTTGCCTACTGTAAGCTTGGGCTTGACTGGCCAGGCTGTGCACGCACATTTGGGAAGCCTTGGTTAAAAGTATTTTGCCACTACTTCTAGAGCCATAGGTCTTTTGCTTAATGGCTGAGCTTGGATATTTTACCACTTTAGGTTGTCTACAGACCAGTACAGTGTCAAACTAAAGGCTTGTATGCAGGGAGACTGGCATGTAGCTGGAGCACCAGAGGCTACGACATTTATATAGAAAAGGATGTAGATACCACACTATCCACAGGCCTACATATTACTGCGTACCTTTGAACCATCTGCATTCCTCAGCCTTTCAGAGCAGTATAGCGTTATTGGTGCAATTCCAGAACAAATACAAAACCATGCCTACCACCTGGAAAAGCCCACTCTAGTGAATTGACGAATGTAGTGATACTGGTATTGGGCCAAACACTAACCATTTGCACAAGTACTTGTACTCATGCAAATGCTTTGATACTAAAACCAATATTTTGTGCAGTGCGATTTGAGCCCATACAAAATGAACAAACAAGAAAGCGCCTCTGAGTGCAGGTATTTATTGAAGACAATAAGTATTCACACTTACAGTGAAGTAAAGAGTACAGCTCCGGAAAGGAATCGTCCTCAATCTGTCCCAACCTCCATAGCAGAAAGCTGCAGTGTGGCTCCGAGGGGATGGCCGCGGTCCTCCGAACGGAGAGACAGGCAGCTGGGCTAGATGGAGGCTCCGTAATGCCGACAAGGTGCTCGTGGGCGTGTGACGTCACCGGGATGAGGAGGAATACACAACGCGTTTCAGAGCATGCGCGAGGCTTACAGTGGGCATGTGCGCTCCTTTTTCAAGTGTCACACCCCTCGGAGCCACACCGCAGTTTTCTGCTATGGACGTTGGGACAGATGGAGGATGATTCCTTCCCGGAGCTGTACTCTTTGTAGTGTGTGTAAGTGTGAATACTTGCTTATTGTCTTCAATACTTACCTGCACTCAGAGGCGCTTTCTTTTTCTTGTTTTTTCATGTTTGCCTAGAAGAGCTGACTTCGCTCATTTTGAAAGCCTGCCCCCAGCACTGGTGTCAACAAAAAGACTTTGTTTTTCTATCACAGCCTTTAATCACAGTGGTTAAATGCTATGGACTCCTTACAGACTTTATAAACTTCATATTATTCTCAGCAACCATAGCTTCATTATTATTGCATGTGGACTTTATTTACTGAAATATTAACTGTGTTTTATGTCATATTACCATTGGCCCTGAGCGCTGGCACATATGTGCCTTTACATACAAAATGAATGGGCTCAAATCGCATTGCAAAGAATCAAATGCAATTGGAATAGGACTGCAGTGGGATTTGTCGGAATCACATGAGCCTTCCCACACTACTCCTGCGTGAACCCAGGCTTGTCAATAAGACTTCAGCCTAGGTCAACATGAGCTGTGTGGGAAACTGACTCGCACATTGTTAAAATGACATGCAATTCTTTGCAGTGCGATTTGAGCCCATTAAATTTTGTATGGGCTCAAATTACACAGCACAAAAAAAAAAAATAATTTGTATCGATAATGGACATCGGCGAGCACTTAAAAATTGGCATTGGTGCATCCCTTGTAAAATGGTATTAATTTTATAGGCTCACCTTGTTGAGTTCGTCTGCTATAAATTTTTAGGTCTACCACCTTTTGGTCCACTTCATAAAACCTTATTTCCTTTGTTTCTACTTTGGTAAATGAAACGTTTGTTGTACCTAAAAAAAAAAAACCACACACACACACACACGTAAAGATCTTTAAAAAAAACATTAAAAAAGCCATTATATAGAAATTTAAATCGGGGGATGGGAAAGTGTTCAAATTCAAGCTCTCATTTTTAGAGTCTGGTCCCTAAGGCAAGATATTCGTATGGCTCAGAGGAAACTGACTGATTATCATGCTGCAGGATGGCATGGAAGAGGTGTTCAGCATTAAGACTGACTGGAATCTAGCATTGATCACAACCTCCAAATCCAACTTGCTTCACAAAAGAAATTCAGGAAGTGCCACTGTAGATTTGATGTTAAATGTATACTCTAGGAATTTAAGCTTCCCTCACTACCTGGTGTAATGTGAGCTGGGCACCCCAAAAGGCATTGCAGCTATGTTCAGAATTCCCAAGTGATGCAACTCATTGGGAGGAGTCGGTGACGTCACTTCTGGTGTCGCGAACACTGAAGCGGTGAGGAGAGCCTCTCAGTACTTGATGTTTTTGGCTATATACAAGATGAGAACTATGAGTGGTCAATTAGTTTTAATAAAACACCTTTATACAATTTTGTGCGATGAAAGCTTTGAGCCACTCCAGAGAAATAGTCTGTCCATTTCACCTGAGAAGACAGACCAAGATGCAGTGGCTTTTTTCCCGTCAGGAACATTAAAGATATACCAGTTAAAAGGTGGGATTAGACCCAGTGGAGTCGCTTCCTAAGGTGAGCGGGCAATTCCCCTGGTGGTGGTATTTATCACTGAAGTTTACCATGAGGAGGCACTTAAAGCACAAAGTTTAAAGGAGGATTCCACTATATGTGGGACTAGAACATTTAAATATTAAAATTTATTCACCACCACTTATCACTTTGTTCACGCGTGTATTAAAGTTGTTTATCATATATCTATTGTCACATTATTCATTTGTTTTACACTGATGGAATGAGCACACCATTCCCCTAAATTGGTATTGTTAGTGTAAAGTTCACCGTTCTAAATGGTGCAGCTGTCCTGAGCGTTTTAATGGCAATTAGTGTTACATAGCAGCGCTTTAGTAATGAGTAAAGAGTAAACTGTAGTTAACCAAACCCAGAGACAACTTCTGACACTTAAAGTGAAGCTCCACCCAAAAGGGAATGTTCCGCTTTAAGCACTCCCCCACCACATTTGGCATGTAATATTTTTTGGAAGGGATGGCTAGTTTTGACAGGTACCCGCTCGGATCATGGATTGGCCGTTGATCAGTCGTGCACAAGAATGTGCTTATGAGGTACCAGGGAATGACATGAGTCTTTGTTCAAGGTTTACTAAAGGATAAAACCGACTGACCCAAACCTTCCACCTTTTAGGAAGAATTCACAACTGCAGCTCCCATAGTTTCATTCTGACACTTTAAATTGTACAACATATTTACACTGGCTATATGAAAGTCACAAAGCCATAATTTTTAAAATTTTTATGGGCCATCCTTTTAACCTTGAAAAAGAAATATTTTAAAAAACGCATGCTTAAAGTAATGTTACCAAGTTTGATTTCATTGTATACAGTGGATATAAAAAGTCAAAATTACCCCTGTTAAAATGTCAAGTTTGTGATGCTAAAAAAATTAAAATTACGACAGAAATTTCAGAACTTTCCACCTTTAGCCCAGGTTCACACTAGTGCAGACTGACATCGCATGTGAGTCGCACCCACACCACAGGTGACGATCACATGCGATTTTTGAGCATGCGAGTTCAGCCACACAGAAAAAAGATGCAGGGACATTTTTCCCCACACTAGAATCGGATAGCATGAGTGTTCTCACCCATGCGATCCGATTCCTGGGTGAGTTCAGTTCGCACTGCGATCTGTGAACTGATCTGGGGGGGGGGGGGGGGGGGGGGTCATTAATGTATTGACACCCGCAGCGGTTTGCAGAAGGCAGTGTGAACTGCTTACGGGAGAGAAGCGTTGCGAGAACCGGCACTGGTTCCCGCACCACACTAGTCTGAACCTAGGCTGAATGTGACCTTTAAAAACTGTAAAACTCAGTTGAACAATTTTTACTTCCCTCCACCTAAAACATGTCAAACTAAAAAAATAGTTGCACAAGTGTTCACACTGTTAAACGAATACTTTGTTGAAGCACCTTTTGATTTCATTACAGCACTCATTCTTTTTGGGTAGAAGTCTAACATGACACATCTCGACTTGGCCATTTTTGCCCACTCCTCTTTGCAAAAACACTCCAAATCTGTTAGAGTGTGAGGGCATCTACTGTGCACAGCCCTTTTCAGATCACCAGATTTTCAATCGGATTCAGGTCTGGGCTTTGGCTGGGCCATTCCAAAAAAAACTTTAATCTTCTGGTGAAGCCATTCCTTTGATTTGGATGTATGCTTTGGGTCGTTGTCATGCTGAATGAAGTTTATGTCCAGCTTTCTAGCAGAAGCCTGAGGGATTTATGCCAATATTGACTAGTATTTGTAACTGTTCCTAATTCCCTCTACCTTGAATAAAGCCCCTGTTCCAGCTGAAGAAAAACACCATTAAAGTATGATGCTGCCACCACCATGCTTCACTGTGGGTATGGTGTTTTTTGATGGAGTTTTTGCACCAAACATATCTTTTGGAATCTTGGCCAAAAAGTTCAACCTTGGTTTCATCGGACTAAAACACATTTTCCCTCATGCTTTTGGGAGACTTCAGATGTGTTTTTACAAAATTTAGCTGGACTTGTATGTTTTTCTTTGCTTACATCTTGCCACTCTACCCCATAGCCCAGACATATGAATAAAGGAGATTGTCACATGTACCACACAGCCAGTACTTGCCAGATATTCCTGCAGCTCCTTTAATGTTGCTGTAGGCCTCTTGGCAGCCTCCCCAGTTTTCTTCTTGTCTTTTCGTCAATTTTGGAGGGACGTCCAGTTCTTGGTAATGTCATTGTTGTGCCATATTTTCTCCACTTGATGACTGTCTCCACTGTCTTCCTTGGTATATCTAATGCCTTGGAAATTCTTTTGTACCCTTCTCCAGATTGATACCTTTTAACAATGAGATCCCTCTGATGCTTTGGAAGCTTTGTGGACCATGGCTTTTGCTGTAGGATGTGACTAAGAAAAGGTCAGCAAAGACCTACTAAAACAGCTGAACTTTATTTGGGGATAATCAGAGGCACTTTAAATGATGGCAGGTGTGTACTGACTCCTATTTAACATGAGTTTGAATGTGATTGCTTAATTCTGAATACAGCTTCATCCCCAGTTACAGTGGGGACGGAAAGTATTCAGACCCCCTTAAATTTTTCACTCTGTTATAGTGCAGCCATTTGTTAAAATCATTCAAGTTCATTTTTTCCCTCAATGTACACACAGCCCCCCTGACAAAAACAGAATTGTTGAAATTTTTGCAATTTATTAAGAAAAACAAATATCACATGGTCCTAAGTATTCAGACCCTTTGCTCAGTATTTAGTAGAAGCACCCTTTTGATCCAATACAGCCATGAGTCCTTTTGGGAAAGATGCAAAAAGTTTCACACCTGCCATTCCTCCTTGCAGATCCTCTCCAGTTCTGTCAGGTTGGATGGTAAACGTTGGTGGACAGCCATTTTTAGGTCTCTCCAGAGATGCTCAATCGGGTTTAAGTCAGGGCTCTGGCTGGGCCATTCAAGAACAGTCACGGAGTTGTTGTGAAGCCACTCCATTATTTTAGCTTTGTGCTTAGGGTCATTGTCTTGATGGAAGGTAAACCTTCAGCCCAGTCTGAGGTCCTGAGCACTCGAGAAGGTTTTCGTCCAGGATATCCCTGTACTTGGCCGCACTCATCTTTCCCTCGATTGCAACTAGTCGTCCTGTCCCTGGAGCTGAAAAACACCCCCACAGCATGCTGCCACCACCATGCTTCACTGTTGGGACTGTATTGGGCAGGTGATGAGCAGTGCCTGGTTTTCTCCACACATACCGTTTAGAATAAAGGCCAGAGAATCTTATTTCTCACCATCTTGGAGTCCTTCAGGTGTTTAGCAAACTCCATGCGGGCTTTCATGTGTCTTGCACTGAGGAGAGGCTTCTCGGGCCACTGCCATAAAGCCCCGACTGGTGGAGGGCTGCAGTGATTGGTGGCTTTCTACAACTTTCTCCCATCTCCCGACTGCATCTCTGAAGCTCAGCCACAGTGATCTTTGGGTTCTTCTTTACCTCTTTCACCAAGGCTCTTCTCCCCCGATAGCTCAGTTTGGCCAGCTCTAGGAAGGGTTCTGGTTGTCCCAAACGTCTTCCATTTAAAGATTATGGAGGCCACTGTGCTCTTAGGAACCTTAAGTGCAGAAGTTTTGTAACCTTGGCCAGATCTGTGCCTTGCCACAATTCAGTCTGAGCTCATTTGCTCTGACATGCACTGTGAGCTGTAAGGTCTTGTATAGACAGGTGTGTGGCTTTCCTAATCAAGTCCAGTCAGTATAATCGCACACAGCTGGATTCAAATGAAGGTGTAGAACCATCTCAAGGATGATCAGAAGAAATGGACAGCACCCGAGTTTAATATACGAGTGTCACAGCAAAGGGTCTGAATACTGAATTTTAATAAATCTGCAAAAATATCAATTCAGTGTTTTTCTGTCAATATGGGGTGCTGTGTGTACATTGAGGAAAAAAAACGAAACAACTTTATGATTTTGGCAAAATGGCTGCAATATAACAGTGAAAAATTTAAGGGGGGCTGAATACTTTCCGTCCCCACTGTATATGCAACCACATTTTAGTTTAATCCCCCCCACACTTGTTTTTCAACTGAGTTGTACAGTTTGTCAGTCACGATAAAAAAAATTGCAGATTGCCGCCATTAGTAATAAAAAAAAAAAATCCATAAATTGATCCCATTTTGTAGACGCTATAACTTTTGCGCAAACCAATCAATATACGCTTATTGCAATTTTACCAAAAATATGTAGAATACATATCGGCCTAAACTGAGTAAGAAATTTTATATATTTGAGATATGGCAAAAAGTAAAAAAATATTGCTTTTTTTCAAACAGTTTTTTGTTTATAGCGCAAAAAATAAAAACTGCAGAGGTGAGCAAATACCAAAAGAAAGCCCCATTTGTGGAAGGAAGGATGCCAATTTTGTTTGGCTGCAACGTCGCAGGACCACGCAATTGTCAGTTAAAGCGACGCAGTGCCGTATCCCAAAGAGTGCTCTGGTCAGGAAGAGGGTAAATCCTTCCGGGGCTGAAGTGGTTAACAGGGGTGTGTAGACTTTATATCCACTGTATGTTTATATGATGCATTAAAAAAGCCTGATACATACCATTAGCAAACATAGTCCAGAGCAAATAACCTTCTCCAGCAGTAAATAGATTTAGGCCATGTAGACCACTTTGTATCACCTTGTAATAAAATCCATCCACGTCAATTGTTTCAATGGTACCATATGCTGCAAAACATTGAAAGCTTTAATCAAAATTGCATTAAAATGAAATGGTCATCTTAACTAGATATTTCCGCTGTCATTGCAAAGGTTGCCATATATCACCTCTATTTTGTATATCATATTTCCCTCTGAAAAACTGCTTCAGAAAAAAAAATCCCATCTTCTGCAGCCAGATTGAGCAGGGCTTTAAGCAATACAATAAAGACCTCTTATGAAGCCCTGTCTTGTAGACATGTGTCGGGTGGATTGAAGGAAGTATTAAGTCACCGGGAAGTTGCTGCCTGTGAGCTAGTGGGGAGGATTATACCAAAACGATCTCTGGCTGTTCTGCGATCGTTCTAGAAGTCCAAGCTATAAGCGGTCTGATTAAAACTGAGCACTAGAAACATTTGTGTGGGCTCTGCTGATGAGAGGCGGCAAGTGTTTCTTAAAGCCAAGGAGGAAGAGAGCAGATGGCAGGGTTTGATAGCCCCTGGAAAATATGAAAGGGAGATACATCTGGCCTTTTTAGACCTAGTGTGAATGTCTATGGAAGGGTGAGTACATATACTTCACGTTAAGGCACTGGGGGTTAATTTACTAAAGGCAAATCCACTTTGTACTTCAAATGCACTGCAAATGTACTTGAAAGTGCAGTGGCTTTAAATCTGAGTGGTAGACCTGAAATGAGGGGAAGCTCTGCTGATTTTATCATCCAATCATGTGCAAACTAAAAAGCTGTTTATTTTCCTTGCGTATCTCCCTCACGTCTACAGCGACTGCACTCACTTTCAAGTGCACTTGCAGTGCAAAGTTGATTTGCCTTTCATAAATAACCCCCTGGTGTATCTGTAGTGTTTATGTTCATCACTACAGAATTATTGGACTTTGTATATTGTTTATTCATTGGTTTTTGGACTGTTAACATGAAAATTTTGCACATCTGGGCGTTTTAAGAGTCTCTCCTAGCACTGCACTTACGGTTTGTTAAGGCTTTAAAGCTTTAAAGCAAGCCTCTGCCCGATGAGCTTTTTGGCATTCGGTTTAACACTTCCCTTCAGATTATGCTAGAACAGGTTTCAGGGTGGCCCACTGGGTGTTAATCTTTCTAGATCAAGATGTGTACTTTAAAATTAGCTCCTCATTGTGCACACCCTTTGGCAGAAAGCACTGAGTAGGATGACTGTTCACATTAGACTGATGTTTGGCATTGTCACAAGTAGCCACTAATAGTTTGAACAAACTGGCAACAGCCCTAAAAAAACGACAACATTGAACTGACTGAAAAACACTTTCTACATTTGGAAGTTAAATTTCATTGAATCCTCCTTGATTGCTCTTAATACAGTGCCTCTGCTTATCAGGCTGAACATGTTTTTTATAATAGGGATTCAAGACTTTCAACCCCCAGCAGTTCATTAAATACTGTTTAGGGTCAAATGCAGGTTGAGATTTAACCATAGAGGGGATTTTCACCAGGCATTCTGGAGGGGAAAAAAAAGGTTTAACCTTTGAATACAGAAAGGTTACTTCACAGTAAGAGCAGTGAAAAATCATACATACACCAAAGCTAGATGCAAATCACTAGACAAAATATAACTGGCAATAAAGCTAAATAACTGCAGATATTGTCAGTCTGGGGATTCAGGGAGGATTTTTCCTGTTGGCGCAAATGGGACCAGGATTTTGGTCTCTGGATCAAATAGGAGTATAAGGTTCTGTATATGGGAGGTGGGTTTCAATTTCCCATTGGTTAACTCAGGTCTTTTCTTCAACGTGAGATCTTCACTTAATTGGCCGAAGACGAAATATGGCGAAAGTTAAACCTGTCCTGAGTTTTTGAAAACCTTATAAAATGTATTCAGTATTACAAAGCATAAAAACCAGGAACTGTCCATTTAGATTAGTTGGAAGCCTAACAAAATTGTGCCAACACTGACCACATATGACAAAGTACTATGCAGACATCTGTAGTTTGCCACATCCCAAGCCAGTTAGAAATTTTCTACCAAATACCAAAATCTAGCATGGCAACTCCCTGCTGGACTTTGAGATGGGCTCTAGTGCACTAGGAGCTGAAGGCCCCAACCAGGGAACAGACATTTTTATTCCGGGACCAGCTTGAAATTTAGTGCTGCACCAAAAAGCTTTGAATCCATTTACATTCTAGGACACAGATCTCTGGTAAGCCATGGTGAAGCATAGTTCCTGAACACAAAATTTGTGACTGCTTGATAGAACACCTAGCAAACCCTCCCAAAGCTGATCCTTGATTCAGGAAGACAAAGTATGGAAGGGTAGGTTTTTACCCCATTCCTTGGTCTCAAGTGGACAGCTTGACAAAGTTTAATGGCAAGTGCTTATGGCGGACAAACAAGGCAACAGACCATACAAAACAAATGACTTTTCTGGAAAGTACAAAAGCTTTAAATGGCAAAAAAAAAACCCCCAACAGTGAAAACTGGTAAACTTTACCTCTGTCTGCCCAATAAAGCTTCCTTCCGGAATCTGCAAAGCTCAGTCCTACCACAAATTTGCTTTTATACCACACAACTCTTGGCTGGATTCCATCCATTTCAGCACATTCTATCCTTGAAGTTTCCTCCCGAATTACTGATCCGGCATCAAAATAGCACATTAAGCCAGTGGATGGGGAGATAGTAAGGCAGAATGGTTGATACAGATTTTTTACCACCACCGTTTTGTACAAACCATTTGACGTGGTAACCTGAATGTATGGCTTAGATGTGCTAATCCAGTATATGTTTCCATTCATCCAGTCCACAGCAATGGAAGTCACACTGTCTTCGACATCAATTACTTTTTTCCAATGCGCAGATTCACGATCTTTGCTTTTTATTGAAGCTATGTAGCCCCCATTTTTTACAGCAAATACAAAGGTTTGATCTTGTAAAATGTAATCAGAGGAGGAGACCTGATTAACATTGGGCAAAGACATAATCTGAGTTTTTGTCGCAGCTTTTTTATCATCTAGGTACAGTTTATGCAAGTAGACCTAAAAAAACAAAAACATATTATAAGAAAGGACAACTATTCCTTTGATACAAGTTAGCCAGCCCATCTGGATTTAAAAAAACCCCACAACCGTGTAATTTAACTTTAACAGAAATAAGCTTTGATTTTTTACAAAATGACAGCCAACAATGCAGCAGTCAAGAACAACGCAGCCAGTACAGCGAAATAGATCATAGTATTAGAGATCCAACCATTTAGTGGATCAAGACATGGAAGTTATGCAGGCAAAAGTTATACCCATTAAACAGTAGATAAGGTGTGTACTCAACCCAACCATTACCCACTCCAAAAACAGCTGCTGTACAAAGTGTTTAACTGTTAACAGCGCTAAATATCACAATCCTTTTTTAGTTCTCCAATTAAGTGCATTCATAAATGATCAAATCCTATATAAAAAAAAATCCAAATAAAAAGGTGTCCATATAAAAATTGAAAGTGTCAGTTTCCAGTGGAAGTTTGGAAACCGACACTTTCAATTTTTATATTGACATTTTATAATACTTGATCAATATGATTTACTGCCATATATTCAGGTTTATTAATCTACTCAGGTGGGAAAAGTATCAGATGTAGCATAAATCAGATGGGTCACTGAGGCAGAAATCCAAGGTAAGACAACCATTTCGAGCACCAGGAACCCTCCACAGTTTAGGAAAAAAAAAAAAAAAAAAAAAAGAGAGAAGGATGGCTCACAAGGCAGGGCTACACCATGTGTAGGAAGGTGCCAGTATAGGTACTACATTTAGTAGATATGGCAAATACTGACTGAACATGGGGGGAGGGGGGTGTTGTGTAGTAGGCCCTTTGGAGGAATTTTAACTGTATGAACCTGTCTTTGGTGGATATCATGGAGGTCATAGGTAAGGACAAAGTCCTCCCAATCGACCCCGAAATGCTCATGTCTGACTCAAGTCAGAGTCAGTTTAGTGTTATGAGCTACAGAGAAACAAATCTAGAGGGATAACAGTGGTTTCCCCACCACGCTCAAAAGGTAAGCAGTGTTAATTGTTACATCAAATTTAGAGTGGGTTTTAGTCGACTAAAATTGATTGGGTTTAAATTGTAATGCATTAAAGTGGTTGTAAACGAAGATGACCAGATTTTTAAAAATGAAATGTGGGACATTATTGGCAAATGGTAAAACTATTTTCTAAGCATGTTTTCCTCAAATTATATATGCAGTGCATGTATGTGAGAGATTACACACACACACATACACACACACACACACACACACACACACACACACACACACACACACACACATACACATACACACATACACACATACACACATACACACATACACACATACACACATACACACATACACACATATATATATATATATATATATATATATATATATATATATATATATATATATACATATACACACACACACACACACATATATACACATACACACATACATATACACATACACATGACGCACTTTTCCGCCAGAAATATGGATGAAATGTCCCTGCGTCTTATGGTACGAACAGGGCTTTTTTTTCTCAAACAATAGGTGCTGGAACTTAACCACGGCCCCGCAAAACCCCTCCCTACACACCCTCCAAATCACATCAAATAGTGGGTGTGTTCAGTCAAATTTCTCAAAAACAGTAGGAGGGTCTTAAAGGGGCATGAAGTACCAGGATTGCATTACATACAGAGTGCAGAGCTGTCACTTGTAAACACAGAAACCAGACTTCTGTGTTTACAAGTGATTGTGGTGAGCAGGCACCAAAGGGTCTGAGCCAGAGGTGGAACTGAGTGCCACCAAGTTCCCCCTGAAAAAAAGCCCTGGGTACGAATATACGACAGGCACTGCCACCACTGTAAGAGAGGCAGGAGAGCGAGGACAGACTTCCAAACATGTAGTGGAGTGGGGGAAGTGGGGGAGTGAGGGAGTGCACAGGGCAGAAAACTTGTCTGAGGAGGCGGTTATACTACATGGTGCCAAGCACTGCTACCTTGCTGAGGGGAAACACATGGTTTGCAGGGCATGGTTCCAGAACTCCCAGGCAGCAGGGGCCTGCATATCTCTGCCTATACAGCTTGTCAGGGGGCTGGGGCTTGGACAGGCAGAGCTTTGAAGAAAGTGGAAGTTCAGGTGGGTACACTTTCTTCCCTCACATTTTCATTCTGTTTTTGTTGAAAAATCGCAATGGATTTTAGTCACTGAAAAAGATGCAGCTGACAAACTATGGACGAAAAAAATATTCTTATTAAAGTCCATTGACAAATTATGGAGGAAAATTAAAGGGGTTGTAAAGGTTAAGGTAAAGGTAACATTTTTTTCACCTTAACGCATTCTATGCATTAAGGTGAAAAAACTACTAATACCGCCGTCCCCAGCCCCCCCCCCCCCCCCGTTTTACTTACCTGACCCCTCGAAATTCGGCTGCTCGTTCCCGACCTCCATTCCGCTGCTCAGCCTGGCCGCCGATTGGCTACAGTGGATGGATTGGAAGCAGCGCAGCCATTGGCTCGCGCTGCTGTCAATCACATCCAATGACGTGGCACACTGTATCACGGGAGCGCGCCCGCAATAACTAACCACCATGCGAGGGAGCTCGCATTGAGGTGGTTAGTTCTTGCGGGGAGGAGCTGAAACAGCCGCCGAGGGACCCCAGAAAAGCAGGTTCGGGGCCACTCTGCAGAACGAGCTGCACAGTGAAGGTAAGTATAACATGTTTGTTATTTTTAAAAAATAAAAAAAAATTACCTTTACAACCCCTTTAAGGTTATGCTTACCGGTAACATCTTTTCCAGTACAGCCACAATTGAGACTTTGGCTCCTCTCCTTCCTAGGAAACCCTGCACCAGCCCATAAATGTCCACTTCCCCCTGCCAGACTTCACTTTTTCTAAGAGTACCTCCGGCCAGCTGGGGAGACACGAATACATTAACTTATCACATATTACTACCGTGCCTGTGTTGAGGTCTTCAAGACCCCCCCCCAAAAAATTCGGGTGGGTAACTAGTGCTGTCCTGAAAGACTACTTGAAAAGACGTTACCGGTAAGCGTAATTTTTATTTTCCCGCCATCTTTCAGGACAGCCACAACTGAGAGGCTAGATGAGCACTTACCACTTAGGGTGGGACTATAGCTTGCAAAACCTTTTCACCCAAAGGCTTGCTCATTTGCTGACACCAGGTCCACTCTGCAACCTCTTACAAAAAGTGGCGAAACTGGACCACATTGCTGCTTTGCAAATTTGCTCTGGCGGTACTCTAGCCCTTTCCGCTTGAGAATCCACCATAGCCCTAGTAGAGTGCTTTTATACCCACAGGAAAGCCTTTCCATGCCAATGTATTAGGCCTTACCAATGTTACCTTGAGTCACCTGGCAATAGTGCGTTAGGATGCTTTGTAGCCCTTCCTTGCCCCAGAAAATAAAGAATCTGACTTGCTGCTTTCATCAATTCTAAGTACTGCAGGATACATCTCCTTACATCCAAGGTGTGAAATTTAAATTCCCTTTCTCCTGAGGGATTAGGGCAGAAAGTGGGTAAGACTATCTCCTGGCTTCTATGAAATTTTGAAGCCACTTTGGGCAAGAATGCCGGATCCGTTTTGAAAAATACCCGATCCAAAAATAAACACAAAAAGGGGGTCTGACTGAAAGCCTCTATTTTGCTGACCCTCCTGGCGGTTGTCACTGCAACCAAAAATACTGTCTTGAAAGAAAGATCCTTTAGTGAACAATTTTCTAAAGGTTTAAATGGTGGCTCAATTAGGGCCTGTAAGACCAAAGATGGGTCCCACTTGGGGAAGGGTGGGCCTTAAACTGGTCTCTTGCTAGAGCTCTGAAAAATCTGACCACCCAAGGGTTGGTGGCCAGATGCTTTTCCAAATATGCACCAAGCGCTGATACCTGGCTCTTAAGAGTACCCATGGCTAACCCTTTTTCTGCCTCGCACTGCAAAAACTCCAAAACTGCTATGGGACTATGCACCTTAAAGGAGTTTCCTGTGCACCATTCCTTAAAGCGAACCCAGACGTTTGTGGATCCGGCGCATCTTTCTGCTATTGAGAGTGGATATCAGCCCGAGAATCCCTTGGTTTTTAATAATCCTTCCTCAGCCAGGCTGCCAAGTTCTATGGATGTACCTGGGGACAAAGGACGGGGCCCTGTGAAAGGAGATTCTCCCAGAGTGGTGGGAACCAAGGAGGTTCTATTGCTGTTTGAGGACCGAGAACCAGGACCTTCTGGGCCAATGTGGTGCCACCAAGATCAGAGAGGCGTTCTAAGTTTCAAATTCTCAGCACTGCTGGTAGTAAGACCGGTTGCAAGAAGGCATAGCATCTTTTGAAACGCAAGCTCTGTTAGCGCATCCACCCCTAGTGCCTCTTCCCACCTGTTTAAGAAGAAACAGGGGGTTTTTGCATTGTCCCTTGATGCGAATGAGGTTCACCTCTGGGTGTCCAGATTTTTTGGTTACGAGAGTGGGTCCTCCACCAGGAAGTCTTCAATCGCCCTCAGCTGCTTTCTGCTGAGAAAGTCAGCCACCACATTTTTTCCCCCCTTTTAGAAACACTGCCGATGGGCCGAGACCAACACACTCTTCCTAACTTAGGACTTCTGTTGCTAGGGACTTCTGTTGCTAGGGACAATTGCACTCTTCATGCAGCCTTCCTCGTTTACATAAGTGACCACAGAGGAATTGTCCAAACACACTTAAATGTGGTGGCCTTGTAATTCCTTCCTGAAGGACCGAGCGCCAATCTGACGGCTTTCAGTTCCTTCCAATTGGACGACCTTTTGAGCTCCTCGTCCCTCCAGGTGCCTTGTGCCGGTAGGGTTCCCAAGTGTGTGCCCCAGCCTTCGCATCTGTGGTTACCACCCTGGAGACCGGGATGAGCCACAGACGACTCTGCGAAAAGTTCACCATTTTCCTCCACCACCAGAGGGCCTTTTTTTTACCCAAGGCGGAATGTATACTAAGGTGTCTAACAAATCCTGGCTGTGGTCCCATGTTTTTAACTGTAGCCCTGCCCACTGAAATGCTGGGATAATGGACGTTAGTAGGCCTAGAGTTGACATTGCTGCCCTTAGAGACCTGCTGGTTGTTTTGGAGAGAGGCTACTGCCTTGTCCAATTTTTGTAACTTCTCTGCTGGGAGAAAAACAAAAAACACAAAACAAAAAACAACTGAGTGGAGTCCAGCAGGTGTCCTAGGTAGGTGATGCACCGAGATGGAATCAAGCTGGACTTTACCAGGTTCAGCAGCCACCCCAGACCTGTCAGAACATACTTCATCAGTTCCAGATTTCTGGTTAGCTGTTGTGGAGATGCTGCAAATAGAACCAGGCTGTCTAGATAAGCCATTATGACTCCTTTGAGTCGCAGAAAGGCCATGGCCTCTGCCATGACCGTCGTGAAGGTTCGGGGTGATGAGGATAGGCCAAATGGGAGCGCTAGAAACTGTAGATGGATTATCTCTATGTTCACCGCTAGATGAAGAAACTTCAGGAAAGCTTCTGCAATAGGGACATGGAGGGAGGCATCCTTGAGATCTAGTGACACCATGTAACAATTCTGGGTTAGTAAGCTTCTGACCATGAAGAGATTCCATACGGAACCTTGTGTAGGATACAGACTGGTTCAGGGTTTTAGGTTCAGAATCAGTCTGTATTTTCCTGAGGGTTTTTGCACAACAAATGTGTGAGTAAACACCCCCCCCCTCCCAACTTTGTATTATGTTTTGTTCCTCCAATTCCTTTAACGCCCCCACTAGGGAAGGTGTGTGACGAGGAGTCTTTGCAGAGAATGTCTTGTAAATGCCAGGCAGTACCCCCCCTTATGATCCAAGATAAATTGACTGGAGGAGACATCCTGGAAGAGACATCCTCCCACTGTGAGATGAAGGCCCCCAGTCTTCCACCGTGTTTGGATCATCATTGGCTTTTTTGGGGCTGTTCAGGACGACAAAATAGTGCCTCTGCCCTTGCCCCTTTGGCCCCAAGTTTTGTCCCCTTAGTTTGTGGACAAAACCCCGTTGTCTGAACTGTGGGTTTGCTCTTAACCGGAAAGGATTTCTTTTTGTCCGTTGTGTGGTCTACCACAGCTTCTAGACCGGGGCCAAAAAGTAAATCTCCCATCAAAGGCACCCTGCAGTTTAACTTTAGAGGCACTATTGCCTGGCCACGTTTTTAGCCAGAGGGCTCTTCTGGTAGAGTTGTCAAGAGTCGCAGTTCTGGCCGACATGTGGACAGATTCTGCAGATGCATCTGCTATACATGTCACTCCTCGCAAAATAGTGGGAAAAAGGACAATATAGTTTCCCTGGCTGTTCCCGCTTCAATACGAGCTTGAATTTGGGTTAGCCAATGCTCCAGGTTATGGGCCACCACTGTGACCACCATTTCTGGTTTCAGATTTCCTATGGTTGATTCCCAGGTTTTTAGAAGGGAATCCATTCTTTTATCCATAGTATCTGCTAGAGCTCCCATATCCTCAAAAGCCAGATATGTATGTCTGGAGACCTGGGAGAAGGCAGCGTCCAGTTTGGGTTTTTTATTCCAGATGGATCTTCTGAAAATGGGAACCTTCCTTTTCAAAGACCAGGGGGGGGGGGGGGGGGGTCTTCCGTTCAGGATCCTGCCACTCCTATACTGTGTACCAGGACATCATGGACTGGGAAAACCTTCTGTTCCCCCATGCCCCTGTAAATCTGGTCGTGGAGCGTCAGGGGTTTCTTGTCCGCCTGAATTCCAAGGGTGGTGTAAGCTTATATCTCAAGGGTTTCCTGGACTCCCCCGTCCCAGTTTTCTCCCTCTGACTCCTAGGAACCAGAAGTTGCACCATCAGGCTCTTCCCTAGACTCCTCTGGAAGCCCCAGTAGCGCCCTCTGCCATGGCAACTGGCTGGGAAGGTGCAGAGCCTAAGCTTGTGGAGGGGCTGAACTTTGGGGTGCAGGTGAGTGATTAGCAGGAAGCTGAAACCCTTCAAAGATTTGAAAGACTGAAAAAGGTGGAAGAAAGTTCCTTCGCTGAAGCTGCTAACCCCGATTCCTGTTCTGATGCCCTCTCTCTGACTAAAGCATCTATATACAGTCTTTGCATAACACTTGTCCACAATTCCACTAGGGTATCTCTACAAGAAGCACACTTTCTCCTAGAGCTATGTGACGATCTGGTTTTTTCAGTAGCTTTCTGAAATGCATGCAGGAACACAAACACACACACACACACGCACACACACACACACACTTGTATAAAGGTTACAACCCTGGGGCGTGCAACTAGACCTTTTTAAAAAAAAAAAAGGCAAAAAAGGCAAGGGGGACACCCCCCCCCCCACCACCACTACTAGGACCCATCTGTAGGTGGAAGAAATCCAAGATAGAGAGGACCTTCCCCAGGGGGCTCTTACCTTCAGATGGCTGGAGCTAGCATTACTGTGTGCTGTCTGGGCATCCACTTCAGACATGGCTACACTGGTGGTTGCTGCCAAGTCTCACGCTGCCTATGCTGCGTTCCCAACTCCTCTCCAGTCCATGCCCGGCCCATTATCAGCTCTGCGACCCGGAACAGGATGTTGTGGGTCATCCGTCACACCTGGTTCCAAATGCAGCCTGCACCCGTGTACAGGGAGAGCGGAGCCGTCTCCCTGCTACATTCCTGTGAATGCGATGGGCCCCCGGATCTTCTGCCCGCACTTGGTGAAGATGGGGTGGCAAACAGTGCAGTCAGGTATGTACATCACCGTGTCCCTGGGTGCGCCCCAGCCTCCCTTACAGGGCTTCACAAGCCACTTTTGGCCAGGTTCCCAGTGTCTCCCCATCCAGAGGAAACACAACTATAGTCTGGCAGGGGGAAGTGGAAATTTATGGGCTGGCGCAGTGTTTCCTAGGAGGGAGGAGGAGCTAAGGTGTCAATTGTGGCTGTCCTCAATGACAGGGAGGGAAAATATTTTCTTCAATGAAACACTGGAAGGAGGCGTTCAAAAGAGTCAGACTCAAGGAAAATTTCACCATAGAGAGAAATGGGGCAGCAAAAAAAGAAAAAAAAAAAAAAAGTAGAGGGCACTCTATAAAAGCTCCTAGCTTGGTGCCACACAGACACCCACTCAAGACTAGTAAAAGATGGGAATGAATATTTTACAGATAAAGGGTGTGGGAGGAGGGACCCAAGTGAATTGGTCAACCCATTTGAGCAATGTGTGTGGACGACAAGAGGGATTGTAGGGGGAAGAGTACCAATTTATCCCAATTAATGTAGATCCCAGAAAAATTATCTAAAGGACCAATTATAGCTAAACCAATTATAGCTAGAACCAAGAAGCATCGGCAAGATACAGAAGAGTCATTGGCATATATGGAGAGTTTCTCCCCCAAGGAACCCAACAGAATACCTCTCACTGTAGTGTCAGCTTGAATAAGGATAGCCAAGGGGTTCAAAAGGCCAGTGCGACTAAAACTGGGGAGAGGGGGCAGCCCTGCCACATCCCTCTGCCCAGGGGAATTGAAGCTGAAAGCACGTCGTTAATCCACGCTTGGGCCCTTGGGTGATCATATAGCAATCCAAGACCCAAGCTTGTCAAATGCACCTAGAGATAATACCATTCAACGAAGTCAAACACTTTCTCAGCGTCTAAGGAAGCCACCACCCCAGGACAGATTGGAGCAGCCAAAAGGCCATATGAGTGTGTAGGCACCCAATGTAAATCAGTGCCGTGAAACTTTGTTGGTGGTATTTAATCAGGATCTTGGTGTCCACATTTAGCAGAGACAGAGCAATAGGACAAACCAAGGCTTTTACCAAGCTTCACAATCATTTCATCGTTCAGATTCAAAAAAGGGAGGTAGCTTCTGATGAGGCAACGAACATTGCATGAATCTGGGGGGAGGTGGGAATTCAATGCTTTGTCATAAGTTTTCAAAATTTCACAGGAAGCCCATCAGGGCCAGGAGTCTTCAGATTGGAGGGCACAGAGGGCCTTGTACCTCCAAGCGCAATAGGAGAATCTAGGAATTTCATTTGTCACAATAGGAAATCTTCAAAAACAAAAACACTGTCCTTAGGTATATCTGAAAGTCCTTAGAATAAGTTACCAGTAAACTATACAGTTCTTGATAGTATGAGACAGTGATCTAATTTAAAGCCTCCTACACAATAGCCTCAGATGCAGAATCAGGGTTGATGCTCCATTAATTATTGAGTTCTCTAAAATTTGGTTCTACCTTAACAGCTGCAATCCAACATCTAGAGAGCCGCCATAACCTGTCAGGAATTACCCGACAGTAATATGCAATAGAAGCAGGACATCAGATACCCCCCTCAAAAGGATAGATATATCCCTGACCTTAGGCAGTACAGACCCTCCCACAAATTGCAAGTTGATACAGTTCCCTTGAATCTCCTATATGCTGATCGTAAAAGGGAAGAAAATAAAAAATGAACATAGGAGATTCAAGGAAAACAGGAGGTGTAATCGACAGAAGAGTATAAAAATAGACAAAAGTAAGCCAAAAACCTCAGTGCTGCCAAAGCACAGAAAGGAAATTGATAAAATCGCAGGAGATAAAACCTTGTACATCAGCAATGGAAGGAAAAAAAAAACACAATGGGATCACCAAAATGAAAACTGGGCACAAACACTTATATGGTGTCCAGCGGTGTCATGAAGCTCTGGCCAGTCACACAGTAGGAGTCCGGACCCGGAAGGAAGACTGAGCGAAGATTGATGCAGCCTTCAGCCGGGACGAGGGCTTAGTTTGCAGGAAAGTTTCACATAATGTGCTACTAGCACATTATGCCTTTACTTTGCAGGTCAAAAAAAAATAAAAAAAATATAAATAAAAAAAGGCAGTGTTTACTTCTGCTAAAGTAAAAAAACTTCTACTTTTAGAACCACTTTAATGGGCCCTGATGGTATTCATCGCAAAGTGCTAAGAGAAATGAGGTATAGTTGGACCATTAACAGATCTCTAATCAATCTCACAGGAGAAGTTCCCCATGACTGACAGCCAATATTGTACCTATCCACAAAGGCAGCAAGATAGAAGCTAGCAATTACAGGCCAATTAGTTTAACATCAGTTGTAGTCAAGTTGATGGCATCACTCCTGAAAAGGATCATTGATCACTTAAAAATACATAATTTGCTGGACCCAAAACAGCTTGGCTTTACCAAGGGGAGAACGTCAGACTAATCTGAATACATTTTTTGACTACTACCAATGTTTTGGACCAGGGGGGTGTTGTGTACATAGGAGATCTTGATTTCAGCAAGGCAATTGATGCAGTTCCACATAATGATCTAATACAAAAAAGTTGTACAAGCTAGGACTTAATCCTTGGGTTGTTCCATGGCTATGCAGTTTGACTAAATGATAGACACCAAAGTATGGTTGTAAATGGAGTTCATTCAGAACAGACTAGTCACTAGTGGTGTACCAGAAGACTATGTACTAGGTCCTGTTATTAGAACTACAGGTTTTTTGGGGCAAAGTAGGTCTTTTGCTAATAATACAAAAAGGTGTGTAATATCCCTAGAGGGGTTTAACATGGAACACAATTAGGCATTGCTGGAAGATTGGTCAAAGCAGTGGAAACTGCAGTTCAAAGCTCCTAAATGAAAAAATACACACATAGGGAAAAAAAAATCCAGAGAGTACAACATTGGGGGTACAATGTTTGCCAGCACTACAGAGGAAAAATTTGGGGGTACTCATTTCAGATTGCAAAATGAGAAAACTGACCAGACAGTGGGAAAAGCTAAAATAAAGTTCTAGGATGCATTACTAGAGGGGTCACCAGTAGGAGGAAGGGAGTCCCGATTCCATATATAGATCTTTAGTCAAACCTCATTAGAATACTGTGTCCCGTTCTAGAGACCTCACTAAAAAGATATTCGGATGGAACAAGGGACTGGTAACAAAAATGGTGAAAGGTCTTAGGGATAAACACATCAAAAGCGACTTCAGGAACTTAAATATGTACAGTCTGGAGGAAAGATGGGAAAAGGGGAAACATGATTGAAACCTTTAAATCCATCAAGAGGGGTGAAGAAGGTTAAAGAGGGCAGTATTTTTAATATGGAATTAAAATCAAACACAGGGACGTGGAAAAACAGGAGGAACGTTCAAACTAATCTTAGAAACACTTTTACTGAAGGGGTAGTTGATGCTTGGAATAGACTTCCAGCAGAGCTAGTCAGTCAACAGCAAGTGGTTTCAGACATGATTGGGACAAACCGCTCTATACTCAGACAAAAAAACCAAAATATAAAGCCTGTATTACATTCAATTTTATGCAAGTAAGACTATGTATCCTCCATCTGGGTTGAAGACAAGGTCTATCAATTTTAAAGATAGGGTTTAAAAAGTAGCAAAATACACACAACGCTTGCAAAATTGGAGTAGCTAGATTGGTAATTAAATGCAAACCAGGGCTTCCTAAGGAGTTTGACAGTAGTATTTAAATTTTTGAAAGTCCTATAGAACTCAATTGCAGAGCTCAGGCCCCCGCATGTTCCGAGACATTATAGTGAGCCATGGTATCGATCTAGTCAAGAAAAGGCAGCACGGTAGAGTGGACTGGAGGGAACACTGTACCGGCATACCGCATTTATAGAGTCACTCTGCAGGACCAATAGAGGCTGCCATGAGTGAAAGCAATGCAAGTTACAAGTTCACAATATTTGATAAGATCAAAAGGTTGAGGTTTTTGCACCTCTCAAACCAAAAAAGCAAATCATTTATGTTTTACAGTCACAGGAGGTACAAAAAAAAAAAAAAAAGTAATTGGAAAAAATTGATATCTCAAAAGACAGGGAAGGTTAAAAACCATTCCTTTTACAGGCAGTATGTTACTTCTATGGGTTACTCAAGTATTTGGCCCTGATAGATATGGACTTTTTTTTACTATGGGTGAACCATAAAACAGGGTGCCCAAATGGTGTATCTGCTAAACACCATTACAAACATTTTCTGATCTATAGACCAACATGCAAAGCTACAGTAACATAACTACTTAATGGTGGTAAATACATCTAAAAAGAAACCAGCTAATCTTTTCACCACCTGGTCTTAGAATATCAAATGTAGGAGGTGTTTTCATGAAACATACATGGTTCTAGTATAAATATACTTAAAGGCTCAACTGCCAAAGGACACACCTGGTAAACCGATCCTGGCGTAACCATTATCAAAAATGGCAAATCTTGTAAAGGAGTACAATCTAGCATATTGCTTGAAAGCACAAGTCTGGTGGGACACCAACAGCTTCCTTGCATTGAAGGTCCAATAAGGCAAACATGTGAGCAGTTAAGTTTGAGGCAGGGGTTTTCCATTCTTGGCTGCAGCACCTCATGCATAACCTAAAACCATGAGTGAAAAAAATAAAATAAAAATTAAAATATAAAAACCCTTTAATCCATGGTACAGTATATGCCTATAAAAAAAATATTGCCTTTGCTGTTAGAAAGTGAACCCTGAGGATCAGGATACTAAGGTTGCCACTTAAGCATTGTCCAATCTATCGTACTTTCCAATTGACTCAAGTAATCCTAAAGACCTTTGTCAATTAAGCTAAATAACCTACATTGCCAGTTTACAGCATTTGCATTACAAAATATGTATAAGTACCTTGAGTCCATATGGCTGACCATGTCGCTTTATGAACACTGACAAATCCTTGCCAGTTTTCTTATTTATCTTTTGTACAGTTCTTGCCTTTATTTCAGACCAGTAAATCTCATCCTCAAACACAGTTATAGCAAAAGGACTTTGAATATTTTTTATTTGCAGCACCTAACAAGAAAGAAGAGTTAAGCAACGTTTTTACTCTATTACCAAATGGCAAAAAGATATATTTAAAAAATAAAGCACCTTTATGTCTGTGCCATCCAGATTGGCTGAACCAATGGCGTGAAATTTATCATCGGACCAGTAAATTCTCCAGCTCAGAAGGTCAAGAGCCAAGCCTGTTGGCCAACCAAGTTGCTCATTGACTAGAATTTTCCTTTGGCTCCCATCCATACCAGCTCGCTCAATTTGGGACTCTGCTCCAATTTCAGACCAATACATTAATCTGCATTTGACAAATTAAGATTTTAAAAAAACAAACTAGTACAAACTTGCCAGGTCATAAATCAGAATATTCCAGGTCAAAAAAAAAAAAAAATTGGAACTAATGGTACCCAGAAGAAAAACTGCAGCTGTGCCCAAATAAAAGCTTGGTTTACATTAGCCCAGTTACAACAAATCTAGCAGGTATGCTGTGCCCCTTGTATGCATCTGAAGGCTCAGTTTTAAATGAGTTGACAGGAGTACCTCAAGTTAAAGCAGTGTGAAAGATACTTGGAGCAAAACATGCTTTGAGCATGTAAGGTAAAAAAATAAAAATTAAACGTTTCATTTTGGCAATGAGAGCGTAAACATATCTGTTACTTTCTGGTATGATTGGATTTACTCCATGTGACAGTAAAGGGATCAGTGATAATTTACTAAAGGCAAATTGGTTGTCAACTTTGCAAGGAAAGTTGCAATATCATTTGCCCCAGAGCTTTGTGAAGGAGGTGAACTTTCATGATACAATCGTGCATAAACAAAAATTATGTTTTTTGCACATGAAATCCTACTACATTCGGTAATCCCAAGTAAAATGCTCTTGCAAAGTGAACAGCCCATTTGCCTATGTGAGAAATCCTAACTCAATCGGTATGGTGCCATCAATCCAAATATACAAAAAAAAAAAAAAACAAAAAAAACACTGACTAAAGACCAAAATCAGTGCAATTAGTCATGAAAATATGTGCTCCAATATGAACACACTAAAGGCCTCTGCATTCCATGTGACCATACACTGCATACACCAAGCACTCAAAGTCCAATGTGTAATTCAAATGCATGTATCCTCCTCCTGGGATCATAACACGATTATGGTCTCCACAACTCCCACTGGCAAAGCAGGTCACTGGAGTGCCTCATCCACTAGAAGTCACATGAAAAATAAAACCACTTCTGTGAGCTGCTTTGCATGTGCGAGTTGTGTGGAGGAGACCATCTTTATATTGTAATGCCAGGAGGGGCTACATGCATTTGCCGACCTCTAACTTAAGGTCAATACCGCAAAGTGAGCAGTTTGAGTGATATGGGGAAGAGCGTTTCTGCATGAATTAGACATCAAAACATGGTTTTAATTGAGTGCTTACACAGATTGCACAGTGTATGGTTGACTTGCACAGAGGACTTTAGTGTGTGCCTATTGGGGCATATTTCATGTTAATTGAACCGGATTATTGCATTTTACAATCACACTGGATATATTAATTGCACTTTTTTGTATATGGTTTTTTGTACATTTGGATTGATAGAGCTACACCGAGTTATGATTTCTCACCAGGTTGGGCGATATTACTAGAAGTGTAGAGAGCTGCAATTTGTTGCATTAAGCTACCAGGTTTTTCACAGTATTTTCTTTGATGCATGGTTGTGCAGGGAAAAGCCCCGCTTGGACTAATGTAACCATGTATATAAAATAACTGGTTAATGTCCCTGGAAGCTGGAAATCAGTGAAGTAGACACTGCTACGTCAGTCATCTCCACTTGCTTTCAGGTCCTGGGCAAAGTGGCCCATTTGACTTTGTTGGCCACTCAGCATGGGCTCCAATAAGAACAGTTTTCATTCATTTATAAACTCACAAAATGCTTTGTATTTTATGATTGAATGCAAATTGTTGTTAGATTGGGCAAGGTGGAGGCGCAAGACACTGACATGCTCCCCACCTCGTTCAGTCAGAATGGTTTATATTCATTCAGCAAAGCATTCTCAAAACACCTGTGCAGAGTGGCCAACCTCCTGTATTCACAATGCATCAGACCAGCCACTTGGCATGGGACCCAGAAGCAAGTGGAGATCACTGAAGTAGCCAGGATTTCAAGTTTCCAGGGGCATAAGCCAGGTATAGTACATAATTACATTGCTGTCAAGCTGGACCAGTGTAACTATGTTTATTAAAATATAAAAAAAAAAAAAAAAAATACACCATGTGTGGCATTCATCTTCAAGATTTGCTTTTCGCAATTTGTGTAATAGACTTTGTCATCTACTTTTATCAGTTCTAAAAAAAAAATCAAAATGAAAATTACAATATACTTAATGCCTGGTGTAGTAATATAAGTAGACAGTTATTGTTAAACAATTTTTCAACTAACCCATCAAGAGGTTGCAAGACCAAAGAACGTGGTTGATCTAAATTCTCATCCATAACCACTACATATTCTGGAACCCCCTTCCAAGTTCTATTCAGTGCTGTAGCAAGAATTTGCCCTGCTGTGCCATCTGTCCAGTACAGATTCCGACCAACCCAGTCAACTGCTATGCAATCGGATTTGATTCCTGAAGTACAAAAAAAGCACATATTAAAAAGTACAGTATTGCTGCTTTCCAATAAAGTTTCGAGACACACACACACATACACACCTTTAACAAGATTTCCTTGGGTATTTGTGTTCAATGTTATCCATTTGATGCTTTCTGCATTAAGGTCCATCCAGAAGACCTTCTGCTCCTGTAAATCATAGTCCAGTGAGAATATCATGGAACTTTTATCAGTAGAAGTCAGAATCTTCTCCTCTAAGGTCCTCAGCTTGTACAACATTAGATTAAACTGAACAGATACCAGCAAGACAGGCTCTGTACCTATAAAAAAAAAAAAAAAAAAAAAAAAAAGCAGATGTACAGATATTGTGGATATGAGACATGCAGACCAACTAGCACATATGTAGATTGTGAAAGTGCTATTGCATGGTAGAGGTTTAAGTGCAACCATATTTACTAGCATATTTTAGGGCACTTTGCAATAATGTATTCTGCCTCAGCTCAATGTCAAAGGCTCCCAGCTTGCGTCTTGGTTTGGTGAAAGTCTAAAGTAATGGGCTTAGTCTAAAGTTTAAGTTAAATTGTGTATTGAAGGAAGCAACTCTGCTAGGCTGTCTAGTTGGACCAGCAATTTTGCCATGTTATGGACCCAATATGACAAGCCAATCATCCGTGGAGAACAGCTACAGCTCTCCCATCCTCCCAACCTCCCTAGTGGACTACTCACTCTTAAGTGTATCTAATCCACAAAGTAACAGCCCCCTCGACAATTCCTGTTAGTAGTAAACCAACCTGTCCTACTTGGCCATTCTTTGTGGCTCCGCCCCCTATGCTATCTGCCACTGAAGCACTCTTCCAGCTTGGTACTCAGCACAGCAATTGCTGTCTGGATTCACAGGAAACTCAGTTCTGAGTCTCCCCGGGTCCAAGTGGGAGCCTAAACGTGGCTCCCACATTCCCATTCTTAGCCGACATGCTTTACCTGCTCTTTCACTGGGTCCCATGCAGCACCATCTGCTCTGTAGCCTTCACCCTCACAGCATTTGTGCAGCATAGCTCCCAACTGTCCTTGATTTAGAACAATGGCCCCCTTATTTTGATCTGAGCTATTCAATTCTAGATGTAGCACCCTTTAGTGTGCTAGCGTAGGTAGTGTTAAGTTTGTCAATTTCTAAAGCAGGGGTCTCAAACTGGTGGCCCTCCAGCTGTTGCAAAACTACAAGTCCCATCATGCCTCTGCCTGTGGGAGTCATGCTTGTAACTGTCAGCCTTGCAATGCCTCATGGGACTTGTAGTTTCGCAACAGCTGGAGGGCTGCCAGTTTGAGACCCCTGTTCTAAAGGTTTGCATTTGTAAATGTCAAAAGCTAGTATGAAGGAATAGTGGTAAAAAACACTTGTGGGTTTAGCTTTTTGTAGAATTCTTTAAGAGGGCGTGCCCTATGCCTACATACTTCTGCTAATGGGTGTTCTCATTCTTATAGCAAAAAGTTGGGAGGTATGACAGTTGCTTCCCCAAGTCCTTTCATCTGGCGGGGTGGGTTTACAGTCCGAGTCCTCTACGCCATGTTGCAAGGACACACACTCCTAGAAATTTCTATGTGTTCTGGAATTTTATCTTCAAGTTTGAAGTGGCCTGAACAAGGCAACAAAATACTCAATCCCATTAGCATGTTTTAGGCAGGAAACTGGTTTGGAGGCATGCATCGGAAATGGACATGTATTCTGAGGAAGGGGCACTCATTTGTTAAAAGCTTAATTTAATAGATTTGAGACTAGTTAGAACCTATGTTGGGTTTTTGCCAACCGTGTCCCTGTTGAGGCGAATTGCCCTTACTTCAAACAATTTCTTTTTTGCCTTCTGTGCCTCTTTGATGCGGTGGCAACTGTTTTACCCCCTCACTTTTTTTTTTTTAAAGGCCTTACAGGGACAGTAAGGGAGAATCTCCATAAAAAAGGTGAGCTTAAACACTTTACAGGTTTAACTTTTCCTAGAATAGTTGGCTGGAGTTAGACTTTGTCACACTTCAGACTCAGGTCTTGCGTAGGCCTCACAAACCATACATGCCATGTAGAAGCACTGTTCAGTCTAACACCTATATACTTAAGCTGTGCAAAATGGTGTATTCACAATATACATTACATACAATATAGTCTCACACATTTGGTGAGTGAATAGGATTTAATTTAGGATGGATATAGCACATAATGATAAATCTTTAGCATTAACATTCATCAGAAGCGCTGTTAATACTTTTGTATTTTAAGAAAGTATAAATTTTTAACTTAGTTTTTAGAATATAACGGCAGCTACAAGTGCGTCAAACTCTTTGTATCCATTTGAGCGCTAGGATCAAAGTGATTTCACGTTTGATATTGTCCAGGATTTAATTTAGAACGAAGGATTAACGGACACAAAGACTACAAACTAAACTATTTGTCAGGTAAATCTAAAATGCAAAACATTAAATTCATCAGGTGGTGAAAGCTCTAGAAGGCAACCTAAGAGTGGCGGAGATCTACCCAAATGGGAGAAGTCAAAGATCACTGGGCACAGCACCCCATTTTAGGCCCTTTTCATACTTGGGTGAAGCAGAAAATTGGGAACAAAAAGAGCTTTTCTGCTGGCGTTTCTGCAAAGGCATGAAAAAGGTGCCAAAACACTTGCGGTGCCATTATTAATGGCACCGCAAATCCGGTAGCAGCCAAGCTTTTTTTGCATTTTGCGTGTGACAAATGCTCAACACAAAATGCTCTTGGCTTGTTTCAAAAATTTGGTAAATGAGCTTTAGTCGGTTTTTGGAGTGGAGAGAGGCCCACTCAATGGTGCAGCTCCAAAATGCATGCTAAAAATGTGCAAAAATGTGACCGTAGCATCAGACAAGTGTGAACAGGGCCCTAAAGGAGCCAACCTAGCAAGGCCATACATAGCGCAGAGTTGATAGGGCAGGACTACAGTGTGTAGCGTTAAGTGGCTGCTAACATTTATAACCCAGTGTAGATCCAGTCATGTCCCCTGTGCCAAGCTGTCAGTGTCCCCCTTTATCTGCTTCTGCAGTATAAGGCTTTTAAATTCTGCCCTCCCAATACAAGCCCTTGTAGTAGCTCATTTGCCTGTTCTGGTGCTCAGCTTTCCCTGTAGTCCACCCCTCACATCCATTTCAACTCCCTTTTGTGACCTAAAATATTGGCAGGATGAATACGAGGGGGAGGATCGCAGGAGCCGCTGTAGATTGTGTAGCTCTGCTTGGAGAAGTTCCGAGCCTGACAGTGGGTCAGCACTGTGGAGACAAGTCTAGAATCTGCTGACCGAATTTTGTGCACAATTCTGTCCTGTTAAATGGGTTGAATCCCTTTCCAGCTATTCAAACACAGCTAAGTGAAAGGAGGAACACGGTCTTTAAAAAGGTGATCAAGGGTTGGCAATACCACCTTGTCTTCAGGCTGCCGTTTGTACTGTACAGTCTTGCTAAAAAGGACCCCAATGCTCTGCAAACCATGTCAAGAAACACCCTATGTTTAAAGTGGTAGTAAAGGCGTTTTTTTAATTTATACCAACGGTAAGCCTATAAGGTGGCTTACCTGTAGGGACAGTAAATCTCCTAAATGTACACAGTTAAGATATTTACTTAAAGTGATTGTTAAAAAAAAAAAATAAATAAAATGAAACCTTTACAAACAGGTTACTTTTCTCCTCTGTGCAGTTGGTTTTGTACAGAGCAGCCTGGATCCTCCTCTCCTTGGGTGCCTCTTTGCTGCTCCTGGCCTCTCCCTCCTATCGAGTGCCCCCGCAGTCAGCAGCTCTCTATGGGGGGCACCCGAGCCAAGTCAGTGCTTTTTGTATCCATTCAGACACAGAGCCCGGATCCCTCTCCCTTGATTGGCAGATGGACTTGACAGTCACAGTAGCCAATGGCGCCGCCAATCAGGAGTGTCCCAGACTGCTTAGACATTCGTGGACATCGCTATAGAGATGGGGAGGCTGCTACACAGGTTTTTTTTTATCTTCATGCATGAAGATAAACCTTCTGCAACTCCTTTAAGCCGTGCTGGTGATGTCACTGGGGCATGCGCACTTCATCTATAGAAAGCAGTGCCACAGGAGTGACAATCACAGCTTGGCCACTCATATGGCCGCAGCCCACGACCCCAGAAGGAAGACTGGGTGAAGATGGAAGCCCTGTCAGCAGTGACAACATGCCGCTGGAGGGCTTAGTTTTCAGGTAAGCCTTTCATAACGTGCTAGTGGGCGATGCTATTAGTACATGACATTTGCAGGGAAGAGAAGATTTTTTCTCTCCATCTCCTAATGAAGGTTACTGTTAAGCCCAATTCACATAAGTTTAGAGGGTTTCTGTCAAGTGAAAAATGCCACAAACTGATACAGATTAACCACAACTGGACCAATGCAGAACCAAGTGCCACCAATCTCTCAATTGACATCCCATGTTCAAATCTAGCAATTTTCTTACCACTATCTCAACTTTAACGTTGTGGCATCAAGGATGAAAGCAAATGAGGGATAAAAACTTCAGCTTTTCAATCTGATCACATAGTATGCAGGAGTAGCTGATCAATTTTTTTTTTTTTATTCTTTATTTTATTTTAGAAAGGTAATCATATGAAAACACAGATACATTCCCAATGAAATATACAGGAGAGATAATAGGCTCCCCAATGGCACACAAAAGAGCAGTCATTTTATGCATAAAGAAAAACTTACGTCAACCATGAGGTACCACCAGTTTGTAGAATAGGGAGGTTCTGCATGACACATGACCACTCTTAACGGCAAATACCACATTTTATGTAGAAAGGCAACAGGGACCACTTGGATCCTGAGGTCAAGCGACCCACAAAAAAGGGGGAGAAAAAGAAAAATAGAGAGAAGAAAAAAGGGGGGGGGGGGAGAAAGTACCTCTAACCAGCCTCTTCATCCCCGTCCGGGGAGCATGCAGAGTCAACATACCGTGGGAGGTTAGACCATCAGCTCATTGTATTCCTCGGAGTACACAAATTCGTGCCAATACCATTTTTTTGAAAATTGCTCACTGAGGCCTCTCAGTGGCCACCAAGTCTTCCATAGCCCTAATCTCCGATACCTTTCTCAGCCACATGGCTACTGAAGGGGGCTGCGTCTGCCTCCAAAAGCAGGGGGATGCAACTCTTTGCTGCTTTAAGCAGGAGAGGCATGATTGATTTCTTATAGGCTTTGGTGAGAATCTCGTGGTGGTGAAGGAAGAATTCAGGAGTCTCTGGTATCTCTAGGTCTGAATTTTTTCACTATGCGACGCACTTCCGTCCAAAAAGGCCGGAGGGTTCGGCAGGACCAGAAGACATGGAGCAGCGAGCCAGTCGCCTCCCCACATCTCCAACAGAGGTTTGTGCTCTGAGGGAACATCTGATGTATTCTTTCCGGAGTGTAGTACCACCGTGCTAGAATCTTGTCTCCCGCCTCCTGGCGTCTGGCGCAAATGGATGTCTTATGAGCAAAGCGAAAGAGCCGATCTATTTGGTTCTCTGAATTGCACCCCTAAATCCCGTTCCCACTTGGTTATGTAAGGAGGTCTAGAGTCTTGGGGTTGAGCAAGTAATAATTGGTATACCTGGGAAATAGCATGTCTTAGCGGGGTTTGTTCCACGCACAACAGTTCAAAGGGGGTTAATTGCCTTCCAAAAGACACAGGTGAGGGCAGGGAGCTAATGAAATGGGTTAGCTGAATCTTTTGCCAAAACGATAACCCTGCCAGGGCTGGATCCTCTGATTTCTTGCCTGTTCTTCCACCAGCCATTTATACGGAAATGTCTTGCTTGAGATCGCTCAACCTCTAGTAGCTTCAAGAATCTGGAGTCTTCAAGACCCAGGGCAAAGGCTGGGTTTCCAATAATGGGAGTGGAGCAATCAAAAAATCTCGGCAAACTTTGCGGACCGTTTGCCACATTTCCCCTACCGTCGGGTGGTTAATAATACGGTTAGGCATAGGCTTTTGACACCAGGGCAAAGACTCCAATCTGGTCTCTGCTAAGGCACGTTCTATTTGCACCCACTGCTTCAGGACACCAGCTGATCAATTCTAAATTTATCATTTGTGTTGTACTAAATGATCACACATTTATGTGTATGGACAGCAAAAGTTAAAAATAGCACGTCAGAGAGAGGTTGGTTTGCCAGATCACAAAAGTTCACAATATTAAGAAACTTTCAGCCTCTCAGGTGAGGCTTAAATAAATCTAAACAAAAAAAAGCTCTCACTTTAAAGATTGCTTTACCTGTTACTTTACACTTGTGGCCATCACCCTCCAGGAAATAGCCAGGATGACAAGCGCAGTTATAGGTTCCATTTCGATTTATACAAGACTGGCTGCATGGTGGGGGATCAAGCTCTTTGCATTCATTTATATCAATGCAGAGACTCATATCATTGCTTAGTCGGAAGCCTTCACTACACATGCACTTCTAAAAAAAAAAAAAAAAAAAAAAAAACAACAAAACAAGCTACTGTTAAAAGTAAATCTTATCAATGCATACCTAAACATTCTAAAGGAAAAAAATTTAAAAAAGCATATTAACCAGTTACCTACTGGGCACCTTTACCCCCTTCCTGCCCAGGCCAATTTTCAGCTCCAATTGCTGTTGCACTTTGACAAGTGTGCAGTCATGCAACACTACCCAGATTTTATCTTTTTTTTTTCACACAAATAGAGCTTTTTGGTGGCATTTAATAATCACTGGGTTTAATTTTTTGCTAAATAAATGAAGCCTGAAAATTTTGGAAAAAAAAACACCACCAATTTCATAGTTTGTTATAAAATGTTGCAAACCGGTAGTTCCTCCTTCAATGTTTATTGATGAGGCTGCACTGGTGGGCACTGATAAGTGGCACAGATTGGCAGTGTACATGTCCCTTTTAGAAAAGGCAGTTATTGGCTCTCTTCACCTCTCATGCTCTCAGCATGAGGAAAGGAATGCCGATAACTAGTATAAGTTTATACTTATTGTCATTAATTTGTTACGTTCCATTCGTTTAGATACAGCATTAGTTATTATGGATAATTCAAATACTAGTATAACTTTGGATAAATTAGTATTATGTTCACCAACAGCCAAATTTGAAAGGAAATTCCAACAACTATTAAATTATAAGTTATTAGTTATTTCAGATTTTCATTTTTGGATTTTCGAATTTCCGAATATTTGGGGAAATCCGAATATTTACAAATTAACAAATTTGTCTAAAATTCATTAAAAAATTAATTCAGGACAAAAACGAATTGCACATGTCTACTCATTTGACAAAACAAAAAGGTCTGCTTGCATACAAAAACAAAAACACCTTTACAACCAAGACCCACCTCAATCCAGTTTAATAAGGTGTGTATTCACACTACATAGTTATTGCCAAGTCTAAAGAGTGCACAATTTGTAAGGTGTGGGGGTAGTTTTATTGATAAATACTCAAAGTAAAAAAAAAAAAAAAAAGTTTAAGTGTACATTTTGTACTTTTGCACTTTACTTACTGGACCAGATGGTGACTTAAAACAAGCAAACGAACATTTTACTTCACATGGCACATTGCAGTTTCCACCCTCATCAGAGCCGTCCAGACAATCAGATCGTCCATCACAAACAGCATTAGTTGGAACACAATTAAGATTTTTACACTGATACTCGTTACTTTTGCACATCTGCAGCTTACCTTCAAAGAAGCAGACAAATAAAATTTTAACACACACTTTAAATGCGCCACCCAAAACAAACAAATTTGCATGTATAAAACAGCTTCAATAAGGTAATGACAAAAAAATATCCAAAATTAAAAAACATGAAAAAAAAAAAAATTAGCTGACACCCAAGTTTTGACCCTCATTAACTTAAACACATATGCACTCCAGGTTAATATATGGGAAGACTCTAGCTAAAAGTTTACTGTAAAAAGGAGGGTAAAAACTGAGCAGATGGGCCGATAGGAATGCACTGCTGCCCAAATCTGAATGCTGTATCCTAAAGCTTCATATATAATAAAATATTCAAAATGCCTTCAGTAAAGGAATGAACCAAAATTCTAATTCCTGTTAAGAAATCGGTGGTAGATTGTATTTAAAGAACTCCAGTTTTGCTTTACAATAGTTGTATTAAAAGCAGGTACAATGTTATACTTTGTTATAAAGTAATACCTCGGATTGCAAGTAACGCAGTTTACAAGCATTTCGCAATACGAGACATTTTAAAAAAAATTCTGACTCAGTTTGCAAGCGTGGTCTTGCAAGACAAGCAGGATTGAAGCCTCTGGGATGTGCAGTACCGCATTTGGCCAGAGGTGCGGGGGCGCCGGTAACTGAGCCGCTCGGAAACTCCGTTCCCGAGTGCCTGAGCCTCTGAGTGTTTGAGTCTCTCCGGTACGGGTGCGGGGCACCCCTCCCCACCTCTGGCCACATGCAGTACTGCATACACTAGCAGTGCCACTGGAATTAATCTGTTTTCATTGATTCCTATGGGAGTGCTTTGGATTACAAGCATTCTTCTGGAACGAATTATGCTTGTAATCCAAGGTACCACTGTATACCAATATGTAATTTTAAAACCTTGGAAATGATTTACAGACATGATGCAAGTTTTTTTTTTTTAAACACATTTTATATTGAAAGTCCATCTTACTAAATCCTTACAGTGAACTTCATCACTGCCATCATGGCAGTCCGAGCGACCATCACACCGCCAGAAGGTTGGAATACATTGATCTTTACTAGCACAAGCCCACTGCTCATTTTCACAAGTGATCTTCTCCAATTTACAGTCCTAGAGTGAGAAAAAAAAAAATCTGGTGTGATCAGAGCATATTAGAAGCTATATCTACCGATGCACTGATATGTTGCATCATTCTGCTCTGGCCAGCAGGGGGGAGAACTAAAATCAATCAAGTCCATAGGCTTCTATGTAGAGTGCAGAGAATCCTTGGAGTTGCAGCAGCCATTTAATTGGATGAATAGACTCCTTGTACTAAAGGTCCAAATAGGCACTGTGCAGTAGGAGTGGAGGTGTGATTTTTATTAAACTGCCTGGGAAAGTACTCTGGGAGTTGAGAGAACACCTCTGTTTGGATATTCACCTGCCAGTAGACCATACCAGCGTAGATCCGAGACCGATAGCAAGAACATCCTTGGGCAGCGCATCACAGAACCTGTACTGCTGCTGCAGGGAGACTGGAGTGTTCTCACCACTGGTCACCAGAGGCTTTGAGAGACTCGGAGGCCCCACCTTCTACAGCAAGAGGTCCCCATTTTTTGTTATAGCACTAGCATTGTAAAAAAAAAAACCAAAAAACCACACATTTCAGTGAATTCCTACAATATTGTATGCATTGTACACTCAACCTGGTGTGTCAAACATTTACATACTATTTGAACTAGCTTCTTATGAGTGGCTTACATAGCAGGAAGAAAAAAAAAAAAAAAAAAAGAAGTACTTCTGTGTTACCAAACCCAGGAACCTGCATTCACTATATCTGGTCTCCACAGTACACAAAATATGGAAATGCAATTTTAGTAAATCTAAAAACTGACAAATATAGCTTCTCATCCGCAGTATATAGCAGTCTTGTGACTTCCAGTGTCCAGCTGAGCACTGGTTAAAGCTTTTAGGCAAAGTTTTCTCTTCTGTCCTATGAGGCTAAATGATCCCTGACCCTGTCTGGACAGTGCCGATTGGCTTTGTGCTGATCACATGCACCCTCCCAAAAAAGCCTCCAGCAATACACAAACTGAGCATGTGCAGAGCACCCCAAGGCTCTGTACCATCAGCAGATGGATTGGGGACCGTAAAAACGAGGCGATCAGAGAAGACCAGATCAAATGGCCTTTACACAATGCGGATGATTAACACCATAGGTTCCACAGCGAGTATAACAAGCACGCTTTACTGCATATAGACTGATTTTACTAGTGTGGGTTTAGTAACACTTTAAGCCATCTGTTTTAGCATAAATGTATCTGCCCCCAAAATTAAAAAAAAAAAAAAAAGTGAGATCTTTATACCAATAATACTAAAAATTAGACTAGCAGATTTACCCATAGATGTAGAATACATTTTCTAAATGTTAAAAAAAATAAAAATTGATGTGATGTCCCTTTGCCATATACCCGTCAAGACAAATACAGATTTTACATCCAATTTCAAAATATAGGCCAACATTAAAGATAATTTTATCTGGTTATGAATTTATAAAGTTAGATTCAATATAAGCTTCCTGTAGTGTCCTGTAAAACAGTGCATCCTTTTGAGCAAGTGTTTCTCCACTGCATTTACAGTGCTGTCAGCCCTACAATTGAATCATACTGAAAATGTAGGAGCAATTTGCTTGGTGTGGATACTCGGTCGTCATTCACTCAGCACATTAAGTTGCTGGATCTAAATTTGAGCTGTAACAGTATCTGGTTGTGTGTAAGGGCCAATTTTCACCTATATCATCTATTGTGGTGCACTGCAGTACATTGGCCTCCACTGTTCATTGTGGAATCATCTAGTCCTCATGCACTTGGATGCTTAAAACGCTACTTCTAGAGGCTTTTTTTTCTGCCTCTGAGCACCCCTCAATGTTATCCCATGAGTCCATGCAAAGATGTTTAGACATTTAGAGGCAGGAAATACCCAGAGTCAGCTGTACGCATACACATTTTTGATGCAGCTTTTCTCCTGGTGTTCAGATATGCTGGTCAAATGCCCAGTGTGCATGGGGCCTTTAAAGCACTGCAGTAGGACAACTATTGACCCTCGTTACTGCATAGTTTTGAATGAGCCCCATTGACAAATTCTGTTTGATTTCACATGTATTCCACTTCCATACAAGATCACTTTGAGATGCTTCTCGAGTTTTATCATGTGCAGTTGACCTGACCTGCATTTCAAAGCTGTGTCAAGCTGTTTAAAACAGTTTTTGCATTATCCATTGACTTCTATAGTGAAAAGCAGGTCTGTGCTCAAAATGTCCCGGGGACACAGGTGCCTAATCCTCATTGCCAATACAAAAGGTGATGCAATTCCAATGTTAGGACCATAAAAAAAAAAAAAAAAAAACTTAACCATCCCCCTTTCACTTCACTCCCCACTGCCATGTGTATTAATTTCCCTACAATCAGTTTGAAACAAAAAAGGTATTCAGGACCTCCAATGACATTCAGCTATGCCTTAATAGCAAGTAGCATGATAAAAAGGTATAGTGAGGATAGGAGGGCAACACATTTGCAATACCAGAGGCCATGTATTGAATCAAAAGTTGTGATTTTTGCAACAAGGAGAAATTATTCTTAATGAAACAAAAAGAACATTCAGTGTGCTTATCCACCAGCTTTGTTACAATTTTAGTTAGTGGTGCTACAGTGACTTTAAAAAGGTCTCAGAATTTGTTTTCAAGCAGTCCAGTTACCAAGATGCTTTGCCTAGCAGCAATGGAAGTAGTGAGGACCCTCAACCTAGCTACAATGTCTGGAAGAGGTGCCTGGTTCACAAGACTGGCTGAACATAACTTCAAATACTTTGTAAAACTGTAGACCATATTTCAACACACAGTTTTAATAAAAAAATAAAAGACCACACACCACATAAGTGCAGTTGCCTTGTAAATCCAAACAATTACCTTTTCATCACTTCCGTCTTTACAGTCTTTTGCACCATCACATTTCCATTCCATTAGCAAGCATTCACCAGATGGACATTTGAATTCTCCACTTTGACAGTGGACATTTTTAGTGACTGTACAGTTTTGTTCATCTGAGTGGTCATCACAATCATTGTCTCCATCACAGTGCATAGTATAGGGAATACACTGTCCATTAGTACACTGGAACTTGTTCTTGGCACATTCCTTACGTTCTGCAAGTGTAAAGCATTCAGATAATGCTTGTAGTAGAGTGTAAAGTCAAAACAGAAAAAGTCTAAGTCATGGCAAAATGTTGCAAAGGATGAATATCAGGGAAGTGTCAGGTATTTCCCTATAAGTATTGTACTTTCTACATGGTAAGGAGACTATAAACCCCAAAACGCTATATATTGCAGCTTATCAGTTCGTAACATGTGGTGGAAGCATTCAAGGCTTTATTTTCAACTGGTCAGTACCCCCCCCCCCCCCCCCCCCAACTTTACACAACAAACCAAATTGTCTAGCAAGAGTGGTAGAATATTTATACTAACATTTGGCTTTTTTTTTTATAATTTAGTTGAAACCTACTCCAAAAAAGGAAAAAAACTTGCTGCGACATAGCATTAGCTGTGTTTAGCTTTAGTTATTAAACGTATGTAAAGCCCATGTAAATCTACTAATCTAACACTTGCCTTCTAAGAGAATGCTGTTAAGAGTATTGATTTTTCATGGAGGAGCAATCCATAAAACAAGTGTTCTGGCTAGAAAAACCAAAGTGCAGAAGACAAAAAAAAAAAACAAAAAAATACAAAAAAAAAAAAAAAAAAACTATTTATTTGGGTTTAGATATTTTACTGGGTTTGTCTTCCATCCATATACAAGGAATAAGCAAGGCTACCAAGTTGCCCCAAAGTGACTCTCAATTTGACTCTGCAGAATCAATTGCCAAGGTCAAGGCCAGCTGTTAAAGCCTCGGGACCATCACTTGACTGTCAGTAATTCTTCAATCTGTGCTGAAAATTGACATGCCAAGCAGGGAATTAGATAAACGATGCCCTTTGAGGGTGTAGGGATCCACGCCCTCAACTGTTGGCTGCAAGTATCACACTGATGTATAAATATGCAAGTCACTTCCTAACTTATTGGGAAAAGATCCTGGGAGGAAGTAGAGCAGGTCTCAGCTACATGTCCTGTCTATGCTACTAATGCCAGACCAGAAAAGCCGATTATGCAAGCATGTCTATGTTTTAGTCATTTACCTGCATCTGCCTATAGATTATGTGTATTGCTGAATTAGGACAACATCTGTCCCATTACCTCACATGCACAGTGCAAGATAACTAGGACTGCATGCCAGGCTGGTTGGGTACTGGCTGGAGGACTCATCTCCACAGATCTAGTCTTCAGGTTTACAACACAGAAGCCGCATCATCCTCAGGTGCTCGGGGCCACCTTCCCATCCACCTCCCGCAGATTAACACCAGCCACCACTGTGGTGGAAGGACCCGCACGGCTGGTGTTGCCATTTGCGTTTGGTAAAGGAAGTCACACAGATCATAAAGAGTACCATTTTATTTGCACATTAGAACTCTTATTGGGAGATAACTATGCAGTGACTCAATAGATCACAGGTTACATTTGATGTATTCTTTGGTTATTTGTATAGGTGTGTATATATATATCTACCCTTATTGCAGGCAGCTGAATTGTAGATAGCGCCAACTTATTTTATAGCATGAAGCAAGCATTTCAATGCTTGCCATTTAAATGAAATAGTCTGTAATCTAAATTGTGTTTTCTTTTAAAAGGTTTCTGAAAAGGTGCTCACTATCAAGAATCATTAATGAGGTAGAATGCCATGTCGACAAGATGGAATATTTCTTCCAACCAGTACACATTAGACTGCATCAAAAAAAAAAAAAAAAAAAAAAAAAATAAAAAAAAATAAAAAAATAAAAAAAGGAAAAAAAAAAAAATCATGACAAGCAAACAAGAAAATGCGAAAGTATAGAGAAAAAGTTGAAAACCAACAGGACTCTGAGCACAGATTTGGTCAACATATTTGGCTTACCACAGCCTCGCTCATCAGCCTCATCAAGGCAGTCTGGTTTACCATCACAGATCCAATTCTGAGGAATGCAGCAAGTCTTCGAAAAACACCGAACAGAGGGATCTGTTGGTCTCCAGCAGTTTTTTTCATCAGATCCATCAGGACACTGTGGCACCCCATCACAGCGGTATTTCTTCTCAAAACATTTTGTACTACCTTCGCACTGAAAAAAGTCTTAGAGATGGTTTTATTGTAAGAAAAAAAAAAAAAAAAGTGGTAAAAGACCATTAAAAACAGCTGGCTTTATTTTTGTCAAGATACCAAAGACCCTGCCATGAAGAGTTACGGCAGACTACAAGCAGCCATTTGAACACAATTAAGCAGGCAGGCATGATCCAAGGTTTATGAAAGCCACTCTGAAAAATGCTATGCAGCTATCGAAGTGGAGCAATGCCATTAGTGGAGCAAGTGCACGTATTCAGAATACGCAAACTAGAGTTTGCAAACTAGAGTTGGGCCGAACACTCCCCGGTTCAGTTCACGCCAGAACTCTAACATCGCAAAAGTTCAGACCCGAACCACAAACCCTTTTAAAGTCTATAGTACCCAAAATTAAAAAATCAAAAAGTGTTTATTTTGAAGCCTTGCATGCAAGTTATTGGCCATAACAAGGATATAGGGGCCCGGGTACTGGGGGGGGGGGGGGGGGGGAGGGACAAAACATGTATCAATTTTTATTTTTCAGGTTTAGTGATTTTAATGATGCTGCAAGAAAAAATAAAATAAAATAAAAGTCTGGGGGTCCCCTTACTCTGCCTGTAAAGTGGCACATCTGTATGATGTACAAAACCTGCTGCAGCAAAACAGACATTTTATAAAAATAACTGTAATTTCCAACAATGCAATACCATTGCTGGCAATACAAAAAAAAAAAAAAAAATAAAGTTAAAATGGCATGAGGCCCCCCTCAATAGCCATACGACGAGCAAGCCTGTAAGAAAGAAATCCTATACCCTTATCTAGGCAAGCATCCTAGCTGGCCAGGAAAGGAGGAGCAACAAAAGTTTAACATTCTTCATCCCCCCTCCCCACCCCCTATACTTTTGAGTTGCAAAGTACAGGAACTTTGTGCAAGATTTGCAAAACTGTTCAAACTAAACCCAGGCAGTATGGTTTGTTCCTGGCCCTTCTGTCAAAGTACACATTTCTGATAAAACTAGCAGACACATCAATCTTCATATTCCAAAAAAGCAGATACAAACAATACACATTACCTTCATTTTTACAGTAGATTGTGCAGTCCTCTTCATCTGAGCCATCCAAACAGTCATTTTCTCCATCACACATATACTCCAAAGATACACATTCTTTTCCATCTCGGCACAGAAAAAAGGTCCGTCCACAAACCAAAGCTTTCAGGAAAAGCAGGCTTTCTGGTGCATTCTCATCTGTCAAGATTATATCATATACCAAGAACCACTGTCACTAGGCGGACTTCTAACAGTAACTTTCCTAAGGGCACTTCAACACGCAAGTTCTTTACACAAATTACAGTTAGGTATAAAAAAAAAAAAGTTTTCTGAAGAGTTGGGGAATCTGTCAGATTCATTTTCAGCAACACCATCGCTGCTCCAGGTGAGTTCACCTCTGATACATCCCCATACACCTCCAGTTGTGTGCCAGCCCAGCTTGTATGCTGCACAATTTGCGACAAGAAAAATCTAGATGGCTGCACACTGACAACAACAAGAGGGTACAGGAGAGGACTAAGACCCCATACACACTTAGATTTTTGGCAGTTTTGTCTTCAGATTTACAAAAACCATGTAGGTCAAACCTTAAGAGTTTCAATCTGTATGTAATTAGGCAGGCCCTTGCACTACATGGTTTTGGTAAATCTGAAGACAAATCTGCAGAAAATCTAATAGTGTGTATGGGGCCTTACACTAAAAGCAGCACTTAGTCATTAGCCAGCAGGCCCAAACCCAGTTTTTAAACTCCTAACAGCTGTCATTCATTACATTCATTAGTGATAAGTCCACCTCCTAATGCACTGAGCCAGCATGTGATACTGGTATGTACCAAGCTTTGTAGTCCAATTTTCTTTTAACCCAGCTCAGTGCATTAGAATAGGTAATAAACACCGATTTTAGCACAACACATGTTTTCTTGGTTAGTCCTCTGTCATTGGTCTTCAATTTAATAAAAGTGGATCATTGGTGTACAGCCAGGTTTTTCTTGCCAGATTCATTTAAGTGAAGGCAAATTTATCTCCAGAGGTGGAGAAATCTAGAACTATACAGAGAGGGTGGAGTCACATGCCAGTTTGTGGTACAGTGTATTTGCTAGAATCTAAATGCTGTTTTGCTTGGTAGAGCAAACACCCATGCTTGTATGGTCCCAGGAAGGGGTGAAGATGGTTGGCATATTTGCTGAGTGCTTACCTGGATGAGGACATATTCTGTATATATAATATGCTAGAAGTCATCTTTGGTTGCGAATAGAAGAGTTTAGCTCAGTTTTAGAGATTTAAAAACTGAGGCAATGGTCTTAGTTTCCTAGTCAAACCAACATTTCACTTTGTGGTGTACTTCTAGTCTTGTGTAGCAGTACAAATAGTGTTGGCTTTAATGGATGATGTGCGTACACATCAAGCCCTAATGCTGGGATGACTTCAGCAAAAAATGTACGCGTTGACATTTTGTCACTGTCCTGCAAAGACAAATTTGTTTGAAAAAAAAAAAAAATTTTCTAGTGCTGGTTTTTGGAAAGTTATTTAGGGTAGATCTGTGTAGTGTTTGATATTTTTCCTTTGCGCATTTGATTGTCACTTTACATTCATTGTACTTTCATTTTATTTATGGTCCGATTCCTTCTCCACCCCCCCGCCCCCCACCTTCTGTAAGCACGACCCGAGGGGCCCTTTTAAATAAAAATTCACCTTGCTTAATCACCATTATGCAGCTATGCAAGTCAAGGCTTGAAAGATTGCACAGAGCATGTTTTTTTGCAAGCATGTTAAAAAAAAAAAAAAAAAAAAAGTGTACATGCTGGTTCACACCACTGGCATGGTAATACATTGTGTGACCATGCAAGTGTTAGTTCTGGCCTTTCAAAGCACAGAGTGCCATGGCAATGTGCCCTTAAATACAACCACTTTAACCTTTTATTGCAGTGATATAGTATTGGAGGGCTTGCCTTTTCTAGTGTTTACCCATAGCCTTGTTAAGGACAAGAGTTAGGCTTAGCCAATTTAAGTTCAGTGTGATACAGCCTGCCCCAGTCACAGTTTGTGCAGTACTACCTAGCATAGGTTGAGCTCCCAAACAGGTAAAATTATAGGCCAAACATAGTTAAGTCTGTTTATCCCTAGATCTACATTGACGTGAAGGTTCACATTTTGAGCATTTGAGATTATCTGACATTTTCCACTCCATATGATGGTATTGGTGAAAAACCCCAATGTACACAAGCAGGTCCCCAACCATCACTTTTCTATAGCAGAGTACCCATACACCTGCCTGCATCAGGTTGTTTAGTTGGCACAAAGGTTAAGCCCTTTCAGGTTCCATTAACAAGGCATGAGTTTGATCCAGATACTGCCCAGAAAGATTACAGGACAGTTTGGTCGTCACCGTCGCTGAAGACGTCAATGACGAAACACGTACGACGGCGCCACGCACGCTACGTCACTTCCGGGTACGGACCCCGTTTGGAACACAGGTGGAGCGCAAACAGCTCCAACCAGTGGTACGCATCTATTCCATTACGGGCCTGTTCTCAGGCACTTGTCTGTACCCTGCGGTAGCAAACTGCTGCACTTTTTAATCTAGTTTATCTTTGTTTTTAATGTTAACTCCTTTGAATGCTGATGGAGTTTTTTGAATAAAAGTTCTTATACTTACTACACCATGGGAGCCTCCTATATTTTTTCTTTCTATGAGGGAGCCATTGTGAACACCTTAACTCAACAGTAAGGAAATTACCAGGATGCTCAGTAGGACTGTGGTTGAGAGGAGATTGTGACCGTAATACCCCATGCAGTCTGCCCAGTCGGGCTGGTGGATCCGGGAAGCCATTGGGAAAACCAACAGCACGGAAATCCCGAATGCCCTACATGATTGGTGTGGAGAGGAGACCGTGATTGAGATACCCTACGCTGGTTGCCCCTTCTGGGGCTGTTGGATTCGGTGAGTGGGGACCCATAAGGGGGAGCACAAAAGTCACAGGAACTATCTGAGAGCACTCAAGTCACGGTTTTCTTTTGCTAAGAAAATTGCTTGGAACACTGGGTCTGAACAGTTTTTTCACTCTAAGGACTATAATCACTAAAAAAAACTTTTAATTGATCTTTTCTGCACTAACTAGTTTGAGATTAAATTATATATCACTGGACTTTGATATGCATTTCCTGGTAATATACACAGACACAGACACAGACACACAGACAGACAGACACACAGACAGACAGACACACAGACAGACAGACAGACAGACACACACACACAGAGACACACACACACACACAGAGACAGACAGACACACACACAGAGACAGACAGACACACACACAGAGACAGACACACACACAGAGACAGACACACACACACAGAGACAGACACACACACACACACACAGAGACAGACACAGACAGACACACACACACAGACACAGACAGACACACACACACACAGACACAGACAGACACACACACACACAGAGACAGACACACACACACACAGAGACAGACACACACACACACAGAGACAGACACACACACACACAGAGACAGACACACACACACACAGAGACAGACACACACACACACAGAGACAGACACACACACACACAGAGACAGACACACACACACACAGAGACAGACACACACACACACAGAGACAGACACACACACACACAGAGACAGACACACACACACACACACACAGAGACAGACACACACACACACACACAGAGACAGACACACACACAGAGACAGACACACATACAGAGACAGACACACATACAGAGACAGACACACATACAGAGACAGACACACATACAGAGACAGACACACATACAGAGACAGACACACATACAGAGACAGACACACATACAGACACAGACACACATACAGACACAGACACACATACAGACACAGACACACATACAGATACAGACACACATACAGATACACACACACATACAGATACACACACACATACAGATACACACACACATACAGATACACACACACAGACACACACACAGACACAGATACACACACAGACACAGATACACACACAGACACAGATACACACACAGACACAGATACACACACAGACACAGATACACACACACACATACACACACACACACAGATACAGATACACACAGATACAGATACACATACAGATATAGATATATATATTTCTGGTAACTAATTTTTCCTGCTGGTATTAGGTACCTCCACTAGGATCATAGTGGGGGAAATCACCTGGGGATATAACAACTCTAACCCCCCCATACACTAACCCATTCAACCCCATAGGGAGCGCCATACCCCTTTTCAATTTAATTCAAATCAGCGGAGAATCCTTAAGGAGGCTCCTTTAAGGGGGGCAGCATACCTAAACGATTGTTCTAAGCGCAGCTTTCACATTTATTTAGTTTGGTCGACACCGCTTTGTGCATAATTTTACCAGATCAAGACCTAGACACTTTAGGGCTTGCATGAAAAATTACTTTGTCCTGCCCTAATCCTATGCTTGTGTTTGGATACCTTGCTTTGTTCCCAATTGGATTGTCACTTCAATCCAAACATTGAGTTCACCTACAGAGTATTTTCTTTGGCTTACACACTATTATGCACTTTTTAAACTTAGACCTTTATACCAGCCTGGGAATAGTTTTAAAAACCTGAGAACTTGCCATCAGAGCAGCTATCCCGATCATCTGGGCAGAGGCATTTTATCATCTTCATAGGGTCAGATATGCAAATTTCCTCGGACCTACAGCCACCATTATTCAATTCACATGCCGAATTACTTCCTTTAAAGAAAAAAGCAGTTCATGTGAAAATGTTACAATACACAACCAGTAAAAAAAAAAAAAAAAAAAAGTGTAACAAGATTGCTTGCCTTTGATAAGACTGGACGATACAATTAAAAGCTTGGTCAATTTTTCTTCAGTAAGTGAGGACACCAGCTTCATGGTCCTTCTATCCCATATTTCAATTTTTGGATCGGTATAAGATAGTATATAGGGTTCAAAGGCATCCATTAATGTGATTGTAAAATTATCCTTCAGTTTGGACAACTTTCCTTTTAAAAGGCCAAGAGAATACAATCCTAAACATTAAAAACAAAGATCATAAGTCAATTAAATGCAACAAAATGTTTTTTACTACTATAGAGGGATAAGAATTGGAACACCTGCAGGTTTTTATTGCGCTGCAAGGCTTCATTAGAGAGTCTGCCCATGGTTATTTCACAAGACGAGGGTTCTCCATTAGCAATAAAGCCAGTTTAATAGGGGTATTTTTTCTCTTTTATAGAGCAAGGCAACTTTTTATGAATGTGTCCCCGTTGCAGATTTTCCCCAACATCCTTGTTTGTTAAAACTGCTGTCACCAGGACAGAAATATGAATAGTCGAACATAGATCCAGAATGTGTTCTAACCGTTCCTCAAAAAAAAAAAAAAAGTTTTAGCTGGACAACCACTTGACCTATAGGTTTACATTCAAATTGCACTTTGGAAAGGAACACTAGTAGATACATCTTTGCAGGAAGAGGTCAGTCAGCTGAAGAAGCGTCCTTGTTTTGCATGTTGTAGATCCAAGCAGTAAACTTGGCAAACCAAGAATGCGTTCCAGAGTCCAAGCCTTCAGCTTTGGATCCCCAACACATTACCCAAGCCACTCAGCAAAACAGCACCTGGAGGCTAAGGACTTAGATGTTAGGAATATGCACCCAGGGCACTGAAGACCATATTATCTAGATCTTCTTAACCAAACCTGGAATTGGGAATGATCTGGCACTCAGGCATTGTCACGGTCTTGGACAGCATTTCCTACTAGCCCATCTTGGTTTATATGAACACTAACCCATAAGATTACATTTGAGCTAGCAGGTTCTCTTTAACTGTAGTATACTAATCAAGAGCGTGCTGCACATTACCTGACCTAGAGAAACCTGAGCCCATGTACACCATGTTTAACAAGGACCACAGAAAAGATTTTTTAACTGGCTAATGAAAGCCTTTATAAATATAATGCAGGGACTAAACGCTTTGCATTTTTAGAATAGTGACAACAGCCATCATTCATTGCAACTGTCAAACACAATGAAACTTCAACCACCAGAACGTCAACCATCAGAACTCCCAATACACAAGGTTTTATACTTGTGGGAATACAAGAAACCTGGTTTGATGGCTCATATAACTGACTTATCCAGGGGTACTGTCTGTATTAGAGGGACAGGCTAGAAAGAGCCGAGGAGTGTGCCTGTATGTCAAGAGCAATTTGATGGTGAATATAGGAGACATGGCTATTAGGCCTATTAAAGAGGAGTCTTTGTGGCTAGAGCTTCAAAAGACGAAACATCAAGTTGATTGTTATGTAGGTTATAAAGATCTTTCAGTTTGAAATGGTGGGGAGGCAGGTCCATGCTATATTTATGGGGGACTCATGGTATTGAGAAGACAAATGCTTATTTGAATAAGACATGCTTTTTTTAAAGTGATTCAGTACAATTTGAGTCAAATGGTGAAGGCCTCATCTTTTAAGTGCTCTGCTGGACCTACGAATTTCAAACCATGCTGATAGACATGGAAATCTAGAAAACCGCATTCAGCGCAATTCGATTTGTCAAAATTTAAAGGAAAGGGAGACAAGGTTAGGACAAGAATATGAAAAAACGGCCCCTGCTCCCTCCAGTAATGGCGGCGATCAGCAATTTATAGTGCGGCAGGCCATCTGACATTAACCGACATTGGGTGGGAACTACAGTGATCAGTGCTAATACTATACACCATCACTGTACTAATGACACTGGCTGGGAAGGGGTTAACATCTTGGGGCAATGGAAAGGGGTTAACTGTGCGCAAGGTGAAAAAAAAAAAAAAAGCCACATCGCTGCTCTGTACTGTTTTTATTGTGGGCAGAATATACATATTGCCTCTTTAGAAAGCACATTTTTCCTAGCACTTAGTAAACGTGGTAAAGCTCTGCCAATTTCCATCATCCAATCAAAAAAAAATTTCAGTTGCAAACGATTGGGCATTCTTTACAAAGAAAAGCTTCACCACTACCCATTTAGTATACATTTTATACTGTACGTTTTGTAAACATTTATTTTTTGTGAAAAGTTTAATAAAAATACTGAAACAGAAAAGATTCACCAAGTTTTGGGAAAAATAAGTGCAAGTGCACAGCAAATCCACCCGTGTGTTCACCCTTTAGTAGTAAAGCCTGCTTGGTGATTTTTACCTACAGGCAAGCCTATAATAAAAGCTTACCTGTAGGTAAAATGTCCTAAACTTGCACCGTGTAGGAGATATTCAGCATGAATGCAGCTACTTAACCAACGCATGCGCTCTGAACCTGGAATGTGCACAAACCCAGAAGACAGACCGTGGAAGAGGCCAGCCCTCGGCAGGGACTGCACAGTGCTGCAGGGCTAGTACACTGGTGCATACTAGCTCATCGTGCAATTGCCTTACAGGTGTTTAAAACAGCTGCATTTTACCACCGCTTTAAGCCTGTGAGTTCCGCCTTGTCTTTGGATTATATGTGTACATCATGCATTGCTGAGCACCCAGGCCCATATTCTCTGGGATGTGTACAGTGGCAACTATTGGAATATCTCACAGTATACTGCACTACTTAAATGTCAAATAAAAAGTTATGTAGAAAAAGGCACTTACACATGATACAATTTGCTACTATTAAAATGGACAAACCTATAATCATTACTACGATGTAGAATAGCATATGAGAGGAAAAGGGCATGTCAAACCACATGGTACAAATATGCAACTTTTAAAATTTTAATAAAAAACGTCACAAGACCTGTGCTGAAAATACGGAAGTAAACCCAATGATTTAAACAGGAAAAAAAAGTTAGGGCTTGTTCACACAATAGGTACATGAAAATTGATGGGAAGCCCATGCAGATTTCACTGCAGAGACATCAGTTTTCATGCGTGTCAGTTAAGTGCCCTGTTCACAATGTAGTCACTTTTTTTCAGGTGTAGAAAAAACGGCATACACGTTGCAGATTCCTGGGTAGAAAAAAAATCTGCACATTGTGGTGTGAACAGGGCACAGAGACCAATTGTTTTTTGGTGCCCTTGCAGAAAAACCTGATGTGTCTGCACCATTTGCAGGGAATGTTCCCATTACATTGGATGTGCTCTCAACCGAACTGTCAATCCATCCAATGGCTGGTGTCAAAACTAATCACATGTGCAGCATCATGGCTGTTGAAGTTTAAACAGAGGCCAAGATGGCAGCTTCCTTGGCTGAAAACTATAGGAGGGTTTACTTCCAAACTTTTTCCTCAGAATACTTTTTTTGGATTGTATCAAAGTTAAACCTAGTACTTACCAAAATCCTGTGATTGCCACACAATGCTGTTAGATTTTGGATCCAAGTTTACTTTTGTGAAGTCCGTGCCATTGAACACAACCTGTACGTTGCCACCAACTAGATTCATCTGTATCACTGTACCATGTTCCACCACATATATAAACATTGTCTCCCAGTTAAGCAGCAAGTGTTGTATGGAGGAGCTGGACACATAGATGACCTTTGTTCCAGAACCAGAATTCTTGGTTACACAAATCTTGTTTTTTTCACAAGGTAGCCAGTAAATGTTTCCAGTAGCAATGTCAATCTTTGCCATGCAAACTAAGAGAAAATTACAGTTATCAATCTAATCAACATCCAAATTGTGATTTTAAAATATTGTATCATAAAGGCCAAATTTACAAAAGCCAATATATTGAAATAAATATAAAAAAAAAAAATAAAAAAAAAGTCAATGAGATTAAAAAAAAAAAAAAAAAAAAGTGTCAGGTGGCTAACAAAAAGATCCTTCGTGTAACTATGAATGCTGTTCACTTGCAATTTGTGAATACAGTGAGAAAATATATAGTATTTATTTCCCTGCTGATTTTTTACGTTTGCCCACTGAAAAAGAAATGGTCTAATTTTATTGGTAGTATTAAACAGTTTAACAGTGAGAAAAATATCCAGAACGCATTTCAAAAAAGTTAAGGATTTTCATTTTAATGAATGAAATGGGGATCTATCAAATCAGCAAGATTTCTGGCTCCCACATGTCAAAAGGTAGTGCTCCTAATCTCAGCTTGTTACTTTTATTATAAAAAAAAAAAAAAACCCACACCTGTCCACAGAAGCAATCAGATTCCAATCTCTCTGCCATGACCAAAGAGCTGTCCAAGGATGTCAGGGACAAGATTGTAGTCCTACACAAGGCTGGAATGGGCTACAAGACAATCACCAAGCAGCTTGGTGAGGGCGATAGTGCGATTATTCGCAAATGGAAGAGACAAAATAACTTGGTCTCCCTCGGTCTGGGGTGCCATGCAAGATCTCACCTCGTGGAGGAGTTTCAATGATCATGAGAACAGTGAGCAACTACACTGGAGAATCTGGTCAATGACCTCAAGGCAGCTGGGACCATAATCACCAACAATTGGTAACACTACGCGTGAAGGACTGAAATCCTGCAGCGCCCACAAGGTCCACCTGCTCAAGAAAGCACATGTACAGGCCAGTCTGAAGTCCACTAACAAACATCTGAATGATTCAGAGGAGAACTGGGTGAAAGTTTTGTGGTCAGATGAGACCAAAATGTACCATCAAATCTTCCCTCAGACAGGGCATTGAAAATTGGTCATGGATGGGTATTTCAGCATGACAATGACCCCAAAACACACAGCCAAGGAAACAGTAGCTCAAGAAGCCCATTAAGGTCCTGTAGTGGCCTAGCTAGTCTTTAGACCTTAATCCCATAGAAAATATGTGGAGGGAGCTGAAGGTTCGAGTTAAGTCCGCCTTGAAAACCTTAATGACTTGGAGAGGATATGCAAAGTGGAGTGGGACAAAATCCCTCCCGAGATGTGTGCAAACTTGGTGGCCAACTACAAGATAGGTCTGACCTCTGATTGCCAATAAGGGTTTTGCCACCAAGTCCCAAGTCATGTTTTGCGAAGGGGTCAAATACTCATAATGCAAATTTATAAAATTTTTGAAATGAGTTTCTGGATTTTTTTTTTGTTATTCTGTCTCACTGTTAAATAGACCTACCATTAAAATGTATATAGACTAATCATTTGGCAGTGGGCAAACTTACAAAATCAGCAGGGGATCAAATAAACCCCCCCCCCCCCCCCTCACTATGCTATACATTTTAGATTTGACAACTATTGGCCTTCAAAGCCACAAGACCCTTAAACTTTCACTTTTTTCCCCACACAAGATTCAAAACACTGGCTGATTCAGATGGTATCCTTTGCCTTAAAGATTGTCTAAATGTACAGCTATACTGAATTAGTGTCATGTTTTATTTCAAAACAGGAGAAGATATGTTTGAAAGAAAGAAGAAAGAATGCCATGTTGAATTTGAAGAACTACTCTAGAAGCTATGCCTAAGGGAGGCAGAGGGAAAAGTACTAGTCACCAGTATTACCTGTAGACTCCCTGTAGCTGATCTTTCCCAATTAATTAAAAGTAGAACTATGCTGTAGGCAAAGTTTTGCTCGTTTTGGATAGAGTAAGGATGATCATAAGTCATAACCCTTTTTCCCTGATCTTTGTCCCATTGGGGCGATTTCCCCCCCTTCACTTCCTGTCCCATAGCCAAATCAGTAGAGGGGAAATCCCTGTAAATTTCCCATTGGAACATTTCTCCTTTTGTTTAGGGACAACCCAAAAAATGTGGGATTTTACTCGCTTTCAATAAGGGTAAACATGGCAAAGGGTGTGAATCCAGGACACAAAGCAATAAAAACTGACATGGGATCCAATCCCTCTCCAAAAGTAAAAAAAGTTTTGCCTTTGGTTGTACTTTAAATGCATCATGCTTCACTGGTACTTAGGCAGAACTGCTCTTTGCATGCTCTGTAAATAGCTGAAGTCCATATAACAATGAAAAAACAACATAATGGATAATGTAGATCATTTAAAGGAATGTGGATAAAACTGCACTTCCAAAATGACCCAATCAGAACATCACGATGAAAAGCAGCTTCCATTGGATGTCAGGTCACAACAGGTGCAGAACTCGAATTGGAAAAAGTAAAACAGATGGCAACACTGGATTATTGAAATAGACTATAAGCCCACTACTTCCTAAAACCTTGTGTATACATATATACACATATACATACACATATACACACACATACATCTATAAATCTCTCTCTATCCCTAGGGTGATAGATCCTCTCAGACTTGCACACATTGTCTGCATCAAAAAATAATATTAAAAAAAAGTGTGCGCTGTGCAAGAATGGTCATGACCTTAGGAAGATTACAGAATTTAAGTCCAATATCAATGGGAAACTATTCTAAATCCTGTATTGTGCAAAAGGTAATTGTTACTTGCCTCAGAATGCAGTTATGGGCTACAGTATGTTGGGAGAACTAAAGGATCCCTGAAGTATAAGCACATAAGTCTGAAAAACATTACATAATAAACTTTAAGGGGCTCCAAGAACGATCCACTGGCAAAGTTTTGTAGGATTGTAACAAAAGGCATGGAGAATGGATATATGGAAAGAACCCGCAATGCTGTGAACAAGGCTCTTTGCCGAAACAGGTTAGCCGTTACTTCGTACTTGGCGATCGAATAAAGAGTTGACTGATTCCAGAGTGCAAGTTCTTTCCATATATCCATATTCTGAGTTTGTGACGAGTTGGAGGTCGTCTAAACTTGGCAACTGGAGTGAAGGTACCAGTAACCACACATTTGGAGGTTTTCAGTTAGAGCGGTGCTACCCTGTGTACAAACACATGGAGGGGCTCAAGATTAGTTTCAGAAATAGAGGAACAAGAAGACCAAATTGATTTCTCGTGAATACTCAACCCAAAAGGAAATTAGCTGGATCTCAATATATTGAAAAGCATTTGAGGTTAATGGAATCTCCCATTATAACTGGCGAATAGTCTTTAGACATTGCACTGATGTATATGGAGCAAGTTATATACTACAGTATATTTGCTTTATGGAAGCCAATTGAATCAATTAAAATTGATAACTAGAGACTGCTGCCATCTAGTGTCCTTTTTGCACATTGTATTGTTAAGTCTATGACTTGTGTATTTTTTTCACTTTGTATACAGATGAGGGATTTTGCCACTTAAATTATGATCTGATTGGGAGGAGTTTATATTTTAAAATTTCCTACTTTACCCAAAAGATTTTAAATGGCAAAAAAAAAAAAAAAAAAAAAAAAAGTTGTCTATTCGAGAAGAAAAAAATAAAATAAAAAATGTCAGCGGCTAATACTGTAGCTGCTGACTTTATAAAAATTTACGCTTGCCTGTCCAAGGATCCACTGCTGTTCTCCCACGCGCCGTTTTTTCACCAGTCCCTGGTGCATTGTTTAGTTTGGGAAGCTGACCAATACCTTGCGGCTTCACTGCCAGCTTCTCACTGCACATGCATGAGCTGCGCGTATGGTCCCACAACCTCCCGGGATTTGTGACGTGTCCCAAGATGTCGCAGGTGGGGAGGAGAGCAAACGTCTAGTGGAATCGCCTAGCTGATCCTACTGAAGTGGGATTGGGTACCTGCTCCTCTCCCAACACAAAAAGTCCAAAAGTTTAGATTGTTTTTGGTATCTAATTGAGAACATAGCATGTATAGGGAGACTAGATTTAAGATCACTTGTCATTTTAAAAAGGAATTGGTGCTAAAGAATAAATATGGGAATAACCACAAAGGGTTAACTGTTTTTTCAATATAACTATGGGGAGTTAGATCCTGATGTGGCCAGGTCCATTGCAGATGACCACATCTGTATGCAATGTCTTGCGCATTGCAAAGCAAACTGAGCTGCAGCTAGTAAGTAGGGAGAGATGCATGGTTTGTCTGTTTACAGGTTTGCACTTTTGGGCATTTTTAACTTAATATGCTGCAACATACTAAAGTTTCCTTTGACACGCTTCTCCACTTTTGATGAGCGTTTGAGGAGAAAGTAGGAAGTTTACACAACAGCTACCTGAAATTCCTATCACATGTAATAAGACCTTTACAATTTGAGGTCCAACCAGGTGTATCACTCATTTTTTTTAAAAATATATCACTTCAAATTACTGGCAAAACCTTGTTTAGCTATAAACCCCCCCCCCCCCCCCTTTTTTTTAGAGGCGATACCATTGCCTGTTCTCAGCTACATAAGAGCTGGGGGGAGGAGAAGCAGCATAACACTGAGCTTCCCAGTGAATGGCTATGTGTGTGTGGGGGGGGGGGGGGTTTGACAAGTCTGATCACTGTACAGCAGGCCAAGTACCCAGAATAGCTAGAGAACTGACCAGTGTGCTCTCCTGCTTAGTGTAGTCAGTTTGAGGAAAGCAGAGGGACTGGCAGGAACACCAGGGATTTTACACAAAGGAAGCAATACAAAAAAACTAGATACTGTCTCATACAAGTACATGGTACAGCAGGCACATCAGAAATATGAAGTGTTGGGCTAACAATCACTTTAAAAACTTCTATATTTACTGTGCAATGACATACAAGGTGGGCATTATAAATATATAGTGCTGATTACATGTGGATAACATTTACTTTCAGATATAGCCTCCACAGCAGAATGCTCAAAGGCCACTGCAGCTGTGTCAATGATTCTGAAAAAAAAACAAAAAAAACAACAAAAACACAACCCTCTTCCAAGGTTAAAGCCAAGGAAGAGCCACACATGGAACCAGGAAAACCCAAGGAATGTGGGGATCGAAGGGGACAACATTCCAGACCACTGCTGTCAGACACTTGAAAGGGAAAACTGCAGACTGTAGTTTCCCCTCTCATGGATGAGAGCTGGAGAGACCCTATACATGAAGGCTGCTCGTTTAGGTTTGGGACAAAAGGCAATATCAGCACTCAATGGTTTGCTCTCCATGCCCAACCTACACAGCTTACTCATAAACGAGACTTTATAGACCAGCTCACACCAGAGGCTGTGCCACAGGTTCTGGACATGCAAAGTGCTCTACGCCTAAAATTTACACAAAGGAGTGGAAAGCACCACAATACAGATTCCCAGTGCCTGAAGGCAACATTCCAGGCAAGCCCCAGAAGCCACAATCAGTCTCCAAATCTATTGCAAGGAGACCCCGATTCAGACAGATGCACAATAGATCTTAAGCATCATGTAGAGAAGTTTTGATTGAAGACACCAGCAAAAAAAAAAAAAAAAGTCATGCGAGTGGGAGAGGTCATAACAAGCTAGTCACTCTTTGCTTGCCAGTGCTCAAAACCTCCTATAGGCAGTAACCCAGTGTCCCTCAGTGAACCAGAAGTTTCTGCAGAGGCCAGCAGCGCCAGCCCACCATTTCAGTGCATGTTTGTTTTACTGTCCGTCTCTGAAATACAGGTCGGTATGTTTTATGGTCTTTGTAAAGTTAAAATCTCATTACCAGTGTAGCCAGGTCCTGGGTCCCCAGAGGCCCAATTGTGATCTCCAGAGTTGGGGACAGCTGACATCCTGTGGAGTGGGTTACAAGGCATGGTGGGTGTAATGCAAGGTAGATTCATGGGCACCAGACACTTCTTGATTATAAAGAAATGTATTGTCTCTTAAACTGAACTTGTGGGGGAGAGGGTTTAGGGCCAGGACACCCTTAAGTGGTTGCAATGTTAATTGGCAGACTTCGAGACTGCTATAGGTAGACAGCCATGCAGGGAAAGGCACCCAGCCGGACACATCGGCATGTGTAGGATCGCCGTCTATGGCAACGGTCTTAACAGTTTCTAACACAAGTTAGAACAAACTTCTTCACTCCCTCTACAATCTCCTCTTGTAGATTTTCACTCAACTCCCAGTCCTACTAGACTTGCTGATCCACTGCTGCTGTATCCCCTGAGCTCTTCCAACCTTCTCCCTCTATCTTCAAGCGTCACCCCTGCGTCCATAGCTTGGCATTCACAGATACTCCTAAAGCATCACCCCACTGGCCTGCTCAGTCCCTGGCTTGGCACACAAGACTGCTCTGCAAGTGTCACCTCCACTGGCTGGGTCCTTGGCTTGACACCTTGCCGAAGTTTCCAAATTCTTAACAGTCCCCAGTTGGTGAGACTACTGCTCCGGTACTTCAGCTACTCACTGTGGTCCCCGGTAACAAGGTGGATGGTCCCTTAGTGGCGACAGCTTCCACTTTACCTCCGACCACAGATTCTCTGGGTCAGCAGAACAGTCACTTCTGGTTGGACTGCAAGCCGCAGTCCCAACCCTATGCTGCCCCTACTTCTAGATAGACCCTCAGACAGCCTAGCAGCCAGATGTCCCTGGGATAGGCCTCACGCTCTGGCCTAGCAGCCAGGAGCAGCACAACACATGTCCACCTAGACAGCTGTCCAGGTGGCACAGAATCCAGATCACCCGATCCACCCAAATGGCCTGCTGGGAGAGCCTAAGGGACCCAGGAAAATCCCGGCACATTGGCTGAGACACCATCATTTTCTAATCTGTCCTTGTAATGCCCTTGTCTTATCTAATGCCACTAGATACCTGGCCATCTAGTGGACAGAAGAGAGAAGTGCAGCAACTCCAGAATTGGGGTGAAACCCATCGGCCAAGGCAACTACCAATTGGCAGGTAAATTTAAGAGCAACCCTGCCTAATCAGGGTGCTACATCAGCATTTTCTACTATTAGAACATTGCCTCTTCCACTGCAACAAGAAACCCAAAACTTAGGGACTTTTCATGTGTGCTAGTCAGGATATGTAGGTCATGCCTTACAATTATATTAAATTATACATGTTAAAAATAACCATTTATAATAAAATGGTAAAGCTTTTAAGCTTTCATTGCAAGCCTTGTCCTGTCTTGACCAGCACCTCAAAAGTCAAGTTTTGGTTTTCCTTTTCTAAGGATCACATAAATGACCCTACCCCCCTGCCGACCCAGTGGGAAGCGATGAAATGCGTAATCCGAGGCCTTTTCATAAAACATGGGGCAAGATTAAAAAAGATAAAAAGGGAATAGAATGTCCGAACTTTTGAAAGATACCAAAATTAGAAAAAGTTTTGGTTTTCCATTGGTTTTGTATTGGATTAGGAAGTGGGTGCAGATTTTACTTTTGTTTAACTGCCCATACACATACCTGGTATTTTGTTTCACTGCAATGTTCTCCAACTTAATCTTTATCCATTTGCCCAAGCAAAAACGTCACACAAGCATTAAAGATTAGTCTAATGCATCACAACTGCCTACAAGCGACTGTTCAGAGTGATTTTGGCACACTTACAAGCCTCCATAATTTATGCACAGATATAAAAGGTTAGCATGTGCTGTATATTCAAATGGGGGAAAAAACCCCAAAAACAAACAAAATGAAGTGTACCTGCACCACCTGTCTGAATTACTTTTGTATCTCCCAAAAAGTTAGAGCGCATGAGAAGATTATGCTCATCCGTCCAGTATACAAGGTTTCTCTTCCAGTCAAAGTCCATCAAATTTATGTTTCTTGCTTGACGTACCAAGTTCTTTTTCACAACAAGACCTTTAAACCCAAGTTCTGTCATGTAGATTCCTTTGGAAGCACCATACATGATCTGAAGATCTAAGAGGGAACAAAAAAAAAAAAAAAAAACCCATTACCACAAGACTTCCAACAAGGAAGGCAAGTCAGACATTGTTTAAATGCAACAGTTCACTAGGAAATGCATCTGAAGATCCATTTTAACATGCTTCAATACAGCACTTTTAAAATCAAATTTTGTTATTTAGTATTCATTACAAATAACCACATTTAACTCAAGTCATTACAGTGCTAATCCCCCTCACAAAAGAACACATTCAATTACATAGATTGAAAATTAATCACACACACACACCTTGCTCCTCACAGATTAAAGTAACAAAAACATTAAAATATTACATAGGGACATGGATACATTTTACATGTCAAATTATTCACCCCTGATAAACATCAGACTATGGCAACCTCTATACAGCTACAAATTTTACATACCGATTTCTCCTCTTCTACTCCCCCCTCCCACCTCTGCTCTTTACTCCTATCAATTTCCTCTGCCTTCACACCTCTCCACTGAATAGACAGTCATATAATTGATTAATAGGTTCTATCCAACATGACCATTTTTTTTTTTTCAAACCTTTGGGGTGTACCTACATGTTTGTATGTTAATTCTCACTTCATTGTTTATGGGTTGGAGTATCAACAGATGAACATTTTTGTAAAACAACTTTACGTGCCAAATACAAGGATCTTATCCACATAATATGCATCTACTGGTAACGCTCCATCAGGGATTATTCCCAATAGTGCAAGTTTTGGCATTAGTTACCTCAGTGGAGCATAAAATTTAAAGGTTATAAATATTTTTTCCCAGTAACGATGAAACTTTGGACAACACCATAGCATGCCGATAAGAGCCATTAAATAGGGAACATCGAGGACATAACGTTGTTATATAAATTTTCCCCAAGCATAGAGTTTGTGGGGTATAATGAGCCTCATGTAAAATAAAGAGCTGAGATAGCCTTTGGGAGAGGGATGTCTTGGGTAGTGTTTCCAGGGCCCGTGTCCAGTCCTCATCCAAATAGTGTCCCTTTGCCAATGAAAAAAAAACGGTTTTCCAGTATTCTTGTTTGTAGATTGAAGGTCTATTAATGCTAGTTTACAGATTACCGAAATTGCTTTTGATGTTGGTTTTAGAATATTTATACTGTAATTGTAGTTTTGAAGTTTGGCTTTGTAATGCATGACGTAATTGGAGGTATTGATAGAAGGTTATTGTTTGTTAACTGATAGCAGTCTTAATATAGTAAAGTAAAAACATTCCCTTCCTATAGCCGATACAAATTATACCCCATTCTAAAGATTCCGGAGGTCTAGTCAGTTCATAAAAGGGTAGTAGTTATCCCATAAAAGCATATGTTTCGTATAGCCTGTATGTTGAGTAATGGTTCGCACCGCTTCCCATACTATGTGAATAAAAAGTAGGGAAATTTAATATAAAAATGGTGAGCTACTATCAATTGAGCTAAAGGGTACTTTTTAAAATTTTCTGTGCGGGGTCCTGCATGTCCACTACCTCCCAGCCGTACCAATGTTGCAATTGTGATACTATAAAGTATAGTCTTGCGTTGGGTATAGCAACTCCCCCTTATCTATGGCCTGTTGTAATGTTTCAAATCTAATTTTGAGTTTCCCCCCTTCCACACATTGCCCAAAAAAACGAATCAATAGTCCTAAACAATCGTAACGTCAGCCATAGGGGGCAATTATGAAATACATATAGCATTTTGGGCATCCACACCATCTTCTCTCCCTATCATGGACAACAGGAAGTTACGCCAGGTTTTACTCATTTGTCTAAAATTTAACAAGAGGGAGTATATTCTTATCTGTAACATTCAGTGTAATTACCACTCCCAGATATTTAAATGTGACTAAGGTCATCTGATGAGCCTTGTGTGGAAGCTCCAAACGCACAGGATCCAGAGGCATTATGGATTTGTCCAAATTATTAATAGACCTGTATGGATCCTTTTCAGGATTTAAAGGACATGACTGCAGACAGATGTACCTGTATCCCTCAACACCACTAGGGTATCATCCGCATAATTCCTTTAAAAAAAAGTGACATCCAATGAAGGGTTCACCTTCCATAAGGTACAACCTGGGCTAGTCCTAAAAGAAAAAATTTAACACCAAAGGGGAATGGTCTGAAATACCCCAAAAATAAAGGATCAAGGGATATGTTCCCAGTGCCAAGTCTACTCTATAAAGAGTTTTATAAGTGCTAGAAAAGCATGAAAATTGCTTATTTGTTGGAAAAGTATAGGTATGGGAGGGGTAGTACAGAGGGAATTTTTTTTTTTTTTTGGAGAAAAAAAAAAACTAATTGTAACAACTCATACCACCTGGATATCAACGGAGGATGATGGAGGTAAGCCCGTAAGCAGCAAAGAGCAAGTAATATTATAAGCAAGCTAAGATCAGTCCAAGAACAAACCAGAGTGATCGCTTTGATAACAGTAGGATTCAGTGCCAAAGAGCATGTGGTAGCCGTGACACAATGGGAAGGCTGGAGCGACAGCTAGGCTGCTGATCCCACCAAGTGCCAGGGATCTCCTCCACGCGTTGCACCGAGACAGAAGCCAGGGACAGGTCAGAGGTAAGCTGAAAAGCACCATGCACCACTGAGCAGAAACCTATCAGCCGATAGAGGGGAGACAAGCCAACAATCGAAGCCGGAGTCTACACTGCTTTAGCATGGCTCATCATACAATCAACTTTCTGGTCACAGGATAGAAGGGAGAGAGTTAACAAAGGAGCTCTATCCCATTACGTCCTCACTGCCATGCCCCGACCCACACAATACAGCACTTAAAGGCTGCTGAATATTGGCTTTTAAAAAAGTTTCAGGCATTTTCAGTCGAAGCTGTTGCAAGATGAGCAAACATGCATAATTCCTCTAATTCTACAGGCCTTTACATTGACACACACACTATAGTAGTAGCCGCAGGATAGTTGGTCTTTGGCAGAGATTCCAGATACAATCCAGTTGAAGTAAGCAAAAGGTACTAACTGTACATCAAGGAAGCATATCATAAGGGTTAGGGTTACACTGATGGTCGGTTCACACTGGGGCAACACGACTTCAGCGCGACTTTGTACCGCGACTTTAGCAAATTACAAGGCGACTTCGCCTGTGGCCAATCACGGGGCAATCAGCTCTCTGGGAGGGAGGGGGGAGGGAGGGGTTTTCCCTGCAAAGTCGCTTGACTTTACAGAGAGATCCGACTTGGAGGCGACTTCCATTGATTTCTATGGTACAGGTCGCCTACCAAGTCGGATCAAAGTAGTACAGGGAGTACGCTCTGAAGTCGGAGCGACTTCAGTAGTGTCTATTAAGACGCTAGCGTTCACTCCCATCGAAACCATTTCTGGGGCGACTTGAGGGCGTACAAGTCGGATCCCAAGTCGCCCCAGTGTGAACCGAGCCTGAAGGTTAGAGTAAGGTGGACCTTCAGGACACAGCACTACAAGTCCTTTGCTCAAAGTCAATCAGTTGGCACACCCCAGATATAAAAAAAAAAAAAAAAATTCAAGAATTACCCTTAACCAAAACATATGGGTTTTTAAAATGTTATCTTTAAACAACTCAAAAATTACTTATTAGAATGTCTTTGGGCCACCACTCACCAGTAGGGATATAAAAGGAGAAAAATTGCAAATTGACTCACTTTCACACTTTCCAGATGGCAGGAGAAACAGCCCTGCAGGGCAGGCACATTTGTAAGATTTTTCTAACACTGGAGACAGCAAGCAGATATGACTGCAGGTCCTTTGAGAACACGGAGAGACATCTGGTACAGAAAAAAAAAAAAAAAAAAAAAAAAAAAAAAAAAAAGGTATAAGGTTATAGATCACCGAGGATCTGTAGGATTCCACACAATGTTGTGCAAAATGCCACTGTCTAAAGCCGTCAGTGGGGTATGTGTGGAAAGACTTACTAGTGGGTTGCTGAAGTTCATGAAGCACTGTAAATGCAGAAAGTTTTGAAGCACTTAGCAAAAGATCTCCATCTGTTGGTTTATCTCTTGACAAGGAGAATAAGTCTTTTTCATCAGCCAAGAAGAACCATCCTTCAAACACTGCAAGGCCCAAAGCATTTGGCACCTTCTTTAGGGCATTTGGGAATGTATATCTTCCCCTTCCATCAACACGAATGGTTTCTATAGTCTATAGCAAGAAGAAACTTAGAAGTCTTCAGAAAATAAATCATGAAACAAACTTCACTAGTGCTCACTGCTGCTCTTTAGGGGACGTTATGGTTTATGCTGATCTGGATGCCAAATGTCATCTTATGTCTAGTCCTTATGGTTAATCATTTTACATACACACACACTTTGCTTTTACTACCTGGTTTGGTGCCAATTTCCTTGACACACGTACCTATTGGGTACTATATCAAGTTCAGCGATAGCCTGAGATATTGCATGTTTGTACCTTCAACCTGGTGTGCTAGAGGGGCTGAGGCTCTTGAGAAGATCACAGCACAGAATAGAGAAGGTAGAGGTACAGAAGAACCCATCTTATCAAGTGGCTCTTGTAGGTATAGCGTCCCAATGGTGTTGGTTTACCCACACTGTGGGCAGGGCCGTCTTTATTAAATGGGCCCTGGGCAAAACTTTTCTTGGGGCCCCCCAATGCAGTTTTGCCCTCCGCCTGCTCTGAGACATACAATAAATAGCAGCTAGACTCAAAATCAGTTTACTGAATCAGATCAGGCAGCTATTGCGATTGGTTGCCAGAGGTTACAGTGTATCATTACCGCTTACTGACTGTTTGCTAGAGGTTACAGCACACATTACAGCTCACTGATTAGTTGCTAGAGGTTACAGCACATGATTTCTGCTTGTTGATTGGTTGCTAGAGATTACTGTGGATATGACCTCGGGGGGCATGATATACATATCAATGCCGCTGGCCGCCCCTATTTACATATCAATGCCGGTAATTTACATGTAAAAACAGGGTCTGCAGGTGAGTCATCTTTACACAATAGGGCAGAAAGGGGCAGCATTTGTAGCAGTAGTAGTTATTGGGACACAGCACAGGACTAAAACCACAAGGTATTTAAATCAGGATAGTTGGCAAGTTGGCTTGCCCCACAACAATGACAGCTGCTTTGGGCCCCACAACAATGACAGGGCCCAGGGCAGCTGCCCCTTTTGCCCTGCCTTAAAAACAGCCCTGACTGTGGGTTCAGTGCACCAGTGGCTTTCCTGAGTGTTAGCTGCACTGAGCCATAACATTCAATTATATCCTGCAGGTCTAGTGCAACTTTAGAAAGTGCACCAAACCCGCAGGTAATAACAGAATTCTATCCATGCTGCACCTGCAGATCAGTTTGAAAGCAGCACAGAGTAACCAATGCAGAGGTAGAACACACATTTCAGGAATTGATCTTCAGGTATCACCGCTGTTGCCATCACTTTGCCTGTGACAGCAGCCATCGCTATACAGGAAGCATCGGCTCTGCAGTTGCATGCTTCCTCTACTGCCGGCTCCATTTGCAACACTGATACTCTGGGATGGCAGGTCAGGAACCCACAATCTAAGATTCTCATCCCAGAGCAGGAGGTCATGGATCACATCAGAGGGCTGCACAGGCCACATGTGGCCCACTGGTCAGTTGGGCTCCACTGCCTTACTCTAGCCAAAATAAAAAGTTTTGCCTTTAGATCTACTTATGTGAGAAAATAAGCACTACACTTTTTGTATATGTAGACCAGATATTTATCACAAGAAATGCACTACAGATGTATTGTATAGCATGCTCTAACAGGATATATAGCTGTCTTTCAAACTGACCGATACCTCTTTGTACTCGCTGATCCAATAGAGACGGGATGCAATTTGATCAAGAGTAAGGCCTACTGGCTGTTCCATTGGTACAAAAGCAATTACATGCCGATCCGATCCATCCATACCAGCAGCCTCAAGAGTTGTAATACCTTTTTTGCCATAGTTGATCCAGTACATGTATCTGAAAAGAAAGGTATTAAATCTCTCAGTTTTCAGATTAGAAGTCTGACTTGTTAAGTTGGGGCCAGTTACTTCAAGTAATTTGAAGTTTAAATAAGGCCAAAGCTTAACCCTATTTATCCAGTGGTCCAAAAAGGAATGCACTTAGTTCTGCACTTCTGTGACCCATATTTTGCCAACAGCAAGGTAAAGCCTGTCAGCTGACCTCACCGAGCTGGTCCAGGCTTTATTTTGATCCTGACTTAAAATGTTGGGATTCCCCCAAATGCTTGCTTGGCAGCTGGCTCAGCCTCTCCACACACTGCTGAAAGTCTGAGCCAGCTGCTACCAGTCATGGCCCAGCACTACAGTGAGCACCAGAAGAGCAGAGAGCGGGTGACCCAACCTTATGTAAGCGGTTAGTACAAACCCCCCCCCCCCCCAAGCAAAAATGTATTACCAGCATAGTGACAAAGAGTATACTTAAAGATTTTTAACCCAAGAGTGTACCGCTTTGCTACAGATCACGTGCCTGTTCTGGCTCCCAAGTAGTCGGTTTTCTACTTGCATGCAAACATTGTATCACAATGACTAAGATTACACTCAAGGCAGAGTGGATCACATTCGATCTTGCCTTATGCCAAATAGATAAATACATTGGCGTTGACTCTGGAGTGACAGATCAATTTATTTTTTTAGCGCTACAAGCAGCCCAACAGGTAAGTTGACAAAAAAAAAAAAAAAAAAAAAACCATGCCTTGAGATCTTGAATGTTCTACATCTGTCCATTTTAAAGGATATGCGCATTAAAAAGGCTACGACATTTGTAGTAACTGGGAAAATAACCAAAGTAGAATTAAAAAGTTACTCCCAAGTTCAGTGTTGAAAAGTTACTTCAGTGTGGTAAATACAGTAGGTGTTATACATGCTGCTGAAGTTGCAGTAAAATAATATTTATGTTCTTAATGAGCTTCAAACCTGAAACTGGTCCAAAAAAAAAAAAAAAAAAAAGTTCAGATCTTCACTAGTTACACTGCTCCAACAATGGAAAAACAGTGGACACCTTTTTCCAAAGTAAATGTATGGAAGTTAAGTGGAAGCCATAAACACTCATGTTCTCACATCAAATACACCCATGGGTTGTCCTCATTCTTAAGCAGCAAGACTCTGGGACCTGCTACCCAAGGGATGGATTTTTATTGGCAATGGTTGGTCTAGGTCTTATCCACCTGGTGTAAAAAAAAGGATCAAATTTACTTTAGCCCTCCGTTTCACCCAAAAAAACTTTAGTGGCTTAATGCTAAATTGTCACTGTTGGCATTAGTGACCTGAGCTGCTCATTAGAATGTTCAGTTTTTCAACTTCAACGTTAATCCTTCCCCAAAGCCTACATTAACCAATTTCATATCAATTGGTCTTTGCAGCTCTAGATAGGAAAAATGAGCCAGTACACGTTTCCTTTATATACTGATATATCTTTCAAGCATGCATAACTTACCTGTAACTGGGAAACAAAACAAGCTGATCTGGTACCAGTTCCTTTTGAAGAAGATGGACATAACCCTTGTGGTCAATTAAGCCAACAGATATACACTTGTTCTCTTTACTTGCCCAATATAGTTGTCCTGTAAACCAGTCGACGGATATGCTGCTAACATCCCCAACTTCTATAAAATTAAGATTACATCCATTTAGAACTTTGTGGATTGTATTTACTACTTCATCTCTCAAATTGTTTTATCTTGTACCACCCCCTGGCCATTTATTGATTGTGAAGACACCATGGAAATGACCACATTTAGCACACCATCTCAGTAGGCTTAGGGGACAGTTTTAAGGGAGCGATTTAAAGTGAATAGGCAGAGACCACACATTGGTATACTCAAATCAGCATTACTAAAATTGTTCTTTGAATATTTCTGTAGGATTCAGAGTTATAGGCCAATTACTTGCATTCAGAGATTCAGTTCACAAGTCTAAACTGCTTAAATTATGCTAGTAGCGAGAAAACAAGCAGTTTGGTCTACTGAGGTTTACACATATGGAGGTTTTGGTAGCTCTGCAATCCAAAGCACCACCGCAGGTTGCACATTACACCAGTCCCACAGTGGTGCTTTGGATTGTATACATTGGTCTTACTTTAGGTTAATGCATTTTTATTTAACAAATTTTAGTTTGATCATGCTCAAGTTCCTCAGTTTTCATATGAATGGCGTTTGGTGTGAACAAAGGTTGGCATTTATAACCACTTCTCAGTGCGATTTCCTTTGGTTTCTTTTTAATAATTTAAAAGATGCAAATGACAAAGTGAAACAGCACACGGCTGGTGTGCCAACAAACAAGTCAACAGGATAATACCATGCAACGAAACTACCACAGGGGATTTTTTTGGATTCACATCTGAAGCTAGCCAAGGGAGTCTGCAATTGTAAAACTAAAGAGGATCTTGCGAGCCACAACGGTCCTGTGTCAAATGTATGCCAATATCCAGCTGCAAGCGCAGATCGCGTTTTATACCGTGCAAACTACTGATAGAAAATATGCGCTGCGCTAGAGTGAACACAATAATTCTAGAATATGAATTGTGTAAATGGGCACTTATACTGTGAAGATTTGCCAATAAATTGCCAATACAATTGCAAATCTTATATAAAACGTGAAAATAAAAACAAGAGTGAATCCATATAGATCTAGCGTATAAATATAAAGTGCAATGTGCATATACAAAATATTAAATGCAAATATAAAGCACATAAAGAAATGCAAAAAGTGCTTAGTGCTCCGTGATAACCATCACAAATGTCCCATTATATAATCACAAAGTGATAGGTGAAAACAATATCAAATCTGTGCGTGTAGATAGTGTCCATATGTGGTGTTATCCGACATGCTCATAAATCCTTGGTGCTGCAAACCATGCTCCAGTGCACTCCAGTGGCCCCCTTAGGCTAATATGCAACACCTCAGTGTGTGACTCAGCTGCTACCCCGAGTCAAATCACGCTTTGGAGCCACCCCCGGGCTCAATGCTGATATCAGACGTTACTCTCCAGCTTGATTCAATGCAGCGCCCGTATCCTGTACACAGCCAGACCTTAGCCTAAGGGGGCCACTGGAGCATGGTTTGCAGCACCAAGGATTTATGAGCATGTTGGATAACACCACATATGGACACTATCTACACGCACAGATTTGATATTGTTTTCACCTATACCTTTGTGATTATATAATAGGACATTTGTGATGGTTATCATGGAGCACTAAGCACTTTTTGCATTTGTTTGTGCGCTTTATATTTGCATTTAATATTTTGTATATGCACATTGCACTTTATACGCTAAATCTATATGAATTCACACTTGTTTATTTTATTTTCACGTTATATATAAAAGATTTGCAATTGTATTTATTGGCAATTCTTCACAGTATAAGTGCCCATTTACATATCTCATATTCTAGAATCATTGTGTTCACTCTAGCACAGCGCATATCAGTAGGAGTCTGCAATTGTGTTTTAACAAATTCCTTTTAAGATCTCTTGATGTTGCGATTATGCAGTGTTGGCTAGGCGCCCTGCATGCGAGTGATATTACCTGAGCACCATCTGATTTTGTGTGGCACTGAAAGCACTTTATGTCACAACAGTGCTGCCACTGGAAATAAAGGGGCCCCATACAGCCTGACACAAATATACAAAAATATATAAATATGACAATATGAAAAATGTCTAATACAATTCACTGCATAAACAATAAAATAAGGATATGAATATGCTGATTTAGAATTCAAATGTATATTCGTGTAGTCTTCCACCTTGGGCCTACGCGTTTCGGGACTACCTAAAGAATCCCTTCATCAGGAGCAACTTGTAGGAGGAATCACACTACATAATGAGATGTAAATTAAGATCATCAAAAATCATATGCATTAACCATAGTGTTTGCATCCTAGACCATTCTGTATAATTGGACATCAAAAAACATGAAAACTGAAGCACAAGAAAAAAAAAAAAAAAAAAAAGAGAAGAAAAAAAGTAAAATAAGACCAGAATTAAAAATGAAAAAATAAATAAAAAAAGGATAAAAATATACAAAAATACATACCCTAGCATATTCAATCACAGACTCACTGCCAGGATCCCGGGGGCGAGTAGGTCGTGCATATAGACCGTGCCACTTCTCTAACTGTAAGACTGAAGGTGTTGTATACCTTCTGGTGTGCCAATGCCGACAATTTTATGTAGGCAAGACGAAACAAATTCTCACTATGAGCCCCACGCCATATTACTGCCATGAGAAAAGCCAATCCCGACTTCCCATTGGGAAGACACGTGGCCAACGCACATCAAGCCAACTTTCCCAATATCTACTTTCCAATTCTGGATAGAGTCCATCCCAGCCCGAGGGGCAGGGATTGGAACAAGGCCCTTCTACAGTGGGAAGCTCGCTGGATCATTGACCTTGCCACCTCACCCACCGGGCTAAACGACCATTTGAGTTACAGACCCTTCTTAGAGGGCTTTTCCTCTGGGGTATGTGAAAAAGATTTATAAGCCCCTTAATTCCAAACCCTTATCCAACCCAATCTGCTCTCCCTTTGTTTGTTGATTATGTGTACTAATAATGACGAGTGATGCTTTATGTGGGGCCAAGTGCCTGTTTGCTTATTGATATTCACTACTGTTTGTATATTTTGTCTTTTTTGCAGCCCTGCATAGATAGCCATGCTCTTCATTCATTGAGGCTCTCTGCCGTTCCCTGGTTCTGGTGAGCGGTGTCTGAATCCATCCTGCTGGCCTCTCCCTGTCCCGCTCGGGGGCCTCCCGGGATTTTTAGTCCCTTGGGGGGCCTCTGTTTGGCGCCCGTCTCCCTGGGTGGACGTTAGGCGACTTTGTTGCTTGGCCTTGCCACAGATTCGGTCGCTTTTTTGCGTCGGTGGGCTGTGGCTGCATGACCCCTCCCACAGCCAATCAGGGTGGCCGTGCAGTGGTGGCTCAGGGTCCCCTCGTCCCACAGACATCTGAAAGTGATCATTGCGGATGCTGGGAGGTGATCACATATGGTAATTCTAGGATTACTCCAGATAATTCCATGTGTCTCATATTTTCCTCCCTCCCTTACTATATCATTATCCACCCTCTAGGTTTCCCTTATTTATCTTTTCCACCATACATGGAATCTTGTGAATTGCTTGCCGTTCACCCCCTTCCTCCGTGGTTGTCATAGCACTGAGGCAGTGTGTGTGCTTACGATCACACCAGCGGGGGAGGAGTTTGACATGTGTTTTTTTTGTTTTCGTTTCTATGCCCCTCCGCTGTTGCCATGGCTCCCCCTCTCCCTGCATGGAGCGGCGTCATGACGTGTGGATTCCGCATGCCAATCAGCGCCGCACCTGTCGGTTCCCCTTATGATTGTTTATTAAGTAGCCTTACACCGAAGCAGCGACACTGTCCTGCTCGGCGGCAGCTTTCAATGACCCTATGAACGAAGCTCCCCCCACTGCACAGAGACACAGACCCACGACCAAGAAGGTAATTCTTTTTCCTTGTCTCTTTGGCTGTTTATATCTGCAGTCTGCTGTAGGCTTATAGTGATGCCTGTTGGATTGTTTTTTTGGCAATGCATACTATACATTGCCATGCTCAATAGATACTCTCGCTTTTTGTGACTAGGTCTTTTTTGTTTTGCCTTATATTACAGATCTTGTATTCTGTGGCGACTTTTACCCACTGCAACTTCTCTAGAGCTGTCCGTGCATCCAAGGGCCCTCCGCTCTGTTCTTTGCTTTTTGGGGTCTCCGTCCATAGGTTCTGAGAATCTTTGCTTATGTACTACCATTAGGGTAAGCCATGCGCTATTAGGCAACTTCACCTATATGCTCCGCTTTAATGCTGTTCCACACAAGGGTGTGTGGATGGATGTCCACCTAGGGGTCATCCTTTTCTTTTATATTGTCTCCTTTATTAGCAGACGTACATCAACCTATTGGGTTTCTCTTTTCTTTTTTATTCAGATGCCCCGCTTTGGTCTTTACTCTACCCGGGTCCCTTTGGGACAGTGTTGCCCCTGTTGAGCCTTACTCTTCTGGGGCCACACAGTGGGACCAGTGTGGACAAGGCAGAGCCAGTAGTACGCCCGGCTTTCCCTTGGATGTCTAGGGCTGTTGTGCACCTACTCACCCCTGGGATCCTGGCAGTGAGTCTCTGATTGAATATGCTAGGGTATGTATTTTTGTATATTTATTTTTATCCTTTTTTTACTTAATTTTATTTTTATATTTTTAATTCTGGTCTTATTTTACATTTTTTTTTTTTTGCTTGTGCTTCAGTTTATGTTTTTTGATGTCCAATTATACAGAATGGTCTAGGATGCAAACAATATGGTTAATGCATACGATTTTTAATGATCTTAATTTACATCTCATTATGTAGTGTGATTCATCCTACAAGTTGCCCCTGATGAAGGGATTCTTTAGGTAGTCCCGAAACACGTAGGCCCAAGGTGGAAGACTACACGAATATACATTTGAATTCTACATCAGCATATTCATATCCTTATTTTATTGTTTATGCAGTGAATTGTATTAGACGTTTTTCATATTGTCATATTTATATATTTTTGTACATTTGTATCAATAAAATAGTTTACTACTACGTTGCCTTCAAAGTCCCACCAACTGAGGGGTTCTCTTTTTTCCTGATAGGATGGTGGCAACCTATATGGCCTAATTGGATGGTAGTTCTCTTTTTAGATACAACCTGACAGTGCTGTTGAGTTGTCCAACTAGACTCCTAACATCTCATCTTAGAAAAAGGAATGGAATGCACACATTTTTCAATGCCTCAGTTGCATTGAAGATGAACAGGAGGCAGAGGCTCCTGTTTTATTCATAAACTGAAGCATTGTAAAAAAACATTTACAAAGCTCAGTTACGAATGGATACAGGAGCCATCGCTACTGATCGTTCACTGTGTCCAGTTCAGAAGGGGCTGGTAAATGACATTTAACAGGGTGTTCCTCCACCTATGCAGCAGCCAGGAGTGTAAAGCCAGTGACGCTGCGGAATTTGGGGGGGGGGGGGGGGAGGGAGTGGAGGAGTCGGGCTAAAAGGACAATTCCTTAATAATGCAGTGTCTCTCCCTCCGGCAGCTGAAAGCATGTTTCTCCCCCTCCTGCCAGCTTTCAGTCTGGAAGGAGAGACAGACCGTACATAGTTTCGTCCCACACCAATGAGGCCCTGGTCACAATTTGGACATTTATTGAAAAGCTGGGACTTTTGCCATAAGAAATTATAATTTGACCATAGGTGTGAGCAGCCTATTGCATTAGGTAGTGCACTCCAAAGCTCAAACAAACCTGCCTTTCTCTGCAGCCTCAGCTGCACAGGGCAATGAATGGAAAGTGCTCTGTGCCGAGTCGCTTCCTGTTCAAACTGAAGGATAAACACAATTTACTATACTTCAGGTATGAATGGACACAGTGAGCGAGTGTGTTTATTTAGAAAAGGATCTATTTACTAGCCCCTTCCCCTGCACTCCATCCTGAAACATCCCCCGCAGACATCCAGGTGGAGAGGAAAGCCAGCAGCACTGCAGGGTGGAGGGGCCCACAAGGAGGGGGAAAATGCATACATTTTTAAAAACTCAATAGAATGTAGCACAAAAGTCATAGCTAAAGCCAACTTTGGCTACAGCAGGGAAGGATAAATCTGTTGTGTTTGTCATCTGTGCCCCTTTAACTGTCCTGCAGAGAACAGGAAATTAGGATATCTTTCCAATGTGAAGGATATCGCCTTTTAAACAGCGATCACAGGTGCAAGTGTCCACGTTGGAAGATTTCCCCTCTATTCCTATTCTGGTGGCAAACCATTTTACTTTTGTCACTTCCTGGTGAAAATGGAGGGGGGGGGGTTCAGGACAATTCGAAAAATAGAATCTCACCAACCGGAACACAGGTAGCAAATATCTTGACTGCTGCTCTAACATCTCAACTCTAAAACTAAAGAAGTTTTGCTGATAGTTTGTCTTGGATTTTTACTGAACATTCTAAAATATATGGAACTTTTTTTTAGGAATACATGCAAGTATTTTATTTACCTGGATAAAGGGAAGTAATATTTCTTCCTCCAATTACAAACATTTGCAAAGTTTTCCTTTCATCTATCCAAAAGTATGCTTCTCTAGAAAGGTAATATGCAACAGCAGATGGCTGGCCAGGAATGGAAAAGAGTTTTTGGTAGTCTGCAGCTCTGACATCCACTATTCCAATTTCACCTGCTTGCGCTAGTAAAATTACTGTAGCATTTCCTAAAAGAAACAAACGGGTATACATTTTACTGTACGAAACTGGCAAGCAATTTTCTCAATGAGTAAAATGGTCACTAAATTTTATAACAGTCCGCAAAATCTTGGATCTCTAGTTTATGGTTAGTGCGGTTGAACTATATTGCAGAATATGGTGAGGTCATATTTATCTTGATGGCCAACAAGCCAAGAACAGCTGAATGCAAGTTAATAAACTGTCATGACCACTATGAACATGCCATAACCGATCTCCTTAAACGGCTAGTGACTAGCTAAAGTTTTTCCAAAACCTAAGCATTTACCTTAACGCATTTGCTGCATTAAGGTGAAAAACTAGGAGTTACTTACCAGTAACTTTCTAGGAGTCTTCCAGGACAGCCTCTGAGACATAGGGCTCCTCCCTCCAGGACAGGAAACACATTAACCCAAAGTTGTTTAACCACTTAACCAGCCCATAGCCGAATGACGGCTACAGGGCGGTTTCTTAACTCAGGGAGGGCGTCCAGGGACGTCCTCCCAGAATTCCCCTCGGGCGCGCACCTGAACACATCCGGGTCCAGAGGACCCGGCGCATCACAGATCCCGGTAAATGGCTGCTGATCGTGGCCGTTTACCATGTGATCGCTCCGTCAAATGACTGAGCAATCACATGTAAAAAAAAAAAAAGGCGTCATCCAATGACGCCGGTTCCTCTCCTCCCCTCTCTGTACCGATCGGTACACTGAGCGGAGAGGGGGAGGGATCGGATGGCAGCAGCGCTGTATGTGTAGTGCCCACAGCGCTGCTTAGTGACATCCAGCCATTAATCCATGCTCTGCAATGCCCTGCACTACTGTGCAATACCCCGCCCTACTCGGCCAGGCTGTGGAAGTCTCACATGTGGTATCGCTGTACTCGAGGAGTAGGAGAATCTATTTTGGGGTGTCATTTTTGGTATGTACATGCTATGTGTTAGAAAAATTGTATAAATGGACAAGTGTTAAAAAAAAAAAAAAAAAAAAAAGTTTTAACCACTGCCTGCCGGCTGTCATACGACATCCTTGACTTTGTGCGGAGATATGCGGTTTGGCGATTGCCAGACCGTTGTTCCCAATTTTTACAGACCGTCTATTGACTGGAATGGTACCAGCTGATTTGAGAAAAGCCAATGTAGCACCAATATTTAAAAAAGGGCCCAAAAAACATCCCTGGGAATTACAGACCAGTTAGCCTAACATCAATAGTATGTAAACTCTTGGAAGGGATGATAAGGGATTATATACAAGATTTTAGTAATAAGAACGATATTAGCAGTAATCAGCATGGATTCATGAAGAATCGTTCTTGCCAGACCAATCTATTAACCTTCTATGAGGAGGTGAGTTGCCATCTAGATGAAGGAAGGCCCGTAGACGTGGTGTATCTGGATTTTGCAAAAGCATTTGGCACAGTTCCCCATAAACGTTTACTGAACAAAATAAGGTCCGTTGGCATGGACCATAGGGTGAGTACATGGATTGAAAACTGGCTACAAGAGTGTGTTCAGAGGGTGGTGATAAATGGGGAGTACTCAGAATGGTCAGGGGTGGGTAGTGGGGTTCCCCAGGGTTCTGTTCTGGGACCAATCCTATTTAGTTTATAAACGACCTGGAGGATGGGATAAACAGTTCAAACCCTGTATTTGCAGACAATACCAAGCTAAGCAGGGCAATAACTTCTCCGCAGGATGTGGAAACCTTGCAAAAAGACCTGAACAAATTAATGGGGTGGGCGACTACATGGCAAATTAGGTTCAATGTAGAAAAATGTAAAATGCATTTGCGTGGCAAAAATATGAATGCAATCTATACACTGGGGGAATCTAGGATGGAAAAGGACCTGGGGGTCCTAGTAGATGATAGGCTCAGCAATGGTATGCAATGCCAAGCTGCTGCTAATAAAGCAAACAGAATATTGGCATGCATTAAAAGGGGGATCAACTCCAGAGATAAAACGATAATTCTCCCGCTCTACAAGACTCTGGTCCGGCCGCACCTGGAGTATGCTGTCCAGTTCTGGGCACCAGTCCTCAGGAGGGATGTACTGGAAATGGAGCGAGTACAAAGAAGGGCAACAAAGCTAATAAAGGGTCTGGAGGATCTTAGTTATGAGGAAAGGTTGCGAGCACTGAACTTATTCTCTCTGGAGAAGAGACGTTTGAGAGGGGATATGATTTCAATTTACAAATACTGTACTGGTGACCCCACAATAGGGATAAAACTTTTTTGCAGCAGAGAGATTAATAAGACTCGTGGCCACTAATTACAATTAGAAGAAAAGAGGTTTAACCTTAAACTACGTAGAGGGTTCTTTACTGTAAGAGCGGCAAGTATGTGGAATTTCCTTCCACAGGCAGTGGTCTCAGCGGGGAGCATTGATAGCTTCAAGAAACTATTAGATAGATAATCACCTGAATGACCGCAACATACAGGGATATGTAATGTAATACTGACACATAATCACACACATAGGTTGGACTTGATGGACGTGTCTTTTTTCAACCTCACCTACATGTAATATCTGAATGATGCCTGCAGCTACAGGCATCAGATAACTTTAGCCGGCGATTCCCTACACCATAAGAACGATCATAGCGGCTGTTCCACTGCTTGATCGTTCTTACGGGGGGAGAGGGGAAAAGTTTTTTTAAAGCGTCGCCTATGAGGGATTTTTAGGTAGCAAAGTTTGGCGCCATTCCACAAGCGCGTGCAATTTTGAAAGGTCACATGTTGGTTTCACATTATGCAAAAACATTGGGCTAACTTTACTGTTTTTTTTTTTTAAAGCACAAAACTTTTCCAAAAAAACGCATTCGAAAAATTGCTGCGCAAAAACCATGCGAGATAAAAAGTTGCAATGACCGCTATTGTATTCTCTAGGGTTTTTGCTAAAAAATATATAATGTTTTGGGGTTCTATGTAATTTTCTAGCAAATGATTTTTACATGTAAGAGAGAAATGTCAGAATTGGCCTGGGCACTCCAGAACGCCTGAAGGTGCTCCCCTGCATGTTGGGCCTCTGTATATGGCCACGCTGTGTAAAAGTCTCACACGTGGCATCACCATACTCAGGAGTAATAGCAGAATGTGTTTTGGGGTGCAATTTGTGGTATGCATATGCTGTGTGTGAGAAATAACCTGCTAATATGACAAATTTTGTGAAAAAAAAAAAAAAAAAAAAAAAAAAACACGAAGAAAAAAACCTTGATTTTGCCAATTGTGGGGGAAAAAAAATTACAACTTAAAAAAACTCACCATGCATCTTTCTAAATACCTTGGAATGTCTTCTTTCCAAAAAGGAGTCATTTGGGGGGTATTTGTACTTTTCTGGCATGTTAGGGTCTCAACAATATAGTTAGGTTGTCAGTACTTCAGTTGTGATCAATTTTCAGATATTGGCACTATAGCTTTTGGACTCTAACTTTCACAAAGACCAAATATCCACCAATTTGGGTTATTTTTACCAAAGATATGTAGCGGTATAAATTTTGGCCAAAGTATATGAAGAAAAATTACTAATTTGCAAAATTTTATAACCGAAAAGAAAAATGCATTTACAGATTTTTCGGTCTTTTTTCTTTTGTAGCATAAAAAAAATAAAGAACCCAGCGGTGATTAAATACCACCAAAAAAAAGCTCTATTTGTGTGAAAAAAAGGACAAAATTTTCATATAGATACAGTGTTGCATGACTGAGTAATTGTCATTGAAAATGTGAGAGCACCAAAAGCTGAAAATTGGTCTGGTTAAGGGGGTTTAAGTGCCCAGTGGTCAAGTGGTTAAGGCGGTCCTCCAGGCCTTCCCCTTCAGGTTTTTACAAAAACCACTGGAAGGCTCTGAAAGATAACACTTACATATCAATATATACCCTTTGCACCAGCTGCAAACACTGGGTGGGAAACCAGGCTGTCCTGGAAGACGGCTAGAAAAAGTTACCGGTAAGTCCAACTCCAGTTTTCACCTATAGTCTTCCAGGACAGCCTCGGAGATAAGCAAGAAACTTACTCTGCCAAGGCGGTACCACTGCCTGGAGGACCTTTTGCCAAAACGCCTGTTTCAGAAACCAGGTCCAAGCGGTAATGCTTTGCGAACGTAGATAGCTGGAACATGTCACTGCTCTGCAGATCTCCTCCAGAGTGGCACTTGCTTTCTCTGCCCAGGAAGCAAACACTGCCCTGGTTAAATGTGCCTCAACTAGGGGCGCTTGCTTCCCTGCCAACATGTATGCCTCTGTAGCTGTCATTTCTATCTGGCAATAGTGGATTTTGACACTTTACATCCCTTTGCGTGCTCCAGCAAAGTTCAAATACTGACTTCCTGATGTCTCTGCTGACTTCTAGATAAACTAAAAGGCTTTGCCTGACGTCTACTAAACTAAACTTTCCTTCCTTATCAACCTCTGAGGAAGGAAATGTTAGCAGGAGAATGTCCTGTGAAATGTAGAAGATACTCTGGGGAGGAAACTAGGATTTGTTTTGAGCACAACCCCATCCTCCAAAATCAACAAAAATGGCTCTAATAGAGAGCACCGTCAACTCACTCTTCTGGCTGAAGTGATTGCAATCAAAAAAGATGCCTTTAAAACCACCCACTTAATTTCAGATTTTTCCAGGAGGTTCAAAGGGACTCCCTGTATGTGCACTGAGGACCAAGGATAGATCCCAGGAGGCTGACCTTCACTGGCCTGGACCTGGAGAGGGCCTTAAAAAAAAATTCCTTACAAATTGATCTTGCTGCAGGGAGACCTGAAGAAACACTCAAGGTGGCAGCCTGTACCTTTAAGGTGCTAATAGAAAGGCCCAATTCCACTCCTGCCTTGAAAAAGTCCAATACTGCTGGAATTCCTGGTTCTTCCTGCCCGTTCTGCTAACCAGGAATTGAACCTTCTCCAGATTTTGGTGTAAATTGCCCTGGTTACTGGCTCACGGCATTCTAAAAAGCGTCTTGATGACCGAGAACCCGTGAGCCTTTAACAGCTGTGCTTTAGATACCACGCTGCAAGTCTGAGGGTCTCTACCTGAGGGTGCCAAATAGGTCCCTGTGTGACCAGATCCTCCCTCACCGGAAGAGGCATCGGAGGATATATGGCCAACCTCTTTAGGACGGCAAACCAGGCCCTCCTTGGCCAAAATTGAGCCATCAGAATGAGATTAATTTCCTTGCTTAAGAATTTGAGAACTGCCGCAACTAGTCTTACTGGGGGAAAGGCATAGCAAAAGGTTGAAGTGCCATGCATTGGCGAAGGCATTCATCTCCCTGGCTCAAACCAGTGGATGCAGGAAGAACTGGGCAAACTTTTTGCTTTCGAAGCGAAAAGATCCACCTCCACCTGGCCCCAGGACTTCACAACCTGCTCGAACACTTCCTGGTTGAGCGACCATTCTCGTTTTACTCACCGATTGCTGAGAAAATCTGCTGGAATGTTCCGAGTCCCCTTTAAGTGGGCTGCTGTCAATGAAGCCAGGTTTAATCCAGCCCAACCGAAAATTTTGCCTGCCATCAACTGTAAGGCAGGGCTTCTGGTCCCTCCCGCTTGTTTATGTATGAGACTATGGCCACATTGTCCGACTTGAAGTTGCTGCCCCCTTATTTTTTGCTGGAAGGACTCTAAAGCCCTCTGCACTGCCAGTAGCTCCCTCTGATTTGAGGTCCACCTGGCTTCCACCAGAGATAAAAAGTTCTTTGAGCCAGACCCCTTTCCAGGTGGGCTCCCCAGCCGAAAGAACTGGCATCTGTTGTCGTCACCACTAGAGCTGTTGGTCTGAACCACAACAGACCCATGTCTAGATTGTGACACATTCACCACCACATTAAAACCTCATGAACATGCTTTTCCTGTTCGCCCAAGCCCTAATACATCTGATCATGTAGGGATAGAGGTTTGTTTTCCGTTTGTATACCTAATGTGGCCCCTAAAAGATGGTCAACCTCTTTCAATGAGAGAGTTTGTATCGGGATGGTTTTCTGGAATCCCAGAGCTTCACCCTCTGATTCTTGGAAGCCGGACGCTGCACTGTTAGTTTCCTTTCACCTCTAGGGGCAACTGAAGGGCCTGCACTAGTGGAGGGTACTGCATGCATCTTTGCTCCTCCCCTAGTACAGGCAACGTTACCAGTCTGATGCTGCGGAATCTGAAACCCTTCAAAGAAGGTTTTAAAGGATTTGAAAGTACTGGATAACTCTTTAACAGATGCTGCTAGCTCACGCTGCTCTGTGGAATGTTCTTGTACTAAATTTACTATTACAGTCTTTACATAATGCTTTCCCCCAGGAGACCCCAAGTGTAGTTTTACACGAAGGGCACCTCCTTTGAGCTATGAGGGGGGCCTGGTTTTGTCAGTTTTCTGAAAAGAAAACCCTACAGTATTAATACTTTAGTAACTCTCCCCTGCAAAATTGCATCATATGGGCTTGCCTCACCAGGGGCCCTATGAACCACCCTCTGTCACCGGAGGGTCTTTTACCTACCCCCTCCTTTTCCATGCATTTACATACCGATGCTAAGGGGGGGGGGGGGGGTTGTGGGTTCAGGCCAGGGGAATTCCACCCTAGGTTCCCCTTACCTTCACATGGCTGGAGCTGGTCTCTGCTGGAGCAGTCTGGTCCCTTCCTTCTACGTCCAACATAGTGGTGTCACCTCTGGAGCCTCTGCTGTCTACAGCAAGTATAGCTCCTCTCCAGCCCATGCCTGGCTCCCTTTCATAATTTGCGGCCAGAAGCTGCAAACACGGAAGTGCACGCCCCATCGGCCGGACATGACGTCACCCGCCACAGGCTCCGTGCAGTCCCAATACCCGGCGTGGTTTGCACTGCCTGTGCTACCACATGCTGCTGAGGGTATGGACGGCTGGACATGCACCTCCTGTCACCACGCTCGATGCAGAAAAGGAGCCCACCTCCCCGACCTCCACCTGCACTCAGGGATGCGGGGGTGACAAACTTCACCAGGTTAGTCTTTTCCTGGACTGTCCAAGGAGCCTCTACTCCTTTAGGACATGCTGCCTGAGCCTGCCTGGCTCTCCTGGCTTAGTTCCAGTGGTGTCTCCCCTCTGGAGAGAACACAAATAACTGAGGAGCTAGCAGGGGAGGAGGACATTTTCCAAGGTCTCATGGCTGTCCTGAAAGACGATCTGGGGAAAAAAAAAAAAAAGCCCACGAGTGCCTGCCCCAGACCTTTACCACCACTGAGCAAGACATAGCCAGCCCTCACCATGCTTATCTGGGAGGTGCCAGAAGAACCGGATTCACCCGAGATGCTGCAGCGCCCTCCATGGCTCTTCAGTGTATGCCACAGCCTCTGCTGGGTCTTCACTGGCTCCGAATGGCCACACGCCACGCCTAGAGCCTGGAACCTCATCTCTTGGCGCCCCCCACCCCGATGATGCGGCTCTGCTGGAATCTGTGTCACTTCCTCGGAGCGCAGAAGCCCCACCTGACACACACGTCCTTCCTAAACCCGGAACCGCTGGGTAAACAGGCACCGCACACACGCCGGACCGAGTCAACAGGACAGAAGGCAGGTAACCCTGATGTGCAGCGTAATGGCGACGGGGTCTCGCCACACACTTCCAGGGGTCCAACTCTGAGTTCAGGCAGCAGTGGGACCAGCAGCCCTACGCTTCCCTAGCTAGACAGAAGGGTGCTTGGGAAGAGGAGAAAGAAACGCCAGGGGCTCACTCAGGACAGCCCTGAGACATGGAGCTCCCAGGTTCCTAACACGTTTCCTTCCGGTCTGGCAGGAAACAAAAAAAAAAAAAAAAAACTGAAGGGGAAGGCCTGGAGGACCACCTTTAAACAAAATTTGGGTGAACTTGTTTCCTGTCCCGGAGGGAGGAGCCCTATGTCTCAAAGGCTGTCCTGGAAGACTATAGGAGAAAATGGTTTTAGGTAGTAATGTGCCCTCCTCACCCCCTTATATTTGAGTCCCCACTCAATCCAGCTTTGTGCCCATCTGTAGCAGCTTTCCCTGCTCTATCAGGCTTTGCTGAGGAAGAGGGCGCAATTGGCTCCTGCTACTGTCAGTCAAATCCTGTGACAAGGGAATGGGGGGCAGGGCAGACACGTTGTCTATGGACACAGGCAGCATGGGGCTTTTTATGGTGGCAAACCAAGGAGGGGGAGCTGGGAGCTGCAGCAGGGGTTGCTCAAGGAGGTGGTTCAGGGCCATTCTGTGCAATTCCTTTGCACAGAGGTGGTTAGTATAACAGGTTTTTTGTAAAGTTTCATTTACAGTCACTTTATTAAACCTTCAGAAACATACCTCAACATTTAAAGCCATAGAGGTAACGCCATCATTAAGCCAATCACCATGGGATGTGTCAAGGCAGATGTTGATCATTTTGACAATTCCAGTTCAATATGACCAACTACTACGAATTATACCATGACTTGTATAAATGTAAGCCTACGAATACGTGTTTTACTACAGGTTTCCAGAATCAATATAAGGGTACAGAATAGGCTACTTTGGTTTAAAAGATGAAGTTGAAATTTACATTTGCTATCAGACCAGGGTAATAAACCCTCTGAATCTTTGTAAACACACACGAATACATTTAGGTCTCATTTAAAATGTTTCCAGAAGACAGACATTTAATTTACATGGTGCTAATCTCACACCAATCTACATAGAATGGACCATTTACACTACTGCTTGATTTGACCCCATTTAACAGGTTTTGTAATGCTGCTCTAGAAGACTAATCCACATGATCTACAGACGATTCAGAATTTTATAATTTTCCTGCACCAATTAACCACTGCCTGCGGTACTCTAATCATTTGGAAAACAGGTAAACATTAAGTCTCACCATAATAAAGGGAAGATTTGCATGGGTTGAAGTAGTCAGGACAGATTTATACTTCCTTTTTAGGCCAACCTTCTTGTGCCCAGGGCCAGATCAACACATGCAAAAGCAGCTACCATGGGTGCCATCTGTTACAGCAGGAAAAGGGGGCACAACGCAGCTTTCATCAAGACTTAAGGCCTCTTCATTAACTTTTAAGGGATACATTTCACTATAGCTTGTTACCACATGTAAACACACAAAGGCATTGCAGCAATAAAGTGCCATTCATACTGAGTTTCACCCAAAGACACACATGAATAGCACTGTCAATGTCAGTTTACACCACATCTGTTGACATAGTTCATTGGGATGCCATTCAAGTTAATGGCACCAATGCATTTAACATGCATTTTTTTTTTTTTTTTTTTTTTTTTTTTTTTTTAGAAAAATGAATGCTTTGTACCACAAACCATTTTACTGCCTTCATAAAAAAGGGAAAGAAAAAAAAAAATAATTTGCACCTTTGAAGATTTATAAAAGGTACTTTACGTTACAAAATAAAGCCAAAAATTATTGTTAATGTTCATGAAAATCTGACTGCAGTCCAATGCTCATTCTGACTAAACACTTGTGTACCCACATCACATCGCCACACCCAATTTGGTTTTCCCATGGACCGTTAATTGTCATTTAATGTACATTCTCTGCTGGCCCAACCACTCAAGGTGGGAATAAGCAAGCCAGTCTCAGCTCTGCTGATTAAGGTGGCAAATTTTGGTCTTGGGTGCCAGAGGACCACATCTTGCCATTACCTGCACCCCACAAGGGCTGGCTAGGACCAAGTGTGGACAGGTGCCGATTCAGAGCTACAGGCTTGTGAAATCAGCAATGACAATGCCAAGCCACATCCCCACAATTTTTCATCCCACTTTATTGCAAGCAGGCACAGTCTACACGAGTGGCAACTCTCAGAATCTGGGAACAGTGCAGCAGCATTGCCACGTCTATTAAAGTGCAGCAGAACTTCATGAGGCAGGGGGTTCTTTAATAGCACCTCCAGTGTATGAGGATTAAATAGTTGTAAAATATCTTACACCAGATGTAATTCATAACTTTTACATCAAATATACAGTTTTAAAATCACCCTGGATTTCTTTGCACTTACCTATAACCTCACAAACGGTTTTTCCCTTTAGTTCATAACCTTTAACACAACCACATCTGAATGAGCCAATCGTGTTGTTGCACAGTTGGTGGCATGGACTAAGGTCCAAAGAACATTCATCAATATCTGGATAAAAAACAAAAAAAAAAACAAAACACTTATATAAAAATTTTACAGACAAAACAAAATGTGACGCTTTAAAACACACATTTATTCAAAAATCTGTATTTAGCCAATTAAGTCTTACCAACACAACTCTGACCATCAGACTGAATTTTCCAACCTTCATTGCAAGAACACTTGACTCCCCATGTTACATTATCACATTTCTGCATGCATCCTCCATTTGCATCAGAACAGCGCTGACCTACGTAAGACAATCGACATGGTGAAGGATTTAGTTTAGCAACATGTGATAACTTTAGTTATAGGCATAGCTCAAATATTTTCTGGAAGTTTTGGGTGTTCATCCCCACCACACCTTTGTGTTCCAGGTCCTGCTTTTGAATTCTGCATATTTTAAAGAAAAACCTAGGAGTAAAAACCCCTCATTGGCCACAGCAGGCGTGTGGACCCCAGGACCTAACAATCTCACAAATCCAAAAGGTTTAAATTAGTCGATTTAAAGTAGAACTAGGCAAAACTACCCCCCCCCCCCCATTTTGGATAGATTAAGGGAGGGTTATAACCCGTCATTTATTTTTGCCATCTGTGTCCCATTGCCAAACAGGAAGTGAGGAAATCCCAACAAATTAGGGAATTTCTTGGGGAACCCCAGGTCACCAAAACATGGACAGATTACCCCTTTTACTTTTCTGGGGACAACCCAAAATTTGTGTTTCTCCTTTACTTTCACCTTCAATGATAACGGTAAACCAGACAAAATGCTGTTGGGGCACGGCTAGCACAGAACACTCCCAGAAGAGAAGGCTATGGCGTGTAAGGTGTATTACACCCCCTACCACCCCCCAAATTACATTCCCATGCATCAAAAATGTAGTCCTCATTTCAGACACGATACTGTGATCAAAAGGTTATAATAAAGCTTGGGAAAACTATGCTGCATGTAAAATTTGCATGGTGTATTTTTGCCTTACAGCTCCATGGCATAAATATTCCTTCATTTCTGTTAAAGCTTTGTGAATTGAGGCCATTGACTGCCATAGGTAGAAAATTAACTTTGCCTATTTTTTTTAAACCTGTAGAGGTTCCATCCATATTTAGGGTGGAACATATTCCATCTGCCGACCCCCCCCCGCCCTTCCCTGTAACAGGCAGTGGACCCTCTCCCTGCACCCGCTGTCAAAATGTAAAAATTGCATGGCCACACCACTGCATCATTTAGTTTCCTGTGAATGAACTAAAATTTCCCTCAGTCACTGCAGCTAATGGCTTGTAGTTCTGCTTGAACTGCAAGTGCGCTGAGGTGCGCTCTTTTAGCCAATTCAGAAGCCCTGCAGCTTTCAGATGCTGACACTTAAAGCAATCTTTTTGGTAGCAGTTACTACAGCCAGAAGAGTCCTGTGAGATAGATGCCCTATCACTTTTCCAGATTTTTCCGGATCGCATAGTTTAAGATGGATCCAGGTTTTGTCTAAAGTGCCTTCAATTTCAGAGGCCAAGATATTTTACCTTTGTTTTCTATAAATTCTTCCAGGGAACAAGAAATTTAAGTTCCATATGCTAGACGTCAAATGCATCCTACATTTAGATGAAACCAGAACCTTTAGAAAGACAGGATTCCCCATTTTATTTTAAAATAAAGCATCTGGAAAGCAGGGGTGCAATGTCAGGCTTCTGCAGACAAACCCTTCAGCTTTCTGCCTATACACATTCATACTTGTACCCCTACTCATTCACATAGGGGTGGGCTGGGATCTGGGTTTGTCTTTCTTTTGCAATGGCCAAGTGTCGGCAATAGCAACCACGAGTCAATTTAAAACGTGATTTGACACTTTATGTCATTTTTGCTGCAGCATGTTACATGGATTGTTCTGCCATATCTATTTAGCAATAGCTCCAACATGCCTTTGTCAGTGGGCGCTTTTTAAAAAAAGAAGTCTGAAGCACATTTTCCGATTTTTCCATATACATACCACAAAACTGCATTTCATCAGACCCATCTGAGCAATCCCTCATTTTGTTGCAGATTTGATCATTATTTAAACATTTTCCATCTCCACACTTGTAGGAACCTTCACTGCAAAAACCTAGAAAAAAGGTCAAAGGACAAAATTGCAGTTTAACTTCTGAATGAAAAAGGCGGAGAAAAACAAAAAAAAGAAGTTACTGGTAACGTTCTTTCCGAGTCTCAGGACAGACACGAGACCCTGGCTCCTCCCCTATGTAGTAAACACCGTGTCAGCAATCTTTAAATTTCCTCCTCTGCTGGCTCCTCAGTTATTTTTAATTTATTTATTTTAATAGCACCTCCACTCTGCTGGGGAGACAAGAACATATGATGATACACAGTCAAACCATAACATTTTCTGTAAGGAAATAAAGTATTTTACACATTTGTGTGGAACACTGTTGTCCTGAAAGACTTCAGGAAAGAACGTTACAAGTAACTTAGTTTTTTCCCCTAATAGTCTTTCAAGACAGCCACCTGAGAGGATAAAGCAGGACTTACCCTTAGGGCGGGACTACTGTTTGTAAGATCTTGCGTCCAAAAGGTCTGATGCTTTGCAGACCAAAGGGCCACCCTATTGTTTTACAAAAGTGGCGAAGCTTGACCATGTTGCTCCAGCTCTGTCTGCGATGCTGCCACTATTCTTGTAGGAGTGTGCCTTAATACCCTCTTCTGGGGTCTGCATACCTTCCAATGTATAGGCCTGGCCAATAGTCTTAGCCACCTCGCTATGGTGCACTTTGAGGCCTTGTGCCCTTTCTTGGCCCCTGAAATTAAAATAAACTAGGGCATCTGTCTTTCTAAAGGCTCTCGTTTCATCCAAATGTAGCACGCATCAGACGTCTAGCATACAGAACTTAAATTTCTTGTTACCTGGAAGGATTTGTAGAAAACAAAGGTAAAATGTTGGCCTCTGAAATTGAGGCCCCTTCAGGCAAAAAGCCTGGATCCATCTCAACTATGCTAACCGGAAAAAGGGAGGAAAAAAAAAAAAAATAAAAAATAAAAAAAAGTGATCGATATGGCCTCTATCTCACAGGACTCTCAAAGACCGCTTTAAGTGTCAGCATATTCAAAGTGCAAATATTCCTGTGGTTCAAAAGGGTCCGCTGTCAGTTTGTAGCACTAATGACAGGTCCCATTTTGGGAAGGCCGGACCTAGTATAGGTCTCTGCCTGCTCAAGGATATATTAAAAAAAAAAAAAAAAAAAAGTCCAATTATCCATGTATTAGATGCTAGTTCTTTCCCAATATATGGACAGTGCTGAAACTTGACTTTTCAATGTGCTGAGGCTTAGACCCTCATCTGCTCCACTGTGCAGGAACTCCAAGATTGCCACTGAACTGTTTTAAAGGAGTTTTCTGTACACCATTTGTTAAATCATTTCCATACCCTCTGGTAAATGGTACGAGTCTCCATTTTCTTGCTTTTCAGCAGTGTATTAAACAATTTGAGAATCCTTTCGCCTTCAGCAGCTGCTCCGCAGAAACCAAGTGGCCAGGTTCCACCTTTCCACTTGGACAAAACATTGGGCCCTGGGAGAGGAGATCCTCCTGCATTGGTAATAACCAAGGGGGTTCTACAGCAAGTTTTGAGAATAGAGAACCACCGTGGGCCAGTGTGGTGCAGAGAATCAGCGACTTTAGGACTGCTGGTAGGAGCACTGGTGGGGGAAATCGCAGCATTTGTTGAATGCCCACTTCTAGCGCGTCCACCCAGAGCGCTCTCTTCCCTTTTCAGGGAGAAGGCCCAAACCTTCCCGCTTTCTTTTGGAGGCAAATGAAACTCTTCAGTTGGACTTTCCCCATTTTTGCGTGATCAGTTTGAACACTTCCTAATTTAATATCCAGTCACCTTCTCTCAATTTCTTTCTGCTGAGGTAATCTGCCACTCTGTTCAATTACCCTTTCAGGTGTACTGCTGACAAGTAGTAAGTTTTCCTCCCCAGTTTAGGATTTCCTCTGCTAAAGATCCACAGGGCTCCGCTCCTCGTTCCCCCTGCTTGATGGAGGCGATTACTGATGAATTGTCGGACCTGACCTGTAAGTGATGACCACTCAGTTCTTTATGGAAGGATCGAAGTGCTAAGAGTACTGCCTTTAACTCCTTCCAATTGGATGATCTCGTCATCCCTTTTCCACGTTCCCCGTGTTACCTGGGAGCCTATATGTGCTCCCCCACCCTACGCCACTTGCGTCCGTAGTTATTTGGGTGATTGGACCTACATCCATCCTCTGTTTAAATTTTCTGATCTCCCCCACCACAGGGCTCTTTTTACCTGTGTTGGTATCAGAACTTGTCTAGGGACTCTTGTTTGCGGTCCCATACCTTTTAAGATGAACATCTGTAGGGGCCAAAAATGTAAACCTGCCCATTGTACTGCCGAGATTGTTGAAGTTAGTAATCCTAATGTTGACATAATCAGTTTTTTTGAGCATGGTTGATTGGCCTGCAAACGCTTTCTTCGTCTCTTGAATTTTTTGTATCTTCTCCCTGGGTAGAAACGCTTTGTTGAGCCGAGTCTAGTACATACCCCAAGTATGTTATTTGCTGAGTGCGGTTTAGGTTGGATCCTTGTTTACCAACTTAGATTTTCTAGGAATGCCTGTGTACTTCATGTTCTCTAGTAACTTCGCAGGGTAAGTTGCAAAGAGAAGATAGTCTAGATAAGAGATGATGAATATGCCCTTGACTCCAAGTGTTGCCAGGGTTTCCGCCAAAATGTTTGTAAAAATTTGGGGTGCAGAGGAGAGGCCGAAGGCGTTTCCTTTGTTATTGTTAATCTTAGAAAGTTTTGGCAACTTTGAGCTATCGGGAGGTGCAAGTACGCATTCTTTAGATCCAGGGAAGCCATATAGCAGTTTAGAGGCAGTAGAGCCTTTACTGAATATATGGAGTCCATCCTGAATCTTTTGTAGGATAGATTTAGAGGTTTGAGGTTGCGCATCGGCCTGACTGAGGGTTTTTGTACCCCAAATAGGTGGGAGTAGAAGCCCTGACCGCTTTAGTCTATTGGTACTTTGGTTATGACTGTTTTCTGAGTTTTTATAGCTTTCATTAATCCTCTGGCTTTTTTGGTTTTTCGAGAGTTCGATTACATAAAACCTGTTTGGGGGGTGATCTTGAGAACTCTAAGCGATACCCGTTACTTATTCTCAAAATGAACTGGTTGGAGGATATCTTTCCATTGTGGGAGGAAGCCCCCCCCCCAGTCATCCCCCCACTGTAACTGGTTTGTCACTGCTTGTTGTGGGCTTGCTCAGGATGAAAAATTGCCCCTCCTTTGCCCTTTCCTCTGTACCAAAGGTCTTTTTGGGTTTTCGGCACTCTAAAGAAGGATCTTGTGTCCACCTTTGCCTATACTGCTGTGGCTGTCCAAGCTGGTTTACGCTTCAGCAGAAATGTTTTTTTCTTGTGCGCCGTGCGATCCAGTACTTTCTCCAGCCCTGGTCCAAACAGCATGTACCCCACATAAATGGGAACCCGCAAAGTTTGGCTTTAGACATGCAGTCCCCCTGCCATGTCTTTAGCCACAGAGCTCTTCTTGCCGAGTTGGATAAGGCAGAGGATCTAGCTGCCACCAATTCCACTGATGCATCTACGATCCAAGCAATGCCTTTCAGGAGCATGGGGAAAAGATAGAATATGCCCTTTTGCAGTTCCCTCCTTAATGGAACACGTGATGTGGATGCGATACATAGACGACATGTTCCTGATATGGGACACATAAGTCGAACTACTAGACATATTTTTGACCAAACTCATTTAAAATGAGTTTAACCTCAAATTCACCATGGCTCACGATACCTCTAGCATTACTTTCCTTGATGTGACCATACATAAAGATGCAAGTGGCCATTTAAGCAGCAGCCTCTACAGAAAGCCGACAGCAGGCAACTCAATCTTACATGCAAGCAGTTTTCACCCTCGAGCACTTATAAATTCCATTCCCTACAGTCAATACTTAAGGATTAGAAGAAACTGTTCAGATGATCTTACATTCAAGAAGGAGGCCGACCTTTTGAGGACGAGACTCCTGAGTCGAGGATATTCCAAAACTTGCTTGAAAAAAGCCTACAAGAGGGCATGTAACAAAACCCGGCAAGACCTACTTTATAATCCATCTTCCAAAACTCGACGAGAGAATCCAATATCAATCACAGGATTTTCTAATCAACACAAAAAAAAAAAAAAAAAAAATCAAAGCAATTGTGAATAAATACTGGCATGTCCCAACGATGGACCAAATCATAGGTCCTTTCGTGCCAAATACCCCCTCTCACTTTTAGAAGGGCCAGGTCACTTCGGGATCAACTGGTGGCCAGTGAGTTTAGGGAAGGGGGCCAAAAGGACCCATGTAGACGCTTTGGTTCCTTCACATGTGGGGGTTGTGGTTACTGCCGTTACATTAACACCTAAGAATTTATTACTTCCTAATGGTGAGACACTCACGACATTTTGCAAATTGCAACACGTCTGGTTTAGTTTATCTCCTCTGTGCCTGCAGGTGCTTTTAGGTTGGTAAAACTGCCCAAGAATTTTGGCAACGTGCTTATCGCCATCTCGCATCTATGCGGACATGTAATCCTAGTCTCTCCCTGGGACGACATGTCGCCAATGTCCATGACGGTATCTTTCCCAGAGTTTCTTTCCTGATCCTTGACCGTGTCCATCCCGGGATGCGAGGTGGCGACTGGAATAGAACTCTGCTCCAACGTGAGCAGAGGTGGATTTTCCACTTAAACGCCACCTCACCACCTGGTTTAAATGGGTCAATCTCCTTCAGGCCTTTCCTAGAGGGTTTCTCCTCTGGAGGGTCAGAATGGGAACCACCAGACCCGATTTAAAATTTTGGTTCGTTCTTACTACATGCATTGATATTTTGGTTTCTGTCCAATGTCCATCAAGTATTTGAACCCCTTCCCTTCTTTCCTGCCATCCTGTTCTCTCCCCCTTCCCATCTAACCTTACCTGCTTAGGAGTGCATACAACTTCCATATAGGATCACCCCAGGTCCTTTAGTCATTATTTCTTTAGTTTTCATCCAGCCACTATGTATGTTTATTTAGGCTGCGATTTGCACTGTTAATGTTAATACCATTATGATGTGAACTCTATTATGTAGACTTTTTGCTCATAATGCATATACACTGTTGATCTACTTATTGACCATGTTTGCATTCCCCTTCCCTCCCCCCCTTTCTCTCCCCCCTCCCTACCCTTCTGGCATTGTGTATATATTTATTGTACCAATATGCAATATAACTTGTTGTTGCTGCTCCTTTTGTCTAAGGCATGTAAATATAGGGGTGTTCCCCCATGACCGTGTGCCATCTGGTCGGCATGCCTGTGCCCCATGCGCGGCGGGGTGCTCATGCACCGTCACATCAGGCCAACGGCTTCATGGGTTCCACACTCGGCGCACGGGGCCGCCCACCGCAGTTCTGGCGCGGGCGGCCTCTTTACATGTCACGTGCCTGGGTCACTTGACCGATGTTTTGTGCGCCGTGGGAAGATTGCGTACAGCCAGCACACGCAGGATTCCCCTGCCTCTCAGGGGATCTCAGGGCCTTACGTCACTGCGTCCTTCCCGATGCAGTGCGTCACCATCCTCGCCCCATGGTGTGCTGCGAGGCAACGTCTGCGCGCCGCCATCTCGGGGGACTCCCCGGTTAGCCCCGCCCCTTCGATTGTATGCACAAAGTGATTGGCTCCTTGCCAATCACTCGTGCCTTTTAAACCCCTCCACCCTCAAACTGATGTCTGTTCGCTGTGAGGGTGGACATAAGCGAGGACCTGCAGCACTGTGCTCCCATATTAACCAGGTAACATTCCTTGTTTTGAACTTCGTCACTTTTTGCCTCATCCTGCTATGACTAAACCAAGGCTGCGCCCAGGCTCCAGTCCTGGGTGCTCCTATGGTTAGCAATCACGCTCACTTTTAATTATCTCTGCTGTATTGCTTTTTGCCTTTTACTACAGATCAATCCTTTGATCTTCGGGTTCTATCAAAGTTCCCTGGTATACCTGCCTGCACAGCTTTCAAGCAGGTCCTCGTTCTTTGGTCACTCCCTTCGTCCCACCCCTCCCTTTGGTTTCCTTCTGGCAAGGTATATATCACTAATATAACTAATCGTCCACTTATTGATTTGTCTAGATGCAGGGCTTTATACTTTGTATGCTGGGGTTTCTTGTTAAATGCTCCTCTAATTTAAGACCGCAATAGGTCTTTGAACATGGACTAAGGGCCCCCCTTTTACTGAATGGGGGTTCTTTCCTTAATACTAGTATACACTAAACCCTTTACTTCTTCCCTTGCAATCTAGCTATACGTGTTTGATTACTACAGATACACATATATATCTAATACCGCTGGGTAGATGGGACTAAATAGCCTTTCCCACCTTTTGCTGGGTGGTGTTATAGTGGGTGCCAGCCCAATGAACCAACTTAAAAAACCCCACCCTCTTTCTCCCTTTTTTCCCCCATATATTCACAGCAAGGGGTATACTTCGGAGGGCCAGACCAGGTTGTCCTGTGTGTGGGACTTTGTCATCTTTCCCCCTCCTGTTGCCGTTGGACCCACCTCCCTGTGTTGATGTATTGACCTACCCCGCCAGGTTGGGGGCCTCGTAGGCTGACAGCTGCACCACATTGTTTTTAAACGATACACTCTTGATGGGAAACCATTTCAAGAGCCATACAGCTTGCACAGTTAGTTTTTAAACATTCATATGGAAATTATAGTGTGATTATATGCGTGTTTACTTTCTAAAGCTGCACTTTTTGTATAACCAATATTATGCATTAAATTTGTGTTTGTTTAATTGCAGACATTTGTACATTCTGCGATAAATTGCATGCACCCCTGATAAAGAAATAGCAATTTTGAAACTCGTTGGGTTTTTTCTGTTGTGTTCACTACCAACTCAACAGACCTCTGCGGTTACCAGTTGTCCAAATTGAACTGTCACTGTATGACCAGTTATTTCCAGAACTTTGTGATTTTGATGTGTACTGTTTATATGTGCTAAATATTTAAAAAAATCTCTTAATAAAATCATATATTTACACCTTTCATACTTCATCTTGCCATCTGCCCCATTCTAAAGTCCCACCTAGAGGAAATTTCGTTTTTTCAATATATTGTAATTAGGGATGTGGGGCAGGTCAGTGCAATTTGTGACAATTAGCACCTTTTTCAATTATCCTTAATGTGGGCCTGTCTGAGTTGGCCAAAAATTTATGTTGCGAGCTACTACAGTTACTAACATAGCTGGTTTTAAGCTTCCCACCGTAGAGTCCCAAGACTTCAAGAGGGAGTCCATCCTCTTGTCCATTACGTCGGACAGGACCCCCATGTCCTCAAAAGGCCAAATCTTTGTGCCTCGAGACATGGGAGAAAGCTTAGTCTAGCTTTGGGGTTTCTTCCAAACTGACGCCAGATCATCCTCAAATGGAAACCCTTTTAATGCTTTTGAAAAGCGTTTCCTTTCCGGGTCCTGCCATTCTGTTTGCCTCTACTAAAACCTCATGACTGGAAAATTTCTCCTTTCTTGTTCTTCCAGGCCCTCATACATTTGATCATGTAGAGATGGGGGGTTTTCTGTTTGCATACCTAGTGTGGTATAAATGCGCCCCCCCCCCCCCAGTTTTTCCACCTCTTCCAGTGAAGGTTTGTACCGGGATGGCTTTCTGGAATCCCTTTTCAGAGCTTCTCCCTCTGATTCTTGGGAGCTAGAGGCTGGGCTGTCTGGCTCCTCCTCAGCCTCTTCCCTAAAGAGTACTGGAGGACCTGCACTAGTGGATAGTAATACTTGAGTTTTTGGCAACGCTACCTGCTGTGTTGAAAGGAGTAGTCTGAGGCTGTGGGATCTGAAACTTCTTAAAGGTTTTAAAGGATTTAAATTAGAAAGTTCCTTTACTGATGCAGCTAGCTCACTGCTCTGCTCAGTGGTATGTTCCTGCACTAGTTATTAGATTCTCTACATAGAGTTAGTCCCTTAAGGGGGAGGGGGGATCTGGCAAGGGGAGCTCCACCCTAGGTCCCCTTTACCTTAGCGTGGCTGGCCTCAGCTGGGGCAGTCTGGTTCCTTGCTTCTGCTTCCGACATCTTGGTGCCACCACCGGAGCTTGTGCTGTCTCCACAGCAATTGAAGCCCCTCTTCAGCATCCCGCGGCCATACCTGGAAGCTGCGGGTCAAATGGAAGTGCCCGCCCCTTCACGGCAACGTCACCAGGGCTTCCGTGTGGTCCCAGAGCCCGGCATGGTTTCTCCACTGCTGTGCTTGCAACGTTGCTGCTGCGGCACCAGAACCGCTAACTGGGCCTGCACCTCTCATCTACCACACTCTGTAGTGAAAACGGAGCCCCCCGACCTACACCTGTCCCCAGGAATGTGGGGGTGGTGACCTGTCTAAAGAGCCTTTGCCCCCTTTCAGGACTTCCTGCCTGAGCCTCCCTGGCTCTCCTAGCTTGGTTCCATGTGGTGTCTCCACTTTGGAGGAAACAAATAACTGAGGAGCCAGCAGGGGAGGAGGAAATTTAAAGATGGCTGGCGTGGAGTTTCCTACAGAGGGGAGGAGCCAAGGTCTATGGCTGTCCTGAAAGACGATCAGGGGAAAAACCCATGCATTTATCTTGCCAAGATGACAGATTTTTCAGCTTCTAGTTGCAATTTCAACTTTAGGAAGGTCTGCCCTAACATGCATTTTATCTTATGTCAGGTCAGTGGCACTTTTAAAATACAAGCCAATGGTTGAACACAAGGTCCACCAAAAAAAAAAAAAAAAAAAAAGCCATTTAATTCCAGCATTTCAGTAGCAGCCAAACATATCGCCTAAACTTAATATGGCATATTGTATCCTTTACAGTGAATGAATCTGGCACCTTGCCAAGTCATTGGCTTTTTATACAAATTTGAGAGAATTATATAGTTAAACAGGGCTCTTAAATTCTCAAACCAGTTAACCACAGAGGTGCCTAGAACTCAAACTGCTGGCTAAAAACTTGACATCAAAAAGAATCCAGAATATAAAATATCCAAATTATGATTTTCCCTTGGAAAGCAATGGTTACCACATACTTTGATACCACCACACCATAGCAATTGTAGCAGTTTTTGCATCTCAAACAGAAACTTTAGACACTTGACCTCCAGAAGATTAACACCCCCCCCCCCCCCCCCCCCCAATGACTATGCCATTTTTTGCAATACGGCACTGCGTTACTTTGACAAGTGCATGGTCGTACAGTGCTGTACCCAAAAAGTATTTTCCCCCCCCACAGATCTAGCATGGAGCCTGCAGGCTGAATACAAATTGAATGAAATTGCCAACAAAAACCTCAAGTGTATGGCCAACTTAAAACTGACACCAACACAAAAATGAAACTTTCTACAAAAAACAGATTTGACGCTCACAGATGCCAACCCTAACCTAAATCAATCCCTGATCAAACATTTATCCTATGTTTCCAACAGACTTTACAAAAAAAAAAAAAAAAAAAAACAACCTACAGCAGCAGGTTGACACTAGTGATGAATGGTTCGCAGTTCTGTTGAAACCAAGGGATGTGGGTGACAGCTCAGGCTCCATGCTAGATCTGCACAATTGAGGTTACCAGCACAAATGTGCTGTGGCACAGAAGGAACCCCTCTTCCTTCACGCCACGTTATATCATTTCACAGCATACCCTTGACAAACCCACATGGCACCTTAGGGTACCACATAATCCCATTTGAGAAAAGCTTTACTAGAATATTTTGTAGCTGAATTTGAGGCAAAAAGTGTCAATTTAATGCAGAGCCTGTCAATCAGTAACCATTTAAAAAAAAAAAAAATGTTCAAGCACCCAAATCTGACTTCATATCACCCCCTTATAATCCCCTGTACAGACTGGGAGAAATAGAACAGGTCAGAGAAGGCAAGTGAGCCACATGCAGATGTGTTGGACTAGGAATATTTTGACGAGGAGGCATTTTTTCTTCAACAGGCTGGGGCTGGAGAGAGGACATGCACTAGATTACCAAAAGTTGGTTGGTCAACCCTTTGCAGCTATAACAGCTTCAACAAGAGACATGGATGAGCAAATTTGGGATGGAGGAACTTGACTAGTCTGCACAGAGTCCTGATTTCAACCAGCTAGAACATCTTTGGGACAAAATTATAGCAGACTGCAAGCCAGGCCTTCTCGTACACATCGGTGCCTGACCTCACAAATGCGCTTCTGAAAGACTTGTCAAACATTCCCATAGACACTCCTAAACCTTCTGGACAGCCTTCCCAGAAGAGTTTAAGCCGTTATAGCTCCAAAGGGTGAGACAAATCAATATTGGACCCTACGGGTTAAGACTAGGATGCCATTAAAGTTTGTGTGTAAAGGCAGACATCCCAATACTGTTAATATAGTATATCTAGATTCTTCACAAATGGTGTCAGTCACCTGTGTGCCAGGAGAGACATCCAAACACCCTTGGCAGGTAAAACCACCCATGTAAATGCATTTCATTATTGTACTTTACTATAACAAGCTGTTAATACAAACCACAGTTCTCTTCATCAGATCCATCTCCACAGTTATTAACGCCATTACATTGCCAAGATTCTAGGATGCACACTTTGTTCTTGCACTGCACCTGATGTGGCAGACAACCACTTGCTGGACAATACTGCTCATCTGAACCATCTTCACAGTCATTGTGGCCGTCACAAACTTCCCATAGATTAATGCATTCACCTTTGTTGGGGCACTGGATTTGGTTACCTGAACAAGCTAACAAAAGATTAACACTGTAAAAAAAAAAACCTGTGACTTGTATTCTAGGTAAAGCAATAGTGGTTTTGCATCACCATACAAAGAAGAAATGGACAATTCTATGCATGCTTTCACCTACTTAAATGTCATTAGAGCAGAGCAAGGTTTCATTTTAAAGCTTTCCACATGGCTTAAATAGATTTGCAAGTAACCATGAGGCAAAGTATAGCATAGTGCCAAGTCCCTTCCTTTTGCATCATCCATGATACTGTAAAATGTTACAAAACTTCCGCAACCAAATCCTATGGGAAAAGAAATCATTTTCCATCTGTCTAGTCTGGGAGAAAAGGATAACCAAAGGCCGTTTATAGGTATATACATAAGTTTGATATTAACAAACAATGCCTTTGTAAGTTCCCCCCACACTGCCAACAGTTTCAGACATTTACCAATCTGTCATCTGACCATACACAACCAAATACTTTTTTCCACATTTAATAAAATTTCAATACAGCCATTGTGAGCGCAATTAACATGGCCAGAGGAAATGCCTACCAGAACCATTTTTTGGGGAAATGAAACGCCTGAAAAAATTGCTGGAAATCCATGAAACCAAAGTATTTAACTGCCATTTTTTCTTTGGGAAAGTTATCGCTCACTAAGCTAGGATAAAGTCATGACAACTTTTTGCTCAATAGGCATAATCATAACTACTTCATAGCTCCAATACCAGTGTCAAAACATGATCTCAATTATACTGCACTACTGAGCTTTTTCAGGTCAAACGGATAACAAATGAGCCAAAACTGGACGTTATCTTTTGATTTACATTAAATAAAAATTGGCTAAAACCGTTTTAAGAGCAGTATTAAGCAAATATTGATGTAATAAATTACATTCTACACATTTTACGATTAGCAGAAAGCTTAGATTACTAAGGAGTTGTGGTTGGGTAGAGCTTCAACCAACCCGAGTAGTAGACTAATAAAACTATACTTGCCACAATCCACTTCATCAGAGCCATCTAGGCAGTCAGGGACTCCATCACATTTCCAGCTTTTAAAAATACACTTTCCATTGTCACATTGCCATACAGTCTCATCACCACGACATGCTGCATCTATTAATGAAAGAAAAAAAAAAAAAAAAAAAAACTGAGCAAGGGCTCATTTTGTAGTTTAATGCAATGGGCATTCCAGATTGGGTACTCATACGAATCAAATTTTATTTGCTTGGCAACTGGTGAAAATATTTTCCAAGAAAAGTTCTTTTTGGGATCGATTTACTAAAACTGGAGTGCGCAAAATCTGGTACAGCTGTGCATGGTATCCAATCCGCTTCTAACGCTAGCTTGTTCAATTAAGCTTTGACAAACAAGCCACACCAATTGGTTTCTATCCACTTGCCGACCGCCGCACACAGATGTACGTCGACAGGGCGGCACGGGCAGGCAAAAGGGCTTACCTGTACGTCCCTGCCTGCCCGCGGGTGGGGGGTCCGATCGGACCCCCCCAGTGCCTGCGGCGGTCGGCAAATCTTCCCCGGCGATCAGTGGTGAGGGGGAGGCCATCCATTCGTGGCCCCCCCCCTCGCGATCGCTCCCAGCCAATGGGATCATTTCCCTGCCTCTGTATTGTACACAGAGGCAGGGGAAATGATGTCATCTCTCCTCGGCTCGGTATTTTCCGTTCCGGGCCGAGGAGAGAAGACTGGAATGTAAGTGCACAAACACAACACAACACAGTAGAACATGCCAGGCATACAAAAACACCCCGATCCCCCCCCCCAATCACAAACTGACACCAAGCAGGTTTTTTTTTTTTTTTTTTTCCTGATTACTGCATACTGTCAGTTTGTGACAGTTACAGTGTTGGGACAGTTAGTATTACCCCCCTTTAGGTCTAGGGTACCCAACTAACCCCCCCTAATAAAGTTTTAACCCCTTGATCACCCCCTGTCACCAGTGTCACTAAGCGATCATTTTTCTGATCGCTGTATTAGTGTCGCTGGTGACGCTAGTTAGGGACGTAAATATTTAGGTTCGCCGTCAGCGTTTTATAGCGTCAGGGACCCCCATATACTATCTAATAAATGTTTTAACCCCTTGATTGTCCCCTAGTTAACCCTTTCACCACTGATCACCATATAACTGTTACGGGTGACGCTGGTTAGTTCGTTTTTTTATAGTGTTAGGGCACCCGCCGTTTATTACCGAATAAAGGTTTAGCCCCCTGATTGCCCGGCGGTGATATGCGTCGCCCCAGGCAGCGTCAGATTAGCACCAGTACCGCTAACACCCACGCACGCATCATACGCCTCCCTTAGTGGTATAGTATCTGATCGGATCAATATCTGATCCAATCAGATCTATACTAGCGTCCCCAGCAGTTTAGGGTTCCCAAAAACGCAGTGTTAGCGGGATCAGCCCAGATACCTGCTAGCACCTGCGTTTTTCCCCTCCACCCAGCCCACCCAAGTGCAGTATCGATCGATCACTGTCACTTACAAAACACTAAACGCATAACTGAAGCGTTCAGAGTCAGGCCTGATCCCTGCGATCGCTAACAGTTTTCTTGGTAGCGTTTTGGTGAACTGGCAAGCACCAGCCCCAGGCAGCGTCAGGTTAGCGCCAGTACCGCTAACACCCACGCACGCACCGTACACCTCCCTTAGTGGTATAGTATCTGATCGGATCAATATCTGATCCGATCAGATCTATACTAGCGTCCCCAGCAGTTTAGGGTTCCCAAAAACGCAGTGTTAGCGGGATCAGCCCAGATACCTGCTAGCACCTGCGTTTTGCCCCTCCGCCCGGCCCAGCCCACCCAAGTGCAGTATCGATCACTGTCACTTACAAAACACTAAACTAAAGAGTCAGGCCTGATCCTGCGATCGCCAACAGTTTTTTTGGTAGCGTTTTGGTGAACTGGCAAGCACCAGCGGCCTAGTACACCCCGGTCGTAGTCAAACCAGCACTGCAGTAACACTTGGTGACGTGGCGAGTCCCATAAGTGCAGTTCAAGCTGGTGAGGTGGCAAGCACAAGTAGTGTCCCGCTGCCACCAAAAAGACAAACACAGGCCCGTCGTGCCCATAGTGCCCTTCCTGCTGCATTCGCCAATCCTAATTGGGAACCCACCACTTCTGCAGCGCCCGTACTTCCCCCATTCACATCCCCAACCAAATGCAGTCGGCTGCATGAGAGGCATTTTCTTTATGTCCTCCCGAGTACCCCTACCCAGCGAACCCCCCCAAAAAAGATGTGTCTGCAGCAAGCGCGAATATAGGCGTGACACCCGCTATTATTGTCCCTCCTGTCCTGACAATCCTGGTCTGTGCATTGGTGAATGTTTTGAACGCTACCATTCACTAGTTGAGTATTAGCGTAGGGTACAGCATTCCACAGACTAGGCACACTTTCACAGGGTCTCCCAAGATGCCATCGCATTTTGAGAGACCCGAACCTGGAACCGATTACAGTTAAAAGTTAGTTACAAAAAAAAAAAAAAAAAAAAAAAGTGTAAAAAAAAAAATACAAAAATATAAAATAAAAAAAAATAGTTGTCGTTTTATTGTTCTCTCTCTATTCTCTCTATTCTGCTCTTTTTTACTGTATTCTATTCTGCAATGTTTTATTGTTGTTATGTTTTATCATGTTTGCTTTTCAGGTATGCAATTTTTTATACTTTACCGTTTACTGTGCTTTATTGTTAACCATTTTTTTGTCTTCAGGTACGCCATTCACGACTTTGAGTGGTTATACCAGAATGATGCCTGCAGGTTTAGGTATCATCTTGGTATTCTTTTCAGCCAGCGGTCGGCTTTCATGTAAAAGCAATCCTAGCGGCTAATTAGCCTCTAGACTGCTTTTACAAGCCGTGGGAGGGAATGCCCCCCCCCCACCCCAACGTCTTCCGTGTTTTTCTCTGGCTCTGTCTCAACAGGGAACCTGAAAATGCAGCCGGTGATTCAGCCAGCTGACCATAGAGCTGATCAGAGACCAGAGTGGCTCCAAACATCTCTATGGCCTAAGAAACCGGAAGCTACGAGCATTTTATGACTTAGATTTCGCCGGATGTAAACAGCGCCATTGGGAAATTGGGAAAGCATTTTATCACACCGATCTTGGTGTGGTCTGATGCTTTGAGGGCAGAGGAGAAATCTAGGGTCTAATAGACCCCAATTTTTTCAAAAAAGAGTACCTGTCACTACCTATTGCTATCATAGGGGATATTTACATTCCCTGAGATAACAAAAAAAAAAAAAAAAAAAAAAGCACCCCTGTCCCCCCTGCTCTCGCGCTAAGGCGAACGCAAGCGTCGGTCTGGCGTCAAATGTAAACAGCAATTGCACCATGCATGTGAGGTATCACCGCGAACGTCAGATCGAGGGCAGTCATTTTAGCAGTAGACCTCCTCTGTAAATCTAAAGTGGCAACCTGTAAAGGCTTTTAAAAATGTATTTAGTTTGTCGCCACTGCACGTTTGTGCGCAATTTTAAAGCATGTCATGTTTGGTATCCATGTACTCGGCCTAAGATCATCTTTTTTATTTCATCAAACATTTGGGCAATATAGTGTGTTTTAGTGCATTAAAATTTAAAAAAAGTGTGTTTTTTCCCCAAAAAATGCGTTTGAAAAATCTCTGCGCAAATACTGTGTGAAAAAAAAAAGGAAACACCCACCATTTTAATCTGTAGGGCATTTGCTTTAAAAAAATATATAATGTTTGGGGGTTCAAAGTAATTCTTGCAAAAAAAAATTATTTTTTTATGTAATCAAAAAGTGTCAGAAAGGGCTTTGTCTTCAAGTGGTTAGAAGAGTGGGTGATGTGTGACATAAGCTTCTAAATGTTGTGCATAAAATGCCAGGACAGTTCAAAACCCCTCCAAATGACCCCATTTTGGAAAGTAGACACCCCAAGCTATTTGCTGAGAGGCATGTCGAGTCCATGGAATATTTTATATTGTGACACAAGTTGCGGGAAAGACAATTTTTTATTTTTATTTTTTTTTGCGCAAAGTTGTCACTAAATGATATATTGCTCAAACATGCCATGGGAATATGTGAAATTACACCCCAAAATACATTCTGTTGCTTCTCCTGAGTACGGGGATACCACATGTGTGAGACTTTTTGGGAGCCTAGCCGCGTTACGGGACCCCGAAAACCAAGCACCGCCTTCAGGCTTTCTAAGGCCGTAAATTTTTGATTTCACTCTTCACTGCCTATCACAGTTTCGGAGGCCATGGAATGCCCAGATGGCAAAAACCTGAAAATGGAAAAAAGAAAAAATTCTCGTCTTTCTTTATTTTCAAAAACAAATGAGAGCTGCAAAATACTCACCATGCCTCTCAGCAAATAGCTTGGGGTGTCTACTTTCCAAAATGGGGTCATTTGGGGGAGTTATGCCATCTGGGCATTTTATGGCCTTCAAAACTGATAGGTAGTGAGGAGTAAAATCAAAAATGTACGCCCTTAGAAATCCTGAAGGCAGTGATTGGTTTTCGCGGCCCCGTACGCAGCTAGGCTCCCAAAAAGTCCCACACATGTGGTATCCCCATACTCAGGAGAAGCAGCTAAATGTATTTTGGGGTACAATTCCACATATGCCCATGGCCTGTGAGCAATATATCATTTAGTGACAACTTTTTGTAATTTTTTTTTTTTTTTAGTCATTATTCAATCACTTGGGACAAAAAAAAAAAAAAATGAATATTCAATGGGCTCAACATGCCTCTCAGCAATTTCCTTGGGGTGTCTACTTTCCAAAATGGGGTCATTTGTGGGGGTTTTGTACTGCCCTGCCATTTTAGCACCTCAAGAAACAACATAGGCAGTCATAAATTAAAGGCTGTGTAAATTCCAGAAAATGTACCCTAGTTTGTAGGCACTATAACTTTTGCACAAACGAATAAATATACACTTATTGACATTTTTTTTACCAAAGACATGTGGCCGAATACATTTTGGCCTAAATGTATGACTAAAATTGAGTTTATTGGATTTTTTTTAGAACAAAAAGTAGAAAATATCATTTTTTTTCAAAATTTTCGGTCTTTTTCCGTGTATAGCGCAAGAAATAAAAACGGCAGAGGTGATCAAATACCATCAAAAGAAAGCTCTATTTGTGGGAAGAAAAGGACGCAAATTTTGTTTGGGTACAGCATTGCATGACCGCGCAATTAGCAGTTAAAGCGACGCAGTGCCAAATTGTAAAAAGTGCTCTGGTCAGGAAGGGGGTAAATCCTTCCGGGGCTGAAGTGGCTATGCAGAACCGCTTCAGATTTTGTACAGCAACCCCTATGTGTCCAGGATACTTCTATAGGTTTGATGGTCCGGCCCTCCTAAATTGTTCAGGATTAGTGTTTCTGAAGCGACTGTACCCATGTCTCAGTATTGGGGTTTCTGAAGCTATAGTATGTTGTACATCCATGTCTCAGGGTTGACATTTCTAAAGATAATTTTATGCTGCAGTTTTAGGTGGGCATCTTGACATAAGAGCCTGAAACTATACCCAACCTTTAAAAACACTTTATACCATATTTAAAAAGGCTATAAAGCTTCCATGTCAGTGTTCCAGAAAAATAACTACCCTAGACCCGTAGGAAAAAAAAAAAAAAAAAATAATAATGAGTTAGACTTACCGGTAACTTTTCTGAGAGTCTTCCAGGACAGCCCATGAGACCTAGGGCTCCTCCTACCAGGACAGAAAACACATGAACCCCCAGTAAATAAAAAGGACAGTCCTCTAGGCCCCATGTCAGTATTCAAGAACCATAGGACACCCCTGTAAAACATGCATAAACACATAACTTCAATACATAAACTGGATGGGAAACTGGCTGACCTGGAAGACTCAGAAAAAGGAGTTACCGGTAAGTCTAACTACACTTTTCTCTAAGTGTCTTCCAGGACCGCCTATGAGACGATGAGCCAGAACTTACCAGTCTAGGGAGGGACAACTGCCTGAAGGACCTTACGACATCACACCTGCTCCTGAGCAGATGGGAGAGCCAGGTGATGTTTAATGAAGGTTGAAAAACTGGACCATGTGGCAGTCCTGCAAATTTGTTTGTGAGGCTCCAGCCCTCTCAGCCCAACACAGACAAGGCTCTTGATGAGTGCGCAGTGACAAACGGCAGAGGAACTTCCCTAATTTTGTAAGTTTCAGAAATGGCTAAAGCAAGCTATCTAGCCAAGGTGGCTTTAGATGCACTTTTCCCTTTTGTGCTCCTGAAAAAAAAGACAAAGGCGTCTGTTTTTCTAAAGGTCTCGATGACCTCAAGGTAGAGAAGAATTCTCAAAAAAAAAAAATTTCTTGGTAGCCCTTTAGAAAACTACAAAAAGGTTGGCAATAGTGTCCTGGGATCTGTGGAATGTACTGGCCACTTTAGACAGAAATCCTGGATCAGTTTTCAAAACAACCCGATCCTCAAAAATTGTAAGGAAAGGCTCCCGCACTGATAGGGCCCATAACTCACTTACCCTACGAGCTGAGGTAATTGCCACAAGAAATTTTTTTTTAAAAGGCAAGTAAATTAACTCAAATTTCTTCTAGGGCAGTGGTCATTAACCCTGTCCTCAAGGCCCACTAAACAGGCCAGGTTTTATGTATTACCTTGGGGAGATTCAGACTAGAATACTGCAACATCTAACTACTACTGGCCTGGACCTAGAAATTGATTTGAATCTAGCTATAGTGGGATTCCTAGGAGAAAGTTGGAGAAAAACACTGATCGCTGCCACCTGTACCTTTAAAGGTACTAACTGAAAGACCTTTGTCAAACACCCTCTTGAAAAAAAAAAAAATTCAAAATTGAAGGAACATCGTGAGATAATCTTTGATTTTCAGAAAAACCATGTGTTCAATTTCTTCCAAACCTTGGAATATATGGCTCTAGTGACTGGTTTTCTGGAATTTACCAGGGTCTTGACTACTTTGTCAAGAGAACCGCTAGGCGCTTAGTATCTTTTCTTCAGATACCAGGCCGTCAAGCTTAAGGAAACCACCTGTGGGTGAGACACTGGACCCTGCGATAAGTATCTCTTCGGAAGACTCAGTGGAGGCTCTGAGACCAGAGTCTGTAACAGGGAAAACCTTGGCCTCTTGGGCCAGAAAGGGGCCATTAGGATAAGATCTGTTTCTAGAAGAAACTTCTGGAATTAGCCTGATCGGCAGGAAGGAGTAACAGAGGCCAAATGGCCACAGATTCGCCAGAGCATCGGTCCCCAACGCTGGGTTCAGAGAAAAACTTCTGTCTTGCGATTGTTCTGATCTGTAAACAGGTCTGCTTCAGAACATCCCCATCCGTCAGTGAGCCCCACAAAGCTTTTGGGATGAAGGAACCAATTGTCTCGACATACCCGGTAGCGGCTGAGATAATCTGCCAGACAGTTGTGTCCCCTTCAGGTGCACCGCTGTAATTGAGGCTAGATTCCCATCTGCCCATGATAAAATCTCCTGGGTGATAGATTGAAGTATCCGACTCCTTGTAACAAGTATAGGCACAACAACTCAGAATTCACATGATATCAAGATCTACGTCTGCTAGTACATAGTAATCAAAAAAATGGGGTTCATGAAAGGAATAGTCCATACAGCAAACACAGGCTGATAAGTCTATATGATGCTAGTGGGGGGATAAAAATGTCCAAAGGAAGCAAGCAGGGCTGCCATAAGGAGAGACACCATGTTCCTGGGGCTACAAAACAACAAGTAGAGAGGCGCCTCTGGGTGCAGTTGTTTTTATATAAACTACCACTTTAATCACAAATCGAATAAACTCACATCATCAAGAAGAAAAAAAAAAAACCAAGCATGGTATCAGGTGTCACGGATAACGCTCCCGATCTGTGCTGTGTGTAGCGAAAGCTCTTCCGGATGTAGTATAAGCTGGATTCAGAAGGCGGCCTCAGAGTGAGGCTTGGAGCACAGGAGACGGCTGGCTGCAGGGGGGTGACGTCATCGATGGTGGACGCGTTTCCTGGGCATGCGCGCTTGGATGTACTGCAAGCCACGCCCCTTTCTTAACAGACATGATCTGATTACCATAAGGGATAGTTAAAGGAATAGAGGAGACAGGGGCGGAGAAAAGCTGGGGGCAGGATGGGGCATGACGGAGAAAAAAATATATATACTGCTCTAGGGCTATAAAGAGTGGTAGAACAAACATAGAAACGGGGGGGGGGGGGGGGGGGGGGGGGGAGGGAGAAATAGAAAGATTATAAAACTCTTGACGCCATAAACGTAAGGCATACTATATGTATATTATTGGCTATGGCAATAGGATGCAATTATGAAAATTGATTAAAAAAAAAATAATTACTTATAAAAAAGATACTACTAAAGGGGAGGGGGGGGGGGGGGGGAGCCATACATGCGGGCTACCAGTGCACATGCGTGGAAATTGCCCTCATGAATAAAAATGGCATCTAGAGATAACGATGTATATGGGCATACAAGCATACCTCTAGATGTCATTTTTATTCATGAGGGCGATTTCCACACATGCGCACTGGTAGCCCGCATGTATGGCTTCCCCCCCCCCCCCTTTTTTTTTTTATAAGTAATTTGTTTTTTTTATTATCAATTTTCAGAATTACATCCTATTGCCATAGCCAATAATATACATATATAGTATGCCTTACATTTATGGCATCAAGTTTTATAGTCTCATTCTAGCTCTCCCCTCCCCCCCCCCCCCCTCCCCTCATTTCTATGTTTGTTCTATCACTCTTTATAGCTCTAGAGCAGTATATATTTTTTCTCCGTCATACCCCATCCTGCCCCCCGCTTTTCTCCGCCCCCTTCTCCTCTATTCCTTATTTAACTATCCCTTATGGAAATCAGATCATGTCTGTTGAGAAAGGGGGTGTGGCTTGCAGTACATCCAAGCGCACATGCCCAGGAAACTCGTCCACCATCGATGACATCATCCCCCTGCAGCCAGCCGTCTCCTGTGCGCCAAGCCTCACTCTGAGGCCGCCTTCCGAAGCCAGCTTCTACTACATCCGGAAGAGCTTTCACTACACAGCAGAGACTACATATGGCACCGATCGGGAGAGTTATCCGTGACACCGGATACCAGGCTTGATTTTCTTGATAATGTGAGTTTATTCGATTTGTGATTAAAGTGTTATTTTATATAAAAACGACTGCACCCAGAGGCGCCTCTCTACTTGTTTTATCCGACTCCTTGTACCTCCCAGTTTGTTGAAGTACGCAACTGTAGCGACATTGTCGGATAGCATCTGGAGATTGTGACCCCTGATGTACGTCCGAAATGACTGCAAGGCTCTCTGAACCACTAGCTCTGATTCGATGAAGCTCTTGCTTCCCTTGAGGACCATTCTCCCCGTGCCATTGTGTTGCTGAGGTGGGCTCCCCATCCCCAGGAACTCCCATCCATTGTGATCCTCTGGGATATAGGAATGGACCATGGCAGACCTCTTAGGTACAGGCGTGTCCACCACCAGCCTCTTTTTACCCTGTTCCTTAGAAACAGCTGTAATGGGTGTTGATGAAATCTTGCCCATGTCACTGCGGGAAAGCAAGAGGTCATAAGACCCACTGCTCTTGAAACCTCTCAGCGAGACCGACTGATTGGTCTGCAAGGCTGATATTGTTTGCCTCATTTTTTTAGACCTTTTCCTGTGGGAGAAAAAAAAAAAAAAAAAAAAAAAAAAAAAAAAAACAACTTTGGTCTACTGAGCAAAATTCGTACACCAGATATGTCACTTTCTGGGCCAGAATTAAGGAAGACTTGTTTATTAACCAGCCTAGGGATTGAAGGAAGTCCTGTACAGTCTGGAGATCCACCAACTTTTGGTATGACTCCACCACTACTAGGTTGTCCAGGTAAGGGATAATAGTTACCACCTTTAACCTTAGCGGAGTCAGCACCTCCCAACACCTTTGTAAAAAAGCGTGGGGCTGAGGACAGACCGAAGGGTAGGACATAAAATTCAAAGTGCCGAATCTCTGTTCCCCTCTTGACCACTAGTTTCAAGAATCTTTGGAAGGCTAGATGAATAGGGATGTGCCTGTAGGCATCCCTCAAATCCAAAATGGCCATGAAGCAGTTTGGGTAAAGCAGGTTTTTGATTGAGAACAGTCTCCATACAAAAGTGCTTGTACCTGATCGAACAGTTTATAGACCAGAGGTTCAGGATAAGCCAATGTTTTCCTGATGGCTTTCTGATGACATATGGGAATAAAATCCCTTGCCCTGATCCAATCGGGAAACCTGGATCAGAACCTTTTGATCTAACAAGTCTCCAATCTGGAGACCCAGGGCCCTCGCTTTTACCCGATCTTGGGAGGGAAGGTGACCAATAACCACTCTGGTGGCTGGTAAGAAAATTCCAGCCTGTACCCATTGGTCACTAGGTCCAGGATTAATAGACTTAAGGTGACTGCTGCCCACTGTGGGAGAAAAGCCCTCAAGCTTCCTTCCACTGGGAGACACGAGTCACTCTGGCTTGGCAGGTTGTTGGAGGTTTAAACAAGACACCCCCTCTACCTCTGCCGTTGAGCCCTGTCCAATGTTTTTTGGGCCTATTGTCCCTTTCTCTAGGACCTTGCTGCCTACTTTGGCTCAAATTTTTCTAGCTGTCAGATTTATCCTATTCCATGGAAAGGCCACTTTTCTATCGGTCACACGTTCCAGTGCCTCTTGTAGACCTGGGCCAAAAAGATGATTGCCTGTTAAGGGAAGACCACATAGGTGCAACTTTGAGGCAGCGTCACCTGAGCAGGTTTTAAGCCATAGGCTTCTTCTGGCCGAATTCACTAAAGCCAAGGTCCTAGATGTCATTCTTACTGACTCGAGGGAAGAATCAGCCAAAAACCCCGCTGCACGAAAGAGGAGAGATTTTAGAATCTGCTCTCGAGGTACCCGCTAACAAATGTGTTTGCATTTGTGTCAACCATACTTCTAAATTTCTGGCTACACAAGTGGAGGCCAGAGCTGGTTTAAGATTCCTAATGGCCGAGTCCCAGGCTCTATGGAGGATAACTCCTCTTATCCATTGGATCCCTAAGCGTGCCTATATCAAACGCTAGGCCAGAGTTTTTTTAAACTTTTGAAAGGTGTGTCTAACTTAGGATTTTTGTTTTGTGGCTGCGCTGTGTCCTCTTCAAATGGAAACCTTTTTAGGTTACCAGAAAATAAAGATTTTCTCTGGATTTTCCCACTCCAGCTTGATAGTATCATGGGAACTATGCACAGGAAAAAAACTCTAGCCTTTTTCTTTTGCAAACCTTTGTACATAAAAAGTCATGTTTAATCAATTGTACCTTCTCTTCTATATCAAGTGTCGTATAGATAGCTTTTAATAAGTCATCTACATCTTCCAATGATAACTTACCTTGAGCCCCTTGCGGATTCTCTCCCTGGGCCCTGTATCTGATCCAGATTCTTCCGGAGAAGAATGGGCAGATCTGGCTTCAGCCTCAGTCTTCACTCTCCGCATTTTGCTGTGGAGCGCCAAGACCGGCTGAAGTCTTAACTTGAGATGAACCCTCTAAGGGGACTTGAATCTTGTCAATTAGTTTTAAATGAGCTAAACAGACATAAGCTCATCTCTAACAGAAGTCAGCATTTTCTGACAGGAGACAATCAGGTCATCCTTAACTAGGCTGTCCATACAGGTGCAGCAAACTGCTTTGCTCCATGAGGAGCTCAATTTGTTTCCGCAAACCACACATTTCCTTTTTGGTGGCTGCACTTGGGCCTTGTCCTGAGTCTTGGCCTGCAAGAGAATGACCCCAATCAATTTTACACCACATACACTCCATAACACCCCATGCAGGAGAAAACAAAAAATGTGCCCCCTTCACCTAGTCCCTACTGGTTGCAAGGGAGAGAACACTCAGGATGTGCAAGCAATTAAAATACACTTCAGGCTCACCTGTGAGGTGCTGGTGTTAGGGCCTGCCAACGCTGCCTGTGCAGGTATCGCAGAAGCATCCATCCCACCCTTGTAGTGGCCTGCAGCCTCTACTGGGCTTCAGTTTTTAAAACCCACCAGCCTCCCAGTTCACGCCGTTCAGAGACTGGAAATATCACACACCCCGGAAGTGACCCCACCAGGTACTTCCTGTGGGCCAGCTTAAACACAAGTTTCGCCCCTCCATGAGCGCAGCTTCCTCTTCCACTGCACACTCCAACCAGGGTAAACAAGCCAACTGCCGCCATGCGGCTCGCGGGCAGAAGCTCAAACACCGCAGGGCTGGCATTCCCAATGCACTGAGAAGCAGGGACAGCAGCCACAAACCTAGTCTCCCAGTGGATGTGCTGCTCTGGGACCCTGGAAGAAGGTAGGAATACCACCCCATCGCCACAGGAGCCACGCTCATGAGACTTCGGGGAATCAGTTCCCGGAAACATGTTATCCCCCGCCCAGAGGAAACACCAATACTGACATGGGGCCTGGAGGACTGCCCTTTTTATCTGGAGGGGGTTAACGCGTTTCCTGTCCTGATAGGAGCCCTAGGTCTCATGTGCTGTCCTGGAAGACTTAGAAAAATTCTAATGGAAAGGGTCTGCAGTAACCCATGACTCTTAAAATGACCCCTTCATTACTCAAGAGTTAATTTATAAGTTTTTATTGTGTCCTTCAGCAAACCATACAGTGCAAAATACCACAAGAATAAGATGCATAGTAAAAGATTCCAGAAAAAACTAAATTATGCTAAAGCCAAAAGGACTGATTTTCCAAACAAAAGCAAAGATAAGAAACAGAACACCTAAACAAAATAAATGGAAAACAAGAAAAATGGGGGGCAGGGGGTGGAGGATGGGCTACATCAAACAGGTCCACTGATAATGCTAAATAGAGTGAGTGAGCTAGCCTTGACTAGTTTGACATTTTGCAATTATCCTCAACAGGACTTCTAACTATTGTTCATAGATACCTGGCATGGATTCTTAACCAAGGTCAAGGGAAAACTTGTATAGTATCTAGAAATTATATATGCGAGATAGCAACCCTGCCTAAACACCAGGGTGCTTTAAGTAAATTTAGTTGCCAGGCAGTAGTTGCCCTGGTTAATTGTTAGTAGATCCACCGATTCCCTTCTAGTTCTGGACTTGCTGCACCTTCTCTCTTCTGTCACTAGGTGGCATTATGCTGGTGACAGACAAGGGCTTAGCAAGGTCAGGTTATGAATGGATGGGGTGTCTCAGCCAATTGGCGGGGGTTTCTTTGGTCCCTTGGCCTGCTGAGAGCCTATTTGGGTGGAGTCAGGTGAGCAGGGTTCTGTGCCACCTGGACAGCTGTCTGGGTGGACATGTGTTATGCTGCCCTGGGATGTTAGGCCAGAAGCCTGAGGCCTATCCCAGGGACATCTGGCTGCTAGGCTGTCTGAGGCCTATCCAGAAGCAGCGCAGGGTTGGGACTCCAGGATTGGAGTTTAACTGAGTGTAACAGTTCAGCCAGACGGGGAACCAGTTATGGTCGAAGGTAGAGGGGAAGCAGTCGCCACTAAGGGACCATCCACCTTGTTACCGGAGACCATTGTGATTAAACTGGATCCAGCACCACAGTAGTTTTGTCACCAGCCAGGGACAGTGAAGTGGGAAAACTTAAGTGCCAAGCCAGGGACCCAGCAGGACAGCAAAGGTGACACTTGAGGAGCATCAGTGAAGACCGCTAGACAAGCAGGGGTGACACAAGGAGTATCTGAGTGCCAAGCCAGGGACCCAGCAGGGAAGCAGGTTGATGCTTGAGGAAGATACTGAATAATGGAGGCAAAAGAGCTCAGGGGATCCAGTGGCGATTGAGTCTAAGAGTAATGAGACTGGGAGCTTAGTGAGTAAAGACCTACAGTGAGCGGCTGTTGTGTGCAAGGAGAACTATTCACTCTTGTGTTACCAATAGTTAGGTACAAGTGCTGTTAGTGACGGATTTGTTGCCATAGGAGACAGCAGTCCTACCTATACAGAAGTGATGTCCATCTGGAGGCCTCCCACTGTATGGGGATCTATGTCTGTCTATAGAAGTCTGAGTTAGCCAATTATTGCATCTACAGCGGGGACGGAAAGTATTCAGACCCCCTTAATTTTTCACTGTTATATTGCAGCCATTTGTTAAAATCATTTAAGTTCATTTTTTCCCTCATTAATGTACACACAGCAACCCATATTGACAGAAAAAACACAGAATCGACATTTTTGCAGATTAAAAAAGAAAAACTGAAATATCACATGGGCCTAAGTATTCAGACTCTTTGCTGTGACACTCATATTTAAATCAGGTGCTGTCCATTTCTTCTGATCATCCTTGAGATGGTTCTACACCTTCATTTGAGTCCAGCTGTTTTTGATTATACTGATTGGACTTGATTAGGCCACACTCCTGTCTATACAAGACCTTACAGCTCACAGTGCATGTCAGAGCAAATGAGAATCACGAGGTCAAAGGAACTGCCTGAAGAGCTCAGAGACAGAATTGTGGCAAGGCGCAGATCTGGCCAAGGTTACAAAAAATTTCTGCTGCACTTAGTGTTCCTAAGAGCACAGTGGCCTCCATAATCTTTAAAAGGAAGACATTCAGGATGACCAGAACCCTTCCTGGAGCTGGCCGTCCGGCCAAATTGAGCTATTGGGGGAGAAGAGCCTTGGTAAGAGGTAAAGAAGAACCCAAGGATCGCTGTGGCTGAGCTCCAGAGATGCAGATGGGAGAAAGTTGTAGAAAGTCAACCATCACTGCAGCCCTCCAGTCGGGGCTTTATGGCAGAGTGGCCCGACACAAGTCTCTCCTCAGTGCAAGACACATGAAAGCCCGCATGGAGTTTGCTAAAACACCTGAAAGACACCAAAATGGTGAGAAATAAGATTCTTTGGTCTGATGAGACCAAGATAGAACTTTTTGGCCTTAATTCTAAGCGGTATGTGTGGACAATTCCCCCCCCCCCCCCAGCTCCTTCAACTTTTTTGTTTTTTGAGCCAGGTGGTGGCAACAGTGTCACCCACAGCTCAAATTTCAGCCGATTCAGCAGAAATCATCCAAGATTCAGGCACTGCTCATCACCTGTCCAATACAGTCCCAACAGTGAAGCCTGGTGGTGGCAGCATCATGCTGTGGGGGTGTTTTTCAGCTGCAGGGACAGGACTGGTTGCAATCGAGGGAAAGATGAATGCGGCCAAGTATAGGGATATCCTGGGCAAAAATCTCCAGAGTGCTCAGGACCTCAGACTGGGCCGAAGGTTTACCTTCCAACAAGACAATGACCCCAAGCACACAGCTAAAATAATGGAGTGGCTTCACAACAACTCCGTGACTGTTCTTGAATGACCCAGCCAGAGCCCTGACTTAAACCCAATTAAGCATCTCTGGAGAGAACCAAAAATGGCTGTCCACCAACGTTTACCATCCAACCTGACAGAACTGGAGAGGATCTGCAAGGAGGAATGGCAGAGGATTCCCAAAAACTTGTTGCATCTTTCCCAAAAAGACTCGTGCCTGTATTAGATCAAAGGGGTGCTTCTACTAAATACTGAGCAACAGGTCTGAATACCTAGGACCATGTGATATTTCAGTTTTTTTTTTTAATAAATCTGCAAAAATGTCAACAATTCTGTATTTTTCTGTCAATATGGGGTGCTGTGTGTACATTCATGACAAAAATTAACTTAAATGATTTTTAGCAAAAGGCTGCAATATAACAAAGTGAAAATTTAAGGGGGTCTGAATACTTTCTGTCCCCACTGTACTTAAGGGTGTCCTGGCCCCATCCCTCTCCCACAGTTCTTGTTCAAGAGACAAGAAATCTCTGCATTCAAAGAGCATCTCACGCCCTTCACTTCAGCTTGTATTACACCCACCATGCCTTGTAATCTACTACCAAGAAGGATGTCATCTCTCCCGACTTTGAAGGTCACCATTAGGCCTCTAGGGGTCAGGGCCCTTGCAACACGTTCCTTGTTAATATACTAGATTTTGCACACTATAGTACTCCCCCCCCACCCCCCTTACAATAAATTAGGGAAGGGTTAAAGCTACGGTCAGTGTCTCTGCAATCTGTCTCATTAGGTAGCTTGTGTAGCAGTACCCCTATAGGGGCGACTGGTAGATGTGGTCTGCCCCTCACCCTGCACAGCCAGGTACAGAAATCTTCAGACACTCAATAGTCAAGAAGCAGTTCTTGTACTTTTTTTATTACAGGCTTTACCTTGGATGGGGATAGGGTACTTATGGGATGCCCAGTTGATTGAAAAAAGCAATACGGACTTGAGAACTATATACACAACTTCCTCTTCTACCTCTAGCACAAACTCGCTTGTAGAACTACAACTCCCAGGACCAGGTAGCACTGAATACTGGCTCAGCCAGGCCCAAAGCAAATACCCTTTGCAGGCAGGGACCACAGGAACCCCATGGTGTAGCAAAATTTGTAGTACTAGTGCTAGCTGTCCAACGTGGCTACTGGTCCCATTACCACCTCTTCAGGCCCTTCAAGCCCTCCTGGCTACAGCTGCCTCTTCACTGCCTGTGCCAACAGTCCTCTCCACCCATCCCAGACTGCTGGCACCCAGTCCCAGGCGTGACTCCCAGTCCTCCTGACTGGGACTCACCAGCCCTCTTGGCTGCAACTTGTTGTTCCTCATGGAGACTTGCCTGGCAGTGTTCTCCTGCTGTCCTCTCCTTGCTCGCGTGCCTCCTGTCCACACCCAAAGTCACCCCCCCCCACAGACTGGGGAGCTCCATCAAAGGCCACAGACAGCTTAACACTTCATCTCCAGCTTCCACCGAAACAACTCCTCCCTAGCTGGGCTGACCCTGACTATTTGAGGGTTGCCAATCCAGGTTGGAGATTGGTCAGGGCCCTCAGAATAATCCAAGCAGCTCCAACTCTCTTTCCAGAAGGTTCCAGCACATTTTGGAAAGAAGTCAGAGGTCTTAGTGATACTGCCTGCGAGTCATCCAGCTCTCCCCGAGTCATTCAAACACTGACCCAGAAACAAAAAACACACATGCTTGGCTGCCAGCCAAGCCTGAAAACGTACCTACACTACAAAAAAACAAATAAAAAACCCACAACTCTTTACACTTCTAGCACATTAGAGGGTGCTAAACTTGTCCTTTACTTCCCATCTTATAGACTCAACAGGAAGTCAGAGGATCTCTTTAATGTAAAGGAAAACCCACATTTAGACAGTTTTAAAAGTAAAAAAAGTGTGCCTATTGGAAGATTAGCCTCCAATACTGTACTAGAATCAAATCGCATCGATTTACCTCTCCTGGTGATATTTGTGATCAGGACAGACTAATGGGGACAACGCAATAAAAACCTGAGTGGTTCTAACCCCTTTATCACTATCCAAATCTAAACAAAGTTTTCCCTTAACCACCATTCTGTACAAGGTAGGGAAATGTGACCACTAGGAGGCCCCATGAGGAGGTTCGATTTATCGCAAATAAATAGGCTTGCTTTAAAGTGATGGTTGACTTTAGACTTGTGCAGTTTAATAGGCACCTCTACAGATCTGGGACATTTCTGCTGCAACCTTGATCAGACAAGATGCAGCCGAGTATGGAGAAGACGCAGTCAGTTAAGGGAAGTTTGCACTGAGCCACAAATAAGGACCAGGTGCCTTTGTTACAAATGCTTTGCTGCATAATGTGCATAAAAACACTAAATGCTACACATTAGCAAAATTATACAAATTAACTGTTAGAGGTCAATGTCTACAGTACTATTTGACAGCATTATCTCCACAATCAATCAGGTGTGCATCAAAAACGTATGTCTATGGACACCTCAAATATGGTTTAGCAATAACTTTTATACTTTGTATAATAAAATCTTACCGCACTGTTCATCAGTGCCATCAGGGCAGTCAATTTCTCCATTGCACAGCCAAGAAACAGGAATGCATTTATCCTTGCATACAGATTGATGCGTCACATTGCAGATGGAGGGATCTGAAAGAAGAAGATTACACCCATTTAATAGCATTAACAGATAGCCGTGTACTACTAGTCAATACAATTACAGTGCCATTTTTCCTAAACACCCCATGCACTTGGGATTTTGGCAACACAACTGCCAAAATGGTTTTCTATGAACATGGTAAAATGGTAATGCCAAAATAAGCTTTGAAGCAGTACACAGAATACATGAATAGATTTTGTACAGTAACTTTGCTTAAATTGGTGGGTGATCAGCCAAAACAAATGTCAACTGCATTTGCTTTCCTGTGAGGCCAACAAAAATCCCAAAAACCACTGCACTTATTTCGCGCAAGGAACTAGGATCAATATAGCCCATTAAAAATGTATTTTCTATTTTCAGACAGAAAATGCCATCAGTGGGGGGAGTTATAAGTGCTTAATTGCATTTCTAAGGTGGTCAGAGAACCCTGCAACATGGGCCACATTAATTCACATATATACAATTGCTTGCATTAGGCTTTGTTTGAAGGTGAAGTTCACCTTTGGAACAGGTTACATATTACAACTGTTTAGGGTGTGTAGCACTTACCCCCGAAGGAGCTGCTAAGATATTATATCCGTAAATCACATTTTCCACCTAGCCCATAGAAATGGAAACAGTCCATTTTGTACTTTTTCTCTTGCTTTATTAACACAAACTGGGATAGGAGAAGAGTTTTCTGAGATGCTCTTTTGTTGCTTCGTAATCTTTTCTTTGCTTTCTTATGCAAAGACTTAGAACAATGCGGACTATTAAAAAAAAAATCACTTTGAACGATTTCTTCAGTGGGGAAGACGGAAGTAGATTTACTAGAGAATAGATGTTAAAGAGTCACTCTTAACTTCACCCGCAGAACTTTTTAAGAACAGTCTATCTCCTCCTTGTGCTGGGAGCTTTACTGCTGCCTTTTTACCACTACTTCCCATCTGTATGGTACTTCCAAGTTGAGCTAAGGAAGAGATTACTCCCAATAATTCCTCCCGCCTGACTGATTGGAATCCCGGGGTATTGTTGAACCCAAAGTCACAGGCCATCTCCACCTGTCTCACTGACTTGCGTACCAACATCCCTCAGCCTCTGGTAGTACCCTTCCCTTGGGCTTTCACTCACTTGATCAAAAGTCCATGTGCCACTCAAACGATCGCCCAGTTGTCTTCCGCTTAGTTGCTACTTCTTCTGAAATGGCTTCTCCATCCCTTCTCTCCGGTCTGGCACGCTCCCTTCCCCGCAGGGGCGTCCAGTGACACCAGCGAATACATGCTGTCCGGTGTCATTAGCTTTTCTGCGCGTCCCCCCTCCCCATTGGGGGGGGGGGCTCCGTTTGGCTCCACGCAGGGGAACCTCTCTGCTCTGGGCACCAGACTGGACTACGAACTCCTGACTGACCATGTGACCCCAGCTTTTATGAGAGTCCCGCCTCCTGCCAAACAAATTAATGATTGGCCAGAACTCACACACAAGCTGCCTGTCACTCAGATCCCAAGTCCAACCTCTCTTCCAGAACCATGTCACTGAAAGCAAGAGGTGGCATCTCTGGGTCCAAGCACAGGTGGCCACACCCTGCACTACACTGACACGCCTAGTTCCCGAAACAAACAACCAGGCCTGTTATAATAGCACAAGCCTGCCTAAATTTTACCTGAAACTGTACTTTGTAATCTAAACAGAAAAAGGTCACCTACATGAAAGTAGGTGCCCGCTACAGGTGTAATATGTTCCAGCTCCGCTCACCACCTAAGAGAAGGTTGCCAGATTTTTTAAAATGAAATCCGGGGACATATTTTTTTTTTTACTTGTAATGGCAGCAATCGACGACTCTTTGCCCATCTCCGCCGCCCGCCTCACAGCCTGTCAAGTCTAAAGCCCCATACACGCTATCAGATTTTCTGCTGATTTTTTCCTTCAGATTTACCAAAACCATATAATATATGAGGTCAAACCTTAGGAGTTTCAATTTGTATGCAATCAGGCAGGCCCTTGCACTACATGGTTTTAGTAAATCTGAAGACAAAAATCAGCAGAAAATCTGATAGTGTATAGGGCTTTAGGCTCGATTCACATCTATGCATGTTGCTTTTGAGCATTTCTGCAGTGCTTTTTGCGGTGCTTCCTGCGTTTTTGAACATGCGTTTTGCATTTTGCGTTTTTTTTTTACAGTGTTTTTTTAATACTGTATACAGTGAAAAAAAAAATTTAAGAAAAAAAACGCAAAACGTGACAAAAATGCGGTACTTGTGTTTTGGATGCAGGTCCATTGAATTCTATTACATGCAAACCGCTGCATTTTGTATGAAAAAAAAAGCCCCCGACCCTTTCCAAAAACGCAGAGGCACAAAAATGCATTGATGTGAACATGTTCCATAGGAACCCATGTTTAAAAATTCCCATGCATTTCTGCAAAATGCATCAAAAAACGCATTAGTGTGAATAGATCCTTACTCTTCGGGCCCTGGCTACTACTGGATGGGGAGCAGAGGAAGATCACTCCACCAGGGAAGGCAAGGAGATAAGCAGGCAGGCGGCTGGCAGGGACTTGAGCCAAGGCAGAAAAACATGCGAGTGGAGCTGAATGGGCATGCGCCCGAAACTGAAGAAATAGTCCCTCTGCTCCGACCAGCACATGATCATCAGAAAGGGGCACAGATAATGGAAAAAAAAAAAAATAACCTCCATAAGCCAGTAGGAGCGGCAGAGGAGGGGGGGGGGGGGTGCAATTCAGATTCTCTTTATTCTGCATGGGCTGTCTTTGAATTTGCCCCAGCCCCTGTTCAAATCCAATCTGGGGACAGACTTGGTCCGGGGACAGTGTCTTGAATCCGGGGACTGTCCCCAGAAACCGGGGATGTCTGGTCACCCTAACCTAAGAGCCCCCCACTCACCCTGTGACAGCAGGTGGGGTTCCTCTGCCCCATCACATTCAGAATTAGTGCAACTGCGAAAGGCAATTGTGAATGAAGAAACTACATGTCCGGTCTGTTACAGCTGCAGCCAGACTAAGTGCCAGTTCACACAGGGGCAACCTGTCAGACAACCTAGCTGCCCAAGTTGGGCTCCATGCATTGCAACAGAGCCGTTCTAAAAAGGAGCGACTCAATTCGCTCCAACTTTAGAAAAGTGTTCCTGTACTACTTTGGGGCGACATTGGAGGAGTTGACATTGACATATACAAAAGTCGTTTTGCAAGCCACGCTGAAGTTGCGCTGTATGGGGCGGCTTCAGAGTCGGACGAGAGTCCAGAGACTTCGAAGCCGCCCCTGTGTGAACCGGTACTTAGAGGGTGATTTAATAAAGGCAAATATACTGTGCACTATATCTGAAGGGAAGCTTTGAAAGGAGGGGGAGGTTCTGCTGATCGCTATCATCCAGTCACGTGCAAGAAAAAACCCAATTTTCCTTGCATGTTCCCCTTGCAGTGCACAAACTATTTTTGCCTTTAGTAAGCCCAGGTTCACATTGGAGAGATTTGACATGAGATTTTACATGTCAAATCGCAGGCAATGGCACCATCTTAATTGGTGTAACATTGATTCCCAAAAGTAGTTTGTAAACTTTTTTTGACTTCGGTTTGCGATTTCCATAGACATCTGTGCATGTCTCTGAAACCGTGCGCCGCCCCCCCCGAAGTCAGACTGACATGCAGGAATGAAATCGTGCGAGTTCAGCTGAACTCACACGGTTTCATTCCCGCTGTCAGTGTGAACTTGGGCTTAATCTCAATCCTTAAACCCTTCAGTTCGCAATTGATTGCAAAGGCATTAATTAGCACCCGCGTAGTCTAAACGCTTCGCCTTCTTTCACACTGAACTTGCACGATTTAAAACCCACATTTCAGTGCGAGTTCGGAGGCTATTTGGAAGACATCTGCGCGGCTTCATGCACAGGAGGTCTATTGAAATCGCCCCTGAAGTTCGCAAAAGCAGTGCAGGAACTCGGTGCATCACCGCAAAGTTGGCGTCGCACCAATTGGGACAGTGCCATTGTCAGCAATAGGCTGCGATTTGACATATCAAATCACATGTCAAAAGCCTACTGATGTGAATGGGGGCTTCCTTGCATACAGGAGGCACAAGTATAAAAGCTAGAGGATGTGTAAATCATCTGCTCACAGGGGCAATGCTTTGCAGTGTCAAAAAAAAAAAAAAAAAATTCTCCTGAAAGGTGAACCTGACCTGTAAAGCCATATATTTAATTGGAGTTGATCCTATTCACATAACTCACACTGCAGTTTGCAAAAAAATAAATAAATCAAGATAGATAGGATAGTTACAATACACACACACACACACACACACACACTATGCTGGTTCTGATTATCCAAAACCCCTCACTCCTGTAGGCTGGAGCTTCTTTACTATAGTGTTATAAATAAAAATATAGCATTTTAGCATGCATATTTTTGCTCATTAAGGTTTTGACTAATATCAACATTAACAATAAAAGCACAACAGATCATACATTACAAAGCACTTTTAAAAGGCAAACACTAGCCAAGTTATAGAGCACCATCTATATGGAGCATTCCCCTGAAAGCAGGTCTATGCTCATTTCCAGAGCGATGGTTCAAATGTAAATAGGTGAATCCTTGCAATATATATACTCCATTAAGAACACAAGTTTAAATAAACCAAATAACAGAACTTAAAAAAACACAATAAAATATCACATCATTGCTTACCTGCTACCAAAGTTCCTAGTACAGCAGCGACTAGGCTTACTAAAAGCAATCTCCCACCTATCCACCTCATTTTTCCTCCTCCAGACAATGCTGCTGGAAGATGGAGAGGGCATTGATGGGAAGCTCACATTACCCTTATTTATCTAATTGCTTGTTGCTGGCCATTCACAATTACATTGTGTTTTTCACCACCTGAAGGATGTTACCACCCACTTAAACAATGCAGTGACATTTAAAAAAATGAGCATGCAGGGACTAAAAAATAAAACAACACCTAAATTGTATGTATTGTCTGGAATGTATTTTATGCACCTATCTCATCAAAATTTTGTTTCCTTTAATGACAAACAATGCTGATTTTGTAAGTTTTAAAAAATGGCTGAATGTGACCAAAATGTAAATACACTTCTTACATTGTATTTGTATTAGCGTGGACCATATTGGTGATCAGTTCTGTTAGTATTCTCCAGAAAAAATTAAATTACTGCTCTGAAGGCTTATGCACGTGAGCGTTAAATACAGCATGACAATTGCTATCCTGACAAGCCTGGAATGGTATAGACTGCTCCCCACTCTAGGATAGTCATACGTATTAGGCTCGATTCACACTAGCGCGTTTTTTGATGCATTTTGCATTTTGCAGAAATGCACAGGAATTTTTTTAACATGGGTTCCTATGGAACATCTTCACATCAATGCCTTTTTGTTTCTCTGCATTTTTGGAAAGGGTCAGGGACTTTTTTTCATGCAAAATGCAGCGTTTTGCATGTAATGGATTTCAATGGACAAGCATCAAAAACGCAAGTGCACCGTTTTTGCAGCGTTTTTGATGCGTTTTTGGTGCATTTTTGATGCGTTTTTGCCGTTTTTGCCGTTTTTTTTTTTTTTTTTTACATTTTTTTTTAGACTAAAAAAAACTGTAAAAAAAAAAAAACAAAAAAAACGCAAAACGCAAATCGCGGCAAAAACGCGGCAAAAACGCGGCAAAAACGCTGCTCAAAAACGTGGCAAGCATGAAAAAAAAACCTCCAAAAACGCTCAAAAGCAACATGCATAGGTGTGAATCCAGCCTTAGGCTCCATTCACACTAGCGCGTTTTTTGATGCATTTTGCATTTTGCAGAAATGCACGGGAATTTTTTAACATGGGTTCCTATGGAACATGTTCACATCAATGCTTTTTTGTTTCTTTGCGTTTTTGGAAAGGGTCGGGGACTTTTTTTCATGCAAAATGCAGCGTTTTGCATGTAATGGATTTCAATGGACAAGCATCAAAAACGCAAGTGCACCGTTTTTGCAGCGTTTTTGATGCGTTTTTGGTGCGTTTTTGCCGTTTTTTTTTTTTTAAATTTTTTTTACATTTTTTTTTAGACTGTAAAAAAAACTGTAAAAAAAAAAAAAAAAAAAAAAAAAACCGCAAAACGCAAATCGCGGCAAAAACGCGGCAAAAACGCGGCTCAAAAACGTGGCAAGCATGAAAAAAAAACCTCCAAAAACGCTCAAAAGCAACATGCATAGGTGTGAATCGAGCCTAATGCTGGCCATACACTATACGAAAAATCGGCCGAAAAATCTTTCGAATGGACACTTCGTTCGTTTTTCGGCAAGTTAGTGGGTACAAATCGATAATCGTTTGTGACGTTTTTGTGGAAAAAAAACGAACGGCATGTTTGGAAAATTTCTGCCGAACGTACGATAAATTGCAAGGTTAATGTGTTTCCCGTCCGAACTTTCTGCACTAGGTATATGTAAAAAAACGAACACAAAATTATTTATTCATGTCCACTGAACAGATTATCGGTCATTATATGATGGCACGATCGTTTGCGGTCACGGTCGAACGTTCGTTTTTCGAAAATGGGTTCGACCGATTTTCTGTATAGTGTATGGCCAGCATTAGGCTGGATTCACACCTATGCATGTTGCTTTTGAGCGTTTTTGGAGGGTTTTTTTTCATGCTTGCCACGTTTTTGAGCCGCGTTTTTGCCGCGATTTTGCCGCGATTAGCGTTTTGCGTTTTTTTTTTTTTTTTTTACATTTTTTTTACAGTCTTAAAAAAAATTACAAAAAAAAAAAAAAAAAAACGGCAAAAACGCATCAAAAACGCACCAAAAACGCATCAAAAACGCTGCAAAACGGTGCACTTGCGTTTTTGATGCTTGTCCATTGAAATCCATTACATGCAAAACGCTGCATTTTGCATGAAAAAAAGTCCCCGACCCTTTCCAAAAATGCAGAGAAACAAAAAGGCATTGATGTGAAGATGTTCCATAGGAACCCATGTTAAAAAATTCCCGTGCATTTCTGCAAAATGCAAAATGCATCAAAAAACGCGCTAGTGTGAATGGAGCCTTAGGCTGGATTCACACCTATGCAGTTTTAGGCTCGATTCACATCTATGCATGTTACTTTTGAGCGTTTTTGGAGTTTTTTTTGTGATGCTTGCCACGTTTTTGAGCAGCGTTTTTGTAGCGTTTTTACAGCGTTTTTGCCGCGTTTTGCATTTTTTTTTTAGTTTTTTTTAGACTGTATACAGTTAAAAAAAATGTAAAAAAAAATAAAAAACGCCAAAAACGCTGTAAAAACACTGTAAAAACGCTGCAAAAACACTGCACTTGCGTTTTTGATGCTGGTCCATTGGATTCTATTAGGCTCCATTCACACTAGTGCGTTTTTTGATGCATTTTGCATTTTGCAGAAATGCATGGGGATTTTTTAACATGTGTTCCTATGGAACATGTTCACATCAATGCCTTTTTGTACCTCTGCATTTTTGGAAAGGGTCGGGGACTTTTTTTCATGCAAAATGCAGCGTTTTGCATGTAATAGAATTCAATGGACCAGCATCAAAAATGCAAGTGCAGCGTTTTTGCAGCGTTTTTACAGCGGTTTTGATGCGTTTTTGATGCATTTTTGGCGGTTTTTTGTTTGTTTTTTCTGGTTTTTCTTTTAGACTGTATACAGTCTAAAAAAACTAAAAAAAAAAAATGCAAAACGCGGCAAAAACGCTGTAAAAACGCTACAAAAATGCTGCTCAAAAACGTGGCAAGCATCACAAAAAAAACTCTCAAAAACGCTCAAAAGCAACATGCATAGGTGTGAATCGAGCCTTACATGCAAAACGCTGCATTTTGCATGAAAAAAAGTCCCTGACCCTTTCCAAAAATGCAGAGGTACAAAAAGGCATTGATGTGAACATGTTCCATAGGAACCCATGTTAAAAAATTCCCATGCAGTTCTGCAAAATGCATCAAAAAACGCGCTAGTGTGAATGGAGCCTAAGGCTCCATTCACACCTATGCATGTTGCTTTTGAGCATTTTTGGAGGTTTTTTTTTCATGCTTGCCACGTTTTTGAGCAGCGTTTTTGCCGCGATTTGCGTTTTGCGTTTTTTTTTTTTACAGTCTTAAAAAAATAAAAATAAAAAAACGGCAAAAACGCATCAAAAACGCACCAAAAACGCATCAAAAACGCTGCAAAAACGGTGCACTTGCGTTTTTGATGCTTGTCCATTGAATTCTATTACATGCAAAACGCTGCATTTTGCATGAAAAAAAGTCCCTGACCCTTTCCAAAAATGCAGAGAAACAAAAAGGCATTGATGTGAACATGTTCCATAGGAACCCATGTTAAAAAATTCCCGTGCATTTCTGCAAAATGCAAAATGCATCAAAAAACACGCTAGTGTGAATGGAGCCTTAGTGCTTTTTGCATTTTGCAGATTTGCACTAGAGTCCATTTAACATGGTTTCCTATAGAACACGTTCTGTAGTGCAAATCTGCAAAATGCAAAAAGCACTAAAAATGCAAAGGTGTGAATACAGCCTTAGGCTCCATTCACACTAGCGCGTTTTTTGATGCATTTTGCAGAAATGCATGGGAATTTTTTAACATGGGTTCCTATAGAACATGTTCACATCAATGCCTTTTTGTACCTCTGCGTTTTTGGAAAGGGTCAGGTACTTTTTTTCATGCAAAATGCAGCGTTTTGCATGTAATAGACTTCAATGGACCAGCATCAAAATCGCAAGTGCACCGTTTTTGCAGCGTTTTTACAACATTTTTGATGCGTTTTTGGCGTTTTTTTTTTTTTTTTTTTTTTTTTTTTAGACTGAATACAGTCTAAAAAAAAAACTGTAAAAAAAAATGTAAAAAAGAAAAACGCAAAACGCGGCAAAAACGCCGCAAAAATGCTGTAAAAACGCTACAAAAACGCTGCTCAAAAACGTGGCAAGCATGACAAAAAAAACTCCAAAAACGCTCCAAAGCAACATGCATAGGTGTGAATCGAGCCTTGAGCAGCATTTTTGTAGCGTTTTTACAGCGTTTTTGCCGCGTTTTGCGTTTTTTTTGGGTTTTTTTACAGTTTTTTTTAGACTGTATACAGTCTAAAAAAAAAAAAAAAAACGCCAAAAACGCATCAATAACGCTGTAAAAACGCTGTAAAAACGCTGCACTTGCGTTTTTGATGCGGGTCCATTGAATACTATTACATGCAAAACGCTGCATTTTGCATGAAAAAAAGTCCCTGACCCTGCAGAGGTACAAAAAGGCATTGATGTGAAGATGTTCCATAGGAACCCATGTTAAAAAATTCCCATGCATTTCTGCAAAATGCAAAATGCATCAAAAAACGCGCTAGTGTGAATGGAGCCTCAGGGCTAGTTCACGCTTTGCTGTTCTAGTGCATTGTGTTAATACACACACATAAGGGCGTGTTGTGCCACATATTGACATGCTTTTCGTAAAGGCAGGCCATTAATTTTTAACGGGCTACCAACACACCAGAAAAGACAAAACATGTACATGCAGAATTTTTGCCACACCACAATACACAGTAATGCAACACAACATACTGAAAACTGCATCTGCGATATTTTTGGTAACGCATATTCAGTGCATTGTGGTAATGCATAATGCATGGTATTGCATTACTGGTGCATTGTCGTAATGCATACATGTTACCGTGTGTTACTGCAACACACTCATTTGATTGGGCTCCTGAGATTATGCTGCACGTTAATATGCATCATAGGTGTGCGCAGCCCATTGCATTAGGGTGTGCACCCCAAAGCCCAAGCACACATGCCTTTCTCTACAGCCTCAGCTGCACTGGACAGTGAATGAATTCGGAAGTGCTCTGTGCTGAATGGCTTCCTGTTTATTCACAAACGGAAGCATAATAAACACAGTTTATTATGCTTCAGTTATGAATGGACACAGTGAGCGAGTGTGTTCACTGTGTTCATTTAGAAATGGAAGGGGTTGGTAAACTACATATTTACTCGCCTCTTCTCCCCGCTCTCCATCCTGAAACATACCCTGCAGTAACCGGGGACATAGGAGAGGAGGGAAATCAGTAGCACTGTGGGGTGGGGGGCCAACAAGGGGGAGGGAAGCTTGGGCAGTAGGGGGAATCGACACCACACATAGTCATTAGGGTGTGCCCAGGCACACCTGGCAAACCCCCTGCGCACGCCTATGATATGCATTCTATTAGGACAGCTAATTCAATGCACAATAATTGACTAAATCAGAGAAGTCCAGAGCAAAAAAAAATAATACAAAATAGCAGAGGGCTGGCATGACAAGGGAAACAGGGTACAGTAAAAATGAGAGGGCTCCCCCGATTGGGGGAGCCTGGGGGAGGATGGGATATAGTTAGTTAAAAGGATCTGGCCCCTCCCCAGCGTCACAAAAGCGTGCAGGAACAAGCTTGTCACGAGCGGGAGACGTGGCAGATGTGGAGCATCTGTTTGCTCAGCTGCGGGCTGAGGCGGCAGCCAGGGGAGCTGGGTGGCTTCATGCACAACTAGCACTGGTGCTGGGCGAGCAGGCCTCAGGTTCCGGTACCAGGGGGCAGGAGCCCTCGCAAGCTCTGAGGTCCAGGCCTCTGGAGCGTTTCTCCCCGGACTCCTCCCCCAGAGCTCAACGTCATGCCGGGAGTCCCGTTCGGGCCCCTTTGGGACCACCCGCGAAGCGTTCCGCTGTGCTCGTGGGTGGGGGTCCCGGGAGGAATCCCCCCCACAGACAGAGCTCGGTGGGCGGGTGCTCCGGGAGCACTGGAGCAGCTTCATGGCCCGCTCGGCGGCAGGAGACGGAGCGTGCAGGCACAGCCCCATGCGATGTGTCAGCAGGGGGGAAGCCTTGGCGGGGGAGCTGTTCAGCTGCGGCTCTACAAGTACAAGCCAGCACTACACCTGGGAGGAGTCAGGAAGGAAGACTACTGAGAGCCCCCCGGGACCGGGCAAGGCGGCGAAGAAATCGGTGGGTGTATCCCGTGTGAGGAGGCAGGGCCAGCAGCCACACGGATCCTCGGCATCCAGGGACGCTTCCCCTGGAGGGCTGTAGGTGGGTGGTGACGAAATGTCGGTGGAAAGGTCGGAGGGTGAGCTGTCGGTGTCGGCAGAGGAGGAGGAGCCCCAAGGATGGTCGGCGCGATGGAGACGGGACTTCGGCTGGTGGGACCCTTCCTAGGCAGCCTTGTAAGTCCATTTTAGCCTTTTCTGGTTCTGTACAGTCTGAGGGTGAGGAGGAGGTGATTACTAGGGGTGGGCCTAGGTCACGGGGGGAGGGGTCGGACATACGGTCAGGGTTGCCTGTGGGGTCTCCCCGGCTAGTTCGGTCTGCGGTCATGCCGCTGCCAGGTCCGATACGAGGTTGCAGGGGTTCCTGGTGGGTTTGAGGGAACTAATCAAGCAGTTTGAACCGGGGACGAGCGCACAAGCCAGCCCATCGGCGGCCTGGGTTTCGCAGTGCCATCAGGGGCTCCCGGGTCTGGGGTGGCTCCCCCCACTGTGGTGGCGGTGCCCGCCGTTGTGGAGATCACGGTGCTGGCTGCAGGTAAGGGGCAAGGAGAGGGGCAAGGCTGGGACAGTGGGGAGGCTGCTAGCAAACAGGAGGCCATAAGACTAGCCGAGTCAGCAAAATGCGAAGTGTATGTGTGTTTTGAGGGGCCCCAAGGAGCGCAACTTAAACCGGAGGTCCGAGAGAAAATTTGGAAAGGTGAGTATGTGGAAATATTTTCACTGCTGCCGCTGGAAAAGTTCAATCTGGATAGGGTCAAGCCAGAGGAGACGAAGAAGGAGGATGAGAAGAAGAGACTGATCCCGCGGACTTTCCCTAACTGGTTACCGGATTTCACCATAATGGCGAGCGTGATTGGGGAAAAGAACCACAAACACTGTTTGGCACTCTTCTGTTACCTAGACGCTGTCGGAGAGCCCTACAGAGTGTACGGGGGCACTGCCTGGTTGAGGTACGACGAGCAGTTCCGGCGGAGAGCGATATGCCCGTCCTTGAGGTGGGACCACAAGGACATTAGTTTGTGGAGGTGGCTTATGACCTCGGCGCGGGCTCTGAATGTGTTTTTTCAGGGGGGGGGCGGTGGAGCTTCTACCCCTGGACAATCAGCTGGAAAGAAGAAGGGGGTCTGTTGGCAGTACAATGAGGGTTCTTGCAAGTTTGGGGGGTTTGCCGATACAAGCACGAGTGCTCCGGTTGTGGAGGTGCCCACCCCTGTTAACAAAGGGGACGACGGCAGTGAGGGTGAAAGGGATGCGGCCTTTTCTCGATAGATACCCAGATAGGGAGGCGATACGGTTATTGGGCACGGGTTTCTCGGATTTTGCATACCTTGTGCTTTGGCCACGGCGCCTCCAGTGTCCTGTAACTTGCGCTCGGCCTTGCAACATTCAGAAGTGGTTTCTGAGAAATTACGGAAGGAAGTTGCTTTGGGCCGCATGTGTGGCCCTTTCCTTCATCACCTTTAGGGGATTTGGTTATCTCTCCCTTGGAGGTTATGCCGAAGAAAGGGCCCAATAAATTTAGGCTTATTCACCGCCTTTCCTTCCCGAAGGGTGGGTCGGTCAATGATGCGATTGACTCGGAGGTGTGTGCTGTAAGTTACACTTCCTTTGATGCGGCTGTCTTCTGGGTGCGACATTACGGACAAGGGGCGAAATCCGATATTGAGTCTGCTTTTAGAATGCTTCCTGTTCACCAAGATAGCTTTCGGTTTTTGGGATGTCAATGAGACAAGGAGTTCTACGTGGATCACTGCCTTCCCATGGGATGTTCGATCTTGTGCACTATTTGAGCAGTTCAGCTCTTTTGTGGAGTGGGTGGTTCATGATGTATCTGGAGTGAATTCTATCATCCATTACTTGGATGACTTTCTTTGTGTGGGCCCGGCCTCCTCCAGGATCTGTGCGGTGCTACTGACTACGTTGGAACAACATTGTTTTGATATCCCCTTGGCCCCGGATAAGACAGAGGGGCCGACCACAGTCCTTAGTTTCTTGGGTATTGTGTTGGATTCCAGCGCCATGGAGTGACGCCTGCCAGATGACAAGTCGGCTGCCCTCAAGGAGGAGATTCGGAGTCTCTTGGGATTGCGCAAGGTTCAACTTCGGAAACTGCAGTGGTTGTTGGGTAAGTTGAATTTTGTGTATCGTATCCTACTGATAGGGAGAGTATTTTGCCAATGGCCGTCGGCAAGTATGGCGGGGGTCACATCACCCACTCATTTTGTGCGCCTGGTAAAGGAACATAGGGAGCATTTACGAGTGTGGAACTCTTTCCTGGAATCTTTAACGGGCATTGTCGGATGTCCGGGCCGGTTAGTAACTTCGACCTGGAACTTTTACACAGATGCGGCTGGCTCAGCGGGTTTTGGGGCCTTCTTCCAAGGCCGATAGAGTGCATGACCCTGGCCGCATTCGTGGAAGGAAGCGGGTCTTCTCTGTAATTTGGTGTTACTGGAATTGTTTCCGGTGGTGCTGGCTGTGGAGTTGTGCGGTGAGTCTTTCAGGAATCTGAAAGTGCGCTTCCACGGGGACAATCTAGGGGTAGTACAGGTCAACAATAAGGTCTCAGCCTCGTCGCCGCCGGTGGTGCGACTGCTCCAACACTTGGTGTTGAAATGTCTGCAGTTAAATGTTTTTAGTTATGCTGTTCACCTCCCGGGAGATGAGAACGTCATAGCTGACGCTTTGTCTCGCTTTCAGTGGGACAGATTTCGGGAGTTGGCGCCGGTGGCAGAGCAACACGGGGTGCCTTGTCCCGACTGGCTGTGGAGCTGCATACAGTAAGGTCTGGCAGGAATGGCTGTCGTTGGTGCATCAGGCCGGGGTGGACCAGGAGGGCCCAGAAGTAAGGTTGCTGGTTCTGTACTTTGTCTCGCGGAACCTTGAAAAGGGGGTGTCGGTGTCAGGGTTGGAGAAAAAAATAGCAGGTTTGGCGTTTCTATTCAAATTGCAGGGTTGCCGGGACTTCACTAAGGATTTTTGGAGGCAGCAAGCGTTGAAGGGGTATCGGCACTCTCAGAAGCGCAGGGACGCTAGGCACCCTGTGTTGTTTGAGATCCTGCGGAGGGTTTTAGCCCAGTTGGTTTGTTTGTGTTCATCAGCCTACGAGGTTTCTTTTTTTCAAGCGGCTTTCTCCCTGGTGTTTTATGGTGCTTTCAGGATTGGCAAGCTGGTTAGCCCGTCCGAAAGGCTACAAGGGGGTATGTTGGCTCAGGAGGTCACCTGCAGGGAGGATAGGGTATAACTAGTTCTGTGCAGGTCCAAAACAAATCAGGTGGGCAAGGGGAGGAAGGTTCAAGTATTTTCTGTACCGAGTTCGCCATTATGTCCAGTGGGGGCTGTGAAGGGGTTTCTAGCGGTACGCCCAGAGTTGGTGGGGTCATTTTTGATACATGCTGATGGGTCCCCGTTGTCCAGATTTCAATTAATTTCTGTTTTCCTGGAAATGTTTAAGGGCACTAGCATAGAGCCCCGCCAGTGCAGACCCCCCATCAGCATAGACCCCCCTCAGGGCAGACCCCCCATCAGCATAGACCCCACTCAGTGCAGGCCCCCCCATCAGCATAGACCCCCCTCAGTACAGACCCCCCCATCAGCATAGACCCCCTCAGTGCAGACCCCCCCTCAGCATAGACCCCCCCGCATAGACACCCCCCCAGTGCAGACCCCCCTCCATCAGCATAGACCCCCCTCAGTGCAGACACCCCTCTCCACTTGTGCTAGTAGTCCCCTTTTCTCCCCTCCCATAGCACCCACAGGCTATATATATATTTATATATATATATAGAGAGAGAGAGAGAGAGCTGTGTCCAGCTTTCAACAGCCCCCCCCCCCGGTTATCAGACCAGCACAGGGCGCTAGACATATACACTCCTCCCAGTCCCACACTAGCTCTCGGTCCCTCACCTCAGGCTCGGGACGGAGCCGGTCACCCCCTCAACGCACACTGACACCCTCCAGTCTGTTATAGCACCAGCTCGGGGCTGGGGCGGGCGGCTAGGTAAACTGTAGTACACCTGTCCCAGACGGCAGCTGAGAGGAGGGAACAGTGTGCAGCTGCGGAGATAGTGACACACATGTGACAGGCTCAGTAGCAGGGAAGTAGGAGAAGGAAGAAGGACACAGACCAAGGCAGCGCAGCTGTGGCGCTGGATATGTTCCGGCCGGGACAGCTGAAAACACCCGGGGGCAGACCTCACCCCCCGCACCCCCCTAGCGACGCCACTGGGTCTGCTGATGGGGGGCTTATTGAATCTTGAAGCTCCCTTTAAAAATAAGGGGACCCCTAGATCAGGGTTTCTCAACTCCAGTCCTCAAGGCGCCCCAACAGGTCATGTTTTCAGGCTTTCCATTAGTTTGCACAAGTGATTTGATCAGTTTCACTGCCTTAGTAATTACCACAGCTGTTTCATCTGAAGGAAATCCTGAAAACATGACCTGTTGGGGCGCCTTGAGGACTGGAGTTGAGAAACACTGCCCTAGATACTGGCCCTTCCCCTGTGTGAATGATTAATTGGTAAATAGTAATACACAGAGACACTTTTAAAAGTCCTTTTATAGAAAAAAAAAAAGTATAAATTAATTGTCAGGATGTATAGCAATGAAAATTGCTCTCAATCCTGATGTCTGACACTTGGCAATACACGGGGAAAAAAAACACACAGAGGAATGTTAACAACAAGGGGGTCATGTGGTCAGGTCCATATATGGTCAATGATGTCACCTCTAGACCCTGCCCCTTTGTTAATCGCCAGACTTGACATTCGCTTGTGATTAGTTAGTCAGGAAAGCATTGTATCAGCAGGTCTTTTTCTTTCAGTGGGTATCGTGGATTGGGACTGAGGATGAATTCACACATGACAATATTGTTTTCAATGGTGGCCGTTGACATTATTGCAATACAACTGCGATGCATGTTTGGGGAGAGGTCCTGTGCTACTTTAGCGCTGCAGTGCAATTTTGTCGCCCATAGACTTACATGGAAACGCTTTAAAAACACATGTATATGTGTTTTTGATGTGATTTTTTACGTTTATTTCCTAACGACAGTAGTTGTATAGAAGAACACCCAAGCTATAAAATCACGCCCCGAAAACAGACAGCAGTAAAATCGCAATCCACCCACACACCGCCTGCACTGTATAATCACACCTTTAGTGCCGCTTCAAACTTGTGTGATGCGGGAACCCTGCAAATCCATTGCGGGTTCCCGCATTGGACCCGACTCGCACGAAAGTTCACACTGCCATATGCAAACTGCCAGGAGTGTCAATACATTGTTAATTACACCCCCATTTCAGCCCGTATATCACACTGCGAACTGTCAGTTCAGACAGGAATCGGATTGCGTGGGTGTGAACACCCATGTCATCCGATTTTGGTGCGGACCAAAAAAAGAGTCCTGTGCGAGTTTGGTCCGAATGCGATGCGATATCAGCCATACTACCCTGTTTCCCCGAAAATAAGACCTAGCGTGATTGTCAGTGATGGCTGCAATATAAGCCCTACCCCCCAAATAAGCCCTACCCTTTTTCCCCGAAATTAAGCCCTACCCTGAAAATAAGACCTACAAGGACTTTAACTAGGGCTTATTTGGGGGGTAGGGCTTATATTGCAGCCATCACCGACAATCACGCTAGGTCTTATTTTCGGGGAAACAGGGTATCTGTATGGTTGAAATTGCATCGCACAGACATCGCATGTGATTTGCACTGCAGTGCGGTGTGAATCACATGAGATCTCGCAGAAAACTCCTCGCACTAGTGTGAACCAGGCCTAACAAAAGTGACAGAGGGCTTAAATGTAAATGGCAGGCTATTGACCCTACCTTCACACCTATGTGCTTTTTTGTGCATTTTTCAGAAATGCACTACAGTCCATTTAACATGGTTTCCTATGGTACACGCTCACACCTATGCATCTTTCAGCCAGTGCATTTTTGGAGAGGGTCGGTAACTTTTTTCTACAGATTGTGCTTTGCGTGTATCATACTTCAATAGAGTTGCCCCAGAAATGCAAGTGTTGCCTTTTGTTGCTACACTGTATATAGCTGGTTGCTAAGGAGCGGGCTGGAAAGCCGGCAGCAGTGTCCTTAAGTGGAGGGCCACCCTAAAAAATAAAAATTACATTAATATTCTTAAAAAATGTTAAAAAAAACATTTGAAAAAAAAAAAAAATTACTCACCAGAAACCCCTGTTGCTAGGCAGTCTTCCTAATCTGCCTCTTCCTATTCCAAGGCACGGTTTCTTCTGTTTCCTCCACCTCGGCGAGCGACCCCATTGTCTTCTGGGACATGTGTGTGTCCCAGGAAACAACGGGGCCATTCACAAAGTGCCGCGTGGCTCGCGAATGTGCAATAGAAAACGGGCAGTGAAGCCGCAAGGCTCCACTGCCTGTTTCCCTTAGTTAGGATGGCAGGGCCGGCAGCCGATCCGATGGATGGATCGGCCTCGGGGGGGGGGGGGGCGACATCACGGGCTCGCTTGGCAGGTAAGTGCCCTTATTAAAAGTCAGCAGCTACAGTGTTTGTAGCTGCTGACTTAAAAAAAAAAAAATGTCCGGAACACCCCTTTAGCAGCCGATGAGTCATAAGCTGTCAGCGGGGTTCCCCATTGACAGCTGAATGTAAAATAAAAGAATTGGCGGCTAAAAAATTCATTAAAAAAAACGGCGTGGGGTCTCCTTCCCAAATCCATACCAGGCCCTCTGGGTCTGGTATGGATTTGAAGGGGAACCCCACACCAAAATTTAAAAAAAAATGTAGGGTCCCCCCTAAAATCCATACCAGACCCTTACCCGAGCATACAGCCCGGCAGGTCAGGAAAGGAAGGGGAATCGCCCATAACATGAGGGGCTGCTTTGGGGCCGGGCGGCTCTGCCTCACCCGCCCCATAAGCACCATGTCCCCATGTTGATGGGGACAAGGGCCTCTTCCCCACCACCCTGTACTGTGGTTGTGGGGGTTTGTGGGCTGGGGCTTATTGGAATCTGGAAGCCCCCTTTAACAAGGGGACCCCAGATAACACCACCCCTACCCATTCACCAAAAAAGTGTAAAAGTGAATTAAGACATTACAGGAGTTTTTGACAATTTCTTTATTTTTTAATATAAATATAATAAAATAAAATATATATATATAATTAAAAAAAAACATGTCCCCTAATGTAGATCCATCGTCAATCATGACGCTGCCGCCACCGCCAACCCAGAAAGCGAAGGAAAAAAAAGCTCCGATTGCCACAAATGGAATGCTCCCGCGGTTTGCCTGCCCTGCCATGTGAAATTTTTTAAATAGCTATGGGGCAGGGCCAACTGGCAACATCACCTGGTGGCCGCTGACATCACAAGGGGGGGCAGTGCCACCAGGTGACGTCGCCAGCTGGCCTTGCCCCATAGCTATTTAAGAAATGTCACACGGCGAGGCAGTGTGTTGCGTTTGATATAAATATATGTCTGTTTTATGATTTTTTTCTCAGACTTTACTGTACATGGATCAATCTGTTTAGTAGTTGGTCTTAGAAACAGAAATCAGTATATTTTGGAGTGTTTGAGTGGACTTCTGAAACAAATGCCGTTGGATACAATGGAAACAAAGAACTATTGTTCCCATTTCCGTTGACAGTTAGATGTTTTTATTGTCTCTGTAACTACGGTAAACAAGTCTGTAACCTAAAAGTGCCACCTAGAGGGCAAATTAGAGAATGCTTCTCCCATTAAAGTGGAAGTCAAGTCAAAAATTAAAATTTTTCTATTAATTATATGTAAAATATATTTATCTTTGACATTATTCGTTTTCTGCATAGCGGTTTGTGTCACTTAGAAAGTCTAATCAAAGGGGCGTGGCCTGACTCTGCATGGCGTAGGACGCATCTTCCCTGAGCTCCGGTAAATACTCCTGATATTTCCATTATCCTGCGACTCCAAAGTAAGCTTTTACCTCCAGCCTGGTGTGGAAAGGTGCCCCTGGTCCCCAACAGTATGTCTCCACCGAAATCCAGCAAAACAGCGGCGGCTAAGCTGGCACAATACCGCCGACAAGAAGGAGAGGAGGGGGAGGAAGATGGCGGCGCCGAGCGGGAGACAGGAGAACGAGGCATGAGAGACACAGACAGACTGCTTGAGGCCATCACACTGTGCCGCACTTCTCTCACAGCACAAATCGAGGAGGTTAAAACTGATATCTCCTTGATAAGGCAAGAATTAAGGGAAAGGGTCAAGGAGGCAGAGACCCGAATAAGCACCACTGAAGATACCATCCCGCCATTACATTCCAAATCAGAACGCATGCAGCGACAGATCACACAACTGATTGCCAAACAAGATGAAATGGAGAATCGTATGAGGAGGTGCAATATTCGTCTAATTGGTCTCCTGGAGGGAGTTGAGGGTAAGGACCCTTCTACTTATTTGGAACAGAAAGTCTAATCAAAACCAGACAATCAGCTTCTTTCTGTTCTTCAGGGACAACCTTATTTCTGAATTCTGCATGGGGGCCTCTCATTTCCTGAAAATGTTGTCCTCTTCTACACGCCCCACCCCCATCAGACATGCCTAGACCTGCCCAGCCCCACCCCCATCCCTCTTCTCCTTTTTAGATAGACATGCCTAGACCTGCCCAGCCCCACCTCCATCCCTCCTCTCCTTTTTAGATAGACATGCCTAGACCTGCCCAGCCCCACCCCCATCCCTCCTCTCCTTTTTAGATAGACATGCCTAGACCTGCCCAGCCCCACCCCCATCCCCCTCTCCTTTTTAGATAGACATGCCTAGACCTGCCCAGCCCCACCCCCATCCCTCCTCTCCTTTTTAGATCTCCTCCTGTCTTCATAGCCTCGTTTTGGATAGCAGTTTCTTCTGAGAGAGGAGGGGGGCAGACCTCTGCCAGGTTAGCCCCCCCATATCAAAATTTAAAAAAAAAATCTTATGCAGTTTGTTAGATCTTTGTTAGATCAGGTTAGATCAACCGTTGTTTGCGTTAGATCTCACACAGAAGAAGCAATATTAACAATTATTTGCTGGGGGGGCTAACCCATCATCAGCCCCCCCTTATCAAAAAATTGACCAAAAAGTTAGCTATTTTGGAAGCAATTTGTTAGATCCGGTAAGATCAAGTGGTTTTAACGTTAGATCTCACATAATTAGAGACTTATTAAGAGATTATTGAGGGGGGCTGGCCCCCCCTTATCAAATTTTCTGGCCAAAAATCATTCAGGGTAATAGATTTTCATTAGATCCAGTAAGATCAAGTGGTTTTAATGTTAGAGCTCACATAATTTCAGAGATATTCCACATCAAAATATAGATATTAGGTGGTACATATGGACGGGCTGGCCCCCCCTTTATCAAATTTTCTGGTCAAAATTCAATCAGGCTAATAGATATTTGTTAGATCCGGTAAGATCAAGCGGTTTTAACATTAGATCTCACATAATTAGAGACTTATTAAGTGATTAATGAGCCCCCCCCTTATCAAATTTTCTGGCCAAAAATCATTCAGGCTAATAGATATTCGTTAGATCAGGTAAGATCAAGTAGTTTTAACGTTAGATCTCACATCATTTCAGAGATATTCCACATCAAAAAAGAGATATTAGGTGGTACATATTAACGGGCTGGCCCCCCCTTATCAAATTTTCGGGCCAAAAATCATTCAGGCTAATAGATTTTCGTTAGATCTGATAAGATCAAGTGGTTTTAACGTTGGTTCTCACATCATTTCAGAGATATTCCACATCAAAATAGAGATATTAGGTGGTACATATGGACGGGCTGCCCCCCCCTTATCAAATTTTCTGGTCAAAAATCATTCAGGCTAATAGATATTCGTTAGATCCAGTAAGATCAAGTGGTTTTAACGTTAGATCTCACATAATTAGAGACTTATTAAGTGATTAATGAGGGGGGGGGGGCTGGCCCCCCCTTATCAAATTTTCTGGCCAAAAATCATTTAGGCTAATAGATATTCGTTAGATCTGGTAAGATCAAGTGTTTTTAACATTAGATCTCACATCATTTCAGAGATATTCCACATCAAAATAGAGATATTAGGTGGTACATATGGACGGGTTAGCCCCCCTTATCAAATTTTCTGGCCAAAAATCATTCAGGCTAATAGATATTTGTTAGATCCAGTAAGATCAATTGGTTTTAACGTTAGCTCTCACATCATTTCAGAGATATTCCACATCAAAATAGAGATATTAGGTGGTACATATGGACGGGTTAGTCTCCCCTTATCAAATTTTCTGGCCAAAAATCATTCAGGCTAATAGATATTCGTTAGATCCGGTAAGATCAAGTAGTTTTAACGTTAGATCTCACATCATTTCAGAGATATTCCACATCAAAATAGAGATATTAGGTGGTACATATGGACGGGCTGGCCCCTCCTTATCAAATTTTCTGGCCAAAAAATCACCCCAGCTAATTGATATTCATTAGATCCGATAAGATCAAGTGATTTTAATGTTTGATTATCCATAATTACAGGGATATTATGGATATTTGGTAGCGATGCACGTATATCCATACTAGTGTCTATAGTGGAGGCGGTGATGAGCATTTTCATGTGTACCAGTGAGCAGTGCCATTGAGCATACCGAGGTATGCTGAAATTATGTGGGACATTAATCAACAGGTGTGTCCAAGCCCAGTGAAGCCTGAAGCACAGTGCCAGAAGCCAGAGGGAAACTTCGGAGGGCTCTGGTGAAGGAGCCAACCGGGTGCCCATCAACGGTAGCTGGGTCAAAACCAATGACACGAAGAGACAGCAGCGAAAGTCCAAAACTTTGCAGAGGGCCCCCAGTTGTTGCCTCCAAGCAACCCAGTGTCCTGTTTATTTTGACAAATGCTGCCTGGTGTCAGAGAGTCAATGCACACCAGTCTCCCAGAACTTAGCGCAGACTTTAGCCCAATCAGAACCTCGCAGAGAGGAGCGCTGATACAAACCACCGAACAGGCCAGGGCCACCACTTCCTCTATGCTCCCTGACAAGCTGGTGGGACCTTCTTCTGTTGTTCCCATCCAACTAAAGGGAGTCTACATCAAGGCCTTTCTGGATACTGGAGCTTAAGTGACCCTTAAGTGAGTTGCAGATATGGGGCATTGTGACTCAGAACTTCCCCTATGATGGCTATCTACCGGTCAAGCTGACCTTCGATCCCTCCATGGCTGGGAAAGCCGAGAATTTTGAAACTCAGGCAGTGGTCTGTCCTCGCCCACCAGGGGCCAGTAAGAGTTCTCTCATCATAGGGACCAATACTGATCTTGTCAGAAGGCTGTTGACACCTCTTGTTCTGGAGCCGGGCACTTCAACTACAAGTTTGCACCCCATGTTGAGACAAGCCTACCAGCACCTGGTACACCTGGTACAAAAACAGAAGGGAAAGATCTGGCGCTTGGACAAGTGTGAGAAGGTGTTACAGCCTGGTAAAGTGGCCTATTTATGAGCATCTGTCAAGCTAAATTGGAAGCAAGCAGGCCCTTTCATTGTCCTTCAATCAGACGGACAGAGAGAAGACATGGGAGTGGAGATAATTCCCGAGGTGGTTTCAACCAAAGGGTTGCAAAGAAGTCACCGCCGTCTGATTTGGTGGGGGGAGCAAAGGATGGGATCTCTGTGGAGGAGCTCTATCCGAAAAATACTCCCCTTTTGCCTGAATGGAAGGAAAGGGCCAAGACTCAGCTCCTGAGATGGCAGGCTGCATTCTCCAAGAGTGAATTTGATGTGGGGTGTACAAAAAGTGCCCAATACCAGATCCATCTCTTCGAGTGCATAAGCTGTTCAGGGAAAGAGTTTGATGGATTCCTTTAGGGGACTTGGAGGATCTGCATGAACAACTGGCAGAGTTGAAGAGGGCAGGTATCATCCGAGAGTCCCAGAGTCTATACGCTTCCCCAATAGTGGTGGTACGGAAGAAGAATGGGTCACTGAGGCTGGGTATTGACTACCGGGCGCTGAACTGAAGGACCATTCCCTACCAATATACCACCCCAAGGATATAAGATGCCTTGCAGAGCCTGTCAGGAGCGAAGTGGTTCAGCATGCTGGATTTGAAGAGTGGGTATTACCAAATCCCCATGCACCCTGAGGATTGGGAGAAGACCATTTTCATTACCCCGCAGGGGATGTTTGGATTTGACCGTATGCATCAAGGCCTGTCTGGTGCCCCAGCCACCTTCCAAAGGCTAATGGAGAAGACATGAAACTGATCGAGGTGTTGGTGTACTTAGACGACATCATCGTTTTCAGCAAGACCCTGGAAGAGCATGAAGAGTTTCTGCAGAAGGTCCTTAAGAGACTCCATGGTGAGGGGGTTGAAGCTGTCTCTGGAAAAGTGCCAGTTTTATCAAACGTCGGTCAACTACCTTGGTCACATTGTGTCTGCTGATGAAGTGGCCACTGACCTCCTGGCCGAGGCCTACCAACGTGACTGAGCTTAGGTCATTTCTGGGATTCTGCTCTTATTACAGAAGATTTGTCAAGGGATTCGCTAAGACGCTGACCCTGATCTGGCGAAGCCTGTCAGACCAGCTGGAGGGCCCAGAAAACCCAGAGAGTTCATTCAGGAACAATTGACTCTGGAGTGTAAAGAGGTTTTAGGCAGCTGAAGTGAAGCCTAAAAACCGCTCCAGTCGTGGCCTATGAAGATCCAACCAAGCGAGCTACACTTTGACGCCAGTCGAGATGAGTTAGGTGGGGTGCTATATCAAGAGCATGACTGCCATCTACGGCCTATTGTCTACGTGAGTCGGAACTCGGCCCCCGCCGAGAAGAACTATCCCATGCACAAACTTGAGTTCCTGGCCTTGAAGTGGGTGGATAAGCTGAGGGATTAACTGTATGGAGCGGAGTTCGTGATCAAGACCGACAACAATGCTCTCACCTACATCCTCACTTCCACCAAGTTGGACGCCATGGGTCACAGATGGTTGGCTGCTCTATCAGGGTTTATTTTCAGCCTGAAGTATCGACTGGGGTCAGGAAACAAGATGCTGATGCTTTGTCAAGAAGGCCCCATTTGTTCCATTTGTTCCAGAGACCCCCCAGAAGAATAGGCCCAACTGACACCTGAAGGGTACAAGCCTTATGTCAAGGAGCAGAACATCAACCTGGTGTAGGATCCAGGACCGAAGAGGTTGGAGTGTCAGCCGTTGGTGTCCCCAGATGTTATTGCAATGTCGCCCAAGTCGGGGATGAAGGTCTGCCCAAGCTGTCAAAGACCTGCGGAGGGACCAGTTGGAGGACCCTCCCTGTAACTTGGCATTAAAGGGCTTGGAGAGCCAATGTCCTGACTTGCTCCTCACTGACTCCCCGAAGGAAACCCATCTGCTGCAACGAGAGTGGGATCGGTTTCAGGTGCACAGAGGGTTGGTCTATCGAACCCCTCTGACGATTCTCAGGAAAAATGGCAGCTATTCCTACCTTAAAAACATACGGAGACAGTATTAACTGCCCTACTGTCAGGAACCATGAATCAGACCAAGACAGAAGTATAGTTAAATCACACTTGTTTATTAATAATAATAATAATAAGGTAAACAGAGTAAGCGTAGTCAAAACAAGCCAGAGTTCAGTAACCGGATCGGGTAGTCAGCCAAGCAAATGTCAGAGAGCCAGAGATAAACGTAGTAGTACAGGAAGCAGGGTCAGGAGCCAGAAGGAACGTCAGCCTAGCAAGTCTTCAACGGGAACGCAGGAGAAAGACTCTGTGATGTTGACAAAGGTGAAGGCAGAGATCAAGTGAGCTGGACGACTTGCTGGGTAACTGTACAGAGAAATGGGAGCTGGCAATTAGCTGACAGCTGAGCGGCCAGCTCAGAGAAGGAAGGGCTGAGCCCAGCCCTGACACCTACATGACAACCATGGCCACCTAGGGCCCAAAAGGACTTTTCTCCTGGTGAGGGAGCGGTTCTACTGGCCCTGCATGCAGGCTGCAGTTGAAGACTATTGCCACTCCTGCATCAGACGTAACCAAAGGAAGACTTTGCCTCATGAGCCGCCCCAATGGACCATCTTCAGAGTCAAGGACCCATGGAGCTGGTGTGCATTGACATTCTGTGCTTGGAGCCTGATCTGAGTGGGCAGGGAAATATCCTGGTAGTGACTGACCATTTCACTCAGTATGCCCAGGCGTTTTCCACGAGGGACCAACAAGCATCCATGGTGGCCAATATCTTCGCGGAGAAATTCTCTGTGCACTATGGTCTGTCCCAACGCATCCACTCTGATCAAGGGAGAGATTTCAAGAGTAGTCTCATCAAGAGACTTATGCCCCGTACACACGGTCGGATTTTCTGATGGAAAATGTCCGATCGGAGCGTGTTGTCGGAAATTCCGACCGTGTGTGGGCTCCATCAGAAATTTTCCATCGGATTTTCCGACACACAAAGTTGGAGAGCAGGAGATAAAATTTTTCGACAACAAAATCCGATCGCGTCAATTCCGACCGTGTGTGGCCTGTTCCGACGCACAAAGTGCCAGGCATGCTCAGAAGAAATTCTGACACAGAACAGCTCGTTCTGGTAAACTTAGCATTCGCAATGGATACAGCACTTTCGTCACGCTGCAATGTTAAAAATGGTTTAATATAGCGCACTCTCTTCTTCTTTATAATGTGACAAGAATATAGTAGTTTTGCTGCTCATATTCACACAGACTTCTCACAAACTTATTTCGTTACTATTTATCGGGATTCCCTCAATATATTTTGATTTCTCACATCTGACAACATATTTTTGTTGTATTTTTTTTTGGCTTTAATGTAGATTCTTTTTTGTGTTTGTATTTTTTTGAAGGGTGTTATTTATTTTTTGGGATTTTTATTTGTACTCCCGAAAATGTTTGTGTGTGTTTTTTGTGACAAGTTCCCACAACACCATTGGTATGTTGTTCTATTTAATCTGTAGGAGATTGTTTGGTGTTGTTGTCCCTTGTTAATTTCACATTTTATGTTAGAAATGTACCTGAATCGTCACCAACAAACTGTCCTTTTTGGATTAAAACACACACAGGAGAGTATAAATTCCCCAAAAAATTTTTATTAAGGGCTCACAACTAAACAAAGAGGGAGGCAACGCTGGAGAAACTGCAGAAGTGGGTGAAGCCTTGTACCCCCAGGGCACACATCAATAATTTTTAATCAAAATTGGTGGCCTGAGGAGTCCTTATCTAAGGGAGGGCAGTCTGCTCCAGAAGTCCCAGAGCCACGCTTCCTTCCACGCGGTGGCTCTGGTGGTGGAGATGTGGCAGCAGGAGGAGGAGGAGGATGGTCCAATTCAATGATGTCGGTCTTGGGTGTTAGTTCCCCACTCACCCCCTTACGTAGAACTTTATACAGAAGGTCCTCACAGAGCCTGCGTTGACCTTCCTGCATGTCCTGCAGTTTGGTGGCAGCCATGCAGGCAAAGGCCTCTTCAGGAGTGGGTAAGGCTCGTAGGGACGCCGAAGCCTCCTGAATTAGCCTGAACGCAGAATCCTGCACGGGACTCTGAGTCGTCTTCCTCGCTCTTTTATATGGAAGGCGGAGGGGAGGAACCTGAGATTCAGTCAGGCTGCGACTGGTCCCAGGCTTCTCTTGGCTGACACTTAGCCCCGCCTTCTCCTGGCTGCCACTAATCCCAGCCTCCTCCTGGCTGCCACACCTCCTCCTGGCTGAGGTCTTCCTGTGTATGAAAAAGGGACATAGTTTTAGTATTTTCTTCATCAATCACACACAATTGTCACCTCCTGACTGTTGCAAATTGAATGTTAACAAATATAACAGACTATCATTCTGAGCCCAGCATTTTTCATTCTTGTCCCAAATTTGGGTGCCCACTACTGTCTATTGATATGTAAAACACTTTTTTCAATCAGCAATTAGTGATCAATAATAACATCTAGTAAACATCATTTATTTATTGCCCAGAAATCTGGAGAACAATGCTATACCTGGCTCCAGCTGGGCTCCTCCACTTCTTCCTGGCTGGAAGGCCCAGGTTGGACATCGGAAGCTTCAGCTGGGGTGGAAGGAAGCGTGGAAGGAAGAGTAGAGAGGGATTCCCTGACTTCAGTGTGGTCTGACAGAAATCGCAGTCTCTCATAGTACCAGAGCCTGGGGACATAAACGTCATCTGCTGCAGCTCCGGACCTCTGGGAATCTGTGACGTTCTTGCGCTCCCTAAGATAAGTGCTCCTCAGGCCACCAATTTTGGTTTTTAAATAGGGGATGGTTGCTGTGGGGACCACCGGCTTCACCAACTCCAGCAGTTTCTCCAGCGCTGCCTGCCTCTTTTGTTTATTGTTGTAATGAGGATGTCTCACTTGCCACAGACAGGGCAGCTCCCTGTACTTGTCTATGAACAGGGGGAGGAAATTGTGGTCGTTGAACCCATCCATTTTCTCTGAAAGACACAACACAAGAAAAACCCTAATGTCAGGCCAAACTCCCCTAATCTTGTTACAATATAGGCTTCCATTTCGAAGCAGTATAGGCCCAGGTTTAGATCCTACCTTCGTTATCACGATCGGCGCCTCCGATGCTCCTTCCTCCGCTCACAGATTGTACGTAAGACGCACGCGTGTTACGCTTTATACACACTGCGCATGCGTGTAACTCTGCCCGCCCCTGACGTTCTTTCTAGTCTATTCCCCGCCCCTTTTTGTTCGGCGCAGTGGGGGAGGAGCACATGGCGGAGACACAGCAGGATCGTGCTAATTGTAGCAACGAGGGGGAGGAGGAGGAAAGCCCGGATCCGGACACGTCCCGATCCAGAAGGAGATTTAAGGACTCAAATATGTCCTTTGGGGAGATGTTGGAGATCGTGGACATCCTGAAGAAGGCCGACTATGATGGAAAGTATGGGCCTTACCCCAACCCCAATGTCAGAAAGTGGTCAGGAGTCTGCACCGGAATTTCGGGGTACGACGATCGAAAGATCAGCTCAGGAAGCGGTGGTCGGACCTCAAATTAAGAGAACATGAGCAGTACAGAAAGATCCGGAGAGTGCTGCAAAAAAGTAAGTAGTTGTGCTTTGTTCCTATTCTTTTTATGTTTATTACGTTCGTGCTGCTCCATGTGCTTTTAGGAACTGTTGTACAGTTTAAAATGGCAACTTTCATGTTCATGGGCACATTATTCGTTCGTATCAAACATTTTTCTTTCGGACTATAAAATACCATTGTTTAGGCCATATGCATTTGGCCACCATTTTTACGCCCTATACTTGTCTTAAAAGAATTGGGTTGTGTAGATGGCTTTGTTACTAGAATGAAATGCAAACTAGATTCTGTGTAAGGAGAGGACACTGAGCAGCTGTTTTCACATCTGGACACTGGAGCACTAGTGTGGGACCCCAGAACACCATTTTTATTAGGGGGCCCCACATAGGTGCTCCAGTGTATACTATAGGGGGGGGGCTAAATCTGTGAAGCTTGTACCAAACAGGTAAAGTATTGCAGCTTGACAAAGGACACTGAAAATGCTACATTTTGGAACTCTGCTAAAATTGCCAATTGTACTCCACTTCCAAGCAATGTTTACTATTTCTAGTTCTGCCATCAAATATCTGTGTGCTAATTATACCTTTTTGTTTTACATAGGGGAGAAAAGACTCGGAGGACACCCCTCATCCGAGGAGACCAGAGCCCCCCCGCCCTCTGGAAGAAGGGGAAATACCCCCAACACAAGCTGAGCAGGTGGAGGAAGATGTGGTGGAACTAGTCACTACAACAGGTGAGTGTCTGCGACCACAGGCTCAGGTAAGAGATGGATGGCGGCATATTTTTGAGACCTAATTTTTTTTGGGGTTCCTCTCTTTTTAGGTGATCGTGATGTTGTGGATCCAGATCCTTTCACATCCGAAAGTGCCCAGATCCTGATCGGGGAGATCATGGGGTGTAATTTACAATTGGAAAAGATCAAGAAAAACATCAATGATGTTATTCCAAAAAATAAAAACATCATTGATGTTTTGGGGCGAGTTTAAAGCCCCTCCAAAACCCTTTGTTTTTTGGTGTGCTACAATGTGCAAAATGTTTTTGTGATTTTTCACAAAGCCAAATTTGGAGGATGCACACAGTGTGTCAACATGTGCTATCTGCCATCACGGGAGGTCAATGAACGCGTTTTGGGGGTGCAACGCTTCATCAATAATAAAGTAGCTGAGAGGAAGGGGTTTCTCCCCCAAAACACGTCCCTTGATCCCCCGTGATGGCAGGTCGCACATGTTGAAATTCGTAAATTGCTGTGCATCTTCCAAATTTGGCTTTTCCTGGGGTGACTTCACCCCATCTGAACGCAATATCAAACACAGTTCCTAAATACTCATGTCTGATATTGCCTTCAAGTTCTACCAAATGTGACTTTTGTAAGTTCAAGATTTGTGTCTTTCTTGTTGGTTTTACACATGCCTGTTTTATCTTAAATGGACATTTCTATTTTTGATAATGCTACCCCAAAAATTGTTATACAACAAACATGTTGGTTTGTTTGAAAAACCTCTGGTAAATGCACATGTGATTGTGCAGGTATAAAAAAGTTTGTTAAGCAAGAATGTGTGGATTATTGTCTCAACGCTACAACACATTTGGGGTGATGTCATTGCTTTTTTTTAGAGAAAATAGGGGTTATTTACTAAGGGCAAATCCTCTTGGCACTACAAGTGCAGTTTCAGTGCAGTTGCAACTGCACTTGTAGTGAAATGTGTCTTTGCATTTAGTAAATAACAGCCAACAGTGCTTTGTATAAGGTTACACAATCACACCATTTTCTGGACTCCACACATTTCTGTCAGGGTCAGCTAAAACAAACACAAGCAGTAAATGTCCACAAAGAATGTCTTTTTTTTTATTATAAAAAGGCTTCACATATTTTCTGGCATATTGATGGCCCTCCTACCCGCAAAGAACTCCAGGTAGCGTAACCGGACATCACGGGCACTCAGGGAGGGCAAGCCAGGACGGCCACTTTCAAGCGCCGTCAGTGTGGTTTCATGTATCATTCCGGCCCCAGGCCCAACTGAGCCAGCATAGTTGGCCGAATGTTTCCTTAAAAAGTTATGGAGAATACAGCACGCCAGTATAATATGGTTCAGTTTATACTCCGCCATATGGATGGGTGTCAGAAATAGGCGGAACCGGCTGGCCAGGATTCCAAATGTGTTCTCCACCACTCTTCGGGCTCTGGCCAGCCGGTAATTAAAAACCCTCTGTTCCGGGGTGAGGGTCCTCATCGGGAATGGCCGCATCAGGTGGCCCCCCAGCGCAAACGCTTCATCAGCAATGAACACGATGGGAGTCCTTCCACATTGTTCTCTGGAGCTGGCAAGTCCAAGCTGCCATTCTGGAGACGCCTGTAGAACTCCGTCTGGGCGATGACTCCACCATCGGACATCCGGCCATTCTTCCCCACGTCCACATACAGGAAGTCGTAAGTAGTCGACTGAAATAAATGGCTTATTATTGTATAAAAAGCCTTCAATAATGATGATTCTCGTGAGACGAATTTTGGAATTATTTCTGCTTGAGTCAGCTTAAATCAAAACCGTGTGTTTTATTGTACACACATAAACTTGGAAAATACTTACAAAAATAGTACATTCATATTCAGAATTAGTGTTGTTTCATATATGCAAAAAATGTTCAAATATAGTTCATTTATTTCAAAGATCTGAGTCAAAGGCATGTGCTTCCTTTGTCATAGCCTATTAAAAATGGCCGATTAACCTCTTGTGTCCTGGCTTGAATAGGTGTATGTCTTGGGAGGAAGATGTGTGAAGTGTGAGATGTGTGTGTAGAGTGAGCCCGAAGACTGTATTCCTTGTGTCTATATGAACCCATTCTTTCAAATTCGCGCCCAAACACAAATCCCTCCCATACACTCCCTTTTTCTCCACCTTCTAACAGAGAGCAACATCTGTTTTTCACTTTAACCAAACATTTTAAACATGAAACCAGATATATGTGAGAGGCTTTCAGACTAACCTCTTAAAACATAAACGCATAAATCAAACAAAGTATTGGTTACATAGGAAAATTCAACCAAAACATATATTATTTACAAAATCCATCAAATTCTGACAGGGTCTTGACCTGCATTTTCAGTCAATGAATGGCCATCTGGATATCACTAGCTCAAAGTCCTGTCATTCAAACAAATATGGAAATGCATATTCTTTTCAATAAAGCCAATTAAAATTTAGATATTAAGAATATAACATTCCCCTCTGAAATATGAATAACAATCATATTTTAATCATACATTCATAGCATACATGGCCCATTCATACTGACTTTGATCCAATAACTCCAAATGTATTTCCATCACCAACCGAGTTTGCAATACCAAAACCCATCTTTCTCTTAAGCTTATTTTGCAATAAATCATCTCCTTTCTTAAATTCATTTCTAATTCAATGATATAATTTTTTCATTCTAAACATCAAACATAACTGGAATATAATGAATAACATAATAATAATAAAAAGAATAACTATAGGATGTGATAAAATATTTCCTGCTGCTGAGGTTATTGAAGTTTTTCCCCAAATTGATACGCTATTACTGAAGTTTTTCCACCAATTACTTCCTGAAAATTCTGACCATTGATGAGATATCTCTTGCAAATTACCTTGTTCATGTTTAAACAATATTTCTGCATTCTGAAGTTCCTTAGCCAAAGCTATCAATAAACCTTTATCCTTATTAATTACATTTGCCCATTCTTCCCAAGGAAATTCATCTACCTGAGATATATTATATTGTGTGGGAAGAGCACTTATATTTTTCATAAGCATATTTGTTAAATTTGTTCTAAACCCATTAATACTTATTGCTACAATGTCTCCTTCTATACAATACAAGCCTTGATTTAGGTTTTCTGTATTTGTACAAGAAGAGAAAAAAGTTTTAACCCTTTCTGTACCTGACATGATCTGAAAACAAACCTTCTTTTTATCTACACGAGTAATTAATTCAGAAATTGTTTCAACTTTTTCTATTCTTGCTGAACACAATGTATGATTATGATAACAAGAATGAAAAATACTTTTATCTTGATTAGGTAAACAGATAACTTTAGACTGAAATTGTAAACATGATGACAAATCTAATTGTTCTAATTCAGAATTTTCATTGAATTTTCATTGTTAAATGCAAAATCTGTATACTGTAATTTATAATACAATAATTGTGTATTGCTGACCGGTAATCCCAGGACTGTGATTGGAACCAAAATTTGTTCTTGTCCTGCTATCGGAATCATAGAAGAACTATAACAAACATCCTGTTTACATCCTATCCATTTATTTACCCATAAATCTGTATGATTTATAGCATATACATATTCTCTGGGTAAATTCTGTAAAATGCCAAGAGGGGTTATTCCACTCTGAAATGCTTGAGCAATTATTTTAAAATTAGTGGAATATTCAGTCTGGATCTCTAAACATGCTCTGGCAATATGAGAATGTTGTTCACTTAACATTAAATCAAGAGTAATATTTTGAAGATGTAAAATAGATGGACCCATTATATTAGCTGTTTTAATAACCATATTTTCTAAAATTTCATTTAAATTTCTCTGTATTTTAATCCCGTTACTACCCACTAAACCAGCTGTCTCAAGATCAGACTTTAAAGTATTAATGTCCATACTATTAGTAATACTCCCAATTGTGCCAATCCCTCCTAAAATACCTTCAACAATACCACGCTTATTTCTGTTATGATTAATATTATTAATTCCAAACCATCTTTCAATACTCATTTCCATATTAACCAAATGTCCTTGACATTGTGGAAACCTTGTAGAAATTTTCCATTCTGAAACATTAAAGTTCCACAATATAATGACAAAATTTCCCTCTCTCAAAAGAGTTCTGGATTGGAAATGGCTAATCTGAAATGGATTTGCTGAGACACTTTTCTTACCAACACATGGAGTTTTCCTAGGAGACCTTACAACAACACTTCCCTTCGCACATTTCATTGGATAATTTACTATTGATATGCAACATTCATATATACCAGTATCATTCAAAGATACTCTCATTTGTTGATAAACAAATGTATTATTGATCCACTTCACACTACCATAAATTCCTTTATGAATTATCATATTAGAACTGTGAAGAAAACTTCCCAAAAATTCATTGTTCCTTTTCCAAGTTACCAATGAATCCTGAGGTACATATATTTTTGTTTTACATATCAAATGCAAACCATCATTATCTTCAAAAATGTTCAAAGACTGTGGAAAAATATAAATTTCTGGAATAATCATGTTGACCACAGAAATACTAATTTTAACCCTTATTTGTGTTAATTGTCTTGTTACTTTAAAATCCCATGTTCTTACAACTACATATCCATACAATTCTTCAGCTGTATTAATATCAACATATCTAGAATTATATTCTGTCATTTGTATTAAGATCAATATCTTTATCACTCTTGTCCTCTGTATTAATATCAATGTCTTTATCACTTTTATCATCTATATTGATATCAGTGTCTAGATCTCTTTTGTCTCTGAATAATGTAATGTCTTTGTTGTGTAATTCTTCAATCCTGTTAACCTCTGCATAGCTGGAACAGTTTGTGATATATTTTACCACAGATAAAATTGTCACTAGGGAAAAGATGAATCCTGTGATGATGATAAATCTTCTCTCTTTAACACTTTCTTTTGTTGAACTGTCATCTTTCTTCTTTTTTGGAATCCATGATTCCTCCAGGTTAATGAAATATAATTCATTCCTAGGAAAAATAAAAGCAGCATCATTTATCTCAGAATATTACATTTGTTATACCCACATTTTATTTATCCATGCTTTTTCACTAGATTGAGAAATCATTGAACTAATACCATTGTCCCTTGAACATCCAAGATGTCAAATGGACCTTCCCAATTACTTTGCCATGGTCCACTTCTACTGAACCTTTAGTTCCGCCTGTGACGTGTATCTCACCATCTCTGGGTGTGACCCTACACATGGCAACTCTTTAATCACCATTTTCCTTTCTGTATAAACTAATGCTAACAACATCTAATTTTTTATTTAAATCATCAATCTTGATAAACCGTTTATCTTGAATAACAGATAATTTTGGTTTTAATAATAAAATAACAAAATGTTACAAGAATCAGATATGTGTATGTGGATGTAACAACAGTTTTCATGCTGTATATGTGTCTTGTGTATACTGGAGTGAGTGTCTTTTGCTACATCTGCTGGAGTGCATGTCTGCCAAAAAAAACTCTGTTACAGGCATTCTACTCCTAAAAAAACAAACCCCCTCCTTTCTTATTCAGAAAGGTTCTTTTTTGTCTTGTAGTCCCACAGATGCAGACTCTCAATGAGTAGTCCCCCCCTCCTTTTTAAAAAGGATGGTGTAATTACACTCTCAAATTCCTAAGGATGGGGCTATGTGCTCTGTGAGTAACCATTTAATACAAATTTTTTTAAACTTCTAAAACAAATACTACATATCAGTATATATACAAATTGTCTTTTAATAATCTCCTAAACAAGGAATATTGTAAAGTAAAGAAATTATGATCTTTTAACTCAAACTTAAAAATGTGTGAAAGGACCATTTTTCATACAAGTAACTGCATGTAACACCATTCTGTTCAAATTGTCCTGTATCATCTATAACCAATACACTCTTATGCAAAAGGAAAATACCAAAAAGAAATATCATTTTCTGAATGACATTCAATACCTTTACATAACATCCTAATATCCCTTCTCAAATCACAAGCATTGCAGAAAAAATACACTTCAAAGGGACACAATCAATCCTTGCTGTCTGCTGCCAACAATGGTTCATTGTGAAACACAAGTGACAAAATAATTCTTCCTGTCATTAAATCAAATGAAGAATACTCTGTAACTGAAAAAACTGTACCTGCAAACTGTGAATGATATGATACATAAAATCTCTGTCCTATTTCCAAGATTTTACACATTACCTGCATGATTTTACCTATAAAATGGAATCCTCTGCCACTACTGAGATTTGCTAGTATACCTCAAACTAGAAAAACATAATTAATCCATATCCTGTCAGTAATTAAAATATCTTTGTACACAGATTAGACAATATTTAATTACTCTGTCTACTGTCTTTTCCATTTTGTCCCAATAGAATTTCTCTTTAAGAATTTCAAGCAATTTTTGCTTACCAAAGTGATCTAAACTGTCATAATTAAATTTAGTGAATTCCACCTGTAGGTGTTGTGGTACATTAAATATAGAAAATCCATCTAAGTCATGATATTAGATCTAGTTATCATTAACAAAATATAGATATTATATCATCCGATGAGAACTCAAAAGATTGATTTACCTTTTAATTCTCTGAAAACGAAGGAAAATCTTATATTTGTTTTTTTCCACAACATAATTTTGACCATATTCAGGTTAAAATCACTAATTCTCCATACAAATCTGCATCCTTTGCTAATTGAGTACAAAGCTGTCAATTACCCCCTTATCAGATGAACTAAACCTCTCAATGTTCCATCTGAACAAAAAATGAAAAATTAAAATCATAATAATCATAACTGGGAAAAATTAATAAAAAATTAATAATCCAAAAGGATTATCCTTGAATTCTAAAAATATATCAAATAAAAACCAAATCTCTGAACCTCAAATCATAACCTTATTATCCATATCAAAGAATCAATAACCAGAAAATCCTTACCATCCATGCAGTTCATTTAAGGACTGCTAACATTGTTTTTCACAGTGTCATATGATACATAGTGATACCTTTCCTGTCTTAATGGACTATTTGTAGTTTGCAATCTTTGCATTTGGGTCTCAAAAGGGAAATTAGTTTGATTATTATGGCCTCTATACCTCAAATTACTACACCAGCGCACAGAATACACTACATAGCGCCTTGGCATCGTTTTTGGATAATACAACCTCTTTTGTATATCATTATTATTAGCCATCACACAAAACCTAGCTATGTGACCCTCTCTTTTGCAAACTAAACATTTAAGAGTTGGTTTTTTTGCATATACCTTTCTTTGAGTATATGGCGATGAAAATTTAAATTTCTGTTGAATATTACTATTATTCAAATCAACAGACTTCACACTTTCATTGTCTGAGGAAATATTAACCTCCTCAAATGACCCCACTGAGTCAAATCCAGAATCAGCATCATCATCCCTCGCCTCTGACTTTGTCACGTGTTCATAAGCTAAACACTGAGCATGTGCAGAAGACTGAGCTTGCAATAATTGCGTTTTAAGCAAACTTATAACATTCTCTTGTTCAATTTCTTTCTGAGTTAAAAAAGCAATACAACTTTCTTTTTCTTTAACTGATTCCAATAATGCATTCATTTTATGTTCTAATGCATCTTTTTCAATCATTAATTGTTCAATATGTAAATTCTCCTGTGTTTGAGCAATTTCTGTTACCCTTTGCCTTTGTTTTCCTGGCATATCAAAAACCATGGCATTGAAGACTGAGACTAATTTCATTATATTGCTTAATTTTCTCTTAGATTTAGCTAATGAAAATCTATTCTTCTCAATTTCTTTATTTGCCTGTAGGCATTGATTATACATTGATTGCCATAACTTAGTGTCTGAAATATAGCTGGCTAAACCTTCAAATTCTAACTTACTTCCTTCAGCTATAACATTTATAAATTCCATATTTTGGTACTCACCGAATATAAAACTTTTCCGTTTTCCGCTGGACTCTAATTAAACCGTCTGTCAAGACTTCTGATCCAAAATACTCTGGTCTTCACGCAATCAAACATCAAAAAACATCAATCTGGCGTTTCTTCTAGGTTCTTTCAATAATTGCAAAGTTTTCTCTGTTCGTCACTTTCCCCTCTTTTCAACGGAATAAGTGGTAAAAACTTCTGACGATTGAAACTGGCTGGCGTCCGCCAATGAAATAAATGGCTTATTGTATAAAAAGCCTTCAATAATGATGATTCTCGTGAGACGAATTTTGGAATTATTTCTGCTTGAGTCAGCTTAAATCAAAACCGTGTGTTTTATTGTACACACATAAACTTGGAAAATACTTACAAAAATAGTACATTCATATTCAGAATTAGTGTTGTTTCATATATGCAAAAAATGTTCAAATATAGTTCATTTGTTTCAAAGATCTGAGTCAAAGGCATGTGCTTCCTTTGTCATAGCCTATTAAAAATGGCCGATTAACCTCTTGTGTCCTGGCTTGAATAGGTGTATGTCTTGGGAGGAAGATATGTGAAGAGTGAGATGTGTGTGTAGAGTGAGCCCGAAGACTGTATTCCTTGTGTCTATATGAACCCATTCTTTCAAATTCGCGCCCAAACACAAATCCCTCCCATACACTCCCTTTTTCTCCACCTTCTAACAGAGAGCAACATCTGTTTTTCACTTTAACCAAACATTTTAAACATGAAACCAGATATATGTGAGAGGCTTTCAGACTAACCTCTTAAAACATAAACGCATAAATCAAACTAAGTATTGGTTACATAGGAAAATTCAACCAAAACATATATTATTTACAAAATCCATCAAATTCTGACAGGGTCTTGACCTGCATTTTCAGTCAATGAATGGCCATCTGGATATCACTAGCTCAAAGTCCTGTCATTCAAACAAATATGGAAATGCATATTCTTTTCAATAAAGCCAATTAAAATTTAGATATTAAGAATATAACATCGACACCACCGCCAACATCACTATACTATTGAACCCCTTATAGTTGAAATAGTACGACCCCAAGTTGGGTGGTGGGACGATGTGGACGTGTTTCCCATCAATTGCCCCTCCGCAATTAGGAAAGTCCCACCGCTGGGCAAAGTGGGAGGCCACAGTTTGCCATTCCTGTGGCGTGGAAGGAAACTGTTGAGGAAAAAAAATAATAAATACTATTTTTGCTCAGAAACATGGCAAGCAGATTAGGCACAAACTTTATGGGGCAACCTCCAGATAGCATTTATTAAGGGAAATTTAACAATGCCAAAGTATAAGGTACACCTATCATATCCCCCCCCCCCCCCCATGGGCCATTTCTAACATTATGGGGTGTGTGGAAATCTTGGACAGGTAACCCTCTTCACTTCATTGAGAGATGAATGCCTAAATACAGGGTATTACTTGGAACAGCCCAGCCTTAGTTACACTATTGGCAGCCCACTGGACAGGTAAGAAGTGTCATAATACAAAGATAAATACACATTGTACACATTTGAGGACATTTGGACATTCTGTTATTACCTGTCAAGATAATAATAGGATACAAAAACGTTAAACAGTACCATTTGAAAGTATACAGGCAGGCCCTTGCACTACATGCTTTGGGGAATTCATCCATACATCAGAGCACAAAACAAATGGGTATAGTGTGTATGGGTTTGGCAAAGTTAGCAGATAGATGATTGAGGATAGATAGAGAATTGGGATCAGCTGACTTAGCAGTTGGGGGAGGGAGGGTTACTAAAAATGATTTGGGGACACCACAAAAAAAAAGCCTATGGCACTCTGCCTGAATTTAAACCTAAAGTAACAATTCAATACATTTTAGGGGGTGTTTGGGGTAAAGCACTACTATGGAGCTGATAAAATACATTGTTAAGTGACTACATGAGGTGAATATAGGGCCAGGAGAGACCATGCTGGGGAGGTTATTGAAGAGCAATCTGTATGAAGGACCTAAAATAATTATTACATAAAAATCCCGCATGCATGAGAACAAAGGAGACATTCACAGCATATTACAATCATGGTAATTAGGGAATGAGGAAAGAAATACAATATATTATCAAACATTAAATACGGAGAGCACAGGTGCGAAGCTGCTGAGCAGTCATGAATGCTTAGAGCTCCACTGTCACCGGGATGAAAACGGCCTTCTATCGACAAGTCACGGTCGAATACCGCATTAATACGGTAACCCACTTATTACTGAGACTACGGGGCACAACTACATATAATGGGTTGTGAATAGAAGCAAAAAACACATTGGTACTATCAATGAGCACCTTAATTAAGCAAGTGTTTTTAAACAGCTTTGCTAGTGATCAAAAGCTCTATACCAATCAGGATTCTACACCTGTACAATTGAACCTTCTGAATACATCCCTATATATTTATTTTTATGTGGATTTTTTATGTGAATTTTTTACACATTTGGTGTCACTAATTTTTTATAATTTTACACTATTTTGATTGCTGGATTTTTTAGGAATTTTTACTCACCGCTGGATTTATTTGACTATTTATATTTATATTTATTCTTATATATTCATTTTCATGCACATTGTGAAGCGCTTCAAATATCATTATTTATACATATAATGTTTAGCGGGAAAAAGACAAAACTTAAACAGCCAGCAGGCAAAGAAAAGCTGACAAGAAACGCTCCTAATATGACAGCAGCACAATCTTCCCGCTCTGCATTACCTCAGAGACAGTCACAAAGGGGGAACTCTGCTTATTCTTCCTCACAACTTGCTGACTCTGACCTTTATTATGGATTAACACCAATATCTCTACAGAATATTCCTAATAACTGGGATATTCTTAGTCAGTTTGAACGTGTTTTACAAAAAGCCCTCCAAAATACCTCAGACACAATAACAGAAAAACTGACAAGGGAAATTCGTGAGGTAGGGCGCCGCACATCTATCTTAGAACACAAAATGGAGGATATAAATGATATCACTAATACTCATACTGACGAGCTAGAAGCCTTGAAAGAAGAAAATTTTACTCTACACACACGTCTGGAAGATTTCGAAAACAGAGCGAGGAGATCCAAACTGCGACTGCGTGGTATACCTGAAACTATAATAGATCTTCAATCAACCATTACAGCGCTTTTTCAGGAGTTAGCCCCATCAATCCCCATTGAACGATTGGAGATGGACAGAATTCATAGAACTTTGGCCCCTAAAAAAGAAGATGGTCCCCCCAGGGACATTGTAATAAAATTACACTATTTTAGAACAAAGGAACAACTGATGGAAGCGGCATGTAATAAAGATACATTAACCTTTCAAGGCCATCGCTACCAAGTATTCCATGATCTCTCGCAGCAAACTCTCTACAGAAGAAAAGAGATGAAACCTCACCTACAAATACTCCAATACCACCACATCCCCTATCGTTGGAGTTTTCCATTTGCCCTGCGATTCACCTATAAAGGTACAACATATACCTGCAAGAAATTGGACGACCTACTGACTGCGATCCAGGAGCTTCGTTTGTCAATTCCAGATAATTCGACTGAAGGCTCCAAACGCAGAGCATCATCAAACTCACCCAAGGCTCAGCAAGACAACCCAACTCAACTAGCTCACTCCAGTACCAGTAAAAGGAGTCGTTTTGCATCACCACCTCCTAATTCCAAAGATCAAATGGACTGAAAGCCACTACGATTCTTTTATTTCATTGAAACCTTTTACCTAGTGTTACTATTATAACGGTAACCAATTTCAGGTAGATTCAGAGTAGGGATCGAATAATCCTTCCTCTGTCTTTACCTTTATCCTTATAATTTCATTTAAGCAGAAGTTAATCAATCCTTTGTAAAATAATAATTGTTACCAAACTTTATTACTCCAATATCATTCTTTAGGTTTAGTTTAGTAAATGCAATGCCCTTTTTTATAAGCGCATGATGTAATGCAAAGTTATAGAAACATATCTCTATTACATTATCCTAATAATAGCTATTATATTATTAGTGACTTGTATTATTTTATTATTGTTTGTATAGCCTTTGAGGAGGCTGCCTTTGTCCCGGAGACAATCCACTGCGCCTCTCAATAGATCCTCGAGTAGCCGGACTTACTGACCGGACTCTCTTTGGACCATTTGTACCCACCGGTTGGTGATATTTCACCACCCCTTGGATACTAGCTCCATATAGGAGCTATTTTCCTCTTTATTTAAAAACAACTTCTCATCTACTGCTCTAAAACAGGAATTTTACTTATTCTACTTGTCCTATTCATCCCCCTTTATTCTTTTTACCCATCCTTTCCTGCCCCCCCCCCCTTTTTTTTTTTATTGTGTTTTGTTTTTTAGTTTTTTCTCGCCCCTCCAGAGTATAACCTTCTTGGATATTATCACATTAAGAATTTATTATAATCCCTAATACCTTTATTCAAAAATGTCTTTAAATGTACTAACACTTAATGTCCAGGGTCTCAACTCCCCACCAAAACGAACAAGAGCCTTTCATTCCTTTTCTTCACTTTCTGCACATGTAATATGTCTGCAGGAAACACACTTCTCTACACAGTCTTCCCCTAAATTTATAAGTCGCCAATACCCACAAGTCTATATGGCCTCGGCCACTACAAAACAAAGAGGAGTGCTGATTGCATTTCATAACACAACCCCCTTCACTTTACATAGAGAAATAAAAGATCCTGAGGGTCGCTATATAATCCTTACAGGTCTCCTGTTAGATAATGAAATAACTATAGTTTCTTACTATGCTCCCAACAGAAATCCTCTTTCGTTCCTCTCACACTTGTTCTCAGTAGTTGAATCTCATAAAAAAGGTACCCTCATGATGTGTGGAGACTCAAATCAAGTTTTATACCCAATTTTAGACAAATCCCCTACACCACTACAATCTCAACGCCTTAATTTCAGACAACTCCTTGAACAACATTCTCTTATTGACTCTTGGCGTGAACAAAACCCTAGAAGAAAACAATACACTTACTATTCCCATCCCCACAAAACATTTTCTCGTATAGACCACCAATTCGTCCACATTGGCACGTTACCACAAATACATAATTCCTTAATCATCCCATGAGCATGGTCAGACCACAATGCGGTCATGACGTCCTTCTCATCCTTGATCCCGAGGCCTAGCCATAGATCCTGGACTATAAATGATAATTTATTAGTTGACCCAACATACCGTCTAAAAATAGAAACAGTCATACAAGATTACATCGCTAATAATTTACCAACAGATACTAATCCACTGAATCTATGGGAAGCTCTTAAACCTTCCATTAGAGGAGTCTGTATCAGCCAGTCGTCTTACCGACGTAAATTGAAACAGCAAATGCAAAACAAATTAGAGGAAGCTTATTATAAAGCCTCTGAAATTTTCCAAAATTTGCCCTCTCAAACTACAAAGCTAGACTATGATAAAGCAAAGTTGGAGCTTGATCTTTTTTTAACAGACTCAGCTATACAGATTCTTCGCAAAACTAAACATACAATATATATGAAAGCTAATAAGCCAACCACATTCTTGGCATTAACTCTACGCATAGCAGACCACATTCCAAAACCAATTCGGCTACAAATCACCAAAAACAATTTTTCTAGTAATCCACAGAAAATTATCAATGAGTTCCGTAGGAAACTCAAAGATTTATACCAAAATACACAAACATTCGACTCAACAAAATTAGACGCACTGTTATCTTCTATTCTTCTCCCAACCCTTTCTGTTACCCAACAAGAAACTTTAGATAAGCAGATCACTAATATGGAAGTCATATCAGCAATAAAATCCCTAAAATTGCATAAACGCCCAGGCCCTGATGGATGCTCAGCCACATTTTATAAACACTTTACTACACTACTAGCCCCACTTATGACAAACGCATTTAATTCTCTATTAGAAGGCTGTGCCTTTAACGCGGAATCCCTACTAGCTTCAATATCCATGATTCCAAAACCGCATGCAGATGACACGTCATGGTCCAATTACAGACCAATCTCAATCCTTAATATAGACATAAAAATATTAGCAAAGATTCTATCTAATAGACTTAATCCAATTATTGGCACATTAATTCATAAAGACCAAACGGGTTTCATACCTTTCAGACAAGCAGGTGATAACATACGGCGTGCTACCCTACTGGCTCATATAGCCAGGTCTCGCAAAATCCCTGCCTGTTTCCTCTCTATCGATATACAAAAGGTGTTTGACACTCTGTCATGGTCTTATCTTAAAGCCATTCTTCATAAATGGGGATTTGGTGAGCGGTTCCAGGGATGGATTTCCTCTCTTTATCATAATCCAAAAGCGTATATAACCTATTCAGGTTACCGCTCAGACCCCTTTAATATTGAAAGAGGAACCAGGCAGGGATGTCCATTATCCCCTCTTCTATTCTCCTTGGCTATTGAGCCCCTAGCTCAACTTATTAGATCCAATATAAATATAAAAGGACTTGAATTAGGTGGTCACCAACATAAGTTATGTTTATTTGCCGATGACGTCTTAGTATTTCTTACTTCGCCCCTACTATCAGCTCCAAACCTCATTGAAATTCTTACAAAATTCGGTAAAATATCTGGTCTTAAGATAAATCAGCAAAAATCAAAAGCCCTAAATATATCGTTATCACCTGATTTACAGAAACAGTTACAAGACTCCCTTCCATTTACATGGTCAACAACACATTTACCATATTTAGGGATCTCACTAACGGCTAATCCAGCTGACCTATACTCTGCAAATTATCCTCCCATGCTAACTCAATTATCAACCTTACTGAGAAAATGGTCTTCTTTACCGTTAGCATGGATGGGTAGAATCACAGTAGTAAAAATGTCCATATTGCCTAAAATCCTATACCTGTTCCGTGTACTTCCTATAAACGTTCCGGCTTATTTTTTCCGAATACTACAACGCAAATCAGCCCAATTTATTTGGGGCAAACTTAAACCACGATTACCACAAAATACACTACATATGGCCCGAACCTGTGGAGGTTTGGGTGTTCCAAATTTCTCAAAATACTATTATGCTTCTCAATTAGCACAAATTATTAAATACCATGCCACTAAAGAAATCCCTCTTTGGGTAACTATAGAATCGGTGGAATGTGATCCACTTTCTATATCAAATCTGTTATGGCTTTCACCACCCCAACGACATTCAATAACAAATCTAGTCACAAAACATAGTCTCTCAATATGGGATAGACTTAAATTCCGTTTTGGTCTCCAATCTCCACTAAACCCTCTCCTCTCCTTTCTAAACAACCCCTCCTTCTACCCAGCTTGGACTTTACCTTCCTCCTTTAAAGCTTGGATAAATGTGGGTCTTACACGAGTTCATCACTTCTACGACTCTGATAAACTTATTTCATTTCCTACAATAAGCAAGACACACAACGTACCCAGTAATGAAACATTTAGATTCTTACAAATTAAAAACTTTTTATCCCAAAACATCCCCACAAACTTGACAACTCCAGAATATACTTCATTTGAACGATCATGTATGTCAGATCCACACAGACGAGGACTTATCTCTGACATATATGCTCAACTACTTTCACAAACAAATTCATCTCCCCCGTCTTATACTACCAAATGGGAAGCTGATTTAAACCTTCCTCCAGACTCACTGGATTGGTCACAAATCTGGCAATCTACAAAATCAGCCACACCCAACATAGTTGCCCTAGAAACAAATTATAAAGTTCTTACCAGGTGGTATTTAGTGCCAGCACGTATATCAAAATACCTTCCCCAATACCCCCCTCACTGTTTTCGCGGATGCAGCGACATTGGTACTCATCTGCATATTTGGTGGACTTGTCCAATAGTCCAAACATATTGGTCAAAAATATTTCAAATTCTCTCTACAATGTTTGAAACCACATTACAACCGGATCCATTGGTAGCCCTCCTAAATAATAAGCCACGAAACATAACTCAACGTCAATTTAAACTTTTACTATATGTCACAACAGCTGCAAAACAATCGATAGCAAAAGCCTGGAAAACCAATAGGCTTTGTGACATATCTGTAAAACAACGTGTAACTCAAGCAATGATCCATGCTAAAATGGAGGCAATCATACTTGATAAACTGGACAAATTTGAATCTCTTTGGCTTCCATGGATAACACACATACTACCACCGGATTTGAACTATTCACTTCTTTTACCCTAATGAGATCTACCACCTTCACGGTCTATACTATTACATGTTCCCATAAATATTTAACACTCGCTTCTCTCTGGAGACCCCAAATTCCCTCCATAACCATTTCAGATCCCACCACATATTCCCACTTATTAAATTTTATTTTTAGTGATGTATAATAATAAAATATGTCTTTATCTATTTCTATTAAATTATTATTTGGTTAGGCAAACTATGTCTTTTTCGGATGCAAACTATCTATACCTTTGATGGGGATGCTTTGGAGGGACACCCATATACCGGGATATGCCGGGCCAAATAGCCGGACCTTGGCCCTGGTTGTTTGGGTGTCTCTCTAGGTCATCTGATTAATACCCAATTTATCTAATTTAGTTGCATTTTATGTCTCACTATTGTGACATATTGTATTTTTTTTATATATATATTTATCTACTTACTTATTTATTTATTTTTCCAATTACAAAAGCTCTATTAATTATTATAACCATATAATTCAGATATGTACACTGGATAATAGATTTTCTTACTGATTTCTACAAGATAACTTAAGTATTATTATTCTAAGTTATTATTGAGAAGTTCCTTTGCCTCATATTTTGTAACCTTACATACATTTAAAACCAGTACTGTAAAATTGTATTGTTGTATTCTCAATAAATTATTTGAAAAGAAAACATTAAATACAATAAAATGTGATATTAAAGGATAAAAATCTTACCTTCATATACGCCTTCTGCAGGACCTGTATGATGGCAGAACAGGTCTCTGGGATAATGATCCCCAGAGCCTGGGGGGAGATGCCTGTCGAGAACTTCAAGTCCTGCAGACTTCTCCCTGTCACCAAATACTGCAGGGTAGCGACCAACCTCTGCTCCGGAGTGATGGCTTGCCTCATGCAGGTATCCTGCCTGCTAATATAAGGGGTCAGCGAAGCCAACAGACTGTGAAACACGGGGTCCGTCATCCTGAGAAAGTTCCTGAAATCATCAGGATTATTCTCACGGATCTCACGGAGCAAAGGCATATGAGAGAACTGGTCGGGCTGAAGCAACCAATTCTTGGTCCATGAACTCCTCCCCACCCTGTTCATGGACTGGACTTGTGTCAAGGTCAGGACCCCAACACCAAGCCCCCGCACAGCACGAACTCTACGAGGAGTACGTATACGAAACATGGCTAGAAAACGGTCGGCTGCTCAGAACGCAGTAGCAGAACGCACTGAAGAACAGCAAGGCCTGTGAAGAGCGAACTGAAAAACAGTAACGAACTAACAAGAATACAATGACTAATTAAAGTCACGCGGAACTTGCTTGCACGCACTGAAGAGCAGATACAAACCCACAAGCACAAACTGAAAGGCAGAAAACGATCTGAAAGCCACGAGTCTGAAAAAGAGCGAATCGTCTCTCACCAAACTTTTACTAACACGAGATTAGCAAAAGGAGCCCAAAGGGTGCCGCGCTTGGTTCTGAACTGGCCTTTTCTAGTCTCGTCGTACGTGGTGTACGTGACCGCGTGGTTGGCGATCGGAAATTCCGATAACTTTGTGCGACTGTGTGTACGCAAAACAAGTTTGAGCCAACATCCGTCTGAAAAAATCCTAGGATTTTGTTGTCGGAATGTCCGAACAAAGTCCGACCGTGTGTACGGGGCATTAGAAAAAAGTGAAAAATAACTGCGCATCAGAAGAAATTAATAATAATAATATGTGCTGCAGAGTCCTATATGTGACACAAACACACAAAAGTTAGATTAGAAAATTAATGACTCGCGCTTAAAACAAACTACAACGTGTATAGCTGAAAAGTATTCCCAACCTCATTGGAAGCAAAATGTAAGAAAACATGTAAGCATATAATAATATATGACAAAACCGGGTGCAAGGTTTGAAAAGTGATCCAACCTCCCCTTAAGCAAATATAAAAATATATCCAATATGATATGTCAAAACATTAGTGCAAAAACATAAAAGTGAAGGGCTGCAATATATAATGCAAGCAAATGACTAAAATAAAAAAAAATCCATGTACAAAAAACACCCAAAAGTGATGTAATAATACAAAAAAGTCCAATTATATGAAATCCCAGGTGTGTGGGTCCACCACCATAGATGAAGTGCCTGGCCGCTTACCAGAACCCCATGACCCCCCGTTACAGAGGGTCTAAATGGGCTGTGAAATCCTGCTACTCCAGACCGCCAGGGAATCAGGATGGAAGCTGGAATGGGACATCAGGAGCTGTGGTGCAGATGGATGGATCCACAGGGAAAAAGAGGCTCAGCCCTCAGCGAAGTGATATCATCATAAGGGGAAACAGAAGAGGGCTCCAATAGTGTAAAATCAGGTGATAGTTATTAAAAAGAATAGTAAACACTCACATATAAATCAGGAAAAACGTCCTCTGAAGAAAGACAGTCTGTGGCACCGGCCGGATGTTCACAGACAGCCCGTCCTGCTGGAGTTACAACGACAGAGGGAGGTGACGCGATGACACCGTTCAGCCCTACGCTGCGTTTCGCAAGAAAATTACGTCTTCCAGGGGCACCTTGCACCCGGTTTTGTCATATATTATTATATGCTTACATGTTTTCTTACATTTTGCTTCCAATGAGGTTGGGAATACTTTTCAGCTATACACGTTGTAGTTTGTTTTAAGCGCGAGTCATTAATTCTCATCAAGAGACTTTCAGACCTGTTGGGCATCAGGAAGTCTAAAACCACCCCGTATCATCCTCAAGGAGATCCTCAACCAGAGAGATTCAACTGAACCCTCCTGGATATACTTGCAACTCTAAGTTAAGAACAAAAGCAGCACTGGAGCAAGCATATAGTGGCTATTGTGCATGCTTATAACAGCACCGCCAATGATGCCACAGGTTACTCTCCCTATAGTTTGATGTTCGGACCGTAGGCCCGGCTGCCAGTAGACTTGGCCTTCGGCACATCCCTCGACCATACCTTAACAACTTTCCACAGAGGGTATGTGGATCGCCTGCAGAGACGTCTGAAAACCACCTTTGATAAGGCTCAAGCTGCCTCATATGCCTGAGGACAGAGAAACAAAATAAACTTTAACCTTAGGGTACAAGTGCAGGACCTACAGCCGGATGACAAGGTATTGCTGAGAAACCTGGGTGTCCCTGGAAAGCACAAGTTGGCTAACCGCTGAAAGTCACAGCCCTATGTCGTTTGCAAGCATCTGCCCAGACACCCAGTATATCAAATCCGGCCAGAGGGAAGCACAGGCCTGCTGAAGACTTAGCATCACAATCATCTGTTGCCTCTGTCAGAAGCAGTTCATGTGCCACCACAGCCAGATTTACAGTCCACATCCACGGCCTCTCAAAGATCGCGGCCAGTGACTAGATCTCACTCTGTACCACTCTCACTCTGCTGAAGATGAAAACAGCAAGGATGAAGAGAAGATTGTCTGTGGCCATCTCACATGCCAGGGCCTGCCACCCACCCCCACGCTCTTTCTTCTCCTCCCAAGGTGACTGAGAGAGTTGGAAGACCCTCAATCTTCCCTGCTGACAAGAGACCCCTAAGACTTTCCATCCTTCATTGAGGAAGCTGAAGCTGATATGCAGGAAGAAGAAGAGACCAGTGTGCCTGTCACCCCAGAACCTAAAGAACAGCGAGAGCGAAGGGTTATTCACCCGCCCAAAAGACTAACATATGATACTTTGGGTGAAAGCTCTGAGGAGGTCGTTCTCATTGCAAAAAGGACTCTTGAAGAAACTGACCCTTCCACCGCAGATTTGGTGGTGGACAATCCCAACTCACTGTCAGGGCTGGGCTCAGCCCTTCCTTCTCTGAGCTGGCCACTCAGCTGTCGGATAATTGCCAGCTCCTATCTCTCCACAGTTACTCAGCTGTTGATGATATCCTGCTCGTCAGTCCTGCCTACTTAAGCCGTCCAGTCCAGAGGATCTCTGCCTTCGCCTTGGTCAACATCACAGAAACAATCTCCTGCGATCCTGTTCAAGACTTGCTTTGCTGACATCCCTTCTGGCTCCAGATCCTGCTTGCTGTTCCACTACATTGATCCCTGACTTCTGGCTTGGCTGACTATCCGTTCCGGTTACTGAACTTTGGGTATGTTTTGACTACGTTTGTTCTTTTTACTTTTATTATTAAACAAGTGTGATTTAACTGTACTTCTGTCTCGGCCTGATTTCTTGGTTTCTGACACTCAGCCCCTGGCACATCTAGCTGGGCCATTCCAGTTAACCTCCCCTCCTATGCTAATTGGTGGGATGTTCCTCTGCCAGGGTTTTATGCAGATGTAAATTGTATGGTTTCCTGTGCACACTAACCAGTTTTTTTTTTCCGTGTGTATATCAAAAGCATGTAACAAGTCATAGACTCTTTACCCCCTTTGGCGGACCAAAGGTTCTTTGGTGGGGGGAGTGTGTAGCGGGGGCTACTCTATCACCCATGGTCCTGCACCTCCCGCCATTCCTGCCAGCGACCGCCGGACTGAATAGACACTGACACAGGCACTCACTGAGGGAGAGCACGCCTGTCAGTCCCTGTGGGGGATTTCTCCCCCTCCCTCTCCTCTTACTGTGTCCCTATTGGCAGGGAGAGGGAGCCAAGTTGAGTAGCTAAAGACTTAGCCCGGGTTCACACCTATGCGAATTAGATGCGGCTTACGCCGCATCTAATTCGCAGGACATTTTAAAATACATTCATATGAATGCATCTGGTTCACATACGTGCGTTGCATTCGCACTGCGCATTGCACAAAAAATGTGTGCGTTTTCTGGGCATTGCGGTGCGAATTACGAGCCCCTTATCTTCTATGGGAACGCATCTGCTTCGCAGATGCATTGCGTTCTGAACATGGATTTTCTACTTCTCCTCACTACACCTCCCCTTCTCCCCCTCCCTCTCCCTCCCTGCTCACTGATCCTGAGCTAAAACTCAGTGATTCCTTTGAACAGGAGATTTTTATCTCCCCAGTGAAACCTGAGCTTCAATTCGCACCGCACATGTGTGAAACTGGGCTTAAGCTTGTTGGTCTGAGGAGAGATCACCATGAGGCAGGGAGGTGAACAGAGGTGTGAGGAGAGACTACAGGCACCCGCTGAAGAACCATGCAAAGAAGGTTCCAGAGAACATCCAGAGACGGTTGAAGTTTGATAAGGGGGGGCTAACCCGTTCATATGTACCACCTAATATCTCTATTTTGATGTGGAATATCTCTGAAATGATGCGAGATCTAACGTTAAAAACACTTGATCTTACCGGATCTAACGAATATCTATTAGCCTGAATGATTTTTCGCCAGAAAATTTGATAAGGTGGGGCTAACCCGTCCATATGTACCACCTAATATCTCTATTTTGATGTGGAATATCTCTGAAATGATGTGAAATCTAACGTTAAAACCCCTTGATCTTACCGGATAAACGAATATCTATTAGCCTGAATGATTTTTGACTAGAAAATTTGATAAGGGGGGGGCTAACCCGTCCATATGTACCACCTAATATCTCTATTTTGATGTGGAATATCTCTGAAATGATGTGAGATCTAACGTTAAAAACACTTGATCTTACCGGATCTAATGAATATCTATTAGCCTGAATGATTTTTGGCCAGAAAATTTGATAAGGGGGGCTAACCCGTCCATATATACCACCTAATATCTCTATTTTGATGTGGAATATTTCTGAAATTATGTGAGATCTAACATTAAAACCACTTGATCTTACCGGATCTAACATATATCTATTAGCCTGAATGATTTTTGACCAAAAAATTTGATAAGGGGGGGCCAGCCCGTCCATATGTACCACCTAATATCTCTATTTTGATGTGGAATATCTCTGAAATCATGTGAGATCTAACTTTAAAAGCACTTGATCTTACCGGATCTAACGAATATCTATTAGCCTGAATGATTTTTGGCCAGAAAATTTGATAAGGGGGGGCCAGCCCCCCTCATCAATCACTTAATAAGTCTCTAATTATGTGAGATCCAACGTAAAAAAAGGCTTGATCTTACCGGATCTAACGAATATCTATTAGCCTGAATGATTTTTGGCCAGAAAATTTGATAAGGGGGGGCCAGCCCCCCCTCATTAATCACTTAATAAGTCACTAATTATGTGATATCTAACGTTAAAACCACTTGATCTTACAGAATCTAACAAATTGCTTCCAAAATAGCTAATGCCGCGTACACACGGTCGGACTTTCTGTGAAGCTAGGTCCGACGTACTTGCCGCCAGACTTCCGGCGGACTACCGCCGGACTTTCTGAACGGATGGACTTGCCTACACACGACCGGACTTTCTGGAATCCGGTCTTCCCGACGGACTTTCAGAATGAACGGACTTTCCCACACACGGACAAGTCCGTTCATTTTGAACGTGACTCGGGTACGACGGGACTAGAAAAGGAAGTCAATCTTGCCGCTTTTATCGGCCAGATTGAAACCTTGCAAGCCCCGTCGCAGGCATCCCAGGCCCTTAGGTCTGGTATGGAACTTAAAGGGGAACCCCCTACACCGAAAAACCAGCGTGGGGGTCCCCCCAAAATCCATACCAGACCCCGATCTGAGCACGCAGCCCGGCCGGACAGGAAAGGGGGTGGGGACGAGCGAGCGCCCCCCCTCCTGAACCGTACCAGGCCGCATGCCCTCAACATGGGGGGGTGCTTTGGGGGAGGGGCGCCCTGTGGTGCCCCCCCACCACAAAGCACCTTGTCCCCATGTTGATGAGGACAAGGGCCTCTTCCCGACAACCCTGACCGTTGGTTGTCGGGGTCTGCGGGCGAGGGGGCTTATCGGAATCCGGGAGCCCCCTATAATAAGAGGGCCCCCAGATCCCGGCCCCCCACCCTATGTGAATGAGTATGGGGTACATGGTACCCCTACCCATTCACTTAGGGAAAAAGTGTCAATAATAAAACACACTACACAGGTTTTTAAAATAATTTATTAAACAGCTCCGGGGGGGATCTTCCTCCGGCTTCGGGGGTCTTCTTCCGGCTTCGGGGGTCCCTCTTCTCCTGGCGTCCGGTTGGTTCTTCTCCGCTCTCTCCGGCCTCTTCGGCCGGCTCCTCCGCTGTCTTCAGGTAGCTCTCTTGCCAGCGGAGGTCCGGACTTCTGGGCTTCTTGTCTTCTCTTCTCTTCCCCAGATGTTGACACAACGCTCTCTCCGGCTGGATTGGTCTCTGAGGGCTCCGTTGTGACTTATATAGGCGAAATCCCCGCCCCCATATGATGTCACAGTCCCTGGGTATGCTGGGACTGTGACGTTTTAGGGGGCATGGTCAACTCGGTGACCACGCCCCCTGAGAGCCCAGTAGCAAAGAAGGTCACAATGGAGAGTTAAACAGATATACGGTGGGAAGCAGTGGAGGAGCCCGGTTTTTTGGAACGCACAGCTGAAATTTGAAACCATTGGAGGGATCGCACAGAGCAGAGGAACAACAGCAGGATCGGATCGAAAATATCCACCCCAAGCCACTCACTCTGTCGCTTGGTACCCCTGTGGGGGTGATTGTCTCTGGTGAGTGGGGGAGCACGGGGGGGCGAGCACTTCAAGTCACCGTTTGAAATTAACACAGAAGTCACTGCTTAATGTTCCTGAGTCTGAAAAACTGCACATTTATTGAAGTTTGCTCATTATACTATTTGGCTAGAGAAACTCTCTGGTTCTTTATTTGGATCATTACGTTTTAAGAGCCTTACCAATATCTGCTGATATATATACAAGGCTGAAAAAATTTTATGTCTGATTTTATGGGATTTGTAATTTACTGTAACTTCGCTAGAGGTCAAAATACTGACATATTAATTAATATCTCTGGGAGCCATATACTTGCTCTGGTATCGACACTTAATATTTAATATATTTGTTTTCACTTAAAATGACATTGGTCCCTTAGGGGGCGCCATACTGTCACAAAACTTTAGAACTCTGGGGTTAATTTCTTTTAAAAAATTTTTTACAAATTTACTCTCAACTTTTTTTCACTGGTTTAATACACTAAGATTGGTTAACCTTAAGGAGTTTCACCTATCCTTTGGGTTTTTTACACATATGGTTATTTTTCTTTTCTTTTTTGATCACAATGAGGTACACAGTTGTCTTTAATTTTTAGTTTTATTTATTTATATGTATATACTTCACTGAACACAGTTTGTGGTATATGGATTTTATACCCACAATTAATTAATTAATGTGAAACAGGGCAGCGCCATTTCTTTTCCCAAATTATCTATTATACCCACTAAATTAGACCCCTCGGGGAACTAATTAGGGAAAGGCAGCAGCTCTCATACTGTCCAAAGCGCGGATTCTCTTACTTACATTTCCACTATTGCAACCACAATGTTGCATGATTTAGAGTGCGACTTTGAGTGTAGCTTTGATCCAACTTGACACTTTCTGGATCAAAGTTGCATCAAACGTCGCATCAAAGTAGTGTAGGTACCTTATCAAAGTCGTTGATTTTCAAAGTCGCAAAGATGGGAATGGGTGCCATTGAAATCAATGGGCTGTGACTTGTCATGCGATTTTATGTGTTCAAAGTCGCATGACAAGTCGTACTAGTGGACCCCAAAGTTTCACGATTTAGAGTGCAACTTTGATGCAACATTGAGTGCAGCTTTGATCCAACTTTACATTCTCTGGATCAAAGTTGCATCAAAGCATTGCAGGTACCTTTTTAAAGTCGCATGGATGGGAACAGGTACCATTAATATCAATGGGCTGTGACTTGTCATGTGACTTTGGACACATAGTCGCATTACAAGTCACGTTTCCACTATTGTGGCCCCAAAGTTGCATGATTTAGAGTGCGACTTTGAGTGCAGCTTTGATCCAATGTTACACTCTCTGGATCAAAGTCACATCAAAGCATTGCAGGTACCTTTTCAAAGTCGCTGATTTTCAAAGTTGCATATATGAGAATGGTGCCATTGAAATCCATGGCTGTGACTTGTCATGCAACTGTATGTGTTCAAAGTCGCATGACAAGTTGCACTAGTTAAAACAGAGCCTTAGTTTGGTTGCCTGTACTATGATCATTATAGACGGTGAGCAGAGACCCCAGAGCATTCCAGATACACTGACAGTCCCCCCCCCCCCCCAATATCCAGCTCCCTTCTCCTATACTGATTATGTGCACTGCACCTTCTCCCCTGTGTCCTGTGTGGATGCGGCATTTTATTTCTTCATTTTGTCATGAATTAGGATGTACAATGAGAGAACACTGGGTGGGAACCTATGATCAAGGCCTTCTTTAAGGCAGGGCAAAAGGGGCAGCTGCCCTGGGCCCTGTCATTGTCGTGGGGCCCAAAGCAGCTGCCTCATACTTGCCAACTATCCCAGTTTAAATGTCCTTGTCCCTTGAGGTTTTAGTCCTGTTCTGTGTCCTGATATCTCAGTGTAAAGTTCTGTTACTAATGCTGCCCAGCTCTGCCCTATTGTTGTGTACAGATGACTAACCTGTAGACCCTGTGTTTACATGTGAATAACCAACATTGATATGTAAATAGTGGCGGCATTCATATCTAAATAGTGACGGACCAGCACCATTCATATGTAAATAGAGGCAGCATTCATATGTATATCATGCCCCCCTGTGGTCATATCCACCATCACCTATACTGAATGCTTGAAAGTCCTGCCTACAACTGTGGTCGTTAAGCCTACCATCAGCCTGTTCTGCAAAGGTAAGCAAATTAGTGGGGGGTAGGGTAGTGTGGGGTGTGCAGAGGTAGGGAGAGAAGGAATTACAGTTTGGGGTGCACAGGTGAGCAAGCAGGGGATGTATGGAGGTAAGAAAGGTGGGTGCAAAAGATGAGCAGAGGAGGCAGGTAGCAATAAAGGGGTGGAGTGTTGGAGTGGAGAGAATGGGTGAGGTTTGGGGTGCAGAGGTTAGCAGGGGTTTTCGGATGCAAAGGTGTACTGACAGGGTGGATAAGGATACAGGTCACATGTAGGGCAGTCCATTCATTTCAATGAGCTGCTCTATGCGCTACAAATGCGTCCCAAACCCTTTTTCAAAATCACACGGTGCCAAGGCACATGTCAGCATATGCATGAGGGTGTCATTAACAATTAAGGGCACTACTGTGTATCTGCTAAAGGGCAGATACGTTTCTGCAGTGTCAGAAAAGCATGTTCCCGACACACACAAATGTGAACACAGGCTAAATATCTCAGTTACATTGGGGCTTGGTGTAGAATCCTTTCATTCACACTAGTGGCCAGTGTGAAGGCCCCCCTTACATTGGTGGTCAGTGTAAATCCCTCCTTACATTGGTGGTTACTGTGAATGCTTCTATTACATTAGTGATCGGTGTAAACCTCTCTTACATTAGTGGCCAGTGTTGAAACTGCTGTTTATATTGGTAGTCGTTAAGAAAAAATCAGCATTGCCATTGATCACACCCTCCCCTCCACCCAGCACTGCCACTGATCCCAGGAGTCCTAGGATCCCTAGGAGTTTTCTGTCTATTAGACCCCTTTCACACTGGGGGCTGCGTTAGTAGTAAAGCGGTGCTAGTTTTAGCGGTGCTTTACCGCTGTTTAAGTGACGCTTTTCGGCCACTAGCAGGGTGCTTTTAACCCCCAGGAAAGGGTTAAGAAGGGGTTAAAAGCCCCCGTGTTCCCAGCCCTGGCGGGACTGTAGTTCTGGCAAAGAATACAGCTTGCCCATTTCATTGGCTCCCTGCCTTCACCAGAGTCTTTTGGGAGGCAATTAACCTTCTTTGAACGGTTGAGCCAGGAACGAACTCCACTGAGACACGCTATATCCCAGACCTACCAACTACTAGTAGCCCAAACCCCAGATTTCAGACCTCCCTACATAACCAGGTGGGAAAGTAACCTAGGCAGTGCTGTGTCTTGGCCTAGGCGAACAAGGCCCAGGCCTAGGGCGGCACTGTGCGGGGGGGGCGGCAAAAAGCCGCCCCCCCCCCCCCCGAAAATGGCAGCGGCGCCCTCTTCCCGACTCCCGCACAGCAGGGAGTACAGCTTAGCAGTGCAGTACAGTGGCGTCCCGTGTGCCGTCAAGCCGCCCCTCCGTAAAGCTGTGATTCTGTCTCTGATTGGCCCTCTGCTGTGGCCAATCATGGGGAGGAAAACAGCGGTCAGGAAGCTGGGCGACGGCGCAGGGAAACCAATTAGAGCCGCTCTCTCTCTCTTCTCCCTTAGGCTGACAGAAAGGGGAGGGGGGGCGAGCGGGGGAGTTCTCTGGCAAATGGAGCAGCAGATCTGTGACAGGGAGAGGAGAGATGCGGGTTGTCTGTGTATCTCCCCCGCTCGCCCCCCCTCCCCTGACAACCCGCATCTCTCCTCTCCCTGTCACAGATCTGCTGCTCCATTTGCCAGAGAACTCCCCCGCTCGCCCCCCCTCCCCTTTCTGTCAGCCTAAGGGAGAAGAGAGAGAGAGCGGCTCTAATTGGTTTCCCTGCGCCGTCGCCCAGCTTCCTGACCGCTGTTTTCCTCCCCATGATTGGCCACAGCAGAGGGCCAATCAGAAGACTCTGGGGGGCATCATGGGAAAAGTAGCCCCCACAGACATGCTACAGCCCCCAGCATGCATGCACTCTGCTGAGGGGGGGTGTTAGAGGAGAAAAAGAGAGTACTGTGCTGGGGGAAGCCAAAGAGGGAGCCACGCTGTACCCGCACCACCAGAGAGCCACGCTGTACCCACACCACCAGAGAGCCACGCTGTACCCGCACCACCAGAGAGCCACGCTGTACCCGCACCACCAGAGAGCCACGCTGTACCCACACCACCAGAGAGCCACGCTGTACCCGCACCACCAGAGAGCCACGCTGTACCCGCACCACCAGAGAGCCACGCTGTACTCGCACCACCAGAGAGCCACGCTGTACCCGCACCACCAAAGAGCCACGCTGTACCCGCACCACCAGAGAGCCACGCTGTACCCGCACCACCAGAGAGCCACGCTGTACCCACACCACCAAAGAGACACGCTGTACCGGCACCACCAAAGAGCCACGCTGTACCCGCACCACCAGAGAGCCACGCTGTACCCGCACCACCAGAGAGCCACGCTGTACCCGCACCACCAGAGAGCCACGCTGTACCCGCACCACCAGAGAGCCACGCTGTACCCGCACCACCAGAGAGCCACGCTGTACCCGCACCACCAGAGAGCCACGCTGTACCCGCACCACCAGAGAGCCACGCTGTACCCGCACCACCAAAGAGCCACGCTGTACCCGCACCACCAGAGAGCCACGCTGTACCCGCACCACCAAAGAGCCACGCTGTACCCGCACCACCAGAGAGCCACACTGTACCCGCACCACCAAAGAGCCACGCTGTACCCGCACCACCAAAGAGCCACGCTGTACCCGCACCACCAAAGAGCCACGCTGTACCCGCACCACCAGAGAGCCACGCTGTACCCGCACCACCAAAGAGCCACGCTGTACCCGCACCACCAGAGAGCCACGCTGTACCCGCACCACCAGAGAGCCACGCTGTACCCGCACCACCAGAGAGCCACGCTGTACCCGCACCACCAGAGAGCCACGCTGTACCCGCACCACCAGAGAGCCACGCTGTACCCGCACCACCAGAGAGCCACGCTGTACCCGCACCACCAAAGAGCCACGCTGTACCCGCACCACCAGAGAGCCACGCTGTACCCGCACCACCAGAGAGCCACGCTGCACCCGCACCACCAAAGAGCCACGCTGTACCCGCACCACCAAAGAGCCACGCTGTACCCGCACCACCAGAGAGCCACGATGTACCCGCACCACCAGAGAGCCACACTGTACCCGCACCACCAGAGAGCCACGCTGTACCCACACCACCAGAGAGCCACGCTGTACCCGCACCACCAGAGAGCCACGCTGTTCCCGCACCACCAGAGAGCCACGCTGTACCCGCACCACCAGAGAGCCACGCTGTACCCGCACCACCAGAGAGTCACGCTGTACCCGCACCACCAGAGAGCCACGCTGTACCCGCACCACCAGAGAGCCACGCTGTACCCGCATCACCAGAGAGCCCGCTGTACCCGCATCACCAGAGAGCCACGCTGTACCCGCACCACCAGAGAGCCACGCTGTACCCGCACCACCAGAGAGCCACACTGTACCCGCACCACCAGAGAGCCACGCTGTACCCGCACCACCAGAGAGCCACGCTGTACCCGCACCACCAGAGGGGGAGAAAGATGAAGCCACTGCCGGGGTACAGACATGCTACACTACTGACCAGAGTCAGCCTGGGCAACCCAGAGTGAGCGAACGTCCAGCCGGAGGGATCACTGTTGCGGTTTCACTGGGTATGGTAAGAGAGCCTGTTGGCCATTATTCATTACTGTTCCCAGGGACTGAGCCATTAGGAAGTGCCTAACCTGATATCCTCTGGGCCTTGTTGACCGCCACAATGAGCTCCAACGCTGGGCTTCCAGTCAAAAAATTAAGGGGGATGACACAATTTTTACAGCTCCAGGTGACACCAAACCTAGTGATGCCACTGTCCCAGAGCCCACAACAAGTTTCGGCACTGAGCTTCGGTAACTGGCAGCCAGGGTGCGCTAGCGTGGGCACCCAGGACATCTGCCACCCAGGGTCCCACAAGCGGCGATCGGCTTTCCGTAGCAGCCACCACCTCTCTCCCTACTGTCAGCCACACACACTCCTTAGCTCCTCCTCCTTCTCAGCTCCAATGTTCTAGTGTACACAGCCAGGAGGAGAAGGAGCCACAGAGGAGGGACACGACTTCAGTGCAAGAGCCACGCTTCTGCTTTGAGGTCTGTGTATAGTTTACAGTGGAGGGGGACACAGTAACCGGGAAGGGGGCAGATAACAAATGCACACATGGATGAGGGGAGGGGGGGTAAGGGGATATGTGCTGGGTGCTTTGGGAGGGGTCTGATCCTCCCCTCCCAAAGCAACCAGCACATATCCCCTTACCACCAAATGAAAAGATGCTGCATGCCTCTCTGTCCTCTTCCCGCGGCGTCCCTCTGTCCTCCTCCAATGAAGATGACAGGGCGGATCTTTAAAAGAAAGGGGTGTGGCCTTGACAGGAAGGGGTGGGTCATATTTAAATTAGGGGGTGCGCAAGCTCAGTCAGGCCTAGGGCAGCACAAAACCTAAATACACCACTGGACCTAGGTGTGCAATTTAAAGAGAAACAAATAGATCGGCTCTTCCTTTTCGCCCATAAAACTTCTATTTGCGCCAGACACCAGGAAGCGGGATACAAGCTACTATCCCGGTGGTACTATACCCCAGCAAGACTACACAAGATGTTCCCCCGGACTTCTGACCTTTGTTGGAGATGTGGGGAGGAAAACACAATAAAGGGGTATCCAGCGCTGACCCAGAAGGACTCAGGCAATAATAGACTGCTAGCAAACACTAAAGGCTAATTCAATAAAAACCTCAAATAGACATAGATAAATAAAGTGCTGCACAATTCATATGAGTCCATATTATGATAAAACACATTAATAGTGTTGGTGCAAATAAGCAAACAAATTTCAGTGCAGGTGACACACACAGGAAACAGATCTCAAAACAGGTGTCAGTGATCCCTCCACCGCATACAGATGGCCTCTCACCTCCCAAATTCGACCTGAGACAGGTCACATAGCGAGAGTCAGTTTAACTGACACAGCAATCCAGGCAAACACTGCAAACATAGCCGCTCCAGGATGCATCTCAGTCAGCATAGTATGGCGTATGAAACGAGATAACAAAAGCGATCTAATGCTCTCTGTATGTTCAGTTTTTATTGAGTATATAAAATTGAGTATATTTATGTAGTTGCACTTACATAAAGTGGCACTCAGATCCGAGTGCCGGCAGGCAAATGAAAGTGATGGCAGACGAGATGGCCGCGGGTGACGTCATGCGAACACCTGACCCCCGTATGCGTTACGTCCGTGGGCGGGACTTCATCAGCGTGGGGCAGGGTCCGGGCCATCTGTGTGCACCCTGCCCCCTGTCATTAACTGCTGCATGATCTTCAGCTTCCCTGTGTATACCTAAATTCCTGTTGTCTTGGATTACCTGTTATCAACCCGGCTTGCCTTGACCCTTCTGATCTGCATATGGCCCAGCTTGACCCTTAGCTTGTTCCTGTTTACTCTGCTTCTGCCTGCTGCCCTGTGTATGATCCCTGGCTTGTTCTAGTGACTCCGCTTCTGCTTGCTGTTCTGTGTATGAATTCCGGCCTGGCTCCTGACTCTGCTTCTGGTTCTCCCTGCTGCACGGTCTCATCTGGTACTTCCGAGGTACTCCTGCCAAGCAATCTACCCTGCTCTTCAGCTGCTTTCCAGCGGACTTCTCTTCTCCACCTCAGCCAGTCGCAGTTGGCAACCCCTGCCTCTTTGAGTATAGCACTCCCTGTGCCACCTTCAGGGGGCGTTCTGCACTTAGTCTCAAGGGAAGCCCCCCCAGCACTTCAGCCTCTGATCAGGTACGTGACAGACAGTGTCACTGATGCATGCATTGTCACTGCTCACCATCCTTGTGGCCTCCTCAAATGGTGACAGGACAGTGCATGCATACTTGATCAGTAGCCACTGGCGTGGCAAAATAAAGCCAAGCTTTCCTGACCCTGTCCTGGTGCCATGCTCGCACAGGTACTCATTGATGGCCCTCTGCTGTGTGTGCAGCTGCTGCAGCATTGCCAACATTAAGTTCCACCTGGTGGGCATGTCACAAATGAGGCGGTTGGTGGGCAGGTTGCATTCCCTTTGAATGTCAGCCAGCCGAGCACTGGCATTGTATGACCGGCGGAAATGACCACAGACTTTTTTGGCCTGCCTCAGGAGATCCTGTATGCCTGGGTACCTGCTAAAGAACCAATCCACCACCAAATTCAGGAAGCGTGCCAAACATGGGTCAAACGTCCATGTCGGAAGGGCGGAGAGATGGTTGGTGCCATTGTCATATACAACCATTCCTGGCTAAAGCTGGCATGGCATCAACCACCTCTGAGCCTGCCCCTGCAGAGCTGACAGAATCTCTGCCCCAGTGTGGCTCCTGTCCCCTAGGCAGACTCAAGCAACGCATGGCATCTTTTAGCCTGACTGCTTGTGTAGCCCCTTGAATGCTTACGGAGCACCTCTGGTTCAGAGGACAAATCTGCAGAAAAGGCCATAGAGGAAGAAGAAGAGGAGGGGGTGGAGGAGAGAGCTGTGGCAGAATCACCACTAGCATTTTGGAGGCGTGGTGGCAGAACAAGCTCCAACAACACAACCCTGTCCTGCATCCTTCCCAGCTGCCAGCAGAGTTACCCAGTGCGCCGTGAAGGCAAGGTAATGTCCCTGCCCATGCCTGCTGGACCATGAGTCAGCGGTAATATGAACCTTACTGCTGACCGCCCTGTCCAACAGGGCCAAAACAATGCCTTCCACATGCCAGTAGAGAGCTGGAATGGCCTTCCGTGAAAAGAAATGGCGTTTTGGAACCTGCCACTGAGGTACAGCACATTCCACAACTTCACGAAAGGGGGCAGAGTCTACCAGCTGAAAAGGCAGCAGTTGCAGTGCTAGCAATTTGGCCGAGCTAGCATTTAGATGCTGAGCATGTGGATGGCTGGGACCGAATTTCTTTTTACGGTTCAGCAACTGGGGTAGGGAAATTTGCCTGCTAAAATTAGATGGTGGTGTACTGCTAGCAGATTGGCTGCAATTACTTGGGAAACCTATTGCTATACCTTCAATCCTCTCAGTGCAGGTTTTTGAGAGGACTGGAGGTATAGTAGGGTTGGAGATCCCAGATGAGGAGCAAGGAGAAGTCCGCCTTTTTCTTTGATGTGGGTCCTTCAAGTGCTGTTGCCCACGGACTGCATGGCAGGTCGTCATATGTCTAGTCAAGCATGTTGTGCCCAAGCGGCTGCTGTTCTGGCCACGATTGATCCCCCCCAACTTGTGAAATGGCGCCAAACTTTAGTACTTAAAAATCTCCATAGGTGACGCATTAAAAATGTTTACAGGTTACATGTTTAGGGTTACAGAGGAGGTCTATTGCTAGAATTATTGCTCTCATTCTAACAATCGCAGCGTATGTAACCTGTGTGTATCTGGCTCTGATACTGGCCAGTGCCTCATCAGCCACTGACCCTCGCATGTCCCTACCTTCTCTCCAATCCACACCTCTCCCTCTGTTCCCAGCAGCCCCCCAGCCACACACCTCTCCCTCTGTTCCCAGCAGCCCCCCACAGCCACACACCTCTCCCTCTGTTCCCAGCAGCCCCCCCAACCGCACACATCCCCCTCTGTTCCCAGCAGCCCCCCCAACCACACACATCTCCCTCTGTTCCCACCAGCAGCCCCCCAATACACACACCTCTCCCTCTGTTCCCAGAAGCTCCCCCCGATCCATACACCTCTCCCTCTGTTCTCAGCACCCCCCCCCCAAATCCACACACCTCTCCCTCTGTTCTCAGCACCCCCACAAAACCACACACCTCTCTCTCTCCCTCTATTTCCAGCACCCCCAATCCACACACCTCTCCCTCTGTTCCCAGTACCCCTCCCCCATCCACACACCTCTCCCTCTGTTCCCAGCACCCCCCATCCACATACCTCTCCCTCTGTTCCCAGCACCCTCCATCTCCACACCTCTCCCTCTGTTCCCAGCAGCCCCCCAGCCAAACACCTCTCCCTCTGTTCCCAGCAGCCCCCCCCCCCAGCCAAACACCTCTCCCTCTGTTCTCAGCAGCCCCCCAACCACACACATCTCCCTCTGTTCCCAGCAGCCCCCCCAACCACACACATCCCCCTCTGTTCCCAGCAGCCCCCCCAAAGACACACATCTCCCTCTGTTCCCAGCAGCCCCCCCCAATACACACACCTCTCCCTCTAATCCCAGAAACTCCACCCGGTCCCTACACCTCTCCCTCTGTTCCCAGCACCCCCCGCCCAATCCACACACGTCTCCCTCTGTTCTCAGCACCCCCCCCCAAAACCACACACCTCTCTCCCTCTATTTCCAGCACCCCCAATCCACACACCTCTCCCTCTGTTCCCAGCACACCTCCCCCATCCACACATCCCTCCCTCTGTTCCCAGCACCCCCCATTGACACACCCCTCCCTCTGTTCCCATTAGCCCCACCATCCACACACCTCTCCCTCTGTTCCCAGCAGCCCCCCAGCCACACACCTCTCCCTCTGTTCCCAGCAGCCCCCCCATCTACACACCTCTCCCTCTGTTCCCAGCAGCCCCCCATCCACACACCTCTTCCTCTGTTCCCAGCAGCCCCCCATCCACACCTCTCTCCCTCTGTTCCCAGCAGCCCCCCCCAATACACACACCTCTCCTTCTGTTCCCAGCACCCCCCATCCACACACCTATCCCTCTGTTCCTAGAAGCCCCCCTCCCCCAATCCATACACCTCTCCCTCTGTTCCCAGCAGCCCCCCCATCCACACCTCTCCCTCTGTTCCCAGCAGCCCCCCCAATACACACACCTCTCCTTCTGTTCCCAGCACCCCCCATCCACACACCTATCCCTCTGTTCCTAGAAGCCCCCCTCCCCCAATCCACACACCTCTCCCTCTGTTCTCAGCACCCCCACAAAACCACACACCTCTCTCTCTCCCTCTATTTCCAGCACCCCCAATCCACACACCTCTCCCTCTGTTCCCAGTACCCCTCCCCCATCCACACACCTCTCCCTCTGTTCCCAGCACCCCCCATCCACATACCTCTCCCTCTGTTCCCAGCACCCTCCATCCACACACCTCTCCCTCTGTTCCCAGCAGCCCCCCAGCCAAACACCTCTCCCTCTGTTCCCAGCAGCCCCCCCGCAGCCAAACACCTCTCCCTCTGTTCTCAGCAGCCCCCCAACCACACACATCTCCCTCTGTTCCCAGCAGCCCCCCCAACCACACACATCCCCTTCTGTTCCCAGCAGCCCCCCCAAAGACACACATCTCCCTCTGTTCCCAGCAGCCCCCCCAATACACACACCTCTCCCTCTAATCCCAGAAACTCCACCCGGTCCCTACACCTCTCCCTCTGTTCCCAGCACCCCCCCCCCCCCGCCCAATCCACACACGTCTCCCTCTGTTCTCAGCACCCCCCCCCCCCAAAAACCACACACCTCTCTCCCTCTATTTCCAGCACCCCCAATCCACACACCTCTCCCTCTGTTCCCAGCACACCTCCCCCATCCACACATCTCTTCCTCTGTTCCCAGCACCCCACCATCCACACACCTCTTCCTCTGTTCCCAGCACTCCCCATTGACACATCCCTCCCTCTGTTCCCAGCAACCCCCATTGACACACCCCTCCCTCTGTTCCCATTAGCCCCACCATCCACACACCTCTCCCTCTGTTCCCAGCAGCCCCCCAGCCACACACCTCTCCCTCTGTTCCCAGCAGCCCCCCCATCTACACACCTCTCCCTCTGTTCCCAGCAGCCCCCCATCCACACACCTCTTCCTCTGTTTCCAGCAGCCACCCATCCACACCTCTCTCCCTCTGTTCCCAGCAGCCCCCCCAATACGCACACCTCTCCTTCTGTTCCCAGCACCCCCCATCCACATACCTATCCCTCTGTTCCTAGAAGCCCCCCTCCCCCAATCCATACACCTCTCCCTCTGTTCCCAGCAGCCCCCCCATCCACACCTCTCCCTCTGTTCCCAGCAGCCCCCCCATCCACATACCTCTCCCTCTGTTACCAGTAGCCCCCCAATACACACACCTCTCCTTCTGTTCCCAGCACCCCCCCATCCACACACCTCTCCCTCTGTTCCCAGTAGCCCCCCAATACACACATCTCTCCTTCTGTTCCCAGCACCCCCCCATCCACACGCCTCTCCCTCTGTTCCCAGAAGCCCCCCTCCCCCAATCCATACACCTCTCCCTCTGTTGCCAGAACCCCCCCATCTACACACCTCTCCCTCTGTTCCCAGCACCCCCCCTTCCACACACCTCTCCCTCTGTTCCCAGAAGCCCCCCCAATCCACACACCTCTCTCTCCCACTGTTCCCAGCAACCCCCTCATCCACACTCCTCCATCTGTTTCCAGCACCCCCCCAACAGGTACAATGAGCTGAGAAAAATGAAGTTCAATAGCCAGTGCTGCTCTTCTGCTTGATTCTGAGCATGCGTGGCACTTTGTGCGTCGGAATTGTGTACACACGATCAGAATTTAGGACAACAGATTTTGTTGTTGGAAAATTTGAGAACCAGTTCTCAAATTTTGTGTGACTGAAATTCCGATGGAAAATGTCCGATGGAGCCTACACACGGTCGGAATTTCCGACAACAAGCTCCTATCAAACATTTTCCGTCGGAAAATCCTATCGTGTATACGGGGCATTAGGGTTATTGTCTTATTATTGCTTGTATAAGTACACTCGCAAATCCTCTTTTCTCTTAGGCTAGGTTTGGCCTAATAAATCCTTTGAAATACCTCAAGGTGTGTCAGTAAGTGCTGGTGCGTGAGGTGTGTCATCTTCAGGTGTGTCATCTTCAGTCTATTACCCTGGAAGGGTAATAGATATAGGATGAAAGTATTGTTGTTGTATAGAGTCATTGATGTTCAGGTTTTATGATGCCCTAGGTTTTAAGGGCTTTTACGTTTCCTACTTGGAAAGGCAGTGTTTTCCTTCCAATCAGGGTCCTTCACTTCATGGAATTGAAGTCGGAGTCGGCCCACAATAACTACCTGGACCTTTAATTGAACTATCGAGCAGTTCAACTTTGTTCCTTTTGCCTTATGTATACCAATACTGCTGTGTTTTTTTCCTTAGCAATGTATTTTTTTTTTTGCAATATTTTGTATTTCTTTTATATTTTGGAAAGAAAAACTTAATAAAAACGATTGAAACAGAAAAAAAAATAGAGGTTTAGGTTACACGACATTGGTAAATATATGTGGAAACCACACTGCTTTATCAAGGCCCTTCTGTATAGTTTTGTACTAAATGTAATCTTTGAGAGTCTCCTTGTTGGAGCATACAGTATGTAGCAATGGATAAATTAAGGACAGACTTGTCAGAAGGCAGCCCATTCCACCTTACCCTACTTACCTTATCCACCACTTCAGGCAGCTCCAGACTTGTCCTCTTCTCCCAGAAGCGCTGGTCTGTCGGAGGTCCCTCAGTGTCATCACATACAATGTAGGGCTATCAGTCTTGTATTTTAAGTGGTGGCAGTGAGTGTGCAATTATGGCCAAGAGCGCCTTAGCGAGGGAACAGGCGCACCACTGGAGGGACCCTGCTAGAGCACAGAGTAGTTAGAGCACTTCTTCCTATTCCAACACTTCTCAACATAATGATAATTTTAAATTCTACCCTTGCAGTGCCTGGCACTGCTATGGTGGGTTGTTTTTCTAATCTCTGGATTTGGGCTTTAGTTTATCTATAGACATTAAAAATCCATTAAATAGCAATATAGACCATCTATAATGCAGTTGAAAAAAAAAACCATAGGCATATTGTTTTAATTTTTTATTCATGTTATATGATACTATAACCATCCACGTCACACTTGTATATTACTGATTATGTAACATTGAATGATCGTTACTGAGAAGATTTGCATGAATGTATGATCACAGAGCAACAAACTAAACAGACTGCAGTGCGTACTGACGTTTTACAACCAGCATAAATTATTATGGAGAAATGATTTTGTTTCATTTTAACAAGTGGCATTTTAATGTTCTGAACAATTACACTAAAGCTGAAGGGTAAGAATTACAGAAGAGCTGAGGTATGTTCCATCATGCAGTGTCATAGGAAAAGACTTCAGTTGGTGCCTGTAACGAAGGATCCCAAGCCAAACAAATTCCACACAAAGGTATTCCTTACATGGAAATTTGGCAACACACAAAGATTTTTTTTTCATTCTGAAGAATGGACTGGCAGGGTGATGTAATCAGTCTAGGAAATTTGTGAGACTTTTTTATAGAAAGCCACCAGTATAGAATAAAGTAAGCAGTCCTTGTGAAAAAAAAATTAAAGGCAATAATATACAGTATGTGTATATATACTGTATATACAGTGCCTTGCAAAAGTATTCACCCCCTTGGCATTTTTCATGTTTTGTTGCCTCACAACCTGGAATTAACATGGATTGTTTGAAGATTTGCATCATTTAATTTACAGAACATGCCCACAACTTTGAAGATGTTTTTTTTTTAAATGTGAAGCAAACAACAAATAGGACAAAATAACAGAAAAAGTCGTAAGTCAATACTTTGTAGAGCCACCTTTTGCGGCTATGACAGCTCCAAGTTGCTTTGGATTAGTCTCTATGAGCTTGCCACATCTTACCACTGGGATTTTTGCCCATTGCCCTTGCAAAGCTGCTCCAGCTCCTTCAAGTTGGATTGTTTGCGCTTGTGAACAGCAATCTTTAAGTCTGACCACAGATTTTCTATTGGATTGAGGTCTGGGCTTTGACTAGGCCATTCTAACACATTTACATGTTTCCCCTTAAACCACTCAAGTGTTGCTTTAGCAGTGTGTTTGGGGTCATTGTCCTGCTGGAAGGTGAAACTCCGTCCTAGCCTCAAATCACACACAGAGTGGTACAAGTTTTGCTCAAGAATATCCCTGTATTTAGCACCATCCATCTTTCCCTCAACCCTGACCAGTTTCCCAGTCCCGACTGCTGAAAAACATCCCCACAGCATGATGCTGCCACCACCATGTTTCACTGCGGGGATGGTGTTCTTTGGGTGATGTGATGTGTTGGGTTTGTGCCAGACATAGTGTTTTCTTTGATGGCCAAAAAGTTAAATTTTAGTCTCATTAGAGCAGAGCACCTTCCTCTATACATTTTGGGAGTCTCCCACATGCCTTTTCGCAGGCTCAAAATGTGCCATTTTGTTTTTTGCTGAAGGTAATGGCTTTCTTCTGGCCACTCCGCCATAAAGCCCAACTCTATGGAGCGTACGGCTTATTTTCTTCCTATGGACAGATACTCCGGTCTCTGCTGTGGAACTCTCCAGCTCCTCCAGGGTTACCTTAGGTCTATGTGCTCCCTCTCTGATTAATGCCCTCCTTGCCCGGTCCATGAGTTTTGGTGTGCGGCTGTCTCTAGGCAGGTTTGCTGTTGTGCCATGTGCTTTCCATTTGGTTATGATAGATTTGATGGTGCTCCTAGGGATCATCAAAGATTTGGATATTTTTTTATAACCTAACCCTAACTTGTACTTCTCAACAACATTGTCCCTTATTTGTTTGGATAGTTCCTTGGTCTTCATGGCAGTGTTTGCTTAGTGGTGCCTCTTGCTTAGGTGTTGCAGCCTCTGGGGCCTTTCAAAAAGGTTTGTATATGTAATGACAGATCATGTGACACTTAGATTGCACAGGTGGACATCATTTCACTAATTATGTGACTTCTGAAGGTAATTGGTTGCACCAGAGCTTTTTTATGGGCTTCATAACAAAGGGGGTGAATACATACGCACATGCCAATTATCAGTTTTTTATTTCTGAAAAATAGTTTTATGTATATATTTTTCTTATTTTACTTCACCAACTTAGACTATTGTGTTCTGATCCATCACATATAATTCAGATTAAAAAAACCATTGAACTAAAGGCTGTAATGTAACAAAATAGGTAAAAAGCCAAGGGGGGTGAATACTTTTGCAAGGCACGGTATACTATGGTGGTGTCACAGGTGAACATTTCATTGAAATATCTCTAAAATCAAGGAGAGTATAAAAAGGACTGTGTCTCAAAAGTAGCGTCTCAATAGCCCCTTAGGGGTTTTTTATTCCTCGTATTAGGGCTGGATCAAAGAGCCGGTGACCGCGAACTCCCCCGACCATGAGATTAGGGACAAATAAGAGCACTGAGGCCAAAGATTGAGAAAGGCAACCTAAAAATAAAAGATAATAATAATATGTATCCTACTATTTGAGGTAAAAAATTATACCAAAGTGTTGAGCATAAAGACATACTACCTGAATCATGCAGTAGTCCATGACTATTGGATAACAGATGTCTATTAACCATTACCAAAACCCTTATACTTCTACTCCAAATAAATCAGACCACACCAGCTTTTGGAGTAACAAAAACAAAGGCCGTAGCAGCCTACTTTATTTTACCATATCTATTTTTATATAAAAATATAAAAATATAGAAACTCTGTCATCGGAAAAAAACAATAAACAAAAAACATCTGTTATACAACCTGTTAAATCAAAAAAGAGCGTTGGTCTGAGCAATAGCTTTAGCAAATCAATCTGATGGCCATAACAACTATGGCACTGCAGCCCTAATCCAAAATCTCCAATAGGCCTCAAGCCGACAAGCTGGCTCAGAGACTGCCGTGACCGCAGTGCCCCATATCACTTCCCGGCTAACCTCCGTTAACCGGGAACCAAAAAACCTCCGGACCCATATCAACGTTGGATCCCCACTCTTACTTTTTAGCCATCTTCCTTCCCTTGCCCAGACCAACGCCCACCGCTGCCACGACATCTTCTCGTCTTTCACCTGTTGACAGAAGAAAAAAAACACAATCCCTTCTACAATACCATTTTCTATTCCTTAGGGAGGGTGGGCAGGAACTTTCCTGGATCTTCTGTTGTCCCACCCAGAGCGGGAACCCCTTTTAAATAGCCCCTCCCCTAGTCCTCCCTCCCCCTCGGCTCCACTGTAGCACCTTAACCTTAACCCTTTCACTGTTACCACTGTCATGGGCGCCCTTTGCATACATCCTTGCATGCTGTTGCTCCAGGCTTTTCTTGACTATTGGATAACAGATGTCTATTAACCATTACCAAAACCCTTATACTTCTACTCCAAATAAATCAGACCACACCAGCTTTTGGAGTAACAAAAACAAAGGCCGTAGCAGCCTACTTTATTTTACCATATCTATTTTTATATAAAAATATAAAAATATAGAAATTCTGTCATCGGAAAAAAACAATAAACAAAAAACATCTGTTATACAACCTGTTAAATCAAAAAAGATCGTTGGTCTGAGCAATAGCTTTAGCAAATCAATCTGATGGCCATAACAACTATGGCACTGCAGCCCTAATCCAAAATCTCCAATAGGCCTCAAGCCGACAAGCTGGCTCAGAGACTGCCGTGACCGCAGTGCCCCATATCACTTCCCGGCTAACCTCCGTTAACCGGGAACCAAAAAACCTCCGGACCCATATCAACGTTGGACCCCACTCTTACTTTTTAGCCATCTTCCTTCCCTTGCCCAGACCAACGCCCGCCACAGCAACCCAACCCACTTACTCTTGGGTGCTCCTCCACACCCGAATAGCTCGCTGTATGCCATCTTATAAGCCTAAAGCCCACAAATCCGTACCCACCTCATTAAGATGGACCCCATCCCGTCTTAAATACCTCCATGTCTCAAATTCCAGTTCACTATGCCGAATTGCCAATCCCCCATTACTGACCACAAATTTACTCACTTCCTTATTGATCTTCCTCCTTGCTCTATTTACACCCTCCACTGACCTGGCCATTCTCCAACACATCCGGGCAACCATGTCCGACCAGACAATGATCATTTTCGGAAATTCTTTCATTAAGCGCCAAACGTCAAATTTAATGTCTCGCGTGATGTCTATCATCGAGCGAATGCCGAGATCATTGCCGCCGACATGTAATACCAGAACATCTGGAGGGCCTTCCCTGTTTGCATAGCGCTGTACCTCCTGAACCAACCTACCCCACAACATCCCTGGTATACCCAACCATTTTATATACACTTCCCGTCTATCAAAACGTAACTGCCTACCCTCAGGCCGAGCGTCTCCCCTCCGTGCCCCCCAACATACATAAGAATGGCCCATAATCCAGACCATACTTGGCGCTGCACCTGAAATTAGAAGAAAACAAACACCATGCTCAACATTGACTAATGCACTACTATACCACCGGCCATAAACGCTGCCTCCCATACATATCCACTAGCAACAAAAACAACCCTGTTCCCTTACAATTTCACGGCCAGTTGCGGTCGCATGTAAGATTGGAATCTGTTAGATTCCCACCGCCCAATCCGTTTTATTAACTCCACATCCATACCCAATCAAGCTGCTTCTGTCGCGGCTCCTATCCTAAATGAATGTGATGAAAAATCCTGCTCCTCCAGCCCCAGCCCATGCAAACATTTTCTAAAAACAGCTACAAACTGAAAACGTGATAACATATTCCCATTTAAATGCATTAAAAAAGGGCCCTGAAAATCTGGCCTAACTTTCAAGAATTCCCTGACTGCGCCCACTGGGCACTGGGGGGATCCCTGAATGGAATAAACTCGCACCATCCTGCCTCTTCCCCCCTGATCCGTCTTAGACTTCCTTAAGAATATCGATACCCCATCCTCTTCAAGTGTAATCTCCTTTACCCCAACTCCCCCTTGCACTTTTTTGGAAGGACTAACTAACTCCCCTATCCTAAATTCACCAAAAAATGCTAACACAAAAGCTACCTTAAACAAAATAACTTCATAAGCAGATGAACAAACCTCCACCAGTTGCTCCACAATACCCCCCAATATCTCAAAAGTTACCGGTCTCCTCGAATCGCGCTTGACCACCGCCCTCCAATAACCCTTTAACGCTGGTCTCACCCAAAAATCCTTGAAGACGTCAGGCTGTCCTTGTAGCTTAAAAAGGAAAGCCAAACCAGCTAGCTGTGTATTAATCACTGACACCGACGCACCCTCGTTCAATTTCCTTGCCACATAATACAGCAACAGCGAACGTACTCCCTGCCCTATAGGCTCCTCCCCCAAAACTTGTACGAAGGACATCCACTCCTGCCATACCTTAGTGTATGCTGCCCAAGTAGCCCCACTTACCGACCGCTTAATCCATCCCTCGACGACGCCAGTGCAATCTCCCACAGCCAGTCTGGACAAGGCACCCCCTGTTGCTCCGCTTCCGGCGCCAACTCTCGGAACCTGTCCCACTGGAAGCGAGACAACGCATCAGCAATTACATTCTCCACCCCCGGTAAGTGAACAGCATGAATGAAAACATTCAGTTGTAAACATCTTAACACTAATGCCCCGTACACACGGTCGGACTTTGTTCGGACATTCCGACAACAAAATCCTAGGATTTTTTCAGACGGATGTTGGCTCAAACTTGTCTTGCATACACACGGTCACACAAAGTTATCGGAAAATCTGATCGTTCTAAACGCGGTGACGTAAAACACGTACGTCGGGACTATAAACGGGGCAGTGGCCAATAGCTTTCATCTCTTTATTTATTCTGAGCATGCGTAGCACTTTGTCCATCGGATTTGTGTACACACGATCGGAATTTCCGACAACGGATTTTGTTGTCGGAAAATTTTATATCCTGCTCTCAAACTTTGTGTGTCGGAAAATCCGATGGAAAATGTCCGATGGAGTCCACACACGGTCGGAATTTCCGACAACACGCTCCGATCGGACATTTTCTATCGGAAAATCCGACCGTGTGTACGGGGCATAAGTGTTGCAGCAGCCTGATCACCGGCGGAGATGACGCCGTGACCCTGTTTATCACTTGCACCACCCCCAGATTGTCCCCATGAAAGCGCACCTTCAGATCCCTGAACGATGCACCCCATAATTCCACCGCCAGAACCACTGGAAACAGTTCCAGCAAAACCAGATTCTTCGTGAAGCCTTCTTTTACCCAAGATTGAGGCCATGGACCTGCGCTCCATTGCCCTTGAAAAAACACCCCAAAACCTGTCGATCCTGCGGCATCGGTAAACAGTTCCAAGTCAAAATTGCTGACTGGTCCTGACATCCAGATTGCCCTACCGTTAAAGGATTCCAGAAAGGTATGCCATACCCTTAGATCCTCCCTATGGGTTTGTACTAAACGTACAAAATGTTTTGGGGATTTGATCCCACTTGTGCTAGCCGCCAGCCGGCGACTAAACACTCTCCCATCGGTAGTATGCGGCAAGCAGAGTTCAGCTTGCCCAACACCGATTGTAACCTTCGCAGTTGTACCTTTTTTAATCCTATCAAACCTGCGACTTCTTTTTTTAAATCCTCCAACTTCTCCTCCGGTAATCTGCATTCCATCAACTCAGAATCTAGTACAATTCCTAAGAACGCGATGACCGAGCAGGGTCCCTCCGTCTTTTTATCTGCCAATGGAATGCCAAATCGTCCTTCTATATGCTGCAATGAAGCCAGTAGCACCGCACAAACTCTAGAAGCGGCCGGGCCTATGCATAAGAAATCATGCAAGTAGTGAATTATCGAATTCACTCCGGATACAGTACCTGACCGCGAGATTGTGTTTCCAGCACGATCCCATCGCGCTGGTTCTCGGCGACAGGGTACTGTGCATGTCGCGCTGGCTCACTCATCGGGAAAGGAAAACTTTGTTTTCCTTCCCCGATGAGTGACAGGCAGTGCTGACAGCTGTCTGGTATGAATCCTGAGGCGGGAACACCGCGCCAAATTTTAAATGAAAAAACCGGCGTGGGTTCCCCCCCCAGGGGCATACCAGGCCCTTAGGTCTGGCATGGATTGTAAGGGGAACCCCCTACGCCGAAAAATTGGCGTGGGGGTCCCCCCCAAATCCATACCAGACCCTTATCCGAGCACGCAGCCCGGCCGGCCAGGAAGGGGGTGGGGACGAGCGTGCGCCCCCCCTCTCCTGAGCCGTACCAGGCCGCAAGCCCTCAACATTGGGGGTGGGTGCCTTGGGGGAGGGGGGCGCCCTGTGGCCCCCCCCACCCCAAAGCACCTTGTCCCCATGTTGATGAGGACAAGGGCCTCTTCCTGACAACCCTGGCCGTTGGTTGTCGGGGTCTGCGGGCGGGAGGCTTATCGGAATCCGGGAGCCCCCTTTAATAAGGGGGCCCCCAGACAGCGGCGACGAGACAGCGGCAGCAGACCGGGCCCCTCGCTGGCAATAGAGCTGGAAGAAGATAGCGGCGGGGCCCGGGAGAAGAGGCCGAACACCGGGAGAAGTCGGTAGGAGACCCCCGAAGTCAGAAGAAGATCCCGGAGCTGACTAATAAATTACTCTTAAAAGCTGGGTATTGTGTTTTTTTTATATTGACACTTTTCCCTAGGTGAATGGGTAGGGGCACCATGTACCCCATACTCATTCACACAGGGTGGGGGGCCGGGATCTGGGGGCCCCCTTATTAAAGGGGGCTCCCGGATTCCGATAAGCCCCCCGCCCGCAGATCCCGACAACCAACGGCCAGGGTTGTCGGGAAGAGGCCCTTGTCCTCATCAACATGGGGACAAGGTGCTTTGGGGTGGGGGGGCCCGCAAGGCGCCCCCCTCCCCCAAGGCACCCACCCCCCCATGTTGAGGGCATGCGGCCTGGTACGGCTCAGGAGGGGGGGGCGCTCGCTCGTCCCCACCCCCCTTCCTGGCCGGCCGGGCTGCGTGCTCGGATAAGGGTCTGGTATGGATTTGGGGGGGACCCCCACGCCAATTTTTCGGCGTAGGGGGTTCCCCTTACAATCCATGCCAGACCTAAGGGCCTGGTATGCTCCTGGGGGGGAACCCACACCGGTTTTTTCATTTAAAATTTGGCGCGGTGTTCCCGCCTCAGGATTCATACCAGACAGCTGTCCGCACTGCCTGTCACTCATCACGGAAGGAAAACTTTGTTTTCCTTTCCCGATGAGTGAGCCATCTCGGCGCTGGCTCCTGCGACGGGGCTCGCAGGTGTCAAATCTTGCCGAGAAATGCGGCGAGATTGACACAATATCGCGGTCACCTACTGTACATCCCTTACCACCCATTCCACGAAGAAGCTGAATTGTTCGAATATCGCACACGATACCGAACAACCCATTGGTAGGCATTGATCTACATAGAATCCACCATTCCAATTGCACCCTAGCAACCGAAAGCTATCCGGGTGAACTGGCAGCAGTCGAAAAGCTGATTCCACATCTGCCTTTGCCATCAATGCCCCTTTTCCATAGTGGCGCACCCACCTTACAGCGGCATCAAATGATGTATACGTCACGGAGCACGCTTCCTGGTCTATGGCATCATTCACGGATCCACCTTTTGGGAAGGATAAATGATGAATGAGCCTGAATTTGTTGGGCTCTTTTTTGGGCACCACTCCCAGAGGTGATACCACCAAATCTGCCATTGGCGCTACTGGAAAAGGGCCACTCATTCTACCCAATGCAACCTCCTTCTGTAGTTTCTCCGAAACCACTTCCGGATGTTGCAGGGCTGACTTTAAATTTTTGGGCACTGGGGGGATCGCCGATAAAGTGCATGGAATCCGAAATCCCACCGCAAAACCCTCTTCTAATAGTAGTGCCGCTTTCCTGTCGGGGTACTTACCTAGAAACGGCCGCATCCTTTCCACTATCACTGGAGTCCTCCCTTTTGTTCCCAGCCTCTCCATGTCGACCTTTTCCTTGCTTAAAACATCTGGAAGATGGATGCGTTCCCCCGCAGCCCGAGCACTCGTGCTTAAACTTACATGTTCCTCCGAACTTACAGGCCCCCCGTGTTATACTGCCAACAAACCCCTTTTTTGTTTCCAGCCGAATGTCCCTGGGCTGAAGGTCCACCGGCTCCCCCCTGAAAAAACTGGTTCGGCGCCCTCGCCGTCGTCATCAAACGCATCCACAGGCTGATGTCTTTATGGTCCCAACGTAGCTCCGGGCGTACCGCTCTCCGCTGCCTAAACTGTTCATCGTACCTTAACCATGCCGTACCGCCATACACTCTATACGCTTCCCCTATCGCGTCCTGATAGCAGAAAAGCACCGAACAGTGCTCCGGTTGCTTCTCCCCTATAACACTCGCCATAATTGCAAATGCTTGCAACCAATTCGTAAATGTCCTGGGTATTAACCTATACCTCCTCTTCTCTTCTCTTCATCCTCCTTTTTGGAATCTTCTGGCTTGACTCTATCGAGGTTGAACTTTTCCAAGGGCAGTAACGAAAATATTTCTACATACTCACCCTTCCATAATTTTTCCCGAACCTCCTGTTTCAGGTGAGCTCCTAATGGCCCTTCGTAGCACACATACATTTCGCAGCGAGCTGCGTCCGCCAACCTAATGATGTCTTTCCTCCCCGCAGCCTCCTGACGGCGCTGCTTTGTCCTTCCCCTGCGCAACTCCACTCGCCAAGGCCTCCTGAGTGGGCAACGCAACCTCGGCTGGAACCGCTGGTGTAGCGGCCCCCCACCCTGTGCTATCCAATTCCTTCCCTGTCTGCTGCACCCAAGCGGCTATCGGGCCCCCCGCCGGCTTCTCTGCAGCCTCCAACCTCTGCACTAGCTCCTTTATTCCTGTTAAAAAATCCAAAAAACCCGGAGCCCCTCCCATCGTAGCAGTTCCTACCATGCTTTCTCCTGACCCTCCAGCCCCAACTCCTGCCATCGCCTCATTATTTAAGCTAGTATTTGAAATAACCTGTGATAACTCACCGGGCTGCATAGGTGTCGCCCCATCAGCCGACCGTCTGCTCTCTCCTGGCCCCATCCTCCTGGGCAGCGGGGCCGCATCCTCCTCCGATCCGGACATCTCTTCTCTCCCGCTCCGACCCGATTCTTCTCCCGCATCAGATGTAGGCCTGCCCGGGATATTGACCGCGGCTGCCACACTATTCGCCATCCTTCCTTTCCTCCGCGCAGCGAAACCTCCTGTGGACTTCTGGACAGCCTTCCCAGGACCGTTGTGGGCTACCGCAGTCCCGCCGGCCTCCGCTCTTGTAGGTGTCATTCCAGTCCTGTTTCTCACCCCATTCTGCCTGTCCCCTGCCGAGGAACTAGAAGGCCCAGGGACCCCTCCAGGCAGTGCTGTGGCAGCGATGGCGGAGCTCCCCGCCGTCATCCTGGGGGTGGGGCTTGCGCTCTCTGCGTGTCTCCGGCTAGTAGGCCTCCCTCTGGACTGTTCCCCTGCCTGGCTCCGCTCCTGTCCCGCCGGGGCCGCACGCCCGCTGACCCGCTCTCTTCCCGCCGCTCGTTTGGCCGGTGGGCCCCCCGGGAGTCTGGCAGACAGACTACCCGGGTGCCGCTGTGCTGACGCCACGCGGTCCGGAGAGAACCGCTCAGGCGGCCGAGAGCGGTGCGCTATGGTGCCGCTTCTCTCTCCCCCACTAGCCTGCAGTGTGGAACCTTGGAGCGCGGCTGCGATTGTCTCCTGCAGCCATTCAGCACCCCGCACCGCCGCTTCATCACGCAACTGGGCCATAAGCCCCTCTAGATCAGCCATGGCACAGCACTAACCCTCCTGTGAACTTTCCTGGATCTTCTGTTGTCCCACCCAGAGCAGGAACCCCTTTTAAATAGCCCCTCCCCTAGTCCTCCCTCCCCCTCGGCTCCACTGTAGCACCTTAACCTTAACCCTTTCACTGTTACCACTGTCATGGGCGCCCTTTGCATACATCCTTGCATGCTGTTGCTCCAGGCTTTTCTAAGTAGGGACATAGAGGCTCTTATAGGGTGTATAGAGATCTTATAAACCTGCCAGTTGACCTATGTAATAAACAGCAGGTAAGCTATATGGTCATCTCAGAATGCATAAAATTTAGACAGTAATTACATGAAAATACATTTATTTCATGTGTCCCCAAAAGGAATCATATGTTACCAAGGAGACACATGAAAGCATTATCAGCAATGTATAAAAGGAGTATATATGTGTTTAGTCTATTCGGTGGACAGGGTGAGAGAGCCGTCCAGCCCAATCCAGCAAATATTCTCCTTGATTTTAAAGATATTTCAATGGAATGTTCACCTGTGACACCACTATAGTATATGTAACTCTACCAGATATTTAATACTGTATCTAGCATAAATACTTTATTGAAAACATATTATGTTCATTGATAGTCAATATTTCTCTATAATGTTATAGACATACAATTTGTTTCCTAACAAAGACCCCTGAGGAAAGGAAATAAATTGAAACGTGTCGGGTGAAGGACAATATTGGGAGTCATGCTTGGATTGTGGTGTTTCTAAACGCAGATTTGTATATATTCCATGCCTCTATGTGAAAATGCTTTTAAACTTATGTTGTTATAGTGGTTGTAAACCCTTTACAACCACTTTAAACTACAGGCAAGCCTATAATTAGGCTTGCCTGTAGCTGCACTGGATATCTCCTAAACCTGCACGGTTTAGGAGATATCCCTGTATTTGCATGTGCCAACGTCATGCGGCACATGCGTACTTATGCCAACTGAAGCAATGGCACGTACGTGCCATTGCTTCAGTTGCACTGTGCCGTTTGCAGCGGCTCCTGCGTGCATGCGCGGGAGTGACATCATCGCGGCTCCGGCCAATCACAGCGCCGGAGCCGTGATACCCGGAAGCAAGCCCCGTGTGACATGTCAGCAGCCTGAGGGGGAGACGAGGACGGCTGCGGGGGCTTCGTTCTCGGGTAAATAATTCATAATTAGCTAGTATGCTATGCATACTAGCTCATTTTTCCTTTATCTTGCAGGGTGTGTTTTTAGTTTTTTTTGCAGGAGGGTTTACTTCCTCTTTAAATAAATACTGTTTGTTACATAAATACACATTTATTCTACATCTTTCTTAATATATAAGTGCGTATAAAGTCCGTTTAGGGGTATTCATTTTGTTTCTCCCAGTAAAAACACAGCTCAGCCACATGTTTTTAACACTCTTCCAACCACAAGTGTAAACATAGCCTAATGGAAATATAAGAAATTATCAGGGGTTGAACTCTTCAGCATGTAAGGGAGCTTGTGATTGGGCAGATGTTGGCACCAAACAATACTAGTCCCGGCCCATTGTTGTTGGGTGGAACCCTTCACCATATTGTGCCTCACTCCTGATCGTAGGCCCACTCATGACATTCCTGGCCATAGGACCTAATATTTGAGAAAAAAAGAATTGTCTACACACAAATACATTTTCTGCACTTTACTTTAACTTTGCAAGATTTCTAGAACATCTGACATCACATTTGTAGGCAGGATGGCTATGGGTTATTTAGATAGTGGCTGACCCAGGCTAGAAAGGGGTTAACGCTGTGCCTTGCTGTTCCTGGACTTTTTGAACTCAGCCTATCTGCCCGGCATTAAAAAAAGGGGGAAGGTCTGGGGCCCTTCAGTCATTCCCGCTAAAAAAGAAGATATGAGTTCTGCAGAGCAGGACTGCTGCACCTTGCAGTTCGTTGGAGGCACCAGGAGGCCTAGAGATTGACCAGTGGCTATAGAGCACCAAACATGGACTTCTACCTTGTGGAGGTATGTCTGGCCAGCCTACTAGAGTTAGATGGGACACTCCATTTTACTGTTCATGTTGGACTGTGTTATTCAGATAATTCAAGTAAAAGTTGCATCAACTCTTCTAAGCCTGGTCTGAAGTCATTTAAAGGGGTGCATGATGGTTCATGGCGTATGAGAACTAGGGTCAGTAAAGCACATGTGGTGTTTGAAGCAAAGCTACTAGAAAAGGTCTACTTGGCAAGTCTAGCATCAGGAGTAATGCAGTTGCTACTGATTACCAAGTACTAGTGCAAGTTACAGCACAGCCAGTCGTGAAGCGTCCTCTGGTAGCAAGGGGGTCAGTGGCAAGTTGGCCCCACCCACACATTCACATTCCAATAGTATTCTTTGGCGTGGAACGCCATTTATAGGAGTAGACATTCTGTAGTCGTCATTCAGAGGCAGACCGCCAGCACATATTTTGATAAGCCATTTTCTCTTTGCACCTGCTCTCTTTGGGAGAACCAGAGAGTTGGGACCACTTCCCCCATGTATAATAAATCCATAGCATTTGGTTTCCATCACTGAGTATAATTAAGGTGCCATGATTGTGGCTTTGCAAATCGTGCAACTTTATCTGAAATCACACGATTTCAAAGCCGCATGTCAGTGCGACTTTGGGTGTGACTTGGAAGACATTTGTGCGGCTTTGTGCACAGATGTCTATGCAACTCGCACCCCAAATTGCCAAAAGTAGTGCCGGAACTACTATTTCAATATGGTATGGCACCGCAAAGTTTGGCACCACACCGATTTGAATAGTGTGACTGCCGGCAATAGGATGAGACTTGTCATGCCATTTGACCTGTCAAATGGCATGACAATTCACTCCAACGTGAACGGGGCTCAGGGCTCAGCCGCCTCAATGCCCCTTCCATAGCTCTGCCCAGCCAGGCACACTCACAGATGACAGACTCGTTCCCAGGTGTACTAATACTCACATCAGAGGAGCCTGGCCTTGCCTGGCCTTGCCTGGCCTAAAAATCTTTTTGCTCTTTCCCTATACCAGACTATATTGGGAACAGAGCCATCTAATGGCAAGCAAGCTAACTGCACCTTGCAACAAGTATACCAAAAATTGTGTGAAGCACTGGCATTTTTTAGATACTACTTGTCTTTATACTATCTGTCTTGCAATTATCTTTCAGCAGAAATTTAGAAAGGGAGCTAATTGCATTTTCTAATATAGCAATAGCTACTAAAAAGCGGTGTTAATTTTGACAGCAAATTTCGATTTAATTTTAGTCATAGTCTTTTGACTAAAATGCCATTTTAGTTTTAATCATATTTTAGTCATCTGAATTGTTTTAGTTTTAGTCATATTTTAGTAGACTAAAATCTCATACATTTTAGTGAACTAAAATCTAATGGGTTTAGTTAAATTGCAATGCATTATTTAAACCTTTCTCTAGAATTTCCAAACTAATTATATACTCCCGGAATCTAAAAATCTAATAATATGTTATTATTTCTGGTATTAAGGTTTGAACATGCATTACAGACACAGATTTAGCCGTTGCGATATATATAACGTCTTTATAAAAAAAAAAAAAAGTTTCAAACAAAAATATTGCTTTTTGACAAACAGAAGTGCAACTACTTCCCGCCCGCCATATAGCAATATGACGGCCGCAAAGTGGTTTCATTATCCTGACTGGAGGTCATATGTTGTCCAACAGGATAAGCCGCTTGTGTGCGCCCGCGGGGGCTAGCAGCGATTCGATCAGTGATGTGGTGTGTCAGTCTGACACACCGCATCTCCGATCTTGGTAAAGAGCCTATAACAATATGGGGTTGAAAGAAAACAATGAGGGCCTCTCCAATTGGGTCCTACCTCTTTCAGAAATATTTAGGATTATTGCGGTACCAAGGGGACATACACAGAGGTATAATAAAAATTCATAAATTTATTCAAAAATAGGATATTAAAAAGTCCAACAAAGGACACAATGTAAACCGTGACATAATAACACAATCACAAGATAATAGTTTACAGCAATGTTAACAAACAGGTTGTATTGGTAGTGCCCACACAAAAAAATGAAGGAGCATAATATTGTACTTGCAGACGTGACCTCTACAGTTTCGCGGTCAAGCCACTTCTTCAGGAGGCCTCTTAGTACATATTCTACAGAATGAGAAAAGTACAATATCAACATTACAAAACAGATCTACAATGAAAAAACATACATGTGTATAGATACATTAATATTGGAGAAGGTAATCTTTGTTTAATATTGCACTCACCAACCTAGGCCCACAAGGGGCTAGAGCGACACTGTGAGACGCCCACAAGGAGGCGTTCCCCCGGGGGCGGACCAGGGGGGCACTTAAAGGTGATGCTATTGTAAAAAATAATAAAGATAAGGTATAAGCAGTTGTAGAGACGGAGTTCTCTAAAAAAGGCAACCACCCATGTGCATCAGGTCAGGATAAAAATGGTGAGGGATAGGGAAAAGGGGGAAGGGAGAAGGGAAATGGGGAAAGGAAAAGAGAAGAAAGGGGAGGGAAGAAGAAAGGAGGGGGGGGGGAAGGGGGAAAAAAAGACAAAGGCAGGGGAGGGGGAAGAAGGGGGAGAGAAGGGAAGGGGAACAAGGGAAGGGAAGCCTGGAAAGCAAGGGGAGGGAAGGAGGGGGATGAGGGGAGAGGGGCGGGGAACGTGGGCAAGGGGGGAGAGACAGAGAAGGGGGGGAACAAAAAAAGGGGGGGGAAGGAAAAAAGGAGGGGGGAAAAAAGGAAGGGAAAGGGAAGGAAAAAGAGAGAGGGGGAGGGGGGGGAAGGGGGAAAAAAAGACAAAGGCAGGGGAGGGGGAAGAAGGGGGAGAGAACCATTGTGGAGCTGCGCGCGTGCGCTGGATAACTTCCAGCGCATGCGCAGTAGTGGAGGATCGGACCCGGAAGAGGCGGCGGCTGACGTCTTCAGCGCCGTTCAATTTCCGGGTTGTGGGCACTTAAGTTTGCAGTCTTGTTTGACTGCTTTGAGAGGCACACACCCAGCACACTATCTCGTCTGAAGGCTTGTAAGTAACTGCTATACGTTCCCTCTGGGGGGACACTATGATACCATCATGTACTATCTCTCTTTCTTTTCTTTTCTACCTTCTTTCCCCCTTCTTTGTCGCCTTTCTCTCTTTCTATCCTCCCCTGTCCATCTCCCTATTCTTTTTTTTGTTTGGAAGCATCTCTCTCCCCCTGGATTACATATGCTCAGCATACTGATATATATTCCATGCTATTTGTCTCTAGAGGTTTTCTGTGGCATACTTGCCCGGCTCCTATGGCCACTGTTCCTTACCATTCACCCTGGGTGTGGATAGCCAGCGAGTCTGCTATAAGTTTTTAACATTACAGCAACGGTGGGTATACATACATTTTTTTATGTCAAAAACCCCCGTCTTTTCAAGCTTTCTTATTTATTCATACTATTCTGGTCAGGTGGTGGGCTCCCTGTTCATTCTTCTCCTTCCCCCCCCTCCCCCCTCTCTCTTTTTCCTTCCCTTTCCCTTCCTTTTTTCCCCCCTCCTTTTTTTCCTTCCCCCCCCCCCTTTTTTTGTCCCCCCCCCCTTCTCTGTCTCTCCCCCCTTGCCCACGTTCCCCGCCCCTCTCCCCTCATCCCCCTCCTTCCCTCCCCTTGCTTTCCAGGCTTCCCTTCCCTTGTTCCCCTTCCCTTCTCTCCCCCTTCTTCCCCCTCCCCTGCCTTTGTCTTTTTTTTCCCCTGCCCCCCCCCCCTCCTTTCTTCTTCCCTCCCCTTTCTTCCCTTTTCCTTTCCCCATTTCCCTTCTCCCTTCCCCCTTTTCCCTATCCCTCACCATTTTTATCCTGACCTGATGCACATGGGTGGTTGCCTTTTTTAGAGAACTCCGTCTCTACAACTGCTTATACCTTATCTTTATTATTTTTTACAATAGCATCACCTTTAAGTGCCCCCCTGGTCCGCCCCGGGGGAACGCCTCCTTGTGGGCGTCTCACAGTGTCGCTCTAGCCCCTTGTGGGCCTAGGTTGGTGAGTGCAATATTAAACAAAGATTACCTTCTCCAATATTAATGTATCTATACACATGTATGTTTTTTCATTGTAGATATGTTTTGTAATGTTGATATTGTACTTTTCTCATTCTGTAGAATATGTACTAAGACGCCTCCTGAAGAAGCGGCTTGACCGCGAAACTGTAGAGGTCACGTCTGCAAGTACCATATTATGCTCCTTCATTTTTTTGTGTGGGCACTACCAATACAACCTGTTTGTTAACATTGCTGTAAACAATTATCTTGTGATTGTGTTATTATGTCACGGTTTACATTGTGTCCTTTGTTAGACTTTTTAATATCCTATTTTTGAATAAATTTATGAATTTTTATTATACCTCTGTGTATGTCCCCTTGGTACCGCAATAATCCTAAATATTTCTGAAAGAGGGAGGACCCAATTGGAGAGGCCCTCATTGTTTTCTTTCAACCCCATATTGTTCTATACATTTAAAGGATAATGGTACCTATAAACGATACAATACCCCTCTTTACCTAATTGGTGGCATACTTTTGAATATGGTAAAGAGCCTATGACGTAGGCTCTTTCCCATGTGATCAGCTGTGTCCAATCACAGCTAGTCACATCGTAAAAAGGAAGTGCCCTTTATTGGCTTTTCCCCTATTCGCGTTCACAAGGCGTGGGTAGAGGAGAGGCGATCAGCTGCTCTCCTGACGGGGGGGGGGTTGTCTGCGCTGATAATCAGCGCATTGATTATCAGCGCAGACCCACCAAGGATGTTCATTAGAGCCCACCAGGGATGCCTACCTGTGCTCACCAGGGATGCAAATCAATGCCCATTGGAGATGCCAATTAGTGCCCATTAGGGATGCCAATCAGTGCCCATCAGTAATGCCTGCCAATGCCTCCTCATCAGTGCTACCTATCAGTGCCATGCGTCAGTGCCCATCAGTGCCACCTATAAGTGCCCATCAGTGCCCATCAGTGCCACATCTCAATGCCCATCAGTGCCACCTATCAGTGCCCATCAGTGCTGCATAATAGTGTCTCATCATCAGTGCCCATCAGTGCCACCTCATCAGTGCCACCCCATCAGTGCCACCTTATCAGTGCCCGTCAGTGCAGCCCATCAGTGAAGGAAAAAAACGTACTTATTTACAAAATGTTATAACGGAAATAAAGAAAGACTTTTTTTTCTTCAAAATTATCGGTCTTTTTTTATTTGTTTAGCAACAAATAAAAACCCTAGTGGTGATCAAATACCAGCAAAAGAAAGCTCTATTTGTGTGAACAAAATTATAAAAATTTTGGTACAGTGTTGCATGACTGCGCAATTGTCATTTAAAATTGTGACAGCGCTGGACGTTAAATTGGCCTGGGAAGGAAGGGGGTAAAAGTGCTCTGTATTGAAGTGGTTATAATACTAAAAAAAAAAAACAAAAACAAGAAACTCTATTGGCTGTAATTAGGAAAAAATATAAGAAAAGCCCTGAAGCCTGTGTGAACCCAGGCTGAAATCACTATGACCAGCCTGGGTTCACACAGGAGCGATGGGAAAACCACATGTGATACAGACAGGAATCACACTGCATTCCTGTTCAAATCGCATGCGATTCTTTGCAGTGCGAGTTTAGCCCATTCATTTTGTAGGTGTGTGCATGAGCTGTGCTGCCCAGGAGAAGTTTGCTAATCAGAGACTGCTGCTGCCATCAATCATACTCTGTGCAAAGCTACATGTGAAGGGACAGTTCTGGAAGCAAGCAGGTGTGTGGGAAAGAAACTGAGCTACTGCTGTTGGATGAACAGATCCCTGCCATAGCTGACCAAAATTGGATGAGCACCTTCTCCCTGGGAGGGTGTGTGTCAGGACCCAGATCTGAACCTGCAACCTCTGCTATGTCTGGTGGTACCTCTTCTTGCTGAGCCACCTGAGATGCTGGAAAGCTCCCTGGACAATTTCTTGGACAGTCTTGCCTTGAACATTTTTTCTGGTGAAACATCCTATTTAAGCAATGCCTTTGCACTACCTATTTGGCAGATTATTGTGCTCTCTCCAGCTAAAATCTCGCTCTTGTCACTCCTGCTGCCATCTGTATCTTCGCTACCACTCATTGCCAGTCTTTGTCTTGTTCCTGGATTACACTTCCGCTTGATCCCAACCAGCGCTCACTTGTTACCAACCTTTGGCTTGTTTACTGACTCTGCTTCTGCTTGATCCCTACCTGCTATATCTGCTACTGGACCCCGGCTTGCTCACCTCCTGGTGTGGTGATATTTAGAACCATGACTTGGTACTAACATGCAGCAAAACCCATTTCCACTATCAGGAGCTCTGGTGAATACCGGTTAGCGCTTAGATCCTGCAACGCAGGTGAGCCCATCTCATCCGCCAGGGTGACCTGCTTGTATACTTTACTGCTGGTCAGTGGCAGCCACTCTACTGCTATAACTACTGGTCTCTGAGACTGACCCCTGAATGTGACACTGTGATTTGGATGCCTGGTGAGGTCAGACTGTACTAGAGAGCACTTGAAAGGAAGAAAAAGAGGAACTGTCTCAGCAGGATTGAAAGAGAGTGATTATCAACAACTTCTATCCCTGTCTGACTTGAACTGGACTTTTTCTAAATCAGGGCACGTGTTCAGAGTCCCAGAAGAGGGCACCTGGTCTGGTAAGAGACTAGCATTGCACAAGTTAAAGCGGAGTTCCCCCCCAAAATGGAACTTCCGCTTTTCTCCCCCCCCCCCCCTCCGGTGTCACATTTGGAACCTTTCAGGGGGGTGGGGAGAGCAAATACCTGTCTGATACAGGTATTTTGCTCCCACTTCCGGGCATAGATACCCGTGCCACCCGAGGGTATCTACGCCACTTCCCGTCCCCCCACACAGGTCCCCCGACACACAGGTCCCAGAAAACAGCAGGGACCAGTGGGATAGCGCAGCGCGAGTCGCCCACGCGCAGTAGGGAACCAGGAAGTGAAGCCGCAAGGCTTCACTTCCTGATTCCCTTACCGAGGATGGCGGCGGCAGCACCCGACAGCCGAGGGACAGATCGGCTTCGGGTGCCGACATCACGGGCGCCCTGGACAGGTAAGTGTCCATATTTTGAAAATCAGCAGCTGCAGTATTTGTAGCTACTGACTTAAAAAAAACAAAACAGTGGAACTCCGATTTAATCTGATGTTTGCTGGGAACCGTGCTTTCTTCAAGGGCCCCAAATTGTCAGCCAACAACTTTTTTCAGTCACTGGCCAGTGGGAAGAAACTGGGACTGTTATAGCAAGCTAGGACTGTCTTTGTATATTGTTGCTCGTGCAGCAGCGCCCCCAGCCCCCCTAAAACTTACCTGAGCCCGATATTGATCCAGCAATGTGCACGAGAGCCTCGGCCCTCCTGGGTTTCCCCCTCCTCATTGGCTCCTGCTCCTGCTACTGTCAATCACAGTCTGTGTGCCAATGAGGAGAGAGCGAGGGTGGGGCCAAGCCGCGCTCCGTACGTGAATGGACACACAGAACAGTGAGCCTGGTTGGCTTCCCCCATAGCAAGCTGTTTGTTATAGGGGCAATAGGCAGGAGAGAGGGGCCAGGAGTGCCGGTGGGGAACCCGAGAAGAGGAGGAGTGGGGCTGCTCTGTGCAAAACCACTGCACAGAGCAGGAAGATATAACATGTTTGTTATTTAAAAAAAAAACTGAACCTTTAACCACATGCTGTCCATGGACGTCCTCACAGAATGGCGCTCCCGCGCGCCCCCTGGGGCGCGCACCCGGGAACATCCGTGACCGCCGACGGAGCATCACTTGTAAACAAACCAGCGTCATGTCATGATGCCGGTTCCTCCCTCTCCTCTCTGTACCGATCGGTACAGTGTGAAAGGAGAGAAGGAGAGATTGTTTGCAGCGCTGTGGGCTCTACAGATCCAGCCCACAGCGCTGCTCAGTGCCCATACTCTGCAATACTATGCAATACTTTGCAATACTCTGCAACACTATGCCACACTATGCAATACTCTGCCAATACTCGCCAATACTCTGCAATCAATTTTAACAGAAACAAAGAATTTTTTTTTACCGAATTTTCAGTCTTTTTTGATTTATAGCGCAAAAAATAAAAAACCCAGCGGTGATTAAATACCACCAAAAGAAAGCTCTATTTGTGTGAAAAAGGACAAACATTTCAAATGGGTACAGTGTTGCATGACTGAGTAATTGTCATTCAAAGTGTGAGAGCACCGAAAGCTGAAAATTGGTCTGCTTAGGACGGGGATTTAAGTGCCCAGTGGTCAAGTGGTTAATATCACTTTAAATGCAACTCAGAGTAATGTCTTATCGACTGTTTGTTTAAAACTACTTCCGGACTGCCCCATAGCAGATATACTGTTACAGGGCAGCCCTCCCGTGTAGAATAATGTATATATATATACGTGACCCTGCACTTTCGCCTGGGGGCACGCCACCGCTGCTGTGTTTACTCACAGCAGAAGCAGGACCTGCGGGTGCCGGGCGATGGATGTCTGCCATCACCCGTCGATTGTAGGGCAGAGACACAGAATGGAGCTTTTCCTATGTAAACAAGGCAGAGCTCCATTCTGTCAGGGGGGAACGGATGGATTTTGTGTCCCTGCAACGCAGTGAAAAAAAACCATCACTTCCCTTAGTAACTGCCGCACATACAGTACACAAAAACACTGGCTAGGCACACAGTTAACTCTTTAATTGCCCTAGATGTTTAACCCCTTCCCAGCCAGTGTCATTAGTACAGTAACAGTGCATATTTTTAGCCCTGATCACTATATTAGTGTCACTGGTTCCCACAATAGTGTGAAAAGTGTAAAAAGTGTGAAAAGTGTCAGTGTTCGATTGTCCGCTGCAATACCGCAGTCCCGCTATGAGTCAATGATCGCCACCATTACTAGTATATAATAAATAAATAAAAATTTCAGTAGATATACCATAGTTTGTAGACTTTTGTACGTTTGTAGAATTTTTTTTACCTAAAATATGTAGCAGAATACATATTGGCCTAAATTTTAGAAGAAATTTAATTTTTAAATTTTTTTTATTGGATATGTTTTATAGCAGAAAGTAAAAAATCTCGTTTGGTTTTTTTTCAAAATTGTCTGTCTTTTTTGTTTATAGCACAAAAAAAAATGCAGCAGTGATCAAATACCACCAAACGAAAGTGCAATTTTTAGTTAAAAAATAACATAAGTTTTATTTGGGTACAGCATTGCATGACTGCAAAATTGTCAGTTAAAGTAACGCAGTGCCATGTCGTCATAAAAAGTGGCCTGGTCATGAAGGGGGGTAAATCTTCTGGAGGTCAAGTGGATAAGCGCACTTGCTAATCTTCTCTTCGCTTAGGCTATGCTTGGTCTAATAAATTTGAGGTGTGTTGGTAAGTGTTGCATGAGGGAGGTGTGTCATCTGTAGCAGTGTAGAGAAATCACAAAAAAAATCAGCGGCTCCTCTGGGGGTACTGCTACATAATGTGTTTGGATTAATGCATAGCTCCTAACTGTCCCTGATTTTGAGGGACTATCCCTGATTTGGAGCAATGTCCCTGTGCCCCTCATTTTAGTCTGATCTATATAGATGTATATAAAATGCACTTTTTATCTATCAAAAAGTGTTTCCTGACAGGCTCCATGGCAGCATACGTGTGGGTAGGCTCCGCCTCCATAACTACCCAATAGGACCCCCTCTCCCATAAATCTTTGCTCTAGGCTGCTATCCATGTTCCTTTTTTGTCCTCCTCCGTAGGACCAGGTGTTGGTTCTCCTACCTGAAGATAAACCTCCCTACGATCGATGATGCCGAGTGCCAAAGATTCCTCCGATAGGCCCTGACTGTTAAGCAGGGTATGGAGTGTATAGCAGAGTAGCGCTGAAGATTGGATCGGTTCATCTATGTGCGCACGGTCTGTTTGCCTAATGTTTCAGGCGACCATTATCTGCTGCCAAGTCCGGTGTGTGTGTGTGTATGGATGGCGTTCCTCGGCCAGGTGATCGTAGGTGGAGGGGTAAGTTTTTTACATTCATTCACATATGGCAGCAGTGTTTATGTGTATCATACCTCTGTGTGTTTTTTTCCTGCTTCCTGGTGTCCTAGATTGGCGCTGACGCTCTCTGCGATCCAGCAGCCGCTCTCTCTGTGACTTCCGGGTACCGGCGTACGTTCTGCGCATGCGCGGACCCAATACGAAGGCTTGGTTCGCGCATGTGCGCGAGCGTCTCGCGTCTGACGTCGGCGATGACGTCACGGGCGCCACTTTTAAAAGCTGTGGAAAGCTTTCAGAGCCCTGGGAATGATCGTGGGGGATACGGCGACTTCCCGGGGCTACTATCTTGGCGGTTCAAGGTAAGACAATCTCTATTGTCTGGGGTGGAGGTCTGTTGTCAGTCAGCTGAATCTGTGAATCTGTCTCTGCAGCTTCCTATTGTATTGATACTATGGACTCCTCACTGCCTCCTAGTGGCCAGCCCGCTTGTAGCAGGTATGTTTGCAGTTTTGCTTTTCTGCCTGTACAAGGATTTAGAGTAGGATTTTAGGACACCAGCTGATTTCTTTCTCTATCTTCTTTGTGTTTCTTTCCTCACAGCCCTACTAGGTCTGATCCACACCGTAGTTCCCATAAAGGAAGTGGATCATCAAAATCACACCACCGGCAATCTTCCTCCAGGTCTAGCCATCATAGATCTCCTTCCAGATCTGAACAGCGCAATAAAAATCCTTCTCACCCCCCTTCATCTCACTCTAGAGAGAGTTCAGGAAAATCATGCTGGGGATGTAGGATGCCTGTTCCAACAGATAAATCTCTCTGTGATCACTGCTTCTCTAAAGCTGCAGATGAGAGGGATGGTGCAGACCAGCGTTTGGAATCTATGGTGAGGCGGGTTGTGAAAGAATCTCTACAGGAGAGAGAGGCCCAGCAGCCCCGTGATTCCCCATCAGACCCATTATGCCCTCCAGTGGGTGAAGGTTCTGTGCATGAGACATGGGAATCTTCCCAGCCAAGTCACCCTTCTGCTCCTGTTTCAGACAGTGAATCGGATCTGGAAGATCCTGGCGTGGGGTTTGAGTATGCTTTAGTTCCTTCTTTGGTGAAGGCAGTTAAAGAGGCCCTGAAGTGGGAAGATCCAGTTACTTCCCCCCCAAAACAGAGGAAGTTTTTCAAGCAGCTCAATAAGGAGCGACAGTATTTTCCTTTTCTCTCTGAGCTGGGTGAAGTCATTTCTGAGGAATGGAGCAAAATGGACAAGAAAAGTTCCATGCAGTCAAAGGTCTTGAAACTATATCCTTTTAAGGAAGAGGAAGTAAAGCACCTTGAATCAGCCCCATTAGTGGATGCAGCTTTAATGAGACTAGCAAGATATGTAACGCTTCCCTTGGAAGACACTGTATCTTTTAAAGATCCTTTGGAAAGGCGAATTGATTCGGATTTAAAGAGGATCTACCTGACGTCAGGAATGGCATGTAAGCCAGTACTTGCGATAGCTGCAGTCTCCAAAGCTTTGGAATCTTGGTCTGATAAGGTGGATGAGTTCTTAAGAGGTATCTCTACTGAAACGGCTAAGGATTCTCCTATCCAAGAGATCAGGCTGGCATCAGCCTTTCTTGGGGAGGCATCTATTGATGTCATCCGCCTGATGTCCCGAGTTATGTTGGCAGCTGTTTCAGCTCGTCGTGCCCTATGGCTCCGTCCGTGGTTGGCGGATCCAGCTTCCAAGCAAGCTTGGTGCCGAATTCCGTTTGAAGGTTCTTCGTTGTTCGGCAATAAGCTCGATAGTGCTATAACCCGGGCCACAAGTGGGAAGTCTGGTTTCCTCCCTCAAGACAGACGCCTACAAAATCAGAAACGCAGTTTTCCTAGAAGACAAAACTCTGATCGCGCTAGGGATGCGCGCAGCTACAGACCTGGTCGCGAGTTCTCTAGATCCTGGAAATCCAGGCAGTCTTCTTTCAAGAAACCCGCAAAAGGGGGTTCCTCTGGCAACCAGGACGCCACAAAGTCCTTTTGAGATTGGGCCCGCTCAGGCATGCCAGGTGGGGGCTCGTCTTCGCCACTTCGGGCATGTCTGGGCGGCCTCAATCCGAGATTACTGGACCATCAAGACGGTCTCCTCCGGGCACAAGTGGGTTTTCAGCAATACCCCAAGACTCAGATTTGTTCCCACATCTCTTCCAGGTTCAGAAGAGAAAAAGCAGGTCCTATTAACCTACGTGAGCTGTTTATTGGATCAAGGCGCAGCCGTCCCTGTTCCAGAAAACGAACAAGGCAAAGGCATGTATTCTCCTCTGTTCATGATACAGAAGAAAAACGGGACATGGAGGCCAGTAATAGATTTAACACATCTCAATTCTTTCATCCGAAAAGAAAAGTTCAAAATGGAGTCTTTAATTACGATCCAACAATCAATACATCTGGGAGATTGGATGGTTTCAATCGTTCTGAAAGATGCATACTTTCACGTGCCAGTGGCAAAAGAGTTCCAACAATTCCTCCGCTTTGCGGTAGGCAATCAGCATCTGCAGTTCACATGTCTACCCTTCGGCCTAACAACGTCACCTCGGGGCTTCTCAAAGGTCCTGTTGTCGGTTGTGACTCTACTCCGTATCAAGGGGGTTCGTCTCCACCACTATTTAGACGACCTACTTCTCCTAGCTCAGAACGAAGATCAACTGTTAGAGCACAGGAGCTTAGTCATCTCCACCCTGCAGGAATTCGGGTGGCTTCTGAATCTAGAGAAGAGCCATTTAGAGCCAACACAATCTCTGGTGTTTCTAGGGGCTCACTTCAACACATTGGAAGGCACCATCTCCCTTCCAGAGGAGAAGATTGGAGTGATTCGAGACAGAATACACGCAGCCCTTGCGTCGTCTCACCTCTCCGCTCTCCAATGCCTGAAAGTAATTGGCACAATGACAGCTACCATTCCTATGGTGAAGTGGGCCCAATGGCATACACGACCCTTCCAAAAAGGGTTCCTTCAACAATGGGATTCTTCCAGCCAAGTCCAGCGCATACACCTTACGTCATCCATGAGGATGTCTCTCCTTTGGTGGCTTCAAGGGAAGAATCTGCGCAATCACCATTCAATCATACCCATCTCGTTAACTTCGGATGCCAGCAATCGAGGTTGGGGCGCTCACTGCCTTTCAGAAGTGGCGCAAGGCCAATGGGTTTTCCCTGCTCGAGGGATTGTCTCCAACATTCTGGAGCTGAGGGCCGCCTTTCAGGCACTCCTGTCATTTCGCCATCTCATAGAAGGTTCATCTGTGATGCTAAGGTTGGACAATGCAACTGCGGTGGCTTACATAAAGAAGCAAGGTGGAACTCGCAGCCGGTCTCTGCTACAGGAAGTGGAGCCAATAATGAGCTGGGCTCAGAAGTATTTGTCCAACATCTCGGCAGTTTACATTCCGGGGATCCAGAATGTACAGGCGGACTTCCTCTCGAGAGTGCAAATGGACAACAACGAGTAGTCTCTCCACAGAGAGGTGTTCTCTTCTGACCCTGGGAGTACTTCCAGAGGTCGATCTATTTGCTTCTCCATGCAATCACAAAATGCCCAGATATTATTCGAGGTTCAGAGACCCTCAGGCTTACGGGATAGATGCTCTCTTAGATCATTGGAAGTTTCAGAAGGCTTATGCCTTCCCTCCGGTACCGGTGATTCTGCAATTCCTCCGGAGGCTCAGAACAGAGAAGGTGGAGATCATTGCAGTGATTCCTTTCTGGCCCAACAGGCCGTGGTTTCCTCTGTTATCACACCTGAGTTATCAAGACCCAGTTCCCCTTCCTCTCAGGCCGGATCTACTGTCGCAAGGCTCGACGTTACACCCATGCCCATCTTGCCTACACCTCAGGGTGTGGTTCTTGAGAGGGAAAGGCTTGAATCCCTAGGCTGTCCGGAAGAAGCTATTCCAACTCTTCTTAGTGCCCGGAGGGGAAGTACGAACAGAGTATACGAACGGATATGGTCTAAATTCTCTGATCATATGTCTTCCCGGTCAAATCCGTGTAATTCTCCAGCAGTACAGGACATTCTAAGTTTTCTCCAATCAGGGCTGGACCTATCATTAGCAGTCAGCTCACTAAGAGTGCAAGTTTCAGCCATCTCGGCCTTCACAGGAGTATCTTGGGCTAATCACACATTAGTCCGTCAATTCTTTAAAGGAGCTATCAGGCTTAAACCTCAAAGAAGACCCAGGTTCCCCAAATGGGACCTTCCTATTGTCTTGGATTTTCTCTCCAATCTCGGATCAGATCCTGACAAACCTCTTTCCATGAGAGATCTCACGCTCAAGACCACCTTCTTAGTAGCTGTGACATCGGCTAAAAGAGTGTCAGAGATTAGAAATCTAGGTTCAGAAGAACCTTTCCTAACCTTCTTTCCAGATAGGGTAGTGTTGATTACGATGCTTGGATCAAACCCTAAAGTGACATCAGTCTTTCATGAAAATCAAGAGATTGTACTTCCTACTTTCAGAACAATGGACGATCAGGATGTTCATCCACTTGACGTAGGCCACACTCTAAAGCAATATCTGGAGGTCACGGCTCCATTCAGACAAACAGAATTCCTTTTCGTTCTTCTCCATGGTAGAAACAAAGGAAGGCGAGCTTCGGTCAGATCAATTTCTTCTTGGATTGTGCAGACCATTCAGAGGGCATACAAGGCAAAGGGCTTGGCTCCTCCAGAGGCAGTGACAGCTCATTCGACTAGGAGTATCTCGATCTCGTGGGCAGCTTCCCGGCATGTCGCGCCTGAAATCATTTGTAGAGCGGCTTCCTGGTCTTCTATTAACACATTTGTTTCTCATTATTGTGTTGAGCCTGCTGCTCTGTCATCTATTAATTTTGGTTTACAAGTATTGTCGGTTGACAATGTAAAATAAATTTGGTTTCTTTGCTCAAACATTTTTTGCCCGCCCGTGTGTATTTTTGGGCGAGTTATTTCCCACACGTATGCTGCCATGGAGCCTTTCAGGAAAACGGAAAATTTATATCAAATACTTACCGTAATTTTCCTTTCCTGATAGGCTCCATGGCAGCAGGAGTCCCTCCCAAAATGTCTGGAGTAGGCTAGTTACGGAACATGGATAGCAGCCTAGAGCAAAGATTTATGGGAGAGGGGGTCCTATTGGGTAGTTATGGAGGCGGAGCCTACCCACACGTATGCTGCCATGGAGCCTATCAGGAAAGGAAAATTACGGTAAGTATTTGATATAAATTTTCCGTTTTTCCAGCACTAAACCTTTCATCTGATTTTTAAATTGCTGCATTTGTAAATTCCAAAGGCCAATATAAATGAATAGTAGTGGTAAAAAAAGCACTTGTGGGTTTAACCAATCTTGTTTTTTTTTGTACAATTCTCCTTTAAGGGGGCGTGGCAAGGGATGTGTCCTATGCCTGCATGCTTTTGCCGATAGGTGTCCCTCATTCCCATCTCAAAAAGTTGGGAGGTATGCGAATGCATAAATTAGGACCTAATCTCCATCAAGCACAAATCATATGTTAAGGACCAAAAAAATATTAAATAACCTGCATTTCTATATAAAATTCTACACACAAAAATGCAATTCTCAAATTAGGCTTAATGTACACGGGACGTTTTAAAACCTTTCCTGAACGATTTAACTTGACAGATAGTAACCAACGTTTAAAAACGTCCGTTTTGCCGCATTTACATGCCGCGTTTTAAAGCTTTTTTTTTTTTTGCAAATTGTCAAAAATGAAAAACGCCTGTAAACGAATCGTGGCTCAATGCGGGCTACCGCGGGCTACTGCGTTTACAAGCTGTTACAGGCATTTGCCGTTTTAAATGCCTCTGAACGTCCGTCATGAATGCATTTTTTTGCTTTCTAAAAAATGCTTCTAAACTCAACTGCCTAGAAACGACTATAAACGACCCTGTGTACATTTACTGATAAGATAACATTGAGGAGAGTTCAGGAGCTACTGAAAAAAAAACGCCCAACTGCTCCTAAATGGCTGTTTACCAGCAGCAGTGTACATGAAGTCTTACGGCCTCATTCTCACGAGGCGAGTCCACCAGCTCAGCAGGAGATCTCTCCGTTGATCTCCTCTGAGCCGGCGGATGACAGGTCTGCCTCTGCTCACTGAGCGGGGAGGGGCCTGTCAGAGCGCCGCTGATTCCTATTAAGGGATCGGACGAAAACGGACAGCATGTCCGTTTTCATCAGATCTCATCCGATCCGATCCGCCTGGACGGACGTGAAGGTTTCGCCATACGTCTGATTTTAGCGGATCAGATGTCAGGGGACATGGACACCTCTGACATCCGTTGCTCCATAGACCTTCATGGAGCGTCCGTTCAGGTCCGCCTAAAAAACTGACAGGCGGAACTGAACGGTCCATCTGTGTGAAAGGGGCCTTAAGACTTAGATGATATACACATCTAGAAACAAAATAAAACACATTAAATTGCAGTATCCAAATGGAAAAGAGAGCAGGTCTAGCACTATCTAGTATTTGTGTAATAGGAAGTAAAAAACACCATGTGGAGTCCCAGGAGACACTACTTGATAGAGTAAACCTATTGCACTACACAATGTAACTGCCTTCACCCAAAAGTGAGCGCAACAGCTTACAAGATAGTATAGCCCCAGATCTGGATTTGCGTGAGAATAAAGCAGGCCGTAGACGAGTTGAAAGCTGAGCGAAAATTCTTGTCAATCGTCAGATCATTTGTTTTTCTCATCATTAATGCGCCAGCTGGGATACACAATCTTTGTGCCGCGATCGAACGTGCCTGATCCAACATGCTGGATCTTTTTAGAAAAACAAAACAAATGATGGCACAATCGTATGTGCCATTTGAATTTTTCGATAAACGAAAGTATGGTTTTCAACTCATCTATGGCCGGCCTAAAGGTAAACCACGGAAGGTGTACAGATATCACTATCTGCCTTATCTTGTTGCTGTCAGCGCTGTCACATAGTGATGCTTCATTCATGTTCCTGCACAGCAGTGCAATAAGTTGTGATGCTGTGCGGCGACATGCGGTGCCACCCAGTGCGCTGCGTAAAAATGCAGGCATGCTAAATTTTACTGCAGCCCGCCGCACCGCACATTGTGCTCTGAACAGGGCACATGAAAAAAAACTTTGTGACCTGCATTTATCCAGTGCAGAAAAACGCAGGTCACTGCAAATAGTGTGAATGAGCTATAAATGTTTGCTCCAAAGCTGGTTTTCTTTTAAAGGATAAGTATGGGGCGCAATACGTCCCATTATTGCGCCCCGCTGCGGGGCGTGGGCGGCACGCTCTGTGATTACAGTGTCCTCCAAACACTGCTGATCACAGATTGTGGTAAAGAGCCAATCAGCGTGTCCAATCACAGCTGATCACAGAGGTAGAAAGAAGCTGGCTTTCTGCACTTCTTTCCTCATGCTGACAGCGTGAGGAGAGGAGAAGAGAGGCGATAACTGGCTTGTGTAAAAGGGACATGTACACTGATATTCAGGGCACTGATTATCAGTGTCCTGATTTTCAGTGCAGTCCCAATCTGTGCCCACCAGTGCTGTCAATCAGTGCCAATCAGTGCTGCCAATCAGAGCCCATCAGTGCCTCCTCATCAGTGTCACCTATCAGTGCCGTCTACCAATGCTGCCTATCAACGCCTCCTATAAGTGCCGCCTTCATCAGTGCCCATCAGTGCAGCCTATCAGTGCCCAGCAGTGCCACCTCATCAGTGCTGCTTATCAGTGCAGCCTATCAGTGCCCATAAATGCCCATCAGTGCAGCCTCCTCAGTGCACATCAGTGAAAGAGAAAAATTACCTGTTTGCAAAATTTTATGACAAACTATGAAAAAGTTGTTTTTTTTTTTTTTTTTTTAATTTTCAGTCTTAATTCGTTTATTTAGCAAAAAATATTAAACTCAGCGGCGATTAAATACCACCAAAAGTAAACTTTTTTTGTGTGAAAAAATGATAAAAATTTCCTTTGGGTGCAGTGTTGCATGACCGCCCAATTGTCATTCAAAGTGTGAGAGCGCTGAAAGCTGAAAATTGGCCTGTGCAGGAATGGGGTAAAAGTGCCCAGTAGGCAAGTGGTGAACCCCTTGGTGCCGGCCGTATGCAAATATGTGGCCTCTCGGCGCCTGATCGTTAGCGCGAGGGGCTGCATATTTGTGTGAATTGCTGCCAATACACCTGTACCGAGAGCACGCACGCTGTGCACTCCCGCAACAGTTACCATCGCTTAACAGAAGCTCGCGTGATCTTAAGCCCCGCCCCACCTCTCTGCGTCATAAACCTCTGGCCTCAGGACCGGGAGGCGCCAGGGCTAGGAGGTTAAATACAACGTTACTGCCCCACAGCACCTTTACTGACTTAAATCATCATATAAGAACCTAAAAGAGATCATATCATTTAAAAAATATTTAAACATAGCCAACCTAAATGAAAATTGTACAGCCATGTGGGTTGAGGGTCTGTGGGATGTCTGTTCTGAGTGGAGATGTTTGTTTTTTGTAGGTTTCTCTATGATTGATAACTGAATTGGGTACTGTAGACAAAAGGTTTTGTAGAGACTTGGAGGGGGTGAAGTCTCCCACCCTGGGTCTACGTTTTGATGGTGACCAGCACCTGCTGATTGTGCAGGCGTACACAGGCCTTATGGCACACCTCCCAACAATTTGAGATGGAAATGAGGGACACCTACTAGCAAACGTATGCATAGGACAGCCCCCCCCCCCCCCCGCCACACCGCCTTAAAGGAGAAATAACCAAAAAAAAGATTAAATAAATTCACAAAGGCTTTTTATTTACCACTACTGTTGTGTTACACTATGTGATTTATTATGCTCTGTGTCTTTAAGATTTGTTCCCTCTGTCTATCTGAACTCTTTCTCTCACCGTAGTTCTGTATATTCTCCTCCCCTTCCTCTCTCTGATTCATTGTGCACAGTATACCTCATTGCTGTAACATCTTACATGTGGCTTACAACTGCAACGTTTTTCTACCTATGAATATCCATCATTAAACGGAACATTCGAGAGGATTCATCGTCTGTCTTTCCATACAGTGAGTTATTCATTGAGTTAAGCTGCCTGAATTGATGCAAGGGATAAATAGATCACCAGGTCATGTAAGCTCTATGTGAAGCTGAAGATAACATTTATAGCCTTGTAGTTGAGTCAGAACAGTAGAAAAACGGAGTTCCACAGCCTAATTACAAGATTTCTGCATATAGTACTGTTACAGACAAGATTTACTGCCCTCATTGCAAGAAAGAATGAGACAGCAGCACATGGAATCTTCATAACCTGAGACCAGGCTGCAGGGTGTCATATTACAGCACACAGATCTTGCCTGCTTATCACTGAGACATTCTCTGCCTGTGTCAGCCATGAGTCACCACAGCTCTCAATGTGAATATACAGCCACTCCAACACAAGACACTGAGCCTACTGACTTACCCAAACGCTCAGTCAAACCCACCTGGAAAGTGATGGAGAATTATGAAGCCTTAAGAACAACTCTCTATCTCTTATGAGCTCTATCAGCTTACCAGTGACAAGTTCATTAATGTCTTACAAAATATGAACACAGAACTTTCACTCGAGGAATTAAAGAATTTCAAGGCTCTTAATCTGGAAAGAGACAGTTTTATCCAGCAAACCAGATTAAAGGCAGAAGCAAAGTTGAAGCTGATACAGGACACTGCATCTCACAGATCTGTTTCCACCAGACATTCTAAAAGGTCTTCTAGAAGTCATAGTTCAAGATACTCAACACTCAGTGAGCGACTTATTAGTGCCCACGCTGAAGCGGAAGCCAGCAAGGTGCAGGTCGCATATGCAGAAAAAAGAGCAGAGTTGGAAACGGAGTCAGTGCTTCAGACCGCACGTCAAAGAGCAGAGTTGGAAGCTCACACAGCACGTCAAAGAGCAACTATAGAAATCCTAAATGAACAGTGTAAACATGACGCAGCTATGGCAAGGCTAAGAGTTTTAGAGCAAGCTATCAGTGCAGACGAAGGTGCAAGTGAGAAAGACAGCATCAACCTAAACATAGCAGATATGGAAGATCCCCTCAAACGCACTAAAGACTATGTCCTAGTCCTCCTCTCCTGAAATCACTTGGGATGCGTTTAAAGCATATACGAGGGGACAATACATCTCATCTATTGCCCATATTAAAAAGAAACAATTAAAGGAGACCCAACTACTGCAACAGTCGGTGACAAATCATACCTCTACTTATAGCTCGGACCCCACACCATCTCATTTTGACTCACTTATGGCAGCTCAGAGAGAACTGAATCTTCACTTGACAGAGGTTACACGACTTGAAACTCATAGGGGCAGACAAAGAACCTTTGAACAGGGTGACAAAAATGGTCGGCTGCTGGCCCTATTGGCGCAGAATGACCAACCACTTACGCTTGTCTCCACTCTGCAGACTGCTGATGGGGACATGGTGACGTCACCCTCTGAGGTCTTACAAACGTTTACTGCTTTTTATGAAAAGTTGTATACCTCCACCCTGCCTTCTGACTTTCGGCCTGTGCGGCTACGGGACCTGTTAGATCCCTTGGCGCTAGGCTGGCTGTCAGATCAGGAGCGTGAGACACTAGTTAGGCCATTTACGGCCCTAGAAGTTCTAAATGCCATCCAATCCTTCCCAAGTGGTAAGGCGCCGGGGCCGGATGGCCTTCCGATTGACTTTTATAAGTCGCATGGAGACCTTCTGGCACCCCTGTTGGCCCAGTTATATAATATATGCCTGAAGGATGGCAAACTACCCGACTCCATGTATCTTGCATATCTGACTTTAATACACAAACCCTCTAAAGACCCAACATCCTGCGCCTCGTACCGGCCAATTGCATTGCTAAATAACGACTTTAAAATTTTGACCAAACTACTTGCTCTACGACTATATCCCCTATTGCCTTCAGTCATTGATTCGGACCAAACTGGCTTTATGCCCCATAGATCCACGGATGTCAATCTCAGAAGGTTATATACCAACATACATGCCCAACATCACAACACGGGTTCGAGAACTATAGCCTCACTTGACATAGAAAAGGCTTTTGACACCGTAGAGTGGCCTTTTCTTTGGGAAACATTGCGTAGAATGGGGTTCCCCTTGTTGTTTATTCAATGGCTCCAGGTATTGTACAAATGCCCCACTTCATCGGTAAGACTGGGGGGTGGACTGTCAGCCCCTTTTGGGCTCACCAGAGGAACCTGGCAGGGCTGTCCTCTCTCTCCAGCTTTATTTGCCTTAGCTATTGAACCAGTGGCGGAGGCGCTCCGTACGTCCCCGCATATTAAAGGTCTTCGTATTGGCTTGCTGGAGGAGAGGCTGGCCCTGTACGCGGATGACATGCTACTGTTCCTCAATGATGCTGGCCCGTCCTTACAGGGTGTTCTGAACGTGTTAGACACTTTTGCGGGAGTCACCGGGCTAAAGGTCAACTGGTCCAAATCCATACTTTTTCCGATAGACCAGGCGGCCAAAACCACTTCCTCCCCAGACTGTGCACTAAAATGGGTGGAAACTTTTAAGTACCTGGGGGTCCATATATCCACACAAGCATCAGATTTCATCTCGCTTAACCTTACCCCTATACTCTTGGACACTAAGACAAAACTTACGTGGAGTAATTTACCTCTGTCAGTCTGGGGACGAGTAAATCTCCTTAAAATGAAAATTATCCCCAAATTCACGTATTTGTTCCGCCACTCCCCTCAGTGGATACCTAAATCGTTTTTTAATACAATGAATCAATTGTTCTCATCCTTTATCTGGGGTTCCGCGCCACCCAGGTATCGGCTGTCGACTTTGATGCGGCCGACAACGCAGGGTGGTATGGCATTTCCTGATTGCTACAAATATTTTCTGGCTACCCAACTGGTGACAGTGGCCTGGTGGCTGCACCCTGACAAAACTAACTCTTCCACAGCCCTAGAGGCCACGATAGTGGGCTCTTTTGAAGCTTTGCAATTCCTGATATTCAGAGGCCCTCGAGCCCCTTATCATTTGACACCCTCTATGCATACCACCCTGCGGGCTTGGCGGGCAGGTCTAGATATAGAAAAATACAAATCAACCGAGATCTCTCCTAACACCCCGATCTGGCTGAACCCTACTTTGCCACACATTTACAAACTTCCAGACCCCTTTGCTTGGACTAAGTATGGTATAAAAATTATCTCTCACATAGTGTCACAAATGTCATTATTTCCCCTTTCACACCTTTCGTCCATGTATAACATACCTCATCATTACCAATTTCGCTATCTCCAATTGTCACATGCTTTTGCTGCGCAGTTTCCACGCGCTTCCTGCATCGTTGTCCAGTCGGGACTGGAGAAGACACTTAGAACTAAATGTGCAGAGAAACCTACCTCACAGCTATATGAGCATTTGGTCTATGTGTCTCTCCCACCTTTAGATAAGCTCTGGTCTCGCTGGCAGCTTGATATACCCTCGCTGGACAATGATGATTGGGATGATGTTTGGGATTTCCCTTTCCGCTCCTTAGTCTCTATGCGGGATAGGCTGATCCAATTTAAAATTGTGCATAGAGCGTACTTTACTCCACATAGACTTCATAAAATGAACCCTACATGTCCATCGGAGTGTTGGAGATGTGGAATCTCCCCAGGAGATTTCTCTCATATTTTCTGGCATTGCCCTAAAATTCAGCAATATTGGAGTGAGGTACTCGGCACGGTAAATAGAGTCGCATCAACTACACTACCACATGCCATGGAAGTCTGTCTATTGGGGTTAATTGAAACACTTGTACCAACAATGGCAAAACGCACACTGGTAGGGCTATTGCTATTCTATGCCCGGAAAACATTGCCATGCAATGGAAGAAGCCCACCCCCCCTTCATTGACACAATGGAAAAGTCAGGTCAATAATAACCTTCCTTTATATAAAGACACATACTTCAATAGAGGGTGCCCGATGAAGTACGATAGAGTCTGGCGTACATGGTTAAAGGATGTGGAAACAGCTGGTTGAGTCTTCAATAATATGATGGGGGTTGCGGGGGGGGGTAGTGAGAATTTATTGGCTACGATTGGAGAGAGGACTAGACGTCTCAAGGGACCTCTAAATAGATACAAGAAGAAGCGAGCCATAGGCTAACTCATCAAGCGATAAATAACACAAATTATAATATCTTGTCATGTGATGTGTGGGATACTTTATATAGGCACCACAGTTTTTTTTTTTTTTTTTGTTTTTTTTTTTTTTAGTTTTCAAGTTGTATATGTATTGTTTGTCTTGAAAATGCAATAAAAAAAATTTGAAAAAAAAAAAAAAAGACTATGTCCTAAGCCACTGCAGTATACACTCCATTGTCTCCAATGCTCCTGGCAACTTGGAAACTCCTTCACAGCTCCAAGTTAAAGAGGTTCCAGCAACTTCCTGCATGCAAAATCACTCCAATGCATTTCCTGCCTGCCTACCTAACCTTCCTTCTTATGCCACAGAGCATCAGAGCAAGCTGCAAGCAAGTCATCAACTTCCTGTCATCGGTACAGCATTGAGTCAACGTACCATTGGAACAACCGACTTCAAGCAAGCAACTCACCTGAACGCATCTGCTGCACCATATTTACCTGTGTCCTTTAACAATAATGTCAAAGTGCAATCAGCACCGTTCAGCCAACAGCATCTCACATAAAGGCAGAGACAACTGAGACAGCAGAGTTTGTGAGGTACATACTTCGCAGAGAGCTCACAAAGACTGGTCTTACAAGTTTTGATGACCAACCTGAGAACTACAGAAGTTGGAAATGTGCTTTCAGAACTGCAATCAGTGATCTTGGCATTGCAGCGGCTCAAGAATGGGATCTCCTGATTAGATGGCTTGGTCCTCTATCTGCTGCACGTGTTAAGCCACTGAGATCAGTTTTCATGGACAATCCTACAGCAGGCCTCACAGCTGCATGGGAGCGACTAGAGCAAAGTTATGGCAGTCCAGAAGCTATAGAAAATGCCTTGTTCATGCGCCTGGAAACTTTCCCAAAGATATCTGGTAAGGACAACAAGGAGTTCCAGAGACTGAGTGACCTTCTCCTTGAGCTTCAGCTAGCCAAGGCAGACCCAAAACTACCCGGACTCAGTTACCTTGACACTGCAAGAGGGGTAAACCCAATTGTCTCCAAGCTCCCGTATGGTGTACAAGAGAAATGGTCTGCACTAGGATCATCATACAAAAAAGAGAACAAGGTTTCCTTCCCACCATTCTCTTTCTTCTGCAACTTCATCAGGAGAATCGCAGAGACCAAGAATGATCCAAGTTTTTCCTACGGTGAGTACAGTCTCTTCTCACCATTTCCTAAGAGTACCAGTCTTCAGGGCAACTATAGAAGCCGTAGAGGCCCAGTATCCGTGAAAAAGACTGACATCCTTCCCACTCCTACCACAGTTGTTACCACGGACAGACAGAGTAGGAAGATTGAAAACCCTAACAGAGAGTGTCCCATTCACAAGAAGCCACACCCCCTCAAAAAATGTATCGGCTTTAGGAAAAAGCCTCTTGAAGAGCGTAAGGAGCTTTTAAAGACATTTAGGGTATGTTTCAGGTGCTGTGCTTCTACCGAACATTTTGCAAGGGACTGTAATGTATCCATCAAGTGCATAGAGTGTGGCTCCGAAGAGCATGTGCAAGCCCTACATCCGCTTGAGCCCAGCTCTGCACAACCTGCTAACTCTCCTCCCAGGTTAACGCATTGCGGGGAGAATACAGACCAAGTGCCTAATTCTACCATCATTTCTTCATCCTGCACTGAAGTTTGTGGAGAAGACCACTGCGATAAGTCCTGTGCTAAAATATGCTTGGTGAACATATACCACAAGGACCAACCAGAAAATACTCTAAAAGCCTATGCTATCTTAGACGATCAGAGCAATAGATCGCTTGCAAAATCAGAACTGTTTAACCTATTTGAAATAAAAGGCGAAGCTCATCCTTACACCTTGGGTACCTGTAGTGGAACTACAGAGGTTTCTGGAAGAAGGGCTCATGGACTCATGGTATCTTCTCTCAAAGGTAACTTGCAATTACCTCTACCTACACTTGTCGAGTGCAATCAGATACCTGCTAACAGGGAAGAAATCCCTACTCCAGCTGCTGCTTTCTATCACCCTCACCTGAAGGTAATAGCAAATGAGATACCGCCGCTTGACAAAGATGCTCAGATCCTTCTTCTGTTAGGAAGAGACATTCTAAGAATTCACAAGGTACACAGACAAGTCAGTGGACCCCCAGATGCCCCATTTGCTCAGCGCATGGATCTAGGGTGGGTCATCATAGGCAACGTCTGTATAGGAAAAATGAAGAGACCTACCAACATTTCGTCATTCAAGACAAATGTTCTGCCAAATGGCCGAAACACTTACTTTGAGCCATGCCCACATCACTACTGGGTGAAAGAGAAGATAGCCAGCCATGGATGGCAACATGGCATCTCAGGTAACACAAGCCCTTTCTCCTGCCACGATGACGACTTCGGCTCTACAGTGTTTAATACAACCAGTGAAGATGACATACTGGCTCCTTCAATAGAAGACAAAGAATTCATCAAGGTAATGGACAATGAGTTCTTTCAAGACGACTCCAATAACTGGGTAGCACCCCTACCTTTTCGTCTCCCAAGAGAGAGACTGCCCAACAACTTGCAACAGGCCATCAGTAGATTCTCCTCCTTAAAACGAAACTTAAGCAGGAAATCAGAGATGCAAAGACACTTTGTCGACTTTATGCAAAATATATTTGACAGAGATCATGCAGAGCCTGCACCCCCACTAAAGGAGGGAGAAGAATGCTGGTACCTTCCATCCATTGGCGTGTATCACCCACGTAAACCAGACCAAATCAGAGTTGTCTTTGATTCCAGTGCTCAGCATGAAGGTGTTTCTCTTAACAGCATGCTCCTTACAGGGCCTAACTTGAACAACAGTCTAATAGGAGTCTTGATTCGCTTCAGACAAGAACCTGTAGCAGTTATGGCAGACATTCAACAGATGTTTCACTGCTTCATTGTCAGAGAAGACAACAGAAACTACCTCAGGTTTCTATGGCACAAAGACAATGACATCCACAAGGAAGTTATAGACTTTCGAATGAAGGTACATGTCTTTGGTAACAGTCCTTCTCCTGCAGTGGCAACTTATGGGCTAAGGAGAACAGCTCAGACTGGAGAAGAAGAATATGGATCTGATGCTCGTCAGTTTGTTGAAAGAAACTTCTACGTTGATGACGCACTCAAGTCTTTTCCAACCGCTAAAGAAGCGATTGATCTCCTCACCAGAACAAAGGAGATGCTGGCTACAGCAAACCTTAGACTGCACAAGATTATATCCAACAGCCAGGAACTTATGAATGCCTTTCACTCTGAGGACTATGCCACCAGTCTAAAAAACCTTGATTTGGGTACAGATGTGCCTCCTGTACAGCGAAGTCTGGGTTTGTTGTGGAACATCGAACAAGACACATTCACCTTCCAAGTGTCAACTTGTGACAAACCCTTCACTAAGAGAGGAGTCCTGTCGGTGGTGAATAGCATCTATGACCCACTCGGTTTCCTTGCTCCAGTTACCATTCAAGGTAAAATTCTGCTAAGACAGTTATCTACTGAGAACATAGACTGGGATACTCCCTTACCTAGTGAGAATCAACACAAGTGGGAAAGGTGGAGACATTCTTTGAAGTCACTAGAAAAACTTCAGATTTCCCGTTGCTATGTTCCAGGTTCTATTTCAACTGTTTACCGGAGGGAAATTCATATTTTCTCAGATGCATCAGTTGAAGCTATTGCTACAGTAGCCTATTTAAAGATCTCTGAAATGAATGGGGAATCACACTGTAGTTTTGTCCTAGGCAAGGCAAAACTCACTCCCAAACCTGCACATACCATACCAAGGCTTGAACTTTGTGCAGCCGTGTTAGCAGTAGAAATTGCCGAAGTCATACGAAGTGAAATGGACACTAGAATTGATCCTTTCACCTTCTATACAGACAGTAAGGTAGTACTTGGTTACATATACAACCAAACAAAACAGTTTCATGTGTATGTCAGCAACAGGGTTGAACGTATTAAAAGATTCTGCCTACCAAGTCAATGGCATTACGTTCCCACTGAACTCAATCCAGCTGACTGTGGGACCAGAGCCGTGTCATCTGATGTTCTTCAGGACAGCTTATGGCTGTCACCTCCAAGGTTTTTGTGTGAGGACTCCTACTCACCCCCTGTTGACTCCATGTTGCAGACTCACAAGTCTTTACCACTCACCTATGATACTTTGTCTACCTTTCTCGCTGAAGTGTGTGCTATATTGAAAGCAAGACCTTTAGTGCCGGTATCTTCAGATCCTGATGCTCCAGTGATCCTTACTCCAGCTTCGCTCCTTACTCAAAAGATTGGGACCGCTGTAATATCTTCAAGTGAGTTTGAACCCAAGGATATCTACAGGCGTCAATGGAAGCAGGTGCAGCATCTCGCCAATGTGTTTTGGCATCGCTGGAGGAAGGAGTATCTTCACCACCTTCAAGGTCGTAACAAATGGCAAACATCTAAGCCTAATCTTAAGGTTGGAGATCTCATCCTTCTAAAAGACAAGGAAGTTTGTCGGAATGAGTGGCCTATGGGTCTTATTACCAAGGTTATGCCCAGTGACGATAACAAGGTCCGGAAGGTAGAAGTCAAGGTAACCAAGGGAGGATCCACACGAACCTTCACTCGACCAATTACTGAGTTAGTACTCCTTTTGCCAGGTGAGTGACTTATGCAAGGACTAGCCATGCTGTTGGCACGGCGGGGAGTACATTGCTGCTATCTACAGGTTCTACCTTGAACTTTGGAATTCTTTGAAGACGTCATACTTCGGACTACATGTTCTTCAATCCTGTTGGACTTATGTTTATACTTGCTTGTTGCATGTTTTTCATTACAGGTTCCAGGACATTTAACAGTATTGGACTTATTGAATATATATATAATTGTTTATGGTTATGAAATCTAAAGATTTCAGACGGGGAGTGTTGTGTTACACTATGTGATTTATTATGCTCTGTGTCTTTAAGATTTGTTCCCTCTGTCTATCTGAACTCTTTCTCTCACCTTAGTTCTGTATATTCTCCTCCCCTTCCTCTCTCTGATTCATTGTGCACAGTATACCTCATTGCTGTAACATCTTACATGTGGCTTACAACTGCAACGTTTTTCTACCTATGAATATCCATCATTAAACGGAACATTCGAGAGGATTCATCGTCTGTCTTTCCATACAGTGAGTTATTCATTGAGTTAAGCTGCCTGAATTGATGCAAGGGATAAATAGATCACCAGGTCATGTAAGCTCAATGTGAAGTTGAAGATAACATTTATAGCCTTGTAGTTGAGTCAGAACAACTACTATTCCTTTATATGGGCTTTTAAAATTTACAAATGCAGCAATTTAGAATTTGGATGAAAGGTTTAGCATTGGGAAACCCTTTTTGAAAGATAAAAAGTGCATTCCATGTACAACTATATGGATCAGACCGAAATGAGGGACAAATGAGGGGGAAAGAGGAACAGAGGGACATTGCTCCAAATCAGGGACAGTCCCTCAAAATCAGGGACAGTTGGGAGCTATGCTTATGGTATGGGAACTGAATATACAGTATCTCACAAAAGTGAGTACACCCCTCACATTTTTGTAAATATTTTATTATATCTTTTCATGTAACAACACTGAAGAAATGACACTTTTGCTACAATGTAAAGTAGTGAGTGTACAGCTTGTATAACAGTGTAAATTAGCTGTCCCCTCAAAATAACTCAACACACAGCCATTAATGTATAAACCGCTGGCAACAAAAGTGAGTACACCCCTAAGTGAAAATGTCCAAATTGGGCCCAATTAGCTATTTTCCCTCTCTGGTGTCATGTGACTCGTTAGTGTTACAAGGTCTCAGGTGTGAATGGGGAGCAGGTGTGTTAAATTTGGTGGGGTTTGATTCATTCTCTCTGTGTTAAATTTGGTGTTATCGCTCTCATTCTCTCATACTGGTCACTGGAAGTTCAACATGGCATCTCATGGCAAAGAACTCTCTGAGGATCTGAAAAAAATAGGATTTTTTTAGTACAGCTTACCTGTAAAATCCTTTTCTTGAGACTACATCACAGGACACAGAGGCCCTATTAACTACTTAGTGGGTTAGACTTTCACTGGCAAACCATAATTACAAGGAGAGTTCCTCCCCTATATAACCCCACTCATATGGAGAGTACCTCAGTTTTGTAGCAAAGCAATAAGTATCCCAACATACAGTATATATCCATATATTCCGAAGAGCGGCGGGAGCTCTGTGTCCCGTGATGTATTCTCAAGAAAAGGATTTTACAGGTAAACCGTATTAAAAAATCCTATTTTCTTTTTCATACAACACGGGACACAGAGGCTCTATTAATTACTTAGTGGGATGTTCCAGAGCAATGCCCAAATTGAGAGGAGGGAGACACAGATCAAAAAAGCAGACCGCCATCGGACTTGAGGACCTACACTGCTGTCTGCAGCACACTGCGCCCGAAGGCGGTATCCTCACGCCCTTTCACATCCACCTGAAAGAATTCAGTGAATGTATGGATGGAAAACCAAGTTGCAGCCTTGCAGATCTGAGTCAAGGAGGCCTGGTGAAGCACTGCCCATGAAGCACTTAGTGCTCTAATCGAGTGCTCTCTCAAATGAAACATAAGCCTGAACAATAACATGCCGAATCTACTTAGAGATAGTGGATTTCAATGCTGCCTGGCCCTTTCTAGGACCTTCCGGCAGCACAAACAAAGCTTAAGCTTTTCGTATCAGAGCAATCGCTTTCAGAAAGACCTTAACTGCTCTTACTACATCAAGAGAGTGTAACAACCTTTCTTCCGCAGAATGCGGACCTGTACAAGGACGATAGAACAACATCCTGGTTCAGATGAAAACCTGATACCACCTTAGGCAGCAAAAAGCTGTTAATTCTGATACCCCTCTAGCAGAGGATATGACAACCAGAAACTTGATCTTCTGGTCAAAAGAACCAAAGGAATATGGCGTATTGGCTCAGAAGGCTATTTTTGTAAAAAACAGACCATTCAAACCCCACGGGCACAAGGGAGACTCAACTGGCGGAATTAAACTCGATACCCCTTGGATAAAAAGCCCAGACTAAGGAATGAGAGGTGAGTGGCCTCTGAAAAAAAATTGATAAGGCCGAGAACTGACCCTTGATGTGCTCAAGGCCAGTTTCATTTCTACCCCTAACTGTAGAAAGGCGAGACTTCTGCCACTGGCATACCTTTGAGGATGCCAACCCCTGGATTCATGCCAGGAAACATACGCCTTCCAGGCTCTGTGATAGACGAGCCTGGAGGCCAGACCCCTAGCATTAACCAGAGTAGAGAGAACTGGCCCAAAAGCCCACGACTTTTCAGGATGTAGGTATCAACAGTCAAACCATCCAATTTAGATTCCGTAAGGAAGGATAGAATACTAGTCCCTGCGAGAGCAGGTCTAGGCATAGTGGAAGAATCCACAGTCTTCCTACCGCCATCTTTACGATTCCTGTATACCAAGGCCTTCAGGACCACGCTGGAGCCACCAGAATAACCGGTTACTTCCCCGCCCTGATCCTGTGAAGAAGACGCAGAAAGGAGCGGAACCGGAGAAAACACCTAGGTCAGAGAGAACTGATCCAAAAGAATTATCAATGCGTCTGTTCCGCATGCTAGTGAACCCTTTGTTCTTGACAAAAAAATTGTCTGGCTTCATGTTGAACCTGGAGGCTAGAAGATCTACATCCGGGGTACCCCATTTCTGGCATATAGCCTGAAATATGGAGGGGTGTAGAGACCATTCTCCTGGACACAGCTGCTGGCGGCTTAGATAATCCGCCTGCCAATTTTCCATCCTTGGAATGAAGGCTGCAGATAGGCAAGGAACATGCCTCTATGTCCAAACAAAAATGGTTCACCTCCCTCTGGGCATTCGACTCCTGGTGCCTGTTGATTGATATAGGTCACTGCTGTAGCATTGTCGGATTATATTCGGTCAGGACATCCTTGTGACCTGTAAGTCCAGGCCCTGAGGGCCAAACGTACTGAATCTCCAGAATATTGACGGGCAGGAACCTTTCAGTTTGGACCACTTTCCTTGGAGCGAAAACTCTTCTAGGACTGCACCCCAGCCTATAAGGCTGGTATCCGTAGTTGCCATTTTCCTGGTGACTGGAATAAAGGATTTTCCTGTAGACTTTTGGCTAACAACCACCAACTGAGGTTCTTACGTACTTTTAATGTCAGGGAAAAACTAAGGCTTGGATCCTCTTGCTCCAAGCAGACAGTATGCTTTTCAGTAATGGCGTTGAGTGAAAACTGGGCGAAAAGAACAGCCTTAAATGGGGCTACCATCTTCCCCAACAACCTCATACAAAGGCAAATGGAAGGTCTATCCCTTGCTTTGCCAACTTGGGCCAAATCTTTATGTTCTTGGCCTTTGATTTGGGTAAAAGATACCCTGCTTTGGGTTATGTCCCCAAATACTCTAGCCTCCATAGGGGATATAAAGACAATGTTGGACACACTTAGGTTCAGCCATGCTACCGACTGATCTATTGGCAGCAGACTGCCTTCGTATGCCATTACAGCTATACCCTGAGCCCTTTAGACCCGCTAGAGGCGGGCCCTAGCAATTTATAAAAGACTTGAGCATGGTGGCAAACCACAAGGGCAAGCCAACCAACCAGAAGAGGTGCTGTTTCTCTGTGAAATGCAGAAAAGTTCTGAAAACATCATGTAACCAGGCAGACACGTATTCCTATGTGAACATAAGGAATCCTGTATAATTAAGGAGGCTAAATTAACATACCTCGTTATGCAACCATGCAAATCTAGGTGATCATGCAACCTTAGGCGATCATGCATTCTTATGCGATTCTGCATCTTTTATGCGACCAAACATTATATGTATTATAAGCACTACTGTGTGGACAAGTACCCTTGTGAGACTAAGGACTCTTGTGTGATCAAGCACCCCTGTGCAATCCAGCATCTTTATGCAATCAAGCATCTTTATGCGATTTTAAGCATTTCTGGAAAAAAATTAGCTTCTCCGCATGGCCAAGTATCCTTGAGTAATCAAGGACTCTTGTGAGATCAAGCACCCCTGTGCGATCCTGCATCTTTATGCAATCAAGCATCTTTATGCGTTTTTAGGCATTTCTGTAAAAACAAGCCTCTCCGCTTGACCAAGTATCCTTGGGTAATCAAGGACTCTTGTGAGGTCAAACACACTGGTGTGATCCAGCAACTTTATGCACCCAAGCATTCTTATGCAATTTAGGCCTTTCTGTGAAAACAAGCCTTTCTGCGTGAGCAAGTATCCCTGGGCAAACAAGGACTCTTGTGGGGTCAAGCATTCTTGTGAGACCCCGTATCTTTAAGCAAACAGGCATTTATGCGTTTTTAGGCAATTATGCGATTTTAGTAATTCATGCGATTTTTAGGCATTTCTGCGCAAATAAGCACTTAACGACCAAGCATTCTCATGCGACTATGTAAGTCCACCACAAACAGAAAAAAACATGTATCTCTATGTGTATTGCATGTTATGCCACATGCATCTTGTACATTCCAATACTTAGGTAATTTATGCAAATATGTGAACAGATAAAAAGGAAGTTATCCTCCGCTGACGTGCAGTCCCGCACTCATGCGTTTAGCTGTTTGTGTTAGCAACAATGTGCACAGACCATGTACAGCACCTGGTATTCCCAGATGATCTCCCATCCAGGTACTAACCAGGCCCGACCCTGCTTAGCCTCTGAGATCAGACGAGATTGGGTGCTTTCAGGGTGATGTGGCCGTAGGCATCTCAGCAGTTGTGCGTTTGGCTAGTTTGTAAGCAAGCACCTGCATGAGGACCTTGTGGAGGTTATACACCTCTTTGTAGTAATGGACAGATTTGGAAAAGTTACAAGAAGCCTATGGGAATTTAAGAAAAAACCCAAGTAGGAGACAGAGGCTTCGGCCGTCCAGGCTGAGTGTAAGTTATACGCAGCCTGAATCTCTGTAAAAGATTGTAGCTACAACTCCAGAGCTTGTGAGGCCTCTGATACCTCCGCCTCGTCAGATTGCACCTGTTACCTGTCCCCGATGGTGATCACTCATCATCAGATTGTTGATCCTCTTGATTGAGGATTTAGGGCAGGGAAAGGGGAACTACCCCAATTTCTGCCCTCTTGTGAGGCTGCTGCGATTAAGCAGCTAACTTCTCCTGTACACCACACACTGCAAATGCAAATAAAACCCTCTTTAAATACCTATGCAGGGCTGCAATGTTGGGAGAGGCTGCAAGCCTGACAGGGGCAATGGCTCATCCTGTGCAGCTGCCTCCAGTCTTTTAGGGGGGGATAGAACCCTTAGATCTAGGCTCTTTTACCTGCCCCTGTGTCAGAAACCTTGAATCAGACTAAGACAGAAGTACAGTTAATCACACTTGTTAAATATTAACAAAAAGGTAAACAGAATAAGCGTAGTCAATACATAGCCAGAGTACAGTAACCAGATCGGGTAGTCGGCCAATGCCAATGTCAGAGAGCCAGAGATCAACGTAGTAGTACAGCAAGCAGGATCAGGAGCCAAAAGGGACGTCAGCCGAGCAAGTCTTCAACAGGAACGCAGGAGAAAGTTTCTGAGATGTGACCAAAGGCGAAGGCAGAGATGAAGTGAGCTGGACCACTTTAAGTAGCCAGGACTGACGAGCAGATCATCAACAGCTGAGTCACTGTGGAGAGAAAGGAGCTGGCAATTAGCCGACAGCTGAGTGGCCAGCTCAGAGAAGGAAGGGCTGAGCCCAGCCCTGACAGTACCCCCTCCTCAACGACCCCTCCCCCCCGGAGGACCACCGGGCTTGAGGGGAAAATGTCTATGGAAATCGTGGAGGAGGACAGGGGCATGTACGTCTGAGGATGAGACCCAAGAGCGTTCCTCTGGACCGTACCCCTTCCGATGCACCAGGTACTGTATGCACCCACGGAAACCTATGGGAGTCAACAATGGATTGTACCTCATACTCCTCATGGTTCTCAACCTGTATAGGGTGAGGACATGACACCGAGGTGGTAAAGCGGTTGCAGACCAAAGGATTCAATAAGGAGACATGAAACACATTAGAGAAGCGCATACTAGGTGGAAGGTCCAACGCGTAAGCCACTGGGTTAATCCTGCGAAAGATACGGAAAGGCCCAATAAACCGAGGTGCGAACTCCAAAGAAGGAACACGAAGTCGGAGGTTGCGAGACGACAGCCAGACTCTGTCCCCAACCTGGTAGGAAGGCGCAGGCAGGCATCTGCGGTCAGCATGAAGTCTGTATCTATCGTTAGCATGTCGCAAAGCCTACTGGACTTGTGCCCAAGTGGAACGAAGGCCACCGAGATGCTTCTCTAACGCAGGAATACTCTGCGGAACAAACGAGGCAGGCAACACGGAAGGTTGGAAACCATAGTTCGCCATAAACGGGGACAAACGGGAAGCTGAATTCAAGGCACTATTGTGAGCAAACTCCGCCCACAGTAAGAGGTCTGACCAGTTGTTATGATAGTCAGAAATATAGCAACATAGGAATTGCTCCAAGGACTGATTGGCTCGTTCTGCAGCCCCATTAGACTGCGGGTGATACGCAGAGGAAAAAGCAAGCTGAATACCCAACTGTGCACAAAAGGCTTGCCAGAACTGGGACACAAACTGACTACCCCTGTCTGAGACAATCACCTTGGGTAGCCCATGTAAGCGGAAGATCTCCCGAGCAAAAATAGAAGCCAGTTCCTTAGAAGTAGGCAACTTCTTGAGTGGAATAAAATGCGACATTTTCGAGAACCAGTCAACCACCATAAGGATAACTGTGTTTGCTGGTAGTTGGGTAACTCCACAATGAAATCTATAGACAGGTGGGTCCAGGGCCTCTCTCCATTGGGTATGGGTTGTAGGAGGCCCACTGGAAGGTGTCGTGGAGTCTTACTCTGAGCACACACGGAACAGGCAGCTACGAAGGCGGTTACATCAGCAAGTAGACTAGGCCACCAGAAATGTTGGGAAATGGCCCAAAAGAGTTGATTCTTCCCAGAGTGGCCAGCAGCCCTGGGAGAATGGTAAGTCTGGAGCACAGCAGTACGGAGACTCTCGGGAACAAAGCAGCGGTCACAAGGTTTATCAGGAGGAGCATCAACCTGAGCAGCAAGAATTTTGTCACCCAAAGGAGAAGTAAGACTGGTGCGAACCGTAGCCAGAATACGATCAGGAGGAATCACAGGAACCGGAACCGACTCCATCTTGGAAGTGGAGGAAAATTGTCGTGACAAGGCGTTAGCCCTTACATTCTTGGTACCAGGTAAGAATGAGACAATGTAATTAAAACTCGACAAGAAAAGATCCCATCGCGCCCTTCTGGGAGAAAGGCGCTTAGCCTCAGACAAGAATGTGAGATTCTTATGGTCATTAAGAATGAGAACCGGCACAGTGGTACCTTCAAGGAGATGTCTCCATTCTTTCAGGGCTAAAATGATCGCCAACAGCTCTCTGTCACCAATCTTGTAATTGCACTCTGCCGGTGACAATTTCTTGGAAAAGTAGCCACACGGATTTATAGCGCAGTCAGAGTTAGGACGTTGAGACAGAAGGGCGCCAACTCCAGTCTCAGAAGCATCAACTTCTAGAATAAAAGGCAATGAAGGATCAGGGTGTGCCAACACAGGAGCAGAAACAAAGGCAGCCTTGAGACTCTCAAAGGCCTTAATGGACTCTGTGGGTTGCCGTCTTTCCTGGTCATATCAGTCAGGAGCTTGACCAGAGACGAGAAGTTACGAATAAACTTATGATAGTAGTTGGCAAAGCCAAGAAGACGCTGCAGAGGATGACCAACCACCTTAGACACTGGCGAAAAAACTGAGGTACTCTGCATATGGGAGGGGTTATATAGGGAAGGAACTCGCCTTGTAATTAGGGTTTGCCAGTGTCCAATCACCTGATGGTGACAATCTAACTCACTAAGTAATTAATAGAGCCTCTGTGACCAGTGATGTATGAACAAGAAAGAATTGTTGCTCTACATAAAATGGCTTAGGCTATAAGAAGATTGCCAAGACCCTGAAACTGAGCTGCAGCACAGTGGCCAAGACCATACAGCGGTTTAACAGGAAAGGTTCCACTCAGAACGGGCCTCGCCATGGTCGACCAAAGAAGTTGAGTGCCTGTGTTCAGCATCATATCCAAAGGTTGTCTTTGGGAAATAGACGTATGAGTGCTGCCAGCATTGCTGCAGAGGTTGAAGGGGTGGAGGGTCAGCCTGTCAGTGCTAAGACCATATGCTGCACACTGCATCAAATTGGTCTGCATGGCTGTCGTCCCAGAAGGAAGTCTCTTCTAAAGATGATGCACAAGAAAGCTCGCAAACAGTTTGCTGAAGACAAGCAGACTAAGGACATGGATCAATGGAACTATGTCCTGTGGGCTGATGAGACCAAGATAAACTTATTTGGTCCAGATGGTGTCAAGCGTGTGTGGCGGCAACCAGGTGAGGAGTACAAAGACAAGTGTGTCTTGCCTACAGTCAAGCATGGTGGTGGGAGTGTCATGGTCTGGGGCTCCATGAGTGCTGCAAGCACTGTTGGCATTCATGGTTCATTGAGGGAACCATGAATGCCAACATGTACTGTGACATACTGAAGCAGAGCATGATCCCCTCCCTGCGGAGACGGGGCCGCAGGGCAGTATTCCAAAGTGCCAACATATACAAATACTGGCAGCGCTATATATGATATAATGAAATACCAGAAAAGAAACTAATAATAATGTAATGAGATCAGAGTAGTGCATAAGAGTCCATAATCTATTGCATTTAAATATCCATAAGATTGCCTAAGGTGGGTTCAATTCCTGCTTGCGGGATGATAGACTGTCACCAACACCGCCACGCGTGAAGAAGCAGGGGGGTATTCACATCCCCCTTTGAATTAAACTCTTACCAAATATGATAATGATATAGGCAGAAAAACACACGGTGTTGATATGCTCATATCCAATATCCCAGATTAAACTGCATCAGAGGGTATAGGTCACGCTATGACAGGCTGATTTTAAATCATAAAGAAAAGAAAAAAACAACCTCCATAGTGTAATCCTCTTAAAATGATTTATTTGAATCCACAATATACTACCCTTTAGGACTTGAACTTACAAAACATCACATAATAAAACGCATAGCATCAAACAAGATTCTGTTAGCGAACCACAGCAGGGATAGCGCGGTGTCTCGTTACCACAATATGGTGCTTTTCCGGTGGTAGTAAGCTACGTGTGTGGGGCTAACTCAAATGTATAGAGAGGTGAATGAAAAATGAAAAAATTATACAAAATATAAAGGTATAATGAGCATGAGGGCTAGTATCATCCTCTGATGAAGTCACGTGACGTGACGATACGCGTGAGGTTTGGAGCACGGGAACTGTCACAGACTGATGATAGGATATGAGCTCGGCGCTCGTGGATGTTTTTTACTATAGCCTTCTGCTAAATGTAAGTGTACCATGTTGTTTTTAACCTAATAAACTGATTTATATACGGGATCACGCTATGTGCACTCTCTTCCAATACTCTACATATATGCATCCCATTGTGACGAGCATTGAGGAAATGGGGACGGTTTGAAGACACCCTTTTTTGAGGTATACGAAGTCGGCGTTCGTTGGATTGACGCCCACACTCATTTTACAAAAGTGAGTGCATCCCCCTTCTGTGTCCTGTCCCTTTTTTATACTTTGGCCGCCACAGAGTTATACTATATACTGTCTGCTTATGTTTTTTTTTATATACCATCCTGCACACCCACCACCCGAATCGCCTGAACTACTGGATGGGACCCTTGCCTGCTGGTGATTTGTTATTGGATTACAAGCTGTTGTCTTTCAGCAGTAAGGTGAGCTGCTTGCGAGCACAGAGGTGTCCCCACTGAAGACTTTGTTTCCCTTTCCTGTGGCTTGTGGACTTGCCTTTTTGGAACTGATGACTCATTGTTTGAGCACTTTGTACTACAAGGTGGTGGGACTGTTCACCATTTATTTATTTTTCTTGGAGTCACTAATAAGTATTTGCTGAGTTACCACATATGTGCTAGTATGATACTAGCCCCTTTGCACTGAGATTTTTTCTTTTCTTTTGTGTCCGTATTTACAATATTTTTATGTGCTAGTATGATACTAACCCTCATGCACATGGACTTTGTTTGATTTATATATTTTATTTTGTTCAATTTTTTTTTGTACCCACACTGTATTTGTCACTCATTTCATAGCTTTTTATACGCTTTAGACTATTTTGTTTCTTCAGTTTATTCGGATTTAGTGCTCATTAGACTGCACTTTATTACATTTCATCACACTTTCATATTATTATTATTTCATATAGTTATTTACTTGGAGTCACCATTTAGTATTTGCTGAGTTACTACATATGTGCTAGTATGATACTAGCCTTTTGCACTGAGATTTTTTCTTTTGATAAGTATTTGCTGAGTTACCACATATGTGCTAGTATGGTACTAGCCCTTTTGCACTGAGATTTTTCTTTTCTTCTGTTTCAGTATTTACATGATATTTTTTATGTGCTAGTATGATACTAGCCCTCATGCTCATTATACCTTTATATTTTGTATAATTTTTTCATTTTTCATTCACCTCTCTATACATTTGAGCTAGCCCCCTTCCCCTCCCTCCTCCTCCCTTCCCCTCTTATCACAGCGCAATCACCACTTACTTTATTCACACCACTTTTGTCTGTTTGGATCAGCCATTTAGGTGTTGCAGCAGTGCCCCTTAGCATAGGTATTTCTGACAGCGCAGGAGTTTCTTCATTATTTATCCAGTAAGCTACGTGTCTCCGAGAGGGGTGCTGTGGTTGCTCACTGGACGTCGTTAAACCACACCCTGACGGGTTTCGTCATCATCCGAGGGCGTGGCTTTACGACGTGACAGCCCATCCTATATACTGCTGCCAGACCCCGGTGATTTAACTCGTGGCGTCATGCGGCATTGTACATTCAATCTGGATATTGCCATCCAGATAGAAGAGATGTGGACACAGACAGACTGGAATTCGGCACCCAGCGCCACCACACACATACCAAACAGGTGCCTACGCGGAGGCAAGCTAAGCGCCGGACACGCAAACTGACACAGAGACAACGTTATTGTTCAATCTGCATTGTTACGTGCAGACTCTGTTGACAGCACATCCGTTCTTATATTAGTGCCACATTACTAATAACATCATCATCCTTTTAAAATCAATGGATAAATAATAACTATGACAGTATAGCATATATATAAAAATATTTATATTTAAATATTTAAAGTGTGGTAATAACACTAATTAAAATTGCCTAGATAATAACAATCTGGTGATCCCTAATTAAACTTAATAGATCTAAAGGATCATAACACATAATAAAAATCTCTATACAAAGGTAATATACCCTAAAAAATATATTCATAAATCCCAAAACACATAATACGTATACATAGACCTGATAACAATCTAAAATCAGATAGCAGCAACAGTTCATATTGGATACATCAAAACTAATAATAACCTACTTAATATAGAGATGGGGACATAATTAATCTAATATTACATTATATAATACCAAACATGATCGGACTAGAAAAAAGCTATGTATATATACAGTGGGGACGGAAAGTATTCAGACCCCCTTAAATTTTTCACTATTTGTTATATTGCAGCCATTTGCTAAAATCATTTAAGTTCATGATTTTCCCTAATTAATGAACACACAGCACCCCATATTGACAGAACTGGAGAGGATCTGCAAAGAGAAATAGCAGAGGATCCCCAAATACAGGTGTGAAAAACTTGTTGCTTCTTTCCCAAAAAGACTCATGGCTGTATTAGATCAAAAGGGTGCTTCTACTAAATACTGAGCAAAGGGTCTGAATACTTAGGAACATGTGATATTTCAGTTTTTCTTTTTTAATAAATCTGCAAAAATGTCAACAATTCTGTGTTTTTCTGTCAATATGGGGTGCTGTGTGTACATTAATGAGGAAAAAAATGAACTTAAATGATCTTAGCAAATGACTGCAATATAACAAAGAGTGAAAAATGTAGGGGGTCTGAATACTTTCTGTCCCCACTGTATATATATATATATATATATATATATATATATATATATATATATATATATATATATATATATATATATATATATATATATATATATATGTATACTGTCCTGAAGGATATCTTAACAAAGAATATATTAATAAAGGATGAAATCTACCAAATCTGATTTGCCCTTCTCCATACATCTTAGTAGTCGCTTATAAAACAATAGACATCTAATTCAACGTTCATACCATTTGGGGTTAATGTATTCATAAGAAATATACAACGGGTCTCACGTTTGGATATCTTGCGGACTAAATTAGATCCCCTCCAGTTAGGTTGGATACAATCTACACTCCAAAATTTAAGACCTGTTGGGTTTTGATTATGATATTTTTTGAAGTGTAAAGAGACACTGTGATATTTAAAACCTATTGATATATTGTACAGTTGTTCCGATATACACTTTTTTAAAGTTCTTTTAGTACGTCCCATGTACATCAGGTTACATCAGTGGTTCTCAACTCCGGTCCTCAGGACCCACTAACAGGCCAGGTTTGCAAGATAACTGAAATACATCACAGGTGATATCATTTGCTGCTCAGTGATTGCTGTATTCTAGTCTGCATCTCCCCGAGGTAATACTTAAAATCTGGCCTGTTGGTGGGTCCTGAGGACTGGAGTTGAGAACCACTGGGTTACATGGACATTATAAAACATAAACCACATGTGTGGTATTACTCGGAAATCTTAAACGATTGATTATTTCCAGTAGAGGTAAATTCAGTGAGTCCCCTGATTGGATTATTAACCGCTTCAGCCCTGGAAGGTTTTACCCCCTTCCTGACCAGAGCACTTTTTGCGATTCGGCACTGCGTCGCTTTAACTGACAGTTACGCGGTCGTGCGAGGTTGCACCCAAACAAAATTGAAGTCCTTTTTTCCCCACAAATAGAGCTTTCTTTTGGTGGTATTTGATCACCTCTGCGATGTTTATTTTTTGCGCTATAAACAAAAAAAAGAGCGACAATTTTGAAAAGAATGCATTATTTTTTACTTTTTTGCTATAATAAATATCCCCCAAAAATATATATAAAAAAAAAATTTCCTCAGTTTAGGCCGATATGTATTCTTCTACATATTTTTGGTAAAAAAAATGCAATAAGAGTATATTGATTGGTTTGCGCAAAAGTTATAGCGTCTACAAAATAGGGGATAGATTTATAGCATTTTTATTATTAATTTTTTTTTTTACTAGTAATGGTGGTGATCTGCGATTTTTATCATGACTGCAACATTATGGCGGACACGTCAGACAATTTTGACACATTTTTTGGGACCATTGGCAATAATACAGCGATCAATGCAATTAAAAATGCATTGATTACTGTAAAAATGTCACTGGCAGTGAAGGGGTTAACACTAGGGTGCAGTGAAGGGGTTAAGTGTGTCCTAGTGTGTGTTATAACTGAAGGGGGGTGGGGACTGTGCAGGGAAGATAACAGATCTGTCTGTTCTCCCCTTAGAGAACCGGAAACTGTGTGTTTACACGCACAGTTCCGGGTTCTCCATGTCTCAGCGACAATCGCATAGGCTCGGGGGGTGCGTGCGTGCGCCCTAGTGGCCACAGGGCGAAGCGACGTTACATAACGTCGTTTCGCCCAGCCATGCCATTCTGCCACAGTACAACTGCGGTGGCTGGTCGGCATGTGGTTAACCTGTAAACAACTATTACACCTCCTGCAGGAATAAAATCCTGCTGGATCCCAAAACATAGATGGTCTACTGGGTGCATCAAGCACCATTTTGATCACTTTATTCCAAAAATTGGGCGCTTTCCTATAAATGAACAACGGTTTTGGTGGGAGTGAGTTGGTTAATACTTTATCCATACATAGGACATGCCAATGACGCCTAAAAATACTCTCAATCTCTTTGTACTGACCATGAAATTTGGAAATAAACCCCCAGTTTTGTCTTAAGTCTCCCTGATGTTCCTTATCCATTAGACAGGACTGTCGTGGGGCCCTTCCCACCTCCTGTAGTATTTCATCCAGTTGGCGTGTAGTGTAACCTTTTTGCAAAAACCTATTTTTAATGATTTCAGATTGTTCATAGAAATCGGAATCCATAGTGCAATTTCGTCTTACACGTAAAATTTGGCCTTTCTGTATATTCTTTAACCAATGCGGGTGATGTCCACTATTTATTTCCACTATTTAAAGGGAGAAAGTTGTTCCTGTCTGTAGGTTTAAAGTAAACCATAGTGGTCAGGACATCGCTTTGCCTTTTAATGTTTACATCCAAAAAGTGAATCATTACTAAACTTGTACTCTAATTTGATGTTATTCTTATTGGTAATTATTTCTCCCTTAAATACATGTAAGGAGTCTTCACTTCCTTCCCATATAAAGAATAAATCATCAATATATTGTTTATAAAACAACAGCCCATCTCTCTTAATAGCAAAAACTGATTTGTCCTCCCATTCCCCCATAAAAAGATTCGCCAGACTAGGGGCGAATTTAGCGCCCATAGCAACTCCTCTTTTTTGTGAATAAAATTGCTGGTTATACCAGAAGTAATTATGGGACAGGCAGAAATCCAGGGCCTGTTCCAAAAAACCTTTCTATTCATATGGTAAATCTTCACGTTTACCCAAAACCCAATTTAGTGCTAGCAAAGCATCATCATGCTGTATAATGGTGTATAATGATGATACATCTGCTGTCACCAAAAAGATATCCGATTTGTCTGATAAACTGATTCCATTAATCATCTGCAATAAATTCTTAGTGTCTTTTAAGTAAGCCTTAGTAGTTGCACTTGCTTGTAAAAAGGTATCTAAATATTGGCCCAATCTTGCCGTAACAGAGCCTATACTGTTCACGATAGGGCGTGCAGGTGGATTTTTGCTATCCTTATGTACTTTCGAGGGCGTATAAATTATTGGAACTCTATTAAAACTAAGGATAAGGTATTTATTTTCTTTTTTTATTCTGTCATCTCTCCTAGTTAGTCCCATCCCCACACAGTTAGAACACAATGAGGGAACACACAGTTAACCCCTTGATCGCCCCTAGTGTTAACCCCTTCCCTGCCAGTGACATTTATACAGTAATCAGTGCATTTTTATAGCACTGATCACTCTATAAATGTCAATGGTCCCAAAAATGTGTCAAAAGTCTCTGATCTGTTTGTCGCAATGTCGCAATACTGCTAAAAATTGCAGATCACCGCACCCATTACTAGTAAAAAAAATAAAAACGCCACAAAATTGTCCATAAAGGTGATGCAGTGTTCCATCCAGTATGTTTGAAATCCTCTTTTAGGGCGCTCCGGTGAGTGCAATCACATAAGGGGAATACTGCCACAATTTCTGCACTTTTTCACCTATATCCCATTATAAAAAGAGGATTTCAAACATACTGGATGGAACACTACGTCACCTTTATGGACATTTTGATTCTGTTTTTATACAGCAGGCAAATTAATTGCATTATTGCTGTTCATATTGCACATTGAATTTTTATTGCACATTGATTTATTTTCTATTGCACATTGATTTTTACACATATTAATTTTGCACGCCTCTCACTGCAATGTCATAGAAGGGGTCGGTGTCTAAAAGACAAATGCTCCCTTCCAGCCCAGCCCTCTTAACTACAAGGAAAAAACATGTGTTTATGGGTATAAGATTTACCCACAATTACCAACAATGTTTTTCTCACACAGTTAAGAGGGAGAAACTGATTCTGTTGAAAAGGTACTGTTATATTCAAGCTAAATCATATATTCAGCCCTCAAAAATTGTACTCGCCTGCTCGCATTTTAGGAGTGCATTTTGAGGGCGGGGAAGGGCTGCCTGGAGGGGGGGGGGGGGGGGGGGCGAGCACCACCGGCAGCCTGGGTGGAATTGGAATGGGAGTCCTTCTCCCAGAGATCGCGGATGGGAGAGAGAGGGAGAGCGGCCCGGATGTTCAGAGCGCAGCGCAGGGAACACAGCGATATTAGCTTTCATTTCACATTGCCGTGTTCCCCACCGCTCGCTGTCAGATACAGCCCCGCCCCCTGGTTCCGGGACTTTGACAGACAGATGACACATCCAATCCCGGGACGGGTGATCTGTCAATCAAAGTTCCCCGGCCAGGGCGGGGCTGTATATGACGTTGAGCGGCGGGAACACAGCAATTGAAATGAAAGGCTGCATGGTGCATGGTGGGCACAAGCTGCATGGTGGGCACAGGGTGGATGGTGGACACAGGCTGCATGGTGGATGGTGGGCACCGGCTGCATGGTGGGCACAGGCTGCATGGGGGATGGTGGGCACAGGCTGCATGGTGGACACAGGCTGCATGGTGGGCACAGGCTGCATGGTGGACACAGGCTGCATGGTGGGCACAGGCTGCATGGTGGGCACAGGCTGCATGGTGGATGGTGGGCACAGGCTGCATGGTGGATGGTGGACACAAGCTGCATGGTGCATGGTGGACACAGGCTGCATGGTGGACACAGGCTGCATGGTGGACACAGGCTGCATGGTGCATGGTGAACACAGGCTGCATGGTGGACACAGGCTGCATGGTGGACACAGGCTGCATGGTGCATGGTGGACACAGGCTGCATGGTGCATGGTGGACACAGGCTGCATGATTGGCACAGGCTGCATGGTGGACACAGGCTGCATGGTGGATGGTGGACACAGGCTGCATGGTGGACACAGGCTACATGGTGGACACAGGCTTCATGGTGGATGGTGGGCACAGGCTGCATGGTGGATGGTGGATGCATGGCTGCATTGGTGGGCACAGGCAGCTTGCATTGGTGGGCACAGATAAAGTTGTTGTTGTTAATATTTATTTTTATAACCTAATTCTGCATAAAACATTTAAGTGTCATTTAATGAGATAATTTATGAGGGCATGTTTAGGGGCGGGGTTGGGTGGGGCAACTGGTGGCAAGTAACCCTTGAGGCCTGGCTAGTAGCTCAGGACTTGAAATTTTGAGCCCTGATATATTTATATACTATATGTTTGTAGAGGTGCCCTCCTGAGGTCACGTGTTCTAGCATCCACACATTTCACCCTGCTTGTCAGACATCTATTTTGGCACACTTTCCCAGACAATGAACAGTCTCTTGCTTGTTTTTGTTGTTTTTATTAGGGGATTAAACTTGAATGGGGAAAAGGGACATGGGATCAGTGTTGGTTGAGTCTAGATTTGACAGTCTCTTCCTCTGTGCATCTCCTCCAGCACACTACTTGAGATCAACTTGCTTCACTTCCCTGTCCAAATCTAGGTTCCTGTCACTATTAGCACATGGCTAGGCCTCACTCTGAATAGGTCCTAACGTTTTTCTAATAGCCCATTACAGGCAGGGGTCTGCAGCCCCCTTTGACTTAGCAACTGTTTTAGTAGAGAAGAATAAATGTGCTAACTGACACTTGGTGGACTACTGATCCCAGCACGTCTGATGCAAATCCTGCCAGCCCTCGTGGCTGCAACGACTTCACTCCAAAACAACACCACAGTCTCTCCGTCTGGCTCCACATCCAAATCCTGGCATGTCTCTCCCAGAGCTTCACACTGTGCTTCTCACTCACCGACCCTGGCATGGATCCATCCTGAATGACTTTCCTGGCAGTGCTCCTAACTGTCCCCTTCCTGCTTCTGTTCCAGGATACCTCTCAATGACCATGTAGAGAGAGGCTCCCTCCCAGCTCCCGAGCTCCAGGCCTGAGTTCACCCCCCCATAAAGGGGGTTCCCTCAGACCACGAGAGTCTAACACTCCATCATTCAGTTCTTCCACCCGACATCTCCTCCCACAGCAGACTGACCATGGGTATGTGTAGGAGGCCTGTCCCTTGCCAATCCTAGTTGGGGATTGGTCAGGGCTCCACATACACCCCATGTCATTCCAGCTCTCTGCCCTGCCTCTGTTCCAGAACCTTCTGAAAACCAGAGGAGGCGCCCAAGAGCTGAAGCACATGTCAGTCACCTGCTGCTATACTAAACCACTCCCCTGCCCCTAGATCAAAACAAACAGGCCTAGCTCACAGCATAGGCCTGCCTAAATTTACCTGCGCTGACAGTACAAAAAAAACCCACTACTCTAGCACCTACCTACCTAAGATAGAGGGTGCTACATGTTATAACATAATAATTTATTATTTATCTATTTACTGTGAAATTACTGGTTGGAAGTTATAACTTCAAACTTCAGTAATTTGTCCATTAAGCCACCTGCTTTAGTATAGATTTTGAAAATAAAGTAAATTAAAATAATTTTTTTGCTAGAAAATTACTCAGAACCCCTCAAAAATTATATACAGTATATTGTTTTAGCAGACACGCTAGGGAATAAAATGGTGGTTGTTGCAACTTTTTATGTCACACGATATTTGCACAGCAATTTTTTTAAGCGCATATTTTTTTTGGAAAGAAACTGTTTTATGAACGTTAGCCCGATTTTTTTGTATAATGTGAAAGATGATGTTACGCCGAACAAATAGATACCTAACATGTCACAAAATTGCGCACACTTGTGGAATGGTGTCAAACTTCAGTACTTCAGTAAATCTCCATAGGTGACGCTTTAAAATTTTTTACAGGTTACATGTTTACAGTTACAGAGGAGGTCTAGTCCTAGAATTATTGCTCTCGCTCTAACGATTGCGGCGTATGTAACCTGTGTGTATCTGGCTCTGATACTAGCCAGTGCCTCACCAGCCACTGACCTCACCGCACGTCCCTGGTGTATAATGCATGTGGGACGTACGCATTGTATCCTGGCAGACTACACCAAGTTGTGGGTGGGGCCTGCTCACCCCCCCCCCCACAACTTGGTGTAGTCTGGCAAAATAAACACGGGGGGTACTTTTCACACGCAATCGTACTCATCAATGCCTGGAACCAGTCTGCGGTCATATGAAAAATCTACCATTAAGGCCCGGTTCACACTGGTCTGACATACACTCCAACTTCGAGACGTCAGAGGAAGGCGGGGTCACCCATTTACATCACCGAATAGCCCCGCCCTCAGCTATATAACAGCTGTCACCAAGAAGAAGCATCACTTGGCGGGAGTCTCCCACGGAGGCAGAGCTGTTGCGTTTTTTTTTCTTTTTTTGATTCGTTGGGTGGCATAATAGAAAATGAATGGACATCAGGGGAAATTTTTATTTTTTTATCTTTTAATAAAGGACTTATCCCTAAGTGTCGTCCTGTCTTTTTACTATTCTTTACATTTTTTTTTGTGACATGGTAGGGGTACAATGTACCCCTTACCAATTCACATGGGGGAGGCTGGGATCTGGGGGTCCCCTTGTTAAAGGGGGCTTCCAGATTCTGATTTTGCCCCCGCCCGCAGACCCCCACAACCACCGGGCAAGGGTTGTGGAGATGAGGCCCTTGTCCCCATCAAAATGGGGACAAGGTGCTTCTCCAAAGCCCCCTCCCTATGTTGAGGGCATGTGGCCTGGTATGGTTCAGGAGGGGGGGGCGCTCTCTCATCACCCCTCTTTTCCTGCGGCCTGCCAGGTTGCGTGCTCGGATAAGGGTCTGGTATGGATTTTGGGGGGGACCCCACGCCATTTTTTTAAATTGTGGCGCAGGGTTCCCCTTAAAATCTGAAGGGCCTGGTATGGATTTTGGGGGGACCCCCATGCAATTTTTTTTTTTTCATTTTTGGTTCAGGGATACCCTTAATATTCATACCAGACCCAGGGCCTGGTAATGAACTGGGGGGGGGGGGCTATGCCGTTTTTTTCGATGAGTTTTATCTATATTGCCGAGACCCGACAATTCATTACAGCCGCGATCAGTTTTAAATGACTTTTTTCCTTTAGAAATGTAATTTTGCTGTGGTACTGTTCTAAACATGGGAAAACTGCGCCACTTTACAGGCATACTATAGACACCCCCAGGCACGATATTTAAAGGAATATTTCATTTTTATTGCTTCACTTTAAGCATTATTAAAATCACTGCTCCAGATAAAACTGCTGTTTTTAAAACTTTCTTTGCATTGATACATGTCCCCTGGGGCAGGACCCGGGACCCCAAACACTTTTTTTTTTTTTGATTTTTCATGTTAGTGTCCCATAGACTTTAACGGTGTTCCGCGGCTTTCGAATTTACCATGAACGCCGCATATTGTTCGGTCTCCGCCGAACGTCCGAATAACCAAAGTTCGGACCGAACTTAAGCTCGGGCCGAACCGTTCGCCCATCCCTAGTGGTGACCAACTACTTTACGCGATACACCTAAGCATTTCCTACCAAGGATCAAAGGGCAGTTACAGTCATTAGAGTTCTTTGGGAGATGTATTTTATACATTATAGGCTAGCCCACAGGTTACACTCAGATCAAGGCAGAGATTTTGAGAGCAAGCTAATTAAAGGATAAGTTCACTTTTTAGATAAAAATAATAAATGCTCATTTTTGAAGGTAAAAAAATGTGCATTTATTATTTGTTTTGGAGCCTGTGAAGCATTGCATTAGTGATCAGCAGATCGCTGGTGCCATGCAGGTCTCCTGCAGATCTGTTATGCCCCGTACACACGGTCGGATTTTCAGACCGAAAATGTGTGATAGGACCTTGTTGTCGAAAATTCCGACCGTGTGTAGGCTCCATCACACATTTTCCATCGGATTTTCTTTTTAACTTTAATACTTTTTATTGAAAATTATTAAAAGAACAAGAAACAGACAATGCGACAAAATTGGTAGGCAGAGTTTGCAGCCAAATCCGAAGTACAATACACTTATACAGTACATACATAATAAGTAAGCAGAGCTCTGCCACCTTCACCACGTTTCACATTGTCTAACTTTTATACTCGCAATGTCGTGTAAGACCCATTTTCACTCTTTCCCAGACCTCAGCCCCTCCCTCCCATTCCCCCCCCTCCCCCCTACCCCGAGCATTCCCCCCTCCCACCCTCCCCCCCAGCATTTAGTGATTGCTCACATGTTATTAACTCTAAGGGTTACACTGTTGAGTTTAAAATTGAACCATATCCAGCTTCATTTGTTCTCTATCTGGTTAACCGGGTCTTGGTGCCTTAAAGACTCGCTCCCTGTAGGTTTACAGTAAATGCTAAAGGAGATGTTGGGTACTCATCTCTTGTATCCAGGGTCTCCATATTTTAATAAACTTATTGTAGCTACCTTTTCTAATATGTATGGTCTTTTCTGTCCATATCAAAGAGTTCATGGCCCTAAGCCAATCCTCTGGAGTTGGGGGTGTTGCGGATAGCCAAGATTGCGCTATAAGCTTTCTTGCCTGATATAAGCACTTTACTATAGTGGAGATTGTATTGGGGTTCCCCGTTTCTCCCCCTACCAGCCCCAAAACGCACTCCCTGGCTTCTAATTCCACTTTAACTTTGAACCTAGTGTTTATAGTTCTAACAATCTCGGACCAATATCTCGCTAATTTTGGGCATCTCCACACCATGTGGATAAGGTCTCCCGTCCCTGAGCATCTAGGGCACTTGTCATCTGGTCTACGGCCAAATCTATACAATCTCCTAGGGGTGTAATACACCCTGTGAAGCAGGAAGAGGTGCGAGGCCCTCTGTGAGGGAGAGACGGATACCTTCAAACTATGTTCCAGAATTCTTTTCCACTGGTGATCCGTCAACTCCCCCACGTCCGCCTCCCACCTCTCCCTGATCCCCGTGGCTGTTTGCGTGGGTATCATTTTATCCACGAACTGCGCATACACAGCTGCGATCAAACCTTTAGAAGTTTTAGCCTTGACTATTTTATTAAGGAGTGGCGCCCTACACGTCTCCATGGAGCGGGTCCTAAATTGTGCGCCCATTGCATGCCTAATCTGGAGATAACTGTAAAATGTATTATGCGGGACTTCGTACTCTGTTCTCAAATCTAAGAAGGATTTCATATTATTATCTCTGACCAACTGGGCTACTCTGGTTATACCATGGCGTTCCCATATAGCATTCTTCTCAACGGTCAAGAGCTCCCGCAGAGATTTGTTATGCCATATGGGAGAGAACTTAGTAATGCCCTTATACCCCATGATCTTCTTCACTGCCTGCCAGGTTTTAGTTACTAGCTTATATGTTGGCAGTGTACGCTGGAGTGTGCCTGCTTCCAATGCTTCCACAAGGGATTTGTGCAGATTACCCTCTAGCATAATTTTATTGTTAGCGTGCATTTCTCCCGGAGCATCACACCCCCCGATATGCTGTAATTGGGCGGCCAAGTAATAACTATAAGGGTGAGGGACTGCCATTCCCCCCTTACCAATAGGGCCCTGCAATGTTTGCAGGCTAATCCTAGCCTGTCCTTTCTTCCAAATTAATTCCCGAAACAGGGAATTCATTTTGGAAAACCACTTTCTCCCGATCCATATCGGGGAGTTATGGAGGGTGTATAATAATTGTGGCAGCCATATCATTCTGATCAAGTTCGTTCGTCCCGCCATCGACAAGGGGAGTCTACACCAGATGTCACATTTTTTTTTTAGTTTTTCAAATAAAGGGACCAAGTTATCTTGAATATATTGATTAGGATCTTTGGACATTACCACTCCCAGGTATTTTATTTTATCTACGATTTTTAACCCGGGCATACCCTCCGGGAGGGGGCTGACAATTGGGTCAATCTGAAGCAACATTGATTTCTCCCAATTGACTACAAGGCCCGAGATCCTCCCAAACCCTTCTACCAACTGCATCGCTTTTGCTAAGGATGGACCTGTGTCCCCCAGGAAGACCAAGACGTCATCGGCGTAGAGTGCGATCTTTTCCTCCCCTTTTTTCCTCTTAAAGCCCTGTATTCCAGATGCGCTTCTCACGGCCTCTGCCAGTGGCTCCATTGCCAGGGCAAAAAGCAGGGGCGACAAAGGGCACCCCTGCCTTGTGCCCCTCTCGAGCGGTAAACTTCCTGAGTATTCATTATTGATCTTAAGTCTGGCTGTTGGGCGGTTATATAAGATTTTCACCAAGTTAATGAAAAAGGGGCCAAATCCGAATCTCTCCATTATTTCCCAAAGATACTCCCATTCCAGGCTGTCAAATGCCTTGGCAATATCCAAGGACATGACAGCTCTGGAATCTCCGCTTTCCACTGGGACCTGGAGGTTCAAGTACGCCCGTCTAATGTTTACACTAGTAGCTCTGTGCGGGATAAACCCTGTCTGATCTGCATGTATCAATTTTGCGATACATTTGCTTAACCTAGTTGCTAATACCTTTGCAAGAATTTTAATGTCCGAGCAGAGCAGTGAAATCGGTCTGTATGACGATGCTTCCATTTGGTCCTTCCCTTCTTTTTGTATAAGTACAATATTAGATTCTGTCATCGAGTCTGGTAGTCTACCCTCTGCTATCGCCCCCTCCTCCATCGGATTTTCTGACACACAAAGTTTGAGAGCAGGCTATAAAATTTTCCGACAACAAAATCCGTTGTCGGAATTTCCGATCGTGTGTACACAAATCCGACGCACAAAGTGCCACGCATGCTCAGAATAAATAGAGAGATGAAAGCTATTGGCTACTACCCCATTTATAGTCCCGACGTATGTGTTTTACGTCACTGCGTTCAGAACGATCGGATTTTCCGACAACTTTGTGTGACCGTGTGTATGCAAGACAAGTTTGAGCCAACATCCGTCTGAAAAAAAAATCCTAGGATTTTGTTGTCGGAATGTCAGATCAATGTCCGACCGCGTGTACGGGGCATTAGTGTATCTGTGTGCCCATACATCCCGTACAGGCAAGCAGATACAATCTAACAAATAAAATCAATGAACTACCACAGCGTTGCACAGTGCACACTACAAAATAAACCCAAACTTAGGACAGAAATCAGTGGATCAAAGACTACAAATTAGCCAGGCTAGTTACCACCTAGCACAACTAAATTTAATAGCAGTCCTGTTTAAGACAAGGGTGCTACACGCTCAAACGCAAAAAACAGTCCATGGCTTGTTTTTGTATTTGTTGTTTTATTAGGAGATGACAACTCAGATGGGGTAGGGGATTATGGGATGCCCGACATGAAAAATTTCCAAACACAGAACCAGGGACAACTCCCTCCTTATGTACAAACTCCTCTTCTTCCTTCCTCCTGCACAAACTTGGTTCCCTTATGTACAGCTCCTGCTGGTCACTCCTGGTGGAACTAACGGTAACTTGTTAATTCAGCAACAGCCCATTACAGGCTAGGAACTTGCTGTCTTTAGCACATATGGAGTGAACAGCATTTCTCATCACCTTCTGCTTCCCTGTAGACACTGAGCCCAGTTCTACTGCTTGCAGAAATGCTAGCCAACCTGGCTGCTTTCTCTTCCCAGTCTTCCTGACTGACACACACATGGAGATACCCCAGGGCAAGGTTAGATGAAGACCTGGCACACCACAGTCTTCAAGAGAGCACCGTTACAGCTGGCAGTCTCTCCCTGCACTGTGCTGATCTACTCACTGTCTCTCTTTGCTCTCTCCGCTGCCTCTCCAGCTTGAATCCCTCCAACTGCCTCCTGTGTTGGGATCCTTCCAGGCCAGCTTCCCGAGCTGCAGCCTGAGGTAATCCCCCCCCCCCCTTGTGGGGGTCCCTTAAGGGCCACCAACAGCCTCTCCTCAGCACTGCCTCTCCATCTTCCACCCAAATCCCCTGCTGGCATGGCTCATGTCTATTAAAGAGCTTTTTACGTTCCCTGCCAGACCCCAACCTGTGGATTGGCCAAAGGCCCTCAAATATTCAAGCAAACCACTCCTAGCCTCTGCTCACTATTTTCCAGAACATTCTCCAACATTCCAGAAACAGGGAGACGCACCTGTCAGACTTCTACTTACCAGACCGGTGAGTCCGCTTGGGCAGAGGGTAGGCTCTCTTACATATCCGACTCGCGGCCCCTGGTAGAGCAGACAGGGGCACTGGAGTGCGGAGTGGTATGGGAGCCTGGTGCAGGAGTCCAGATGCCAGAAGAGAAGTGATATTCAAGCAGCGGGCAGTAAACAGGAACACTGGCAACAGATGCTGAGCAGGAGCTGAGCAGGCAGGTCAAGGTACAGGCAGGGTTTGGCAACAGGCGGGCAGCAGAGGTACAGTAGGAGCAGGCAGGAGCGAAGTCAAACAGGCCGAGGTCAGGTACAGGCAGAAGTCAGGAAAGTCCAATAGGCAAGCTGGGTCGTAAGGAGATCAGGAACTCAGGAATACAGGAGATACAACGGGAACTATGGCACAGGAGCTGTTGATCAGGCAGCACCGAGCAGAGTGTGCAGCAGGCCTAAATAGGCTGATTGGTGCCAAATGCCGCGCATGTGTGCGCACTGACGCGCACACCCTTGAACCCCGGTGCGTGCACCAGCACCCATAGGAATATGCAGACCAGTGCCCACAGGCACGCGCGCGCGCGCAACCGGGCACCGCCACGTACACCAGGGTAAGCCGGAGCATGCACACCAATGCCCTCAGGAGCGCGCGCACCAACACGCACAGGAGCGCGCGCGCCAATGCGCACCGGCACCCAACCAGGTGTCCTCTCTGACAGCACCAGAGAGCTGCCAGGATGAGTCATCCAGCCCTCCAATAACCCTGACTCAAATTCAGTGACGCAGGTTTATCTCTGGATCAGACTATAATTTACTTCCTCTCACTTCTAGTAGCACACACTAGAGGGTGCTACACTTCTAAAAGTTCAGGGCCAGTTTGAGCTAAAGAGGAGCTCCAGGCTCCTTCAGAAAAAAATAAAAGTCAGCAGCTACAATTATTGCAGCTACTGACTTTTTTTATTAGCACACTTACCTGTCCACGAATCCAGCGGTGTCTTCACCCCAGCCGATTTTTAAATTGGCTCTCGGGTGCTGCCGCCGCCATTTCTTGTAAGAGAAACCGACAGTGACGGTTCCCTATTGCACATGTGTGAAGCACGCTGTGCTTTGTGAATGGCCCTGCGGCGGGGGAAGGAGGAGAGGGGCTGAGCCTCCAGGTGACTTCGCCATGATGAGATCAGCAAGAAGTGGATGCGGATACCTGTCAAAACCAGGTACCCTCTCCCCCAGGCAAACACTTTTGGGTGGAGCTCCGCATAAGGGATACTGACAGATCTACCCAGTGACATCAAATAAGAAAATCCTTGCCTAGAGACAGCTAACAAGAGGTGACATGAAACAAACAAAAGGGAGAGCCAGAAACTGCCCAATATAAAATCTCTAGCCATCACCCTAAGTCCAGACTTTGGAGTGTGACTTTTGGTGTGACTTCGATCCGACTTTACACTCAATGGATCTAAATCACATCAAAAGTCGCACTAAAGTTATGCAGGCACATTTTCAAAGTCGCATTGATTTTTCAGGTGCCATTGAAAAGAATGGGCTGCAACTTTTAATGCGACTTTCGTATGACAAATCGTACAAGTGTGAATGGAGCCTAAAGGATAAGTTCACCTTCGGAACATGTGACGTTTCAACCCATATTTAGGGTGAAACATATAACATGTTTCACCTCCTGTTGCCTCTCCTCCAATCCCCCTTCCCCTGTGACAGAGGACAGAGGTTCTTCTCCATGCACCCGCTGTCATTTTTCGAAAACAGTGCAGCTGTGCAGGACTGTGGCCACTCAGCCACGTCATTCAGTCACAGTTTTCTGTAAATAGACAAACTACAAGTACTATCTTCCCCGTCGCAGATAGACTTGTAGTTTCAACGCTGATGCATGCTCTTGTAGTACATTGACTTCTCCAGTTTACACATAGAAAGCCTGAGGTACAGGCTGAAAGTCAGAGGACATATCTGCAGGAGTCCACATTGCACCTGCAATCAACTGATCACAGGTGCAATGCTTTCAAGGCTTCTGCTGGAAAAATTAATACAAGCACATTTTTTTTCTGCCACAATATGTGCATGTATTATTATTTCCATAAAGGTGAATTTATCCTTTAAAGTTTTGGATTGTTTATGTTATCCCAGATAACTGGCCACCAATGTTTGCAGGTGCTGTTTGGGTTCAATACTGGTTCATCAGAAACGGCTAAAACTAGAAAAAATGGCCATCCGCTCACTGCTTCGGAATATAGTGAGCTACTCTTCGTAAAAAAAAAACTTTATTCAGCTTAGTTTCCTACCCATGGAAAAAAAACCTCCAACATGTTTCTCCCAGTAGGGGATTAATAGACATGTACACACTGAAATATTTCGTTTCGGAATTTCGTTTTCGTCCGAAAAATAAATTTATTTTGTTACTCCCGAAATTCGTTTTTATTTATTTCGTTTTTCGTTAAAAATTGCATTCGTCCGAAAATCCAAACTAAGGTCGAATCTGTCATTGAAGGCTTATGGTGTCTGTCGAATGTTCAAAGAAGATTCGACGGAGCAGCTAAACTGTACGACGCCGTATAGTTTACCTGCTCCGTCGAATCTTCTTAGAACTTTCAACAGACACCATAAGCCAAAGTACGTGTGTACTTAGTTTTTGCTATTTTACTGCTCCTCCTCTTTGGTTACAATCAGCCAATAACATTCATCATCATCATTATTTTTATTTATCTTTTCTCCCCTACGTCGAATCTTTTCTCCCCTACGTCGAATCTTTTCTCTGTGTGTCGAATCTTTTCTCTATGTAGAATAATCTTGGACTAATAGAGTTAAGGTTAGGCACATTCGACCACAGGTTTGATGGACACAGATTGTTATTGTCATCATCATGTCGAATCTCCTATCTATATCGAACTGTTGTAGCAACGAAAACGAAAATAAAGCATTTGTTTATGTCGGATCTTTCGTTTTTCGGACTCTGCACTTTCGTTATTGTTTGTTAAAACGATAACAAAAATACCTAAAAATTCGGACAAAAATGCATTCGGACGAAAACAAATGCACATGTCTAGCATATAATACAGTTAATGCATAACAAATAAACCAACCTCAGCTTATGCCCGGTCTAAGGTCTTTAAAGGCCTATATACTCACGATTCACTGGTTGTATCTGCCACCCAATCAAAGGCCCCCAGCTGCAACTACACCGGCTCAGGGACAATTAACCACTCACGTACTATCAGATACAACCTAGTTAATACCCCGATGTTACCACCGTATTGTTAGGAAGGGACAACCATACCTCAGATGGGCCCAACCCACAATTATTTAACCAGCACCGCCTTCAAAGACCCAATAGAGCCCCTGCCTGCTGCTATGACAAGAAAATAAGGACTAAGGTCTTAGAGAGCCTATATAGTCACGATTAACCGTTTGTATCTGTCACCCAATCAAAGGCCCCCAGCTGCAACTACACCGTCTCAGGGACAATAACCACTTACGTACTACCAGATACAACCTAATTAATACACCGATGTTATGACCGTATTGTTAGGAAGGGACACCCATACCTCAGATGGGCCCAACCCACAATTATTTAACCAGCACCACCTTCAAAGACCCAATAGACCCCCTGCCTGCTTCTATGACAAGAAAATAAGGACTAAGGTCTTAGAGAGCCTATATACTCACGATTAACCGGTTGTTTCTGTCACCCGATCAAAGGCCCCCAGCTGCAACTACAGCGGTTCAGGGACAATTAACCACTTATGTACTACCAGATACAACCTAATTAATACCCCAATGTTACCAACGTATTGCTAGGAAGGGACACCCATACCTCAGATGGGCCCAACCCACAGTTTTTCACAGTTAGGAAGGGACACCCATACCTCAGATGGGCCCAACCCACTATTTTCCACAGTTAGGAAGGGACACCCATACCTCAGATTGGCCCAACCCACAGTTTTCCACAGTTAGGAAGGGACACCCATACCTCAGATGGGCCCAACCCACAGTTTTGAAGGAACACCCATACCTCAGATGGGCCCAACCCACAATTTTGAAGGCACACCCATACCTCAGATGGGCTCAACCCAGAGTTTTCCACAGTTAGGAAGGGACACCCATAACTCAGATGGGCCCAACCCACTATTTTCCAGTTAGGAAGGGACACCCATACCTCAGATTGGCCCAACCCACAGTTTTCCACAGCTAGGAAGGGACACCCATACCTCAGATGGGCCCAACCCACAGTTTTGAAGGGACACTCATACCTCAGATGGGCCCAACCCAAATTTTTGAACGGACACCCATACTTAAGATGGGCTCAACCCACAGTTTTCCACAGTTAGGAAGGGACACCCATACCTCAGATGGGCCCAACCCACAGTTTTGAAGGAACACCCATACCTCAGATGGGCCCAACCCACAATTTTGAAGGGACACCCATACCTCAGATGGGCTCAACCCAGAGTTTTCCACAGTTAGGAAGGGACACCCATACCTCAGATGGGCCCAACCCACTATTTTCCAGTTAGGAAGGGACACCCATACTGCAGATTGGCCCAACCCACAGTTTTCCACAGCTAGGAAGGGACACCCATACCTCAGATGGGCCCAACCCACAGTTTTGAAGGGACACTCATACCTCAGATTGGCCCAACCCACAGTTTTCCACAGCTAGGAAGGGACACCCATACCTCAGATAGGCCCAACCCACAGTTTTGAAGGGACACTCATACCTCAGATGGGCCCAACCCAAATTTTTGAACAGACACCCATACTTAAGATGGGCTCAACCCACAGTTTTCCACAGTTAGGAAGGGACACCCATACCTCAGATGGGCCCAACCCACAGTTTTGAAGGAACACCCATACCTCAGATGGGCCCAACCCACAATTTTGAAGGGACACCCATACCTCAGATGGGCTCAACCCAGAGTTTTCCACAGTTAGGAAGGGACACCCATACCTCAGATGGGCCCAACACACTATTTTCCAGTTAGGAAGGGACACCCATACTGCAGATTGGCCCAACCCACAGTTTTCCACAGCTAGGAAGGGACACCCATACCTCAGATGGGCCCAACCCACAGTTTTGAAGGGACACTCATACCTCAGATGGGCCCAACCCAAATTTTTGAACGGACACCCATACTTAAGATGGGCTCAACCCACAGTTTTCCACAGTTAGGAAGGGACACCCATACCTCAGATGGGCCCAACCCACAGTTTTCCACAGTTAGGAAGGGACACCTATACCTCAGATGGGCCCAACACAAATTTTTGAACGGACACCCATGCTTAAGATGGGCTCAACCCACAGTTTTCCACAGTTAGGAAGGGACGCCCATACCTCAGATGGTCCCAACCCACAGTTTTGAAGAGACACCCATACCTCAGATGGGCCCAACCCACTATTTTGCACAGTTAGGAAGGGACACCCATACCTCAGATGGTCCCAACCCACAGTTTTGAAGAGACACCCATACCTCAGGTGGGCCCAACCCAGTTTTCCACGGTTAGGAAGGGACACCCATACCTCAGATGGGCCCAACCCACAGTTTTCCACAGTTAGGAAGGGACACCCATACCTCAGATGGGCCCAACCCACAGTTTTCCACAGTTAGGAAGGGACAACTATACCTTAGATGGGCCCAATCCACTATTTTGCACAGTTAGGAAGGGGCGCCCATACCTCAGATGGGCCCAACCCACAGTTTTCCACCAATGTTTAACCAGCACCACCTTCAAATACCCAATAAACCCCCTGCCTGCTGCTATGACAAGAAAATAAAAAGAACAAGAATATGAATGGCAAGCTAACATAAGACCCAAAAACCCACTACAAATACCCCAGCACCTTGAGAAAGTAGGAGGCTCCCCCAAACCAAAACAAACAAGGGAGGGAGGGTGGGAAAAACTGTCTGATGCTGTGATGAGCTCTGACTGAGCTGTGACACGATCCCCCTGTTAGCAGAGTATTGAAATCGTGCTGGAAGTTTGTTGTATGCAGTAATATGGCTTATCAATGCATGTCTTTACAGAATGGAGAAACATGAAAACAGGAACAAGGAGCATCCAAGTACATAGAGAGAGGATAGATATACATCCCGTTATATCATAGATAACATAACTATACTATAATACCACAGCGCCACCTGCTGCTTAGGCATAATGCATATGCAGTATATAGTCAGTTTATAAACAACTTTTCTGTTGTACTTTTCCAACACCCCCTCCTCTCTACAAGACACACCCTCTGCCTTGAACTCTTCAATCTGCTAAGCAGACTGCAGCATATCAAAATCACCCACTAATACTCCGTCACGTCTGCAGGCCCCAGTCATGCTGGCCCTCCTCCTAGTTTCACTCAGCTCCAGGCCATGTACTTCACTGAGGGACCTGCAGAGTGTAGAGGCGCCGATGATCTATAAAACATTAAACACTTGACCAATCCCTCCTTCCACAATGACCAGACAACACATTTTATTTGGAGTCAAATGGCCATAGCAGCCTTTTATTACAAACCATTAAATACAACATTCACAAGAAAACAAGTTTAATACATATAATACAGTCAATGCATAACAAATAAACCAACCTCAGCTTATGCCCGATCTAAGGTCTTTGAAGGCCTATATACTCACGATTAACCGTTTGTATCTGCCACCCAATCAAAGCCCCCCAGCCGCAACTACACCAGCTCAGGGCACAATTAACGACTTACATACTACCAGATACAACCTAATTAATACCCCGATGTTACCACCGTATTGTTAGGAAGGGACACCCATACCTCAGATGGACCCAACCCACAAGTTCCCACAATTATTTAACCAGCACCGCCTTCAAAGACCCAATAGACCCCATGCCACAGCACACGAGCGTGACACCTTATGAACGTGTTGCCCCCCAAACCGGAAAGGCCCACTGAATACACTCCTGCAAAAAAACTTGCTACCTCCTAGTTCACCTTTATCTTGGCTTTGTTGACCTTTTCAACAGAGCGAGCCATACGCTACGCAGACCTGGCAACTATATCGGACCACACAACTTAGCCCGACCCAACAGATAAATAATGAGAACAGTTATCTGCACTCCAACCAGTGGACAACCGGCATTTGCTGAACACCGCCCTAAACTGGAATCGAGACATTGTTGTGCCTTCCGCATGCATAAAGAAAACTCCCGGAAGTTTGCCCAAAACCGTGAAAAAAAAACTACAACCCGGACAGGGCAAACTGGAGAAGAGGGAACCCCACAACTCAATCAAAGAACCCCTCCCCGACTGATCAGTGTTAGATTTTCTTAATAGAATACCCGAGTAGTGTCCCGTAACCACACATCCTGTACGCTCAAACCACCCTCATTACGTTTGCTACGGCTTACCAATTCCCCCACCCGAAAAGCCCCCCCCCCAAAAAAAATTGGCCAGCACAAAGATGGCCCAGAACAAGGTAACCTCATAGGCGGAAAAACCACATATACATCATGGTCCCTACGAAACACCCCCCATTGTCATTTACCAGATCGCTCCATTCCTGACACAATCTGCAGTATGAGGACCATGTTGACGCACATACTGAATGACGAATTGAGAACTTGGAAGCAGCAATGCAATGCTCCACAGCTGCTTGGGGCATGGAATTCAACGCTGCTCCGCTTCCAGTGCCAACTGATGGAATCTGTCCCACAGAAACGAGACAAAGCATCAGCCAGGAGTTATCAACTCCTGGAACATGCACACTTCCATGGAGAGTACAATGGGAAAACAGTTCCAGAACAGCCAAATTACGCACTAAACTAACCTCCCTCCATTCCACTGGCCAGGATTAGGAACATCATGGGCCTGGTGCTGAGGATTTTGGTTGGGCTTTTTATAAAAAATAAAGAAATAAATAAAAATGCAAAAATGTTATGTTATAACAAATTAAACAGAGAGAGGAAGGATGAGAGAGAAAGGGGATGAGAGAGGGGTGAGGGGTAAGGGAGGGAGGATGAGACAGAGAGGGGGGATGAGAGAGGGGTAAGGGAGGGAGGATAAGAGAGAGATGGGGGGGATGAGAGAGAGGATGCAAATGAGCATGCATGGGAGTGACATCAACGCAGCCCGGCCAAGGCAAGTGACCGAAGGCACAGAACCCGAAAGGAAGACCGGGTGAAGATGGAAGCACCCGGGACCCGCTGGATTGATCGCAGCACAGCGCTGGAGGGCTCAGTCTGACAGGTGAGTGTACCTTAATGTGCTAATATGCTGTGCATACTTGTACATTATGGAATAATCTACCTCAGGTCCTCTAAAAAGTAATACTGTTAGCAAAGTTTACTACCGCTTTAATATCACAGGACCCGAGGAGCTTCTCATGGGGCCCTCTACTGACCCAGTGGCCCTTGGGCAGTGCCCAAGTGCATAATTGCCAACATTTCAAAAATATTTTCAGGGACACTTTATTTACCAGTAGTATATATATAGAGTAGCTGACATCCCCTATGTTCCTCTATACATCACAATAGTAACCACAAAATGAAATGAGTACTACTAATGGGCAGAACAAATATGAGGACTGAGAAGATTTCCTTTAGTTGAACTAACAAAAGTGTACCCATTCTACAGCTGGTAACATTGAGCATATTCAGTCTAATTTTAAAGAACTGTTTTTCTAAGTAAGAGGAATAGGGGAGGAGTATGGATGGTATAAAAGTGGGAAGTATGTGCAGGTGAGGGAGAGGAATGTGGAGGATATAACAGTGGGCAATATGTACAGGAGAGGAGTGTGGAGGGTATGGCAGTGGGCAGGATGCACAGCAGATGAGTATGGAGGGTATGTCAGTGGGCTTTATGTACAGGAGAGGAGTGTGTAGGGGATGACAGTAGGCAGTATGTACAGGAGAGGAGTGTGAAGGGTATGACAGTGGACAGTATGTACAGGGGAGAAGTGTGAAGGGTATGACAGTAGGCAGTATGTACAGGAGAGGAGTGTGGAGTGTATGACAGTGGGCAGGATGCACAGCAGAGGAGTGTGGAGGGTATGCCAGTAGGCTTTATGTACAGGAGAGGAGTGTGGAGGGGATGACAGTAGGCAGTATGTACAGGACAGGAGTGAGAAGGGTATGACAGTGGGCAGTATGTACAGGAGTGGGCAGTATGTACAGTAGAGGAGTGTGAAGGGTATGATAGTGGGCAGTATGTACAGGAGAGGAGTGTGGAAGGCATGGCAGTGGGCACTATGTATGGGAGAGGAGTGTGGAGGGTATGACAGGGGGCAGTATGTACAGGAGAGGAGTGTGAAGGGTATGACAGTGGGCAAGATTTGAAACAAGAGAATCTGGATGCCGCACACTGGATAAAGTTGAAAATTCTTCTTTATTATAAAATCAGGATCATCAAAGATACAGGACAATCAGGCAGATGGTACAGACACAGCTGATGCGTTTCGCACTCTAATTTGAGTGCTTACTCATAGGAGTGTGAAGGGTATGACAGTGGGTATGACAGTGGGCAGTATGCACAACAGAGGAGTGTGGAGGGCTGACAGTGGGCAGTATGTATAGGAGAGGAGTGTGGAGGGTATGCCAGTGAGCAGTATGTACAGGAGCGGAGTGTGGAGGGTATGATAGGGGAAGTATGTACAGGAGAGGAGTGTGGAGAGAAAGACAGTTGGCAGTATGTACAGGAGAGGAGTGTGGAGGATATGATGGGGCAGTATGTGTAGGAGAGAAGTGTGTAGGGTATGACAGTGGGCAGTATGTACAGGAGAGCAATGTGCAGGGTATGACAGTAAGCAGTATGTATAGGAGAGGAGTGCAGAGGGTATGACAGTGGGCAGTATGTACAGGAGAGGAGTATGGAGGGTATGACAGTGGGCAGTATGTACAGGAGAGGAATGTGGAGGGTATGACAGGGGGCACTATGTACAGGAGAGAAGTGTATGACAGTGGGCTGTATGTACAGGAGAGGATTGTGGGGGGTATGACAGGGGCACTATATATAGGAGAGAATTGTGGAGGGTATGACAGTGGGCACTATGTATAGGATAGAAGTGTGGAGGGTATGACAGTGAGCACTATATATAGGAGAGAAGTGTGGAGGGTATGACAGTGAGCAGTAAGTACAGGAGAGGAGTGTGGAGGGTAGGACTGCGGGCAGTATGTACAGGAGAGTAGTGTGGAGTGTAGGACAGAGGGCAGTATGTATAGGAGAGGAGTGTGGAGGGTATGACAGGGGGGACTATGTACAGGTGAGGGGGATGAAGGAATCTGGGAAGGAAAAATGTAAAGCTTTGTGGAAGGATGTTTAGGGACTGTGTAGTGGCTAAGCGGGCCATACATGGATTGAAATGAAGCCAATTAAGCAAAGATCAGCCATAGTCGATCTATGTATGGGCTAGCTGGTTGTACAAAAGTCAATCTTTTAATTGACTTGAGTACAACCAGCCTATCAGGTTTTTCACAAAATAATCAGTGCTGCCAGCTATAGTTAGCAACACTGATCATTGTATTGTGTGGGTAGGGAAGGCTCCCCACTGGCAGAACACAATAACACTGCGGGAGTGATTTCCCCATCCACAGGTCAGCAGGTGAGAGGGTGTGTGGGGACAGGCTGGGGAGAGAGGCAACAAATAGGATGTACCGGCAACCAACGAAAGGCTGCCGCAATATCAGTTTTGGCCAACAACCTACCTTTACCATACCTAGGAACCCACAACACTGCCATATTAAAAGACGTATAGGACACCATGCAAAGCTCCGGATCAATGGTATCATTCACTGAACCCCCTTTAGGATGTGACAAGTGATGTATGAGGCGTAATTTATTTGGTTCTTTTTTCGGGATAATACCCAAATTACTGGCGGTGAATCAAAAGGGGGCCAGCCATGCGACCCAAAGGGACTACTTTGAAAAGTTTTCCTGAAAACGACCACTTGAAGTAAACAAGATGAATGCAAGCTATCAGCCATCGGAGGAACAACCAGCAACTGGCAGGGTATCAGAAAAACGCAACGAGAAACCCAGCTGCAACATACGAGCTGCCTTCCTGTTAGAATAACGCTTTAGGAAATGTGCCATCTTTTCTACCTTCACTTCCCTCTTTCCAGCATCACCTCCTTTTCCTTTTCCATACTTAAAGCATCTGGACAGCGCATGAGACCCTCCACACCCTGAATAGTCATGATGGAAACAGCACGTGGTGCCAAACTTGCAAGATCCGCCATTGAATTACCAACATAACCCCCTGTGATTTGTGACCGGTTGTGAAGAGGCTGCCACACCCTTGGCCCCACCCTGCAACGGAGGAACCGAACTCTGTGGAGACGACATCAGTTTCATCCAGAGAATGACGCTTTTGTGGTCCCACTGTAAAGAGGGCCGGACTGCCTTGCGCTGACAAAATTGCTCTTCATAGCAAAACCAAGCAACCCCACCATAGACTCTCTGGGCTTCGCCAATAGAGTCCAGATAACAAAATAAAAAGGGGGGAGCAATTCTCAGGGGCCTTTTCCCCAATGACACTAGCTGAAATTGCACACGCCTGCAACCAGTTTGAGAACGTACGGGTAATCAACCGATACCGCCCTTTTCTTCCTCCTTCTTACATCCATCTGGTCTAATTGTAAAGTAAAATTTCTCCAATGGCAACAAAGAAATACATTTCCACATACTCACCCTTCCATATATGCTCCTTCACTTCCGGTTTTAGATGCGCACCCAAAGGCCTTTCAAAACACACATCGCATTTTTGCAGCATTTGCAAGACGTACCCCGGCGACACCTTTGTCAGTCGCTTTGTCGTTCGAAGCAGGAGCCGCCAGCTGTTGACCGGAGGAATTCAAAGGTCCCACACCCGATCCCTGCTGAGCTGTCAACTAAGTCCCCCCGGAGCCCCCTTGAATAGAGATTGAATAAGAACAAGAAAGAGGACATGAAACAAAAGGCTCACCTGGCTGTTTCTGTCCCTCAGGACATCCAGCCGCAGATCCGAATCCCCGTACAAAGTATGGGAGTTCAACATCTTCAGAACCGCTGAGCACCCTTCAGACCGGCTCTGTTCACCAAGCCTCGCTATCGCTCTCTCCCCTCAGCAGGATGATGTCAGCAGCCGCTGCCACACCGAAATCCCCGGGCGCTCCCTCTCCTACTCCCACGCTGGGCTCTGTGAGGGGTGGAGAAAGCCTCACCAGCAGAAGCCCAGCTCCTTCCATCCGCGGGGCACACTTCCCTGGAAACAGGGAAAAGCTGCCACCCGTGTCTTCTGTCACAGGGGGCCATGGTATCCACCGCTCTGCCACTCCCACGCCAGGCCGCACTAGACATAAGCAGGGAGCCTGTATAGCCAGCCGCACCATCCATCCTGCGAAGGTGTGAGGGCAGGGGAGTGGGTGCTAGATGAAAACACTCCCGTCCTGGGTTCGCCGTAGACGGGCATTCCTCCCGACTCGCACACCAGGGATGGCTGGTGGGGTCAGAGGGTAGCTTGAGAGGCTCCCAGACTCAGGAATGAAGCCCTCAGAAGGCCTAGATCTCCTAGCACGTGGGTGACTAAAAGAGGACCCAGGAAAGACCTGCCTGGGCTCCTACAAGTCTGATAGTTTGTCTTGTAGCCACTCAGGGCCTCTGGCCACAACCGCAGCTCTAAGGTGGGACAGTATGTTGTCCAAGTCACCAACCTTTTGTTCTGCCTACAGGTGAAGTCCAGGAACAAAGGAGAAAACTGTCTGATGCTGTGATGAGCTCTGACTGAGCTGTGACACGATCCCCCTGTAAGCAGAGTATTGAAATAATGCTGCAAGTTTGTTGTATGCAGTAATACGGCTTATCAATGCATGTCTTTACACAATGGAGAAACATGAACACAGGAAAACAAAGAGCATCCAAGTACATAGAGAGAGGATAGACAAACATCCTATTATATCATAGATAACCTAACTATACACAATAATACTACAACGCCACCTGCTGCTTAGACAGGCATAATGCATATGCAGTATATAGTCAGTTTATAAACAACTATTCTGTTGTACTTTTCTAACACCCCCTCCTCTCTACCCACTACAGGACACACCCTCTGCCTTGAACTCTTCAATCTGCTAAGCAGACTGCAGCATATCAAAATCACCCACTAATACTCTGCCTCTTCTGCAGGCCACAGTCATGCTTGCCCTCCTCCTAGTTTCACTCAGCTCCAGGCCATGTACTATACCTCGCCATACCCGCAAGACAGCTACAGCAAGGCTCTGTTGTTCTGGGAAGGCGTCCATGGATGTCCTCCCAGAACATGCTTCCTGCCTCCTTCGGACAAAGCTGATCACAATTAGAAGTAAAGGGCCAATCACAGCGGCCCTTTACCTGATCAGCTGTGTCCAATTACAGCTGATCACATGTTAACAAACTTGCCGGTTATCGGCATTCCTTTACTTACACACTGTCACAGTGCAAGGAAAGGAGAGCTGATAAGTGGTAACCGGCAAGTCTGACAGGGCACATTTACACTGATTATTAATGCAGCTCCATCAGTGCCGCCTATCAGTGCCCATCAGTGCTGCCTCATCAGTGCCGCCTCATCAGTGCCCCCTTATCAGTGCCCTTCAATGCAGCTTATTAGTGCCCATCAGTGCCCCCTCATGAGTGCCTTTCAGTGCAGCTTATTAGTGCCCATCAGTGCTACCTCAATAGTGCCCATCAGTGCCACCTCATCAGTGCCTCCTCATTAGTACCCATCAGTGCTGCCTCATCAGTGCACATCAGTGCAGCCTCACCAGCACCCATCAGTGCCTCCTCATCAGTACCCATCAGTGCCGCCTCATCAGTGCAGCCTCACCAATGCCCATCACTGCTGCCTCATCAGTGCAGTTTAATCAGTGAAAATTAGTGCAGCTTCATCGGTGAAGCCCAGTAGTGCCCATCAGGGCAGCTTCATCAGCACAGCTTCATCAGTGCCCATCAGTGCAGCTTCATCAGCGCAAATGAGTGCAGCTTCATCAGTGCAGCACAACAGTGCCCATCAGTGCAGCCTCATCAGTGCAGCTTCATCAGCGCAGCTTCATCAGTGCCCATCGGTAAAGGAGAAAACATTCCTTATTTAGAAAATTGTATAACAGAAACTAAGAAAACCCTTTTCGCACCAAAATTTTCAGTCTTTTTTCATTTGTTCAGCAAAAAAATAAAAACCCCAGTGGTGATTGACTACTTCCAGACTGCCTGCCGTCATTACACAGGGTAATTTGACGTAGAATACCGGGGTTATGGCAGCAGATAGCTGCCATAACCCCAGTATATTCTTAAACGGCGGATGGTCCTCTTTCTGATAAAAGTGGTCTCCCCTGCGGATTCGCAGCGAGATCACTTTTATTGGTGGTGGGAGAGGGCCTCCCCTCCCGCCGTGCTCCGGTCGTCTCCGCCACTTACCGAAGCCGTCGGTAGCGGAGGAGCCGATCGGGTCCTCTCCACTCTGAGACATGGAGCCGAGTGAGGGAAAGATGGCCCCCTTTCAACTCCATAACATTGGATGACGTCACTTCCGCCCATTGGTCTTAAAGGGGAATTTTTTTTTTTTAAAAAAGTTTTTTTTTATTGCATTTAAGTGTAAATGTGAGATCTGAGGTCTTTTTGACCCCAGATCTCACATTAAAGAGGTTCTGTCATGCTTTTTTTCTATTACAAGGGATGTTTACATTCCTTATAATAGGAATAAAAGTGACACACTTTTTTTTTTTTTAAAAAAGGACAGTGTAAAAATAAAAAATAAAAAGTACTGCATACTAGCTAATTATGAAATACTTACCTTAGAACAAGGCGTCGGTATCTTACCTGGTCCACGCCGAGGGAGCTGTCATGTGGCCCGGCGTGTCTTCCGGGTATCGCGGTTCCAGCACTGTGAGTGGCTGGAGCCTCGATGTCATCACTCCCGCGCATGCGCGCGGGAGATTTCTTACCCGGCAAGGTCCGGCAGTTGCCGGGCCTTCAGCCGAGAATCCCCTGTGCGCATGCGCCGCTGCAGTCAGCGGCTCATAGCAAGGGGAATATCTCCTAAACCGTACAGGTTTAGGAGATATTTTTTTTACCTACAGGTAAGCCTTATTATAGGCTTACCTGTAGGTAAAAGTTAAAAAAAAGACTATACAACCACTTTAAGTTCATTTTTTTTCCTCATTAATGTACACACAGCATCCCATATTGATAGAAAAACACAGAATTGTTGACATTTTTGCAGATTTATTAAAAAAGAAAAACTGAAATATCACATGGTCCTAAGTATTCAGACCCTTTGCTGTGACACTCATATATTTAACTCAGGTGCTGTCCATTTCTTCTGATCATCCTTGAGATGGTTCTACACCTTCATTTGAGTCCAGCTGTGTTTGATTATACTGACTGGACTTGATTAGGAAAGCCACACATCTGTCAATAAGACCTTACAGCTCACAGTGCATGTCAGAGCAAATGAGAACCATGAGGTCAAAGGAACTGCCTGAAGAGCTCAGAGACAGAATTGTGGCAAGGCACAGATCTGGCCAAGGTTACAAAAAAATTTCTGCTGCACTTAAGGTTCATAAGAGCACAGTGGCCTCCATAATCCTTAAATGGAAGATGTTTGGGACGACCAGAAAGCTTCCTAGAGTTGGCTGTCCGGCCAAACTGAGCTATCGGGGGAGAAGAGCCTTGGTGAGAGAGGTAAAGAAGAACCCAAAGATCACTGTGGCTGACCTCTAGAGATGCAGTTGGGAGATAAGATAAAGTTGTAGAAAGTCAACCATCACTGCAGCCCTCCACCAGTCGGGGCTTTATGGCAGAGTGGCCCAACGAGAGCCTCTCCTCAGTGCAAGACACATGTAAGCCTGCATGGAGTTTGCTAAAAAAAAACACCTGAAGGACTCCAAGATGGTGAGAAATAGTATTCTCTGGTCTGATGAGACCAAGATGGAACTTTTTGGCCTTAATTCTAAGCGGTATGTGTGGAGAAAACCAGGCACTGCTCATCACCTGTCCAATACAGTCCCAACAGTGAAGCATGGTGATGGCAGCATCATACTGTGGGGGTGTTTTTCAGCTGCAGGGACAGGACGACTGGTTGCAATTGAGGGAAAGATGAATGCGGCCAAGTACAGGGATATCCTGGATGAAAACCTTCTCCAGAGTGCTCAGGAACTCAGACTGGGCCGAAGGTTAACCTTCCAACAAGACAATGACCCTAAGCACACAGCTAAAATAATGAAGGAGTGGCTTCACAACAACTCTGTGACTGTTCTTGAATGGCCCAACCAGAGCTCTGACTTAAACCCAATTGAGCATCTCTGGAGAGACCTAAAAATGGCTGTCCACCAACGTTTACCATCCAACCTGACAGAACTGGAGAGGATCTGCAAGGAGGAATGGCAGAGGATCCCCAAATCCAGGTGTGAAAAACTTGTTGCATCTTTCCCAAAAAGACTCATGGCTGTATTAGATCAAAAGGGTGCTTCTACTAAATACTGAGCATATCTGAATACTTAGGACCATGTGATATTTCAGTTTTTCTTTTTTAATAAATCTGCACCTTGCCACAATTCTGTCTGAGCTATTCAGGCAGTTCCTTTGACCTCATGATTCTCATTTGCTCTGACATGCACTGTGAGCTGTAAGGTCTTATATAGACAGGTGTGTGGCTTTCCTAAGCAAGTCCAATCAGTATAATCAAACACAGCTGGACTCAAATGAAGGTGTAGAACCATCTCAAGGATGATCAGAAGAAATGGACAGCACCTAATGCTGGCCATACACTATACAGAAAATCGGCCGAACCAATTTTCGAAAAACGAACGTTCGACCGTGACCGCAAACGATCGTGCCATCATATAATGACCGATAAATTGTTCAGTGGACATGAATAAATAATTTTTTGTTCGTTTTTTTACATATACCTAGTGCAGGTAGTTCGGACGGGAAACACATTAACCTTGCAATTTATCGTACGTTCGGCAGAAATTTTCCAAACTTCCCGTTCGTTTTTTTTCCACAAAAACGTCACAAACGATTATCGATTTGTGCCCATTAACTTGCCGAAAAACGAACGAAGTGTCTATACGAACGATTTTTCGGCCGATTTTTCGTATAGTGTATGGCCAGCATAAGTTAAATATATGAGTGTCACAGCAAAGGGTCTGAATACTTAGGACTAGGGATGAGCTTCGTGTTCGAGTCGAACCCATGTTCGACTCGAACATCGGCTGTTCGACCGTCCGTCGAATTGCGAACGTTATGGGCCGTTCGCGCCAAATTCGTGTGGCGCGTCACGGCCCATAATTCACTGCGGCATCGCAGTGCATTGCTGGCTGATGATTGGCCAAGCATGCACTATGACCCGCACAGTCAGTATAGAGAGTTGTAATTGGCCAAAGCCAGGGTGGCTTTGGCCAATTATGGCTCAGGGGATTTAGTACACGCCCCACACTATATAAGGCCGCCTGCACGGCGGCCCTGTGTAGTGTGTTCCGGTGTGCTGATAGAGAGAGAGACAGACAGTGTCATTTGATTTGAGTTAGATAGATTAGGCTAGATCTGTTCCTGCTATTTACATTTAGTGCAGTGCATCCTGCTCACAGTGTTCAGCTAGATCCGTTCCTGCTATTTACATTTAGTGCAGTCAGTGCGTCCTGCTCACAGTGTTCAGCTAGATCCGTTCCTGCTATTTACATTTAGTGCAGTGCGTCCTGCTCACAGTGTTCAGCTAGATCTGTTCCTGCTATTTACATTTAGTGCAGTGCGTCCTGCTCACAGTGTTCAGCTAGATCCGTTCCTGCTATTTACATTTAGTGCAGTGCGTCCTGCTCACAGTGTTCAGCTAGATCTGTTCCTGCTATTTACATTTAGTGCAGTGCGTCCTGCTCACAGTGTTCAGCTAGATCTGTTCCTGCTATTTACATTTAGTGCAGTGCGTCCTGCTCACAGTGTTCAGCTAGATCCGTTCCTGCTATTTACATTTAGTGCAGTGCGTCCTGCTCACAGTGTTCAGCTAGATCTGTTCCTGCTATTTACATTTAGTGCAGTGCGTCCTGCTCACAGTGTTCAGCTAGATCTGTTCCTGCTATTTACATTTAGTGCAGTGCGTCCTGCTCACAGTGTTCAGCTAGATCCGTTCCTGCTATTTACATTTAGTGCAGTGCGTCCTGCTCACAGTGTTCAGCTAGATCTGTTCCTGCTATTTACATTTAGTGCAGTGCGTCCTGCTCACAGTGTTCAGCTAGATCTGTTCCTGCTATTTACATTTAGTGCAGTGTGTCCTGCTCACAGTGTTCAGCTAGATCCGTTCCTGCTATTTACATTTAGTGCAGTGCGTCCTGCTCACAGTGTTCAGCTAGATCTGTTCCTGCTATTTACATTTAGTGCAGTGCGTCCTGCTCACAGTGTTCAGCTAGATCCGTTCCTGCTATTTACATTTAGTGCAGTCAGTGCGTCCTGCTCACAGTGTTCAGCTAGATCCGTTCCTGCTATTTACATTTAGTGCAGTCAGTGCGTCCTGCTCACAGTGTTCAGCTAGATCTGTTCCTGCTATTTACATTTAGTGCAGTCAGTGCGTCCTGCTCACAGTGTTCAGCTAGATCCGTTCCTGCTATTTACATTTAGTGCAGTGCGTCCTGCTCACAGTGTTCAGCTAGATCTGTTCCTGCTATTTACATTTAGTGCAGTGCGTTCTGCTCACAGTGTTCAGCTAGATCTGTTCCTGCTATTTACATTTAGTGCAGTGCGTCCTGCTCACAGTGTTCAGCTAGATCCGTTCCTGCTATTTACATTTAGTGCAGTGCGTCCTGCTCACAGTGTTCAGCTAGATCTGTTCCTGCTATTTACATTTAGTGCAGTGCGTCCTGCTCACAGTGTTCAGCTAGATCCGTTCCTGCTATTTACATTTAGTGCAGTCAGTGCGTCCTGCTCACAGTGTTCAGCTAGATCCGTTCCTGCTATTTACATTTAGTGCAGTCAGTGCGTCCTGCTCACAGTGTTCAGCTAGATCTGTTCCTGCTATTTACATTTAGTGCAGTCAGTGCGTCCTGCTCACAGTGTTCAGCTAGATCCGTTCCTGCTATTTACATTTAGTGCAGTGCGTCCTGCTCACAGTGTTCAGCTAGATCCGTTCCTGCTATTTACATTTAGTGCAGTCAGTGCGTCCTGCTCAGTGTTCAGCTAGATCCGTTCCTGCTATTTACATTTAGTGCAGTCAGTGCGTCCTGCTCACAGTGTTCAGCTAGATCCCTTCCTGCTATTTACATTTAGTGCAGTGCGTCCTGCTCACAGTGTTCAGCTAGATCCGTTCCTGTTATCTTCCTACTGACAGGCAGGCTTGTCTGGTTACAGTATATAAAGCTACCTGAAGAAAATTACAGGTGTTCTATCCCAGCTTAGTGCAGCTACAGGCCATTAGTATGTCTGGAAGGCCAAGAAGGAGAGGCAGACAGTCACAAGCCAATAAGAGAGGGCAAGCAGGCTCTGTGTCTAGTGCTGGTCGTGGAGACGGTGCATCCTCATCAGCACGTGGCCATGGGACACGCTTGGCCTTTTCTTCGGCAGCTGGCCGTGTTGAGCCGCAACATGCGGAAGACTTGGTCGAGTGGATGACCAAGCCGTCCTCATCCTCCTCATCCTCTCTCACCCATGCCCAGGGTGCTTTGTCTGGCAAAGCAGCGGCCTCTTCCCTCAGCTCAATGTCATCAGTGACTCCTTCCCTAGCTCCACCATGTCCTCCTGAGGATTCCCTCGAACTGTTTGACCACAGTGTTGGGTACATGCTCCAGGAGGATGCCCAGCGTTTGGAAGGCTCTGATGATGATACTGAGCTCGATGAAGGCAGTAACATGAGCACGGACAGAGGGGGTGCCCAAGAAGGACAGCAATCTGGCAGTCATGCTCCCCCTGCTGCAGCATACTGCCAGGTTTGCTCCAGTGATGAGGAGGGAGGGGATGATGAGGTCACTGACTCAACGTGGGTGCCTGATAGGAGAGAGGAGGAGGAGGAGGAGGAGGAGGCGGCACATCACCAACGAGGCAGGATGCCCTCCAGGGGCCAGCCTAAGGGCAGCACATTGACTGCATCACACCCCAAAGCTCCACATGTGCAGGGCGCTGCAGTCTCTGCGCGTTATTCAAAAAGTTCTTTGGTGTGGGCCTTTTTTGAGACGAGTGCATCAGATCGCACCGCTGCTATTTGCAACATATGTCTCAAGCGTATCTCGCGTGGCCAAAACATCTCCCGCTTGGGTACCACATGCTTGACCAGACATATGTTGACCTGCCATGCAGTTCGTTGGCAAGCATATCTAAAAGACCCACACCAAAGAACAAAGAGGATCTCTCCTTGCTCCTCATCAGCTGAGATTTCCAACCCCACTAGACCTTCAGTCCTCTCTGAGACCTGCAGTGAGAGGAATGAAGGTGTAGAATTAGGTGTGTCACAGCCAAGTACTTGTGGGCAATCTGCTTTTGGTACACCGACGTCAGATTGTACCAGGCAAATTTCCCTGCCCCAGCTGCTGCACCGCCGAAAGAAGTTTGCTCCCAGCCATCCACATGCCCAGCGGTTGAATGCTAGCTTGGCAAAATTGCTAGCACTTCAACTGCTGCCTTTTCAGTTGGTAGACTCTGCCCCCTTCCGTGAGTTTGTGGAATGTGCGGTTCCTCAGTGGCAGGTACCCAAACGCCACTTTTTCTCACGGAAGGCGATTCCGGCTCTCTACCGGCATGTGGAAGGCAATGTCCATGCCTCGCTGGACAGGGCCGTCAGCGGTAAGGTGCATATTACCGCTGACTCATGGTCCAGCAGGCATGGACAGGGACGTTACTTAAGTTTCACGGCGCATTGGGTGACTCTGCTGGCAGCTGGGAAGGATGCAGGACAAGGTGCAGTAGTGTTGGAGGTTGTTCCGCCACCACGCCTCCAAAATGCTGATTGTGACACACCTCTCTCCTCCACCCCCTCCTCTTCTTCTTCCTCCATGGCCTCTTCCTCGGAACCAGCGGTGCTCCGTAGGCGTTCAAGGGGCTACGCAAGTACGCAGGCCAAAAGATGCCATGCGGTGCTTGAGCTGGTGTGCTTGGGGGACAGGAGCCACACTGGGGCAGAGGTTCTGTCAGCTCTGCAGGGGCAGGTTCAGAGGTGGTTGACGCCACGCCAACTTAAGGCAGGAATGGTGGTTTGCGACAATGGCACCAACCTCCTCTCTGCCCTCCGACAGGGACAACTGACCCATGTGCCCTGTTTGGCTCACGTCCTTAACTTGGTGGTGCAGCGGTTCTTGGGCAGGTACCCGGGCTTACAGGATGTCCTGAGGCAGGCCAGGAAAGTCTGTGTGCATTTCCGCCGGTCATATAATGCCAGTGCTCGGCTGACGGACCTCCAAAAGGAGTTTAACCTGCCCAAGAACCGCCTAATCTGTGACATGCCCACCAGGTGGAACTCAACGTTGGCCATGCTGCAGCGGCTGCACACGCAGCAGAGGGCCATCAATGAGTACCTGTGCGACTATGGCACCAGGACAGGGTCAGGGGAGCTTGGTTTTTTTTCCCCACGCCAGTGGGCCATGATCAGGGATGCATGCACTGTCCTGTCACCATTCGAGGAGGCCACGAGGATGGTGAGCACTGACAGTGCATGCATCAGTGACACTGTCCCCCTTGTCCACCTGTTGGAGCACACGCTGCGTGGAATAATGGACAGGGCACTTGAGGCAGAACAGAGGCAGGAAGAGGAGGACTTCCTTAGCTCTCAAGGCCCCCTTTATCCAGACAGTGTTCCTGCATGCCCGCCGATCACACAGGAAGAGGAGGAGGAGGAGGAGGAGGAGGAGGAGGAAGATTGTGTCAGTATGGAGGTGGAGCCTGGCACTCAGCATCAGCAGTCTTTAAGGGATCAGTCCCAAGGAACACATGGACTTGTACGTGGCTGGGAGGAGGTGGCTGCGGACGTTGTTGTCCTTAGTGACCCAGAGGACTCCGGACCGAATGCCTCAGCAAACCTACGCTGCATGGCCTCCCTGATCCTGCAAAGCCTGCGTAAGGATCCTCGTATTCGTGGTATCAAGGAGAAGGACCAATACTGGCTGGCAACCCTCCTTGATCCACGTTACAAGGGTAAGGTTGCGGACCTTATCTTGCCATCGCAGAGGGAGCAGAGGATGAAACATCTTCGGGAGGCCTTGCAGAAAGGTCTGTGCAACGCATTCCCAGAGACTGGGAGGTTACAAACTCCTGTTTCTGGACAACGTGTTGCTGAGGCTTCGGTCAGTCAAAGAAGGAGCGGTGGAGAAGGTGGCCGTCTGACCGATGCGTTCAGACAATTTTTTGGTCCGCAGCCCCAAGGTATGATCGGTTCCAGCAACCATCGCCAGCGTCTGTTTTACATGGTGCAGGAATACCTAGGGGCAAGATCAGACTTGGACACCTTTCCCACCGAAAATCCTCTGGGTTACTGGGTCTTGAGGATGGATCACTGGCCAGAGCTTGCACAGTATGCAATTGAGCTACTGGCCTGTACTGCATCCAGCGTTCTTTCGGAACGCACATTCAGTGCTGCTGGAGGCGTGGTAACCGATCACAGGGTGCGTCTGTCCACTGACTCGGTCGATCGGCTGACCTTCATAAAAATGAATCAGTCTTGGATCACCACCAGCTACCAAGCACCTGATGCTGATGTAACTGAATAATTTTTTTCAGATCCCTTCAAAGACTGCCTATGCTGATGCTGAGTGACTATCCCTGAGTAATTATCCTGTTCCTCCTCAATCATCACGCTGATAGCTTGTAAGAACATTTTTGGTTCTGGGCGCCACCACCAGTGCCTAAGGCACAATTTTTGAGCCCCTGTTTAACAGGGGCATGTAATTACAATTTTTGATGTAATACTTTGCAGCAGGGCTCGTTCCTGCATTCCAACTAGAGTGTTTGTGAGGGGTTGCAGTGTTGTGGCACCAGCACCAGTGCCTAAGGCCCAATTTTTCTGCCCCTGTCTAAGAGGGGCGTGTAATTACAATTTTTGATGCAATACTTTGCAGCAGGGCTCGTTCCTGCATTCCAACTAGAGTGTCTGTGAGGGGTTGCAGTGTTGTGGCACCAGCACCAGTGCCTAAGGCCCAATTTTTCTGCCCCTGTCTAACAGGGGCGTGTAATTACAATTTTTGATGCAATACTTTGCAGCAGGGCTCGTTCCTGCGTTCCAACTAGAGTGTCTGTGAGGGGTTGCAGTGTTGTGGCACCAGCACCAGTGCCTAAGGCCTAATTTTTCAGCTCCTGTTCAACAGGGGCATGTAATTACAATTCTTGATCTAATATTTCACAGCAGGGCCCTGTGAGGGCTTACAGTGTTGTGGCCACAGCAACACCTAAGGCCCAAATTTCTGCTGAGTATATAGGGCAGGACCCTACTTTCAAACATCTAACTTACAAACGACTCCTACTTGCAAACGGAAGGAGACAACAGGAAGTGAGATGAAATCTACCCCTAGGAAGGGAAATTCTCTCCTGTAAGAGTTAATATGGGAAAACAATTTCTCCTTTCCACTGATGCTTTCCAATCCCTGTTCCACAAAAAAACCCAAATTTTCAAAAAACATTTTTCATTGGGACAAAAAAGTGAGGTGAAATCTTCTGAAGAGGAGGAAAGACAGCAAAACAAATGTCACAGGGGTGATAACCCTTCCCTATGTTTTCCAAAAAGCTTAAAAAAGATTTTTTGGCTGGAGCTAAACACGTTAAAAATGTACCTGTTCAAAATTACAAAGAGATTCTACTTAACAACAAACCTACAGTCCCTGTCTTGTTTGCACCGCCTGTATACTGCTGTTCAGAGTATATAGGGCCTTTCCTTATTTTAATTTGGGTGCGGGGTTCCCCTTAATATCCATACAGGACCCAAAGGGCCTGGTAATGGACTGGGGGGGTACCCATGCCGTTTGTCTCACTGATTTTCATCCATATTGCCATGACCCGACATGACATTAAACCCGCAAGCAGTTTTAAATGAGATTTTTTCCTTTAAAAATGACATTTGGTGCAGGGACTGTTCTAAACATGGGAAACACGCGTCACTTTACAGGCATACTATAGACACCCCCCAGGTACGATATTTAAAGGAATATTTCACTTTTTTTTTTTTTACTTTAAGCATCATTAAAATCACTGCTCCCGAAAAAACGGCCGTTTTTAAAAGTTTTTTTTGCATTGATACATGTCCCCTGGGGTAGGACCCGGGTCCCCAAACCCTTTTTCGGACAATACCATGCAAATTAGCCTTTAAAATGAGCACTTTTGATTTCGAACGTTCGAGTCCCATAGACGTCAATGGGGTTCTAACGTTCGTGCGAACTTTCGGTCCGTTCGCGGGTTCTGGTGCGAACCGAACCGGGGGGTGTTCGGCTCATCCCTACTTAGGACCATGTGATATTTCAGTTTTTCTTTTTTAATAAATCTACAAAAATGTCAACAATTCTGTGTTTTTCTGTCAATATGGGGTGCTGTGTGTACATTAATGAGGAAAAAAAAATGAACCTAAATGATTTTAGCAAATGGCTGCAATATAACAAAGAGTGAAAAATTTAAGGGGGTCTGAATTTTTTCCGTCCGCACTGTATTTTTCTACACATTTTTGGTAAAAAAAAATCGCAATAAGCATATATTGATTGGTTTGCGCAAAAGTTATAGCACCTACAAAATAGGGGATAGATTTATGGCATTTTTTTTTTTTTACTAGTAATGGCAGGGATCTGTGATTTTTGTCAGGACTGCGATATTGCGGCGGACAGATTGGACAGTTTTGACACTATTTTGGCATACCTTCCAACTTTTTAAGATGGGAACGAGGGACACCTATTAGGAAAAGTATGTAGTTATAGCACACACCCCCTGACACACCCCTTAAAGAAGCATTATACCAAAAAAAGATTATTTAAACCCACATGTACTTTTTTTTTCACCACTACTATTCCTTTATACTTTCTTTTGAAATTTACCAATGTAGAAATTTAGAAATTAGATGAAAGGTTTAGCACTGGGAAACACTTTTTTAAAGATAAAAAGTGAATTTTATACACAACTATATAGATCAGACCAAAATGAGGGACAAATGAGGAGGAAAGAGGGACAGAGGGACATTATTCCAAATCAGGGACAGCCCCTCAAAATCAGGGACAGTTCGAAGCTATGACTTTGGGACCATTCACATTTATACAGTGATCAGTGCTATAAAAATGCACTGATTACTGTATAAATGTCACTGCCAGGGAAGGGGTTAACACTAGGTGGCGATCAAGGGGTTAAATGTGTTACCTAGGGCGTGATTCTAACTGTAGGGGGAAGGGAACTGACCGGGGGAGGAGACCGATCGGTGTTCCTACATACTAGGAACACATTATCTGTCTCCTCTCCCCTGACAGGATGTGGATCTGTGTGTTTACACACACAGATCCACGTCCCTGCTCTGTGACCGACAATCGCGGGTGCCCGGCGGACATCGCGGCCACCAGGCATGCGCATCGCCTCCCGAGTGACGTAGCGGGTGCCCCCTAGCGGCCGGGAAAGCTGAGGAAGTCATATGACGGCCGCCCAGAAATGAGAGAGCCACCTTGCGGCCGTCACTTGACTATACGCGGGATGGGAAGAGGTTAAGAGATTAAATACCACCAAAAGAAAGCTCAATCTGGGTACAGTGTTGCATGACCGGGCAATTGTCATTCTAAGTGCGAAAGCGCTGAAATCTGAAAATTGGCCTGGGCAGGAATAGGCTGAAATTGCCCAGCAGTCAAGTGGTTAACCGCCTCCGGACCAGCCGCCGCAGTTATTACTGCGGCAGGCTGGCTCCTCTGCGTGAAATCACGTACTGTGTCCGGATAGCAGGCGCGCAGGCCCGCTGCACAGCGGGAGGTGCCGATTCTCGTGGCTGAAGGTCGCGATGACCGTCGGCCACGAGCGATCGTGACCAGGAGACACAGAACAGGGACGAGTGTGTGTAAACACACACTTCCCTGTTCTGTTCTGAGAGGAGTGACAGATCGTGTGTTCCCATTAACTAGGAACCATGATCTGTCACTTCCTGTAGTTAGTACCTTCCCCCTTCACCGCCCCCTAATGTTAACCCCTTCACTGCCAGTGACATTTTTACGGTAATCAATGCATTTTTAATCGCACTGATCGCTGTATTAATGCTAGTGGTTCCAAAAATGTGTCTAAATTGTCCGATGCGTCTGCCGTAATGTTGCAGTCACGATAAAAATCACAGATGGCCGCCATTACTAGTAAGAAAAAAAAATAATAATAAAAATGCTATAAATCTATCCCCTATTTTGTAGATGCTATAACGTTTGCGCAAACCAATCAATAAACGCTTATTGCAAATTTTTTTTTACCAAAAATATGTAGAATACAAATTGGCCTAAACTGAGGAAAAAATTGTTATTTTTCGGGGAATATTTATTATAGCAAAAAGTAAAAAATAATGCGTTTTTTTTTTTCAAAATTGTCTCTCTTTTTTTGTTTATAGCTCAAAAAATAAAAACTGCAGAGGCGATCAAATACCACCAAAAGAAAGCTCTATTTGTGGGAAAAAACAAAAAGGTTAATTTTGTTTGGGTACAGCGTCGCACGAACGCACAACTGTCGGTTAAAGCGACGCAGTGCCATATCATCAAATCATTCTCTGCAGCTATTACCTTTTGTACCACCACCCCCTCCCTTTAGAATGTAAGCTCTACGAGCAGGGCCCTCCTGTACCTTTAGTATTGAACTGTACTGTAATTGTGTTGACTTGTCCCCCTTATACATTGTAAAGCGCTGCGTAAACTGTTGGCGCTATATAAATCTCGTATAATAATAATAATAATATCACAAAAAGTGCTCTGGTAAATTCTTCCGGGCTGAAGCGGTTAATTAAGCTTTGACAAAAAAAAAAAAAAACTACTGGAAGCTGATTGTTTTATTTATGAGATGCACTCCCCAGTCTTTTAGTAAACCATCCCCAACGTTTGATCTCTCTGTATTCCGTTTGAGTAGCACAGATTTAGCAGTCATGGCCGCTAGGGGGCGGCTATCCATCATGCCAATGGCTTTGGAGTTGCGGGCTGTCTGGCAGTCCCCACCCTGTGATGTGACAAGGAGGGGAGGGAAGATACAGGTTAGGACGGAGTCAGTCTACATAGATGTGACAATATACACGTTATCGGGCTGCGGGACTACGCCGCTCCTCCTTCCCGAGGACAGAGGATGAGGGAATACGGAGCTATACCATAGATAGATCCATAGACAATAGCTGGATCCCCCACCCTTCCCTGCGTACTGAGGCTGCTGGGAAAGATCGGAGGAGGCGAGGAAGTGCATCTCTTTTTTTTCCTCATCTGCCATTGCTTTGTGATGATCTGTGCGGTGGATGTGTGGACTGATCATCCGGCTTTATTGTGACAGCAGCCTCCTCCTGTTCTGATGGAGGGGGGCACGGTGACATGTACATGGCTGGTGAGTGGAGGTGTAGGGATCGGGGGTGACACACTGGGGATCGTTGTTATCCATCCCAGGGAGTGATCTAGGTGGAGGATGGCATATCATGCTTAGGACTATGATGCACCACCGCTGACACCCCCCCCCCCCCTCCACCCTCCTCACTGTTGATCATGATGATGGCATCAGCAGCAGGAAAGGATGGCTACAACAACAGCTGTGACCTGAAGACTGCTAGGCTATGGAGGGATGCCGCCCTGCGCTCCAGGAAGCTGAGGAGCAGCCTTAGACAGCTCACCCTAAACTGTGGGGATCACGACAAGCTCATCCTCCCTGAGGACCTGGGCGACGTGGAGGTGCTTAACCTGGGCAACAACTCCCTGGAGGAGGTACCCGATGGCCTACATAGCCTGTCTATGGGCAACCTTCATGTCCTCATTCTGCGCAGGAACAAGTTCCTCAACGTGCCCTCTGCTGTGTACGAACTGGGTCGCCTGACCGAGCTGGACATGAGTCACAACCGACTGGGCTGTCTGACCGAAGCCGTGGGCTTACTGAGCCAACTGAAGAAGCTGTGCCTGAGCCACAACAAACTGCAGACCCTGCCCAGGCAGATCGGCTCTTTGATGCACCTAGAGGAGCTGGACGTCAGCTTCAACCGCATCAGCCAGCTACCCGACACTATGCAGGGCCTTCCCCGCCTTCGAGTCCTGGATCTGGACCACAACGACCTGTGCAGCTTCCCTCAACAGCTCCTGCATCTCCCTGCGCTGGAGGAGCTGGACTTCTCCAGTAACAAAACGCTTGGCAGCGACTGCGGCGGCTCCTTGCCTCCCGGCATCAGAGCCATGAAGTTGTTGAAGGTCTTGTGGTTGAGTAGCACAGGGCTCTGCTCCTTACCGGACTCCTTCTGTCGTTTAGGTAGCTTGGAAAGCCTCATGTTGGACAACAATAACCTCTGCTCGTTGCCCGACAGCTTCGGGGAGCTGCAAAAGCTGAGGATGGTCAACCTGTCTTCAAATGTCTTTCAGGAGTTTCCAAAGGACCTACTTCAACTGCAGGACTTGGAGGAGCTGTACATGAGCCGTAACAGGCTGACGGTGATACCAGAGGGCATCTCTAGCTTGTTCAGGCTGGTCACCTTGTGGTTGGACAACAACAGGATAAGGTATCTGCCGGACACAATAGTGGAGCTGGGCTTGCTGGAGGAGCTTGTGTTGCAAGGTAACCAAATAGCAATTCTTCCAGATAACTTTGGGAAACTGTCCAAAGTCAACATCTGGAAGATCAAAGACAACCCTTTGATTCAACCTCCCTATGAGGTTTGTATGAAAGGGATCCCTTACATTGCTGCATATCAGAAAGAACTAGCCAATTCGCAGCCGGCAGTAAAGCCAAGGTTAAAATTAGTCCTCTCAGGCCAGATGGATGCTGGCAAAACTATGCTTAGGCTTTGTCTCACCGGCGGTCTGCAAAGCAGCTGTATACCGGGAAATACAGGGATTGAGGTCACTAACTGGACAGCCGATGTAGAACGGGGACTTACATTTATTGTGTACGAGTTAGCAGGGGACCAGAGCTATGACATAATCAATCCTTTCTTCCTCTCCCCTGGTGCTCTGTATATCCTTGTTGTTAATTTAAAGTCTTACGTTTCTACACATTTTTATACATCTGTAGGTTATTTTCTACATTTTATCAGTGCCAAGGTACCACATGCAGTTGTATGCATAGTAGGGACTCATGCAGACTTGTGTGAGGAAAAGGAGATTGAGGAAAAATGCCTTGATATCCACCACCAGATTTCCCTGCAGGAAAAGAAGGATACGGAGTCCCTACAAAATCTGGCACAGACTGTTGACGAAGCCCTTAGCCAAAATTATGACATGCGCGCGTCGAACCCTCACGCCGCTTTTTATGGTGTTAGTGATAAGAATCTGAGGAGGAAGAAAGCTCAGTTGCAATATTTAATGAACCATCGTCTTCAGATTCTCTCCCCTGTTCTCTGCGTCAGCTGCCATGATTATTCCAACATCAGACGCTTGCGAGACAAACTCCTTTCCGTGGCCGAGCACAGGGAGATTTTCCCAAACCTGCATAGAGTTCTTCCTAAATCCTGGCAAATGCTGGAAGAGTTGCACTTTAAACCTCAGGAGCTCTGGCTGACTTGGTGGGACTCAGCAAGGCTAGGGCTACAAGCGGGATTGACCGAGGACCGACTGCAGAGCGCCCTGTCTTACTTACACGAGAGTGGGAAGTTGCTCTATTTTGAAGACAATGTGACTCTTAAAGAGTACGTTTTTCATAATCTGACTAAACTTATTGACATTTTGAATGTCTTTTTCCAGAGAGATGCATCTGTCCTGCTACAAAAGCTAATGAGTGACTCTAAGATAGATGAGTTGAGGGCCACGCAGCTTCATCATTACGTCGAAGGTTTTCTTCTTCATGGACTTCTGCCCACTCATATCATTAAACTACTGCTTAAACCACATATCAAAACCCAACAAGACTTGCAGCTAATTCTTGAACTTTTGGAAAAGATGGGCCTGTGTTACTGTATCAATCGATCCAAATGCAAACCATTAAATGGGGCCACGGCTTGGTATAAATTCCCTTGCTATGTGAAGAATGAAGTACCTCATGCAGAAGCCTGGATCAATGGTACCAACATATCGGGACAATCTCTAGCAGTAGAACAGCTACAGATAGAATACAGCTTTCCATTTATATTTCCTCCTGGCTTGTTTGCCCGCTTTAGCGTTCACATTAATAATCACGTTGTACATCGCTCAGATGGTAAATTTCAGATCTTTGCCTATAGGGGAAAAGTGCCAGTTGTAGTGAGCTTTCGACCTTCCAGAGGAGCCTTACAGTCAGACGTTTTGTCTATTGCCAGCCATGCTTCATTGCCTAACATATGGACTGCATGGCAAGCTATAACACCCTTGGTTGAAGAACTGAATGCACTATTACAAGAATGGCCCGGCCTTTACTACACAGTACATGTTCTATGTTCCAAGTGCCTTAAAAGGGGGTCACCCAATCCGCACATCTTCCCTGGTAAGTTTATTATCAGCTCTATGTGTTTGTGTGTGTGTGTGTATGCCTCTGTGTAGTCACTGTCTCTCTTGCATTTTGAATATAGCTGTATAACATTTTCTCAGTTTAATTATATATTCATTTATTTATTTGTACTAAACAGTTAGGCCTCATGCACACTGGACGTTTGTGACGTTACTGTTAGGGGCATCAAACATTTTTTTTTTTGTTTTTTTTTACTGCATCTAAACTCCCCTGCGTGTTATCCTATGTGTTCATGCACACATAGGCTTTAAGGCCCCTTTCACACTTGTACGACCTAAAAGTCGTGCGACTTTGACATGACTTGAAGCAATGCCTGTGTAATCTTGAGGTCTATGGACCTCAAAGTAGTGCAGAGACTACGTTGAAGTCGCACAGATATGAACGGTACTCATTGGAAATCGTGGGGTCCGACTTGTCATCCGACTTTGAAGTCCCAAGTCGCACAAGTGTGAAAGGGGCCTTAGCAGCATTTTTGGCAGGAGAGTTTAGTGGCAGAAACCCTCCCCCCCCCCACTGCCAACGCATTCGGGGGCAGCAGCGTTTTGGCAGAAAAAACGCTGAGAGCTGTTAAACTCTGCCAAACGATGTGTGCTCAGCGTTTTTTTTTTCTTGTTTATTTTCTAATAACACCGAACACTGGTCCTCAACAACCAGTAAATAGCAAGCCGGCCGCTTCATCCTTAACAACGGGAGTCATCAGCTGTCAGCGGGTTCGGTGAGTCATCAGCTGAATGTAAACAAAACAATTGCTGGCAATAAAAAATTGAGAAAAAAAACAGCCCCAATCCATATCATGTGGTCTGGCATGGTTCAGGAGGGGGGGGGGGGGGTGCTCGCTTGCCTCCCCCACCTATTTCCTGGCCCGCTGCGCTTCATGCTCAGATAAGGGTCTAGTATTAATTTTGAGAGGGGACCCCCACTCAATTTTTTATTTTTTTTTTTTATTTTATTTTTTTTTTTAATTTTGACGTGGGGTTTCCCTTAAAATCCATACCAAACTTGAATGGCCTGGTATGGATTGAGGAAGACCCCACTCCTGTTTTTTTTCCTAAATTCTCTATTGCCAGCAATTTTTTTGTTTACGTTCTGCTGTCAATGTGGAAGCCTGCTAACAGCTGATATTAATCTATTGTTAAAGTAGTTCTAAAGCCTTAAAGGTTTTTCACTTTATTGCATTCTATGCATTAAGGTGAAAAACCTTCTGTGCTGCAGCTTCCCCCCTGCCCCCCCCCCCCCCCCCCCGTTTTTCTTACCTGAGCCCGATCTGATCCATCAATGTGCACAAGTGTGTCTCCCGCCGCTGTCTCGCTCCTCAATGGGCAGATTGAAAGCAGCAGGAGCCATTGGCTCCCACTGCTGTCAATCAAATGCTGTGACACGGTAATGGGGGTCAATGGACACAGCAGCAGGGCTCGGGAGCGAGCACGCACAGGTGCCCCCAAGGAAAGTGGCTTTCCGTGGGGGCACCCACTAGTGGGGAGGGGCCTGGAGCATTGTAGGGAGACCCCAGAAGAAGGGGATCAGAGCTGCTTTGAGCAAAGTAAGTATGACATTTTTGTTTTTTTGAAGGAGAAGCTCCACTTGTTCGCACCCTCCCCCCTCCACTGCCACATTTGGCACTTTTTGGGTACCTGGTTTTGACAGGTACCTGCTCCCACTTCTGGGTAAGCTCACTGTGGCGATCTACGAGCATTTCCGGCCTCTCCTCCTTCCCACCCTGCTGCCTTCTGGGACACGCACACAGGTCCCAGAAGACAGCGGGACCATTCAGAAAGCGCAGAGCGGCTCGCACATGCGCAGTAGGAAACTGGCAGTGAAGCCTGAAGGCTTCACTGCCAGTTTCACATAATTACAATGCGGGCGCCTGAACCTGAAGCCGATTGACGAATCAACTCGGAGTGCCAACATTGTTGGATCCCTGAACAGGTAAGTGTCCTTATATTAAAAGTCAGCAGCTACAGTATTTGTAACTGCTGACTTGACTTTTTTAAACAGACTGGATCTCCTCTTTAAGGATGCGGCGGCTGGCTTGCCAGTCACTGGTTTTGTTAAGGATGCCGGCGGCCCCACTCTTTAATGCTAATGCTACTAAACGTAGCTTACACACTGTGCTAAACGCCGGAAAAAGCTGCTAAAACATTAGGGTTTTTTTTACCCAGTGTTTTTTTTTTGCCGTTTTTAGCTGCTAGTGTGCATAAGGACTTGTTGTTGTTGTTTTTATTATTCAGGATTTATATAGCGCCAACAGTGTGCCCATCCCTTTACAACATGACTTTAGCTTTAACGGTAAGCAGTGACCACAGAATTTTTAAAGAATTGTTACAACTCCCAATGATTATCAGTCAGCGGTATTGATTGGACATGTATAGCTCAGGCCTAAACAGATGTGAAATGTAATAGAAGTATGACTATGCTGCATTTGGAGTGTATAAGGCACATGTAATATCTATGGTAAAGTGTGTCTGGCAATAGTAAATACTCATGTATTCCTTTTAGGGAAAATTGAACAGCTGCATGTCTTCCTAATAGCATCTCTTGAATGCCTTCCTTCTTTTCAGGTCAATGACCTCCAATGTATAAAGTATGTTCTACATAAAACATTGCTGCAGTTCCACAAATAATAATAGCTTTGTTTGCTACTGTGATTACCAGTGACACTTTTACCATGCCTAACATTGATGTCGATAAGGGCTTTCTAAAATATGGTACCGTATTGACAGTACTCAAAGAATTTATTCTTATTTTCATTTTTTCCAGGCCATTTTTAAATCTGGAAGTCTTTCATTATCTCTTTTACGGTTACATCCAATTGGTATATAAACTTGATAAATGTAGGCTTTCACGTGACTTTGTTATTCTAGACATCGTGTCGCTAAGCATAATAAACTTTGAAGCACAACAGATTAGTGTATGTAACCTATGTATAAATATTTAGGCCGTATACATTTTCCTGAGTGTTTGGAGTGTATGTTCACGTATAGTGGTAATAATGTGTTGGTGGTGCCCTACAGAGACCCTATGCTTTTCTTCCCCCTGATCTTTGCACCTTGTGTTTAAAGTGACCTTTTGCAACCTTTTTAGCAGGGAGGAACCCTTGAAATCATTTTTAGGTTTCAGGGGACCCCCACTAAATATATTAGACCTAGGGCTCATGGTATAATAATGTGATTAGCATGTTGTAAAGAAATAAAATAATAAAGAATGGGATTTATTTCATAATCGTGAATTTAAACAAATTATAATAGTACTAGATAGAAAAGAAACACAGGCAGTGAAAATTTTGATAACCTCTTACGTTGGTGGTCAGTGTACAAGTGACCCCTTACATTGATGGTCAGTGTACAAGTGACCCCTTACATTGATGATCAGTGTACAAGTGACCCCTTACATTGATGGTCAGTGTACAAGTGACCCCTTACATTGGTGGTCAGTGTACAAGTGACCCCTTACATTGATGATCAGTGTACAAGTGACCCCTTACATTGATGGTCAGTGTACAAGTGACCCCTTACATTGGTGGTCAGTGTACAAGTGACCCCTTACATTGGTGGTCAGTGTACAAGTGACCCCTTACATTGGTGGTCAGTGTACAAGTGACCCCTTACATTGATGGTCAGTGTACAAGTGACCCCTTACATTGGTGGTCAGTGTACAAGTGACCCCTTACATTGGTGGTCAGTGTACAAGTGACCCCTTACATTGGTGGTCAGTGTACAAGTGACCCCTTACATTGGTGGTCAGTGTACAAGTGACCCCTTACATTGGTGGTCAGTGTACAAGTGACCCCTTACATTGGTGGTCAGTGTACAAGTGACCCCTTACATTGGTGGTCAGTGTACAAGTGACCCCTTACATTGGTGGTCAGTGTACAAGTGACCCCTTACATTGGTGGTCAGTGTACAAGTGACCCCTTACATTGGTGGTCAGTGTACAAGTGACCCCTTACATTGGTGGTCAGTGTAGGAGCAAGTCCTTTCGTTGGTGGTCAGTGTGGAAATGCCCCCTTACATTGGTGGTGAGTGTACAAGTGGCCCTTACATTGGTGGTGAGTGTACAAGTGGCCCTTACATTGGTGGTGAGTGTACAAGTGACCCTTACATTGGTGGTGAGTGTACAAGTGACCCTCTACATTGGTGGTGAGTGTACAAGTGACCCTCTACATTGGTGGTGAGTGTACAAGTGACCCTCTACATTGGTGGTGAGTGTACAAGTGACCCTCTACATTGGTGGTGAGTGTACAAGTGACCCTCTACATTGGTGGTGAGTGTACAAGTGACCCTCTACATTGGTGGTGAGTGTACAAGTGACCCCTTACATTGGTGGTGAGTGTACAAGTGGCCCTTACATTGGTGGTGAGTGTACAAGTGGCCCTTACATTGGTGGTGAGTGTACAAGTGACCCTTACATTGGTGGTGAGTGTACAAGTGACCCTTACATTGGTGGTGAGTGTACAAGTGACCCTCTACATTGGTGGTGAGTGTACAAGTGACCCTCTACATTGGTGGTGAGTGTACAAGTGACCCTCTACATTGGTGGTGAGTGTACAAGTGACCCTCTACATTGGTGGTGAGTGTACAAGTGACCCTCTACATTGGTGGTGAGTGTACAAGTGACCCTCTACATTGGTGGTGAGTGTACAAGTGACCCCTTACATTGGTGGTGAGTGTACAAGTGACCCTTACATTGGTGGTGAGTGTACAAGTGACCCCTTACATAGGTGGTCAGTGTAGGAGCAAGTCCTTTCATTGGTGGTCAGTGTGGAAATGACCCCTTACATTGGCAGTCAGTATAAATGTAACCCCTTACATTGGTGGTTAGCATACAAGTGACCCTTACATTGGTGGTTAGCATACAAGTGACCCTTACATTGGTGGTCAGCGTACAAGTGACCCTTTACATTGGTGGTCAGCGTACAAGTGACCCTTTACATTGGTGGTCAGTGTAGGAGTGAGTCCTGTCATAGGTAGCCAGTCTAGAAATGACCCCTTAGATTGGCAATCTGTGTAAATGTAATCCCTTACATTGGCAGTGAGTTTGGAAGTGACCCTTACATTGGTGGTCAGTGTAGAAGTGACCCTTACATTGGTGGTCAGTGAAGTAGTGAGTCCTTTCATTGGTGGTCAGTGTAGGACTGAGTCCTTTCATTGGTAGAATTATATGGAACACATGCAGCGCTAAAATATGTGCTTGAACATCTTATGTGATAAGTGCTGAGCTACAAAACTTTAAGCAAGTAAATGAAAAATGTGATAAAATTAAACAAATAGACACATAAAGGAGATAAAGTCCATAAATGTGTAGTGAATCCTATATAGGTCCACAGAAACTGGAGGTTCGTGGGTGTCTACGATATCAGACCCACACATGGGATAGGACCTGAAGCGGGCTCTGTATGTAGGGGAGACACCTTGCGTCCCAATCTTCCAAAAATCAACACAGCAAACAATAGAAATAGATACCCTTACCAGAGGGGATGGACACAGTCACCGTATGGTGGAGTGTCATACGAGCTTGTGGGATCCAACGACCCCAGGGATGTCTGGTTGAAGAAATCTTAATGGGGAGTCTCATCCGGGACGGCGGTCACTGTTTGATGGTAAGTAGATCCACAGCCAATCACGGTATCTCTCTCAGATGGAGCGTCAGTTAGAGACTGAGGCTCGGCGAGGTCCCCATGGTGGAAGGAGGGAAGAATAAAAAAATCTCCACATAGGGCATGAATCCGTAAAAAAAGCTTTTATTGAAAAGCTAAAAAGTGCTCAGGGGCACTATACAATGAGTAAAATGTGATCACAAGAGGAGAAAACAGAATAAAATCGCGTGGTATCAGAGCATTTCTAGGATATGGCAACCCGACATGTTTCGGACCATTGTCATTATGCCCCAGTAGAAGGACATTATGGCATTATGCCCCAGTAGAAGGACAATGGTCCGAAACATGTCGGGTTGCCATATCCTAGAAATGCTCTGATACCACGCGATTTTATTCTGTTTTCTCCTCTTGTGATCACATTTTACTCATTGTATAGTGCCCCTGAGCACTTTTTAGCTTTTCAATAAAAGCTTTTTTTACGGATTCATGCCCTATGTGGAGATTTTTTTATTCTTCCCTCCTTCCACCATGGGGACCTCGCCGAGCCTCAGTCTCTAACTGACGCTCCATCTGAGAGAGATACCGTGATTGGCTGTGGATCTACTTACCATCAAACAGTGACCGCCGTCCCGGATGAGACTCCCCATTAAGATTTCTTCAACCAGACATCCCTGGGGTCGTTGGATCCCACAAGCTCGTATGACACTCCACCATACGGTGACTGTGTCCATCCCCTCTGGTAAGGGTATCTATTTCTATTGTTTGCTGTGTTGATTTTTGGAAGATTGGGACGCAAGGTGTCTCCCCTACATACAGAGCCCGCTTCAGGTCCTATCCCATGTGTGGGTCTGATATCGTAGACACCCACGAACCTCCAGTTTCTGTGGACCTATATAGGATTCACTACACATTTATGGACTTTATCTCCTTTATGTGTCTATTTGTTTAATTTTATCACATTTTTCATTTACTTGCTTAAAGTTTTGTAGCTCAGCACTTATCACATAAGATGTTCAAGCACATATTTTAGCGCTGCATGTGTTCCATATAATTCTTCTTTCTACATTGTTCACCACACTGTTACATGCTGGCAGCTATTTCTTGTACTACGTTTTTCACGTTTTTTGTATTAGCGCAATTATTGATTTGTTACATTTTCCTTTCATTGGTAGCCTGTGTAGAAATGACCCCTTAGATTGGCAATTAGTGTAAATGTAACCACTTACATTTGCAGTGAGTTTGGAAGTGACCCTTACATTGGCGGTCAGTGTAGAAGTGACCCTTACATTGGTGGTCAGTGTGGTTGAAAAAAGACACAAGTCCATCTAGTTCAACCAATAAAAGGGTAAAAAAATGATACAACCCTATATACACAATCCTATACCCACAGTTGAAGTGATCACTTACAATGGTGGTCAGGGTAGAGGTAACCCCCTACTTTGGCAGTCAGTGTAGAAGTGACCCCTTACATTGGCGGTCAGTGTAATGGTAACCCCTTATATTGGTGTTTAATGTAGAAGTAACCCTATACATTGGTGATCAGTGTAGAAGTGACCCTTACATTGGTGGGCAGTGTAGAAGTGACCCTTACATTGGTGGGCAGTGTAGAAGTGACCCATTACATACTGTAGATTGTCAGTGTGGAAGTGACCCATTACATAAATATTCAGATGAGGTTGAAGATCATGTTTCCACTGCTTTCTTCTCAAGGAACCCCTTGCTCTATTTGGAGGAACCCCAGGGCTCCATGGAACGTTGGTTTAGAAATGCAGTGTTGGATCAACTATCCACTCAGTTGAATAGGTATTTCTTTAGATACTTATTATGCTTAGAAAGTCATAGAAGCCAAGGTAATGTTTGGTATGTTCATTACTAGGAGATATTCCCTTGTCTACAGGTATGCCTTATTATAGGCTTACCTGTAGGTACAAATGACTTTACGACCACTTTAAGAAAGTTGCACAGCTTTGTAAGCTGTCTGTTTGTAAACCTGGTGACCTCTCAGCAGCACAGTGTTGTTATGTACTGGTCACCAAACCAAACCTGGTGTACTGGTCAACAAACACTCTTTTAAAGGTTATGACTGTAAACCTGGTGACCTCTCAGCAGTAAAACATTGTTATGTACTGCGATTCCAGTCACCAAACACTCTTCTCTATAAGCTGTGTATTAGGAAACTTGGTGACCTCTCAGCAGCACAGTGCTGTTATGTACAGCAATGCTGGTCACTAAGGATGGGGAGAACACCCCCCTGTTCGGTTCACAGCAGAACTCCCAAACAGGGGAAATGTTCTAACCCGAAAGGCGAACCCCATTGAAGTCTACATTGGGAGCCGGAAAAATCAAAAGTGCCTATTTTGAAGGCTTATATTCAGGTAATTGGACATCAAAGGGGTATGGGGGTCCGGGTACTGCCCTGGGGGACATGTATCAATAAAAAAAAAAAATCTTTAAAAACAATCGTTTTTGCAGGAGCAGTGATTTTAATTATGCTTAAAGTGCAACAATTAAAATGAAAAATTCCCTAAGTATAGTGCCTGGGGGTCCCCTTAATGTCCCTGTAAAGTGGTGCATCTGTAGCATGCATAAAACATGCATACATAAAGCACCTTGTTCCTATGTTGATGGGGACAAGGGCCTCTTACCGACAACCCTGGGCTGTGGTTGTCGGCGTCTGTGGTCTATCAGAATCTGGAAGCCACAGATCCTGCCTGCCCCCCCTCCCCCATGTGAATGAGTATCGGGTACATAGTACCCCTACCCATTCACTAAAAAAGTGTCAAAATGTAATAAACACAAGAGACATTTTTTGACAAAAGCCGAACGGGCAAATGTTCGGCCGGAACTAATGCTCTGGCTGAACCGTCCGCCCCAACCCTACTGGTCACCATAATTTTTTTCTTTTAAGATGTATTTTAGTAAACTTAGTGACCTCTCATCAGCTCAGTGCTGTTATGTACTGCAGTGCTGGTCACTAAACACTCTTCTTAGTGGCATTATTACTGTAAACCTGGTGACCTCTCAGCAGCACAGTGCTGTTATTTACTGCAATGCTGGTCACCTAACACTCTTCTTATAGGTGTTATGACTGTAAACCTGGTGACCTCTCAGCAGCACAGTGCTGTTATGTACTGCAATGCTGGTCACCTAACACTCTTCTCTATAAGCTGTATATTCGTAAACCTGGTGACCTCTCAGCAGCACAGTGCTGTTATGTACTGATGTAAAGGTTAAATGTACGGTATCAGACAATAAAATTTTCTAAAAATGCTTTAATTTATATTTTTTTTCTAAACATGTCTTCTAAATCAAACTATTTTTAAGGTCTTGGTTGCACAATTCCACATCCTGTCCAGAATCCCACTTGAGCAGAATTTGTGTGTAGTCCGTCGATATATGATTCTAGCTGTATTACTGAGCTGGTCATGAGCCTCGGTTTTTTTTTTTAGCATGGATGATTTACTGCATAGCTTAAGACTAAACATTTTCTTGCTCTGGCAGCAGGCCTTAGAGATTCTTTGAATAACTTAGTGCTGGATTAAAGTCGGCTCCAGTGCAATTGCCATAGATCAGTTTAAGATATATAAGTTGTTGTTTCCTAAATTGTCAGTGCATCTTAACAAACACTGGTTGAAAAACTGCAGTCTGTCAAAACAGATTTTAGTTTAAATATAAGGCTGTTTGTGCATGGTACTGATGTTTTAACACTGGATCTTCATTGAAGAAAGTTCCTGCTTAAAAAGCACTAGTGTGATCTGCATAGCGCTTGTGTGCCTTAATGTTTATACCCATAGAAGTGTGTAAAATCCTTCTACCTCCCAGAATGCAAAATAAATTAAACACTTCCCAGGTTAAATAAATGAATATTCAAAATCTAAATTTTTTTTTCTGTAAGATGGTGTGACCAGTAGTGCAAATTTTTTCTCATTCTTTCTTTACGTATCTGAGCGTTGTGCTAGTCTGCGCGCACGGGAACATAGAAAAACAAGTGTTTGCATTCAGATCAGTAAAAAATAAATTGATTGAGTGCAGAAATACCTTGCATTTTTGCAGAAGTCCCAATGTGGGTTATTTATTTTTCTGCAGAGCAAGCTGTGACCTTGGCCAGATACTTTGGCTCATGAGACTTGTGCACATGCAGAACTCTGCAAGCAGCTTTACTTTGTGCCTATAGGAGCATGCAATAAAGAATCTATTATATTTTGTCTTGGAGGATAAGGCCTACATGCATGTGTAAACAGCACGGGATGTTTCTGTAGCACTGCTGATCTTCTGATGATACTGAAAAGCTCTCTTATGAATAGACTTTTTAGTTTGACAAGTAGAGCACAAAGGAATTCCCGCTGTTGGTTCTCTTGAACCTTTGAAAATGCTTTCGAGAGAAAGTTAAAAGTGGACCTGTCACTCTGAATCAATGTCGGCTCATCGTGCTATAGGGCACTCTTTTATCTGTGACTGGTACTTTTGTTATGTGACCATTGGCTATAGGTAACACGCTGTGGATGTGACTGTATCATTTTGTGATACAAATACACATTTTACCAAGTTACTGTTTAATTACCTATAGGCATAGCCCTGAACGTATAAAACATTTTTTTGATTTTTCCAGTGATATGCCTTGAAAATTGCATCCCATGAGCTGTCAAGGTTGCTACTTCAAGTACAGGAAACTGCTGTTTTCTAGAGTAGTATGAGAGTGGCTCCTCAATGATTTATAGCAGGGGTCTCAAACTGGTGGCCCTCCAGCTGTTGCAAAACTACAAGTCCCATGAGGCCTTGCAAGGCTGACAATTACAACCATGACTCCCTCGGGCAAAGGCATGACAGTACTTGTAGTTCTGCAGCAGTTGGAGGGCCACCAGTTTGAGACCCCGGATGTACTGTATAGTGTATTTGTGTGTAAGCCTGGCCATTTATAAAATTTTTCTTGTACAATTTTCCTTTTAGATTTACCAAAACCATATAATATGAGGTCAAACCTAAACACTCAATTTGTATGCAATCGGGCAGGCCCTTGCACTACATAGTTGAAGGTAAATCTAAAGGAAATTGAATAAGAAAATTGTATAATGTATGGCCATACTAACTTTGTAACACAGGCAAGCCTATTACAAGTGCCTAAGCGCAAAGAAACGTGAATCTATCTTTTTATTCATAGCGGATATGATTTATGAAAACTGGACAAAAGGGGCAATGTTGCCCAAGAGACCTTTAGTCTCTCTTTTAAATAGCGGTTGCAAGGGGTAACAGTTCTGCCGGTGGTGTAGCATGTATTAACTGTCTACAGTATGTCTCTAGGTCAAGGGGCGGTGACAGATCGATTTTGATCTACCCATTGACCATATGACTTGTAGATCATTTTGATGCCATGCTGACCCTCTATCAGAAGTGTTTTCCCTTCCCTTAACATATGCAGAGTGGTGCAGGGAAGATGTAGCAAGACATAGCTACCTGTTCTGCCATGTTGGTCCCCATCATCCTCCTCTGCAATCCATCACAGATGCTTGTATGTGATGTCACATACTTGAAATGCCTGGGATAGATGGAAGAAGTGAATTGTCAGGAAGTAGCATGCCAGAACTATGTAGCTATGTCTGACCACCGAGGGAGAAACATGGTGGAACTGGGGGAGATAATAGTAACATTAGGGTGACATGGTGGCACTTGGAGTACTTATATTATAATGATGAGCATCACTATAATGGGGAGCAGTATATAATGGAGGGCTTACTGACCACCAATGTAGAAGGGGATGTTAGTGGGGATCCCCACTGGCCATCAATGTAAGAAGGGAGGTTACTGGGATTCCCCACCAGTGTAAGGAACACGTTGCTAAGGGGGGGGGGATACTAAAAACCAATGCATGATTTTTATTATCACCCCATCATCACTGACCACACATACTTTAATTTGGCCACACCCCATTTAAAAGGTGCTCCCACCCCACGATGATCTTTGGTTTCTTCTGTGTTTTTAAGGTAGCTCTGCTTCTCTCAGGGGTTTGTGTGTGATATTTTGGAAAAAGGTTTTCATGTTCCCCTTTAGTGTAATAAAAAGATAACAAAGTAAATTATAAGCCATTTCTAGTGATTATTTTTTTTAGGTAGGTAGGCAGAGGAAAAGAGATGCAGCTCACAAACACTCCCTGATCCGAAGCTATACCGCCCTAATGTGAACTTGTTCCAGGTGCTGGCTTTGCCTGAATAGCAGTGGAGCGAAGAAAATCCTGGATAGCTGCACTCTGGAGAAGGAACATCTTTATTGAAGTAAAAATCCATAATAAAGTCAATGTGGAGGAAGGTACAGGGTTATGGATACGCTAACGCGTTTCACATCTTAGGATGCTTATTCGCAGCTACGAATAAGCATCCTATGATGTGAAACGCGTTAGCGTATCCATAACCCTGTACCTTCCTCCGCATTGACTGTATTTTGGATTTTTACTTCAATAAAGATGTTCCTTCTCCAGAGTGCGGCTATCCAGGATTTTCTTTGCTCCATCGTTATTTTTTTTGTTCTGATCGACAGAATGAAGGGGCTGGGAAACAGAAGTAGCACAGATTAAGTTCCCTTTCACTTTTCCCACACATTCACTGTCCAAAATAGTTATAGGTCCAGACATTGCTCTACATCACTGGTCTGGTGTTGATTATAATTGTAGCATCGATGCATCTCGATTCAGCTGTCCACGATTCTGCATCGATGCTACGATTGGCCTAATCAATTGGCGGATGACGTCATCCTGGCTTGCTCTGCCTCTCCTGGGAGAGCGCTCCCAGCATACTCTACTTACAGGTATTAAACTAACTGTGTCTTATTGAATCCCGTCTTACAGTACAATAAGTGCCCCACTGTACATGCTTTTTAAAAAATATGTAGTTACATACCACATTTCATAGTGCCCCTCGGCGCTCATGTGACTGCCTGGCTCAGTGCTCTCCTCTCTCCATCTGACAGCTACAGTGGGCAGGGCTGAGAATCCCCCGCTGACGTCAGCTGGGAGGAGACAGAAGAGCAGCGAGCCAGGCAGTCACATGAGCCCTGAGGAGCACTCTGAAATGCGGTATGTAGTTATATATTTTTTAAAAAAGCATGTAAAGTGGGGCACATTAATGTGCTGTAAGACGAGATTCAATAAGACACAGTTAGTTTAACACCTGTAAGTAGAGTACATATGAGTTTGTACTCTACTTACAACTCGTACTGGCTCCATGCTGGGAGTTCAGCTCGGCTTCCCCGTTTGCGCCTTCCACTGTGTTAACTCCTAGTGTGCTGAAATGTCTCTTGCTTTCGTCATTGCAGATATTGGAACTTTGTTGTAACTGCCATGTTGTGGGTCCACATGGTATTGCTTCTGTATATACAAGCTTTGTAACTCTTTTTTTCCGATGTCTAATAGTGTGTTTGCACAATTGGATCTCTCCCTTCGGTAGACGAGACCCAGCAGCACATTTTATGATTGTAATTTTAACTTTCTGAGCTCATACTCTTTTAATGCACTTTATTCTTAGTTCTCTTTCTCAAATTATCCATGAAAAATAAGTAGAATGGATCTGATATAGTAAAATATATTTTCTATATCCATCCAAATAATGTCACATCATAGGAAGAAATACCTCCCCTAGATTTTAACAGTCCCCCACTCTATTCAGAATTAAAAATAAAAATTTGACTTCAGATCTACGTCCACAAGTTTTCAAGAATAAAATATACAGGATATGGATGTAGAAATAAAATGGAGACAATATTATGAAAACATAATTCCAGGGAAACAGATACATACACAGTTGTAAATCTGGCCAGCCATTTTTTTTTATGTATACACTTCTAAATCTTGCAAAGCCTGGCAGTTGATGCACGCCCTAGTTAGGCATTGAATTTTCCTGCATCACCCACCCATCTACAGCTTAATTGGACAAGGAAACTAGTGCCTTAAAGTGGTTGTAAACCCTTACACATACCCATGAAGTGACTGATCTCAGGTGATACACAGAGATTAAACAAATCCTCCTACATAACTTGAACCTTTTTATCTGTAGTCTTCTCTAAATCCAGAATATTTAAGCTTGTCTGAGCTGTCAGAAAAAACGGGGACGAAACTCTGACGTTACACTCTGCAGAGCTCAGTGAGGAGAGCTTTCAGTGCTGATTGGAGGGAAGAGACACACCCTCCTTCACACAGCACACAGGAACAAAGCGGAGGCTGTCAATCTGCTGGAGGTCCCTCCCTTTTCACCATTGTTCTCTTGGTGTTGGGAAAACTTATCAGAAGTGATTCTTGTCAGAAATTGTCAGAAACAAAGAAGCAGACAGAAATGACACTTGGCTCTCTTGAAACAAGTACACGCTATAGAGGGATATGCTCTGTTCATATTTCGTGTCTGAGCCACTTTAAGTCTAGTCTTCCAGGAGCACTAAATGGACAAAGTAATGCACTTCTTTCCTTCTTGCTCCTGGGCCAACTGCACATGCAAACCCCCTACTCTATAATATTAGGCAGCAAACCAGCCGTTCTGGATGGACAGTTGACCCAGGGGAGTAAAGAAATGATTTTCATGCCCATTATTCTAAAAGGAGGAGCAAAATCCTGACGAAAGTTAGACTTGGATGCCATCTGTTTCAAGAAGGCTCTACTGTGCTATATGCAATTGTCAGAGATTTTAGTTTAAGTAACGACTAAATTTATCGTTCTAAATTATATATTATTTTTTAGTTACCAAAAAATACATGTGTAACTACAGATACATATGCCTGACACAAGGCAAAGCATACCTCCCAACATTTTGAGATGGGAATGAGGAACACCTGCTAGCAAACATATGTAGGCATAGGACACGCCCCCCTGTCACACCCCCTTAAAGTAGAATTAACCAAAAAAAAAAAGTTCATTAAATCCACAAGGGCTTTTTTTTTACCACTAATATTCCTTTATATTTGCTTTTAAAATTTACAAATGCAGCAATTTAGAATTTGGGTGAAAGGTTTACCACTGGGAAACACTGTTTGAAAGATAAAAAGTGCATTTTATATACAACTATATAGATCAGACCAAAATGAGGGGCAAATGAGGAGGACAGAGGGACATTGCTCCAAATCAGGGACAGTCCTCGAAATCAGGGACAGTTGGGAGCTATGCGTAAAGTGTTCTAAAACGTCTATATAGAAATAATTAAAAAGGTATTAGCGCACCACTCCCAAGTAGAACACCTGTTTTGGTACACTGTATTCTGAACGAAAGACCGACACATTTGCACAAGTAAGAGGCCTCTGAGCCATCTATTCTTTTGCATAGAAATGTTGAAATGAACTGAGGCACCCTGGCATGAGGATAGTCATTGATTTACACCTTTTAGTATAGCGTTCTAAATCTAATATTTGTATCATGCATATATTTTTGCTGCTGCATTGTTGTAGTAATGCAGTGAGTCACAATCAAAGCAAATGCAAGATTTGCATTGATTTGGATACTAAAGGCCAGCTGGAAATATAGTTATTCTGATGAGAAACAGAAATGCATTTAAAATTACAATGAAAATAGTGTCAGAACCTAGGTTATTATCTTATTTGCATTATTCATTTCTTTCAAGTCTAGTCTTCTGGAGGCTGCCTCTAAAGATCACTTTTAACGGACCCTTCTATTTCTGGCCTCACTTGGTGTCATGTCAGACAATCAGTCTGTGCATTTAGCTGAGCACAAGAAGAAGGAACGCATTAGGAGGGCTTTTACTGTGTGCTGTATGAGCTCCCCGTGATTACAGTAATAGAGGCTGGAATAAAATGACTCATGCTGATGTGCACCACCCTGGATTTTCCCTGCCTCAGTTCCTCTACAGACTCTTTTCTTGTTACACTCATTCAGTTCCTTTCTGACAAACTAAGCTTGCATCATTATGACTAAATTGGGTAAATGGAAAGTTGATGTAGACGTCTGAAGTGCCACAAATTCATGTTACAAACGGGAAAAGGCTACCGTATACATTGAAAATAAAATGAAGTGATCGTTGTGTGATAAAAAAGGCAGCTAGCACACAAAAGTAAATATACAACCTTCAATAAGCAATAAAACAAAAAATGGTGTGCAGCACTCAACTGTGATGAACATACAAAAAATGAATTGGAAGTGATAAACAAATATAGTCCTAAAATGAATAAATTTGTGATGAGATTGAGGAAATTCTTCTGTGTGTTCAAAAAAAATTTCCAATGGTAGGTGTGCTGTGTCGGAAACACTCACCAGAAATCAAATAATATCAAGCATCAAATAAAACGCACTTCACCCGGTGTGTGAAAAGTTTTTTTTTTTTAAATACTTTTTATTTATTTGTTGTATTCTTAATACACCGATAACATAGAACAATTTAAGAAATACAGGATTAAAAATATTGTGTAATGTCTTACAGTGCATAATGCTATTTTACTGTTTTACCTACCCACTCCCTCCCTCCCAGCCCTCGCCCACCCCCCCTACCCTCACACCACCCAGTCCTTCAACTATATATATAGCTTTTATTGATTACAGAACCACCAAGGAGCATGGAAAAATCGATAATGGCGCTTCAAAGGGTCAGGGAAAAAAATACCAGAGCGAGGGGCATTCAGAGTCCTCGATAGAGGAGGGTTGGGAAAGATAAGAGATGGAGAATAAAAAAAAAGGGGGGGGATCTGTATGGGATCACCACCCTCCCCCTATAGGGGGGTACCCCATCTCATCCCTTCAGGGTCTCCACATTCTCTTATCTATGGATAAATGAATCTGCCTCTAAAACCTCTATTATTGTATTATGCGGGACCCCCGTTATCATCATCCTAGCGCTGGAGTTCCCCCCTCCAAGAGCTCCACAACCGCCTAGATGTTAAAGCTGAGATTCCAGGAAGTATTACCTTGGGGGTGGGACTGCCATACCCCCTTCTTTGGTCGGTAGCTGCATAGTTTGTAAGCTAATTCTAGATTGGCCCTTTTTCCAAATGAAGTCCCTAAATAGGGATTCTATTCTTTTAAACCACTTTTGGCCTATCCAGATTGGGGAGTTGTGGAATAGATATAGTATCTGGGGTAACCATATCATCTTTATTAAATTGCAGCATCCTGCTACAGACAATGGAAGTTGGCGCCAGATATCTCCTTTTTGTTTTAGTTTAAGTAGTAATGGGGCTAAGTTATCCTTAAGATATAGATTTATGTCGCTGTCGATCCAGACACCCAGGTATTTCAGTTTTGCAACTACTTTTAGTTTGGGAGTTCCAGACGGTGTCTGGCTGCCAAGTGGGTCCACCGGTAACAGAGCTGATTTATCCCAGTTGACAGCCAGACCAGGAAAACTTCAAAACTCTCCAACCATTTGTATCACTGGTTTTAACGAAGTTTGAGTATCTCCGAGAAAGAACAGGACATCGTCTGCAAACAGTGCTATCCTATCTTCTGTCTGCCTCCGAAATCCCTGAATGCCTGGCATTGATCTAGTCATAATTGCTAGTGGTTCCATCGCGAGAGCGAATACTAAGGGGGACAGAGGACAACCCTGTCTCGTCCCTCTCTCCAACTGAAAGATGTCAGAATATTCATTTTTTTTTTGCTCTTGGTTCGGTATAGAGTATTTTCACCCACCTAATGAAGGAGGGGCCAAACCTGAATCTCTCTAGAACTCTCCATAGATAATCCCATTCCAGGCTATCGAAGGCCTTGGCTGCATCCAAGGCCAATATGGCCCTCGAGCCTCCGTTATCTGTTGGAATCTGCATGTTTAACCACTTCCCAACCGGCCTATAGCAAAATGACGGCCGGGTGGTGGTTCCGTTATCCTGACTGGGCGTCATATGACGCCCTGCAGGATAACAGCTGCCGTGCGCCCGCGGCGATCGGTGGTGCGGTGTGTCAGTCTGGCACACCGCCACACCGATCTTGGTAAAGAGCCTCTGGCGGAGGCTCTTCACCACATGAACAGCCGTGTCCAATCACGGCTGATCACGATGTAAATAGGAAGAGCCATTGATCGGCTTTTCCTCACTCACGTCTGACAGACGCGAGTAGAGGAGAGCCGATCGGCAGCTCTCCTGACAGGGGGGTCTGCGCTGATTGTTTATCAGTGCAGCCCCCCCTCAGATGCCCACACTAGACCACCAGGGAAGCCCCCAGGACCACCAGGGAAGCCCCCAGCATGTGGATGGCCAGGTACATCCCCCATGGCCATCCACATGTGAAAAAATATGCCCAAAATATGCCACTCAGTGCCCACAAATGGACACTGACTGGCACCTTTGTGGCACATTACAAAACAGGGATGCCCAGCAATGCCACCTATCAGTGTCATCAGTGCCACCTATCAGTGCCACCCATAAGTACCCATCAGTGCCGCCTACGAGTGCCACCCATCAGTGCCGCCTATCAGTGCCCATCATCAGTGCCCATCAGTGCCGCCATATCAGTGCCCGTCAGTGCAGCCATATCAGTGCCCGTCATTGAAGAAGAAAACATACTTATTTACAAAAAAATGTAACAGAAAGGAAAAGAGAAAAACTTGTCTTTTTTCAAAATTTTCGGTCTTTTTTTATTTGTTGCGCAAAAAATAAAAATTGCAGAGGTGATCAAATACCACCAAAAGAAAGCTCTATCTATGGGAACAAAATTATAAAAAATTTGTTTGGGTACAGTGTAGCATGACCGTGCAATTGTCATTCAAATTGCGACAGCGCTGAAAGCTGAAAATTGGCTTGGGCAGGAAGGTGTCTAAGTGCCTGGTATTGAAGTGGTTAAGAGGACTCTTCTAATGTTGATACTAGTTGACCTATTCTGGATAAAACCTGACTGAATACATCTATTTAGACGGGTTGCTAGTACTCTGGCCAAGATTTTTATATCCGCGCACAGTAATGAGATTGGGCGATAAGAGGAGGGTTCCAGTTGGTCTTTCCCCTCCTTGTGTATTACAACAGTAGTGGCTTCCGACATTGAGCTGGGCAGTCTCCTGCTGATGATTTTGAGGAGTGGGCGGATATAGATGTTGAAGAGCACTGGTGACAATGAACCTTGAGGGACTCCACAAGAGATTGCGTGGGTTTCAGAGGTGAATGCTCCTAGTTTCACTGTCTGAGAACGGTTTCCTAAGAAGGATGCAAACCATTGTGAATCTGAATCTGTGACTCCTGCTACTTCTGTGAGGCGAATGAGTAGAGTATAGTGGTCCACTGTATCGAACGCTGCACTGAGGTCCAACAGTACCAGGAGACATGATTCTCCGTCATCTGCTGCTTTGAGGGCGTCGTCCCATATTTTAAAAAGTGCCGTTTCTGTGCCATGGCCTGGCCGCAAGCCTGATTGCAGAGGGTCCAAAAGTTTGTGTGTTTCCAGGTGGCGTTGTAGCTGTTGTACTACTGCTTTCTCCATAATCTTGGAGATGGTATTAAGGCTTGTTATCGGTCTGCAGTAGTTAGGGTCCTTAGGGTCGAGGTTGGGTTTCTTTAGCAGGGGTTTGACGATGCCTTGCTTGAGGGCGATCGGAACAGTCCTTTCTTTGAACGACTGATTTATGAGGTGTGTTATGGTAGGAGCCAAGATGTCGGAACATTCTTTCAGGAGTTTTGTGGGAATGATGTCGTTTGGTGATGTGTTGTCTCGGAGGCTTCTGATGATGTTTTTGGTGGTGTCAGTGGTGATTGGGGTCAGAGAAAGGTTTGGTGATTGTGTGATGTTCGTGTTGATATCCTCTTTTTGTTTTGGTTGAATGAGGTTGGTTGTTTTTTTCTGTTGAATTGTTTTCCGAATGTTGTCGATGAAAAAATCTGATAACTCATTGCAGAATTCTTGAGTTTCGTTTGCTGGGGGCTCTAAGCAGGTTGGGTTCATCGACTGAGTGACTATTTTGAAAAGTTCCCGAGGGCGTTTTAGGGCAGATGAGATGGTGTTCGAGAAATGTTCTTTTTTAGCTTTGAAGATTGCTTTGTGGTATTTCTCAGTGAGTGCTTTGTAGTTTGTGTGGTTTTCCTTGTTAGGATTTCTTCTCCATGCTCTTTCAGCTCTTCTGTGTTCTTGCTTGAGAAGAGTGAGGGTGCCATTAAACCATCCCGAGTTTTTTTTGCGGATGAGTGTTCTGCGTTTTGGAGCCACTGAGTCTGCTGTTTTGTAGTAATGCCTTGTTTAGGGAGTTAAGTGTTTGTTCTGTTGAGTGGTTTAAATTTAGCATTGCTATTTTGTTTGATAATGTGGTTTTGAAGAGTTCGGAGTGTAGTTTCTTCTGAGATCTGGTCCAGTGTGTTGTTGTTGCGTGTTTCGGTTTTTGGAGGGTGGAGTTAGTGGTGATTTTATATTTGATAGCGTGGTGGTCCGTCCATGGTAGCGGTATGTTGTCGAATATGTTGATGTCCATATTTTGTTTGAAGATGAGGTCCAGAGTGTGTCCTGAACCATGCGTGGGAGCCTTTATCAGCTGCTGAAGACCTAGTTCTTCCAGTTGGTTAATGCAGGCGGTAGTGATAGGGTCTTGGGTAGAGTTTGCCCAGAAGTTAAAGTCCCCAAGTACCAGAAAGTTTTCATATTAGTGAACAAACAGCATCATGAGGGCCAAGGAACACACCAGACAGGTCAGGGATAAAGTGGTGGAGTTTAAAAATTGTGAAGTTAAAAGCAGGGTTAGGTTATAAAGAAATATCCCAAGCTTTGAAAATCTCACGGAGCACTGTTCAATCCGTAATCCGAAAATGGAAAGAGTATGGCACAACTGCAAACCTACCAAGACATGGCCGTCCACTTAAAATGACAGGCCGGGCAAGGAGACCATTTATCAGAGAAGCAGCCAAGAGGCTCATGGTAACTCTGGAGGAAACTGCAGAGATCCACAGCTCAGGTGGGAGAATCTGTCCAGAAATCTGGCCTTTATGGAAGAGTGGCAAGAAGTAAGCCATTGTTGAAAGAAAGCCATAGGAAGTCCCATTTGCAGTTTGCGAGAAGCCATGTGGGGGACACAGCAAACAGGTGGAAGAAGGTGCTCTGGTCAGATGAGATCAAAATTTAACTTTTTGGCCTAAAAGCAAAACGCTATGTATGGTGGAAAACTGGCACTGCACATCACCCTGATCAAAACAGTAGGGACAGGGAAGCTGGTTAGAGTTGATGGGAAGATGGATGGAGCCAAATACAGGGCAATCTTAGAAGAAATAATGTTAGAGTCTGCAAAAGACTTGAGATTTGGGCGTAGGTTCACCTTCCAGCAGGACAACGACCCTAAACATACAGCCAGAGCTACAATGGAATGGTTTAGACTACGGCCGAAACAACGAATCGATTAATCGACAACTAATCGATTATGAAATTTAATCGATTACGATTTTCATAATTGATTAATCGGCCAGTAACATAATGGGGTTAAAAAAGCTAAAATTAGCCCTATATAGTACAAAAGGAGCAAAAAATCTTAAATATTACTTTCAATGTTGCACAGTAAAAAAACGAAGGGCTATTTTTTTTTTAACTCCATTATGTTACTAAATGTCTTAGGCCTGGTTCCCACCTATGTGTTTTTTGGTGCTTTTTGCAGAAATGCACTACAGTTCATTTAACGTTCATATCTATGCTTTTTTCAGCTGCTGTATATTTGGAAAGGGTGCTTTTTTGGTTCAATATACTTCAATGGAGAAGCTGCAGAAAAGCATGTAATATTACAGTTCTGTTTGAAAATCTGCAAAACAGTCTAGAATTTTTTTTTTTCTTTAAATAAAAAAATTTGATCTGAGTCTGATGATATTTACCAGATTCAACCTCTAATAGTATATAGAGTATATCCCCACTGTCTGTTATTCTCAGAGAGGATTAAAGATTTTACTCCCTAACCATATAGTTGGTTATTTATTTTTACCCCTGCGTATAAAGATATTTAGGAATAAATTGTCTTTTTTTAAAACTTTACATATTAACTAAATTATACACCATACTTTTTTTTTAAGAATCGATTAATCAAAACAATAATCGGCCAACTAATCGATTATGAAATTAATCGTTAGTTGCAGCCCTAATTTAGACCAGGGGTCTCCAAACCCCGGCCCGCAGCTCATTCAGATTTTCCCCCGTGCGCTTTAGACCGTGGGACAGAGCAGAAGGCAGGCGGGGCGATGTAGGTGTGCCGCTGTCAGAGCGAATCCAATGAGGCGGAGCGGTGGGCTGATTCCCATGCGTGCAGGCAGGAGGCGGGGTCCCGCTATCAGGCAGCAAGGATGTGGGCTGGCTGTGTGTGCTGGAGTCAGGCTGGGGGAGTGGCGGCAGAGGAGGAGGTTTGGGCTGGGGGAGTGGCGGCAGAGGAGGAGGTTGGGCTGGAGGAGGGGCGGCAGAGGACGTGGGCTGGCTGTGTGTGCTGGAGTCAGGCTGGGGGAGTGGCGGCAGAGGAGGAGGTTTGGGCTGGGGGAGTGGCGGCAGAGGAGGAGGTTGGGCTGGAGGAGGGGCGGCAGAGGACGAGGTTGCAGTGGAGGAGGCTCCCGCTCTGTTCAGCTGCCACCGCCAGATTTGTATGGAGGTATTGTGCCTGCTCCAGTGACAGTTAACCCACCCTGATGTGCTGCAGATTCCTCCACTGACATCATCTAGAGGAGGAGCCGCAGGACTGCAAAACGCAAAGGTGTGTGTGATTGTTGAGGGGTGTGTTAGGGGAGAGGTAGGAGGAGGGCGGTGTGATCAGAGAGGAGAGATATGGGGGGAGGGGGATCAGACTGGGGGTATCTGGGGTGGTGGTGATCAGGCTGGGGGGGTTACCTGGAGGCGTTGTGGTGTTATCAGATTGGGGAGTTATCTGGGGGTGTAATCAGGGTGGGGGACACAGACGTGCGGAAAGGCTCTGACGGGGACACAGACGTGCGAAAAGGCTCTGACGAGATTATTTACATTTTTATTCATTTATTTATAAATACATTTTTTCGGCCCGCGAATATTTATAAAATCTACAATGTGGCCCTCAGGCTAAAAAGTTTGGAGACCCCTGGTTTAGAATAAAGGCATATTCATGTGTTAGAATTGCCCAGTCAAAGTCCAGGACTAAATCTAATTGAGAATCTGTGGCAAGACTTGAAAATTGCTGTTTAGAGACACTCTTCATCCAATCTGACAGAGCTTGAGCTATTTTGCAAGAAGAATGGGCAAATATGTCTCTCTCTAGATGTGCAAAGCTGGTTGAGACATCCCCAAAAAGACTTTCAGCTGTAATTGCAGCGAAAGGGGGTTCTACTAAGTATTGACTTAGGGGGGCCTAATACCAATGCATGGCACAGTTTTCACAAATTTATCATCCAGGATACCCAGGACACAGGATTTAAGGTTCTGTCACACCCAAGACACTTTGGAACCTTCAAACTCCAGGCCCCGATCCAGAATGACAAAACCCAGAGAAAATTTACAACACAGTTTTCACCGCTCACAATAAACATACCGGAGCTTCGCATTAGGCCCTAATGAGAAAACTTTGATTTCTATCTCGCTTTTTAAGCTCACATCGTACTGTCCCACTACACATGAGTGTAAGGGGATTGACAGACCCAGTCCTTGATCAGATATTCCCTCCTTATAGGCCAAATAACAATAAAGCACAGCGAAAAATACATAACATATATGATAAGCAGTAATAAATAAATCTGCTCATTAAACCTCACAAATCTACGTTTGTATTGCTACAGGGGCAATGCAAGTCGCCAACCTAACCAGAAAAAGTGGTAGTTAAAGTCAGGAAGTGGGAAAGTGTAAACCCCACAAAGAAAGGAAGGAAAATAACAGGGGAGGGGGAAATATATAAAGCAAAAGACACAAAAGGTATTGTGCCCACCACCACCCACTGCTGGGACATACCTAAGTAGAGCCAAGGCTGCACTTTAAAGACTGGCTTTGAGGATATTTTTATTTATCTCAAGCATGCGAATGCCGAACACTGTGGACTTCTAAATTTGCACTTGTCAGATCTTTATATGATCGTCCCCTAAGAATTGAAATGCTTTAATATGTTTTGTTCAACTAGAACATGCCTTTTTTGTATAGCAAATGTGTAGTTTGGGAGAGTCAGACAAAGCACTGCCTGCATGCTGATTATGGAGAGTGTTCTTGAGACTGGAAGCCTGTGCAAGTCACTAGATTCACCTGTGATCATTCTGTAAGCCTGCACATACCTATGACCTGACCTGTCCTACTGCGTTTATGCCAATAATAACCATAGCTATAACTTTTTTTTTTTTTTTTGCCTGCCTGTGTCACGTTGCAGTTAAATGTTGCTGTATAACAGAGACTGATGCACGTTACAAGAGACTCCTTAGTTGTAGAGAAACTGTCCAACTGGTCTATAATTACAGGGGGGGACTACCCAAATTGGTATAGAGGAGCTGTCCAGAGTAATGGAAAGATTTCTGCTACTTATATTACTGCAGAGCTGTAGCATATGAGATGAAATTCTGAAGCTGGTGCTTACATTATTACATTATAACTGTGCAGGGAAGCATATCAAGGGCTGAATATAGCAGAAAATCCACAACTTTTTCTAGGCTTGCTTTTTGATACATCCTCTATACTAGGTAATGTAGCATCACAGATATCATGGCCAGCACTGAGAATGCATGCAATTGCATCACTGTGCCTAAATATTGGTGGTAGGTGTTTAATTACTAGCTCAATCATGGCCCTGTATATGTAATTTAAGTTGACCATACATGGATCACGCTTCAGCCTTTTAATGCTGAATCGGCCAAACTTCGATCCGTGGCAGCAGCAGGCCAGGAAAATATTGTCACCCGAACATTGAGTGCAGCTAATCGGCTGTAGTCATTTAATTTTAATTTCTAGGTCTATTCATTCCATTCCATCCAGTGTGTTCCATTGTAGTGCAGCCTTGAATAGGTCCTGCAGCATTTGCTCGATCCTGTAGGTACACTGATATTCAGAGGCAATATGCAAAGTAAAGTCAATCTGCAACATTAACAAAAAAAAAAAACCTTCCTCAATATTAATCCCCAAAAACTTTTATTGCTGTCACAAGGAATGTAAACATCGCTTGTGACAGTAATAGGCAGTGACAAGTACTCTTTATGGAGGTATCGGGGGTCTATAAGACCCAAAACCCCTCCTCTGCACAGTATTCAAAACATCAAGATCGGCGTTTTTGAATACTTTTATATTTTTTAAAACTGGCTCCTTTTAAGATGCCAGTAAATCCGGTAAGTGATGTCATGACATCGCTTCCGGGTTACTAGATCCGAATGAAGCATCGGATTTGTTGGGGTCTTCAGCCAGCCTGCGGACGTGCCGGCTGGTAGCTCGGGCCTCCCGGTGGGACGGGAGAGTCCGGGCGAGCGGCGGGAGGAGGAAGTCCTCTTCCGCTGCCTGTAATAACAGCCGAGCGGCTGCTGAGCTGCATCGGTGGTTGTTACAATAAAGCCTACTGCTCTAAAGAATGGCACTGGGGTGATGCCTGCAGCTGCATGCATGACACCAGTAAAACCCCTTGAAGCAATATCGGGTACGTTTGTGCCCGATACTTAAAAAAAAGTGAATATCGGCCGCCGATAATCGGCCCCACTGATAATTGGTCGATCCCTAGTGTGTACCCAGCTTTAGAGTCTTCCCCACACTTTTCTATAGTTACCAAGACAAGATTGGGGGAAAATCCTCCAAACAGAAATAAAAACCTGAAAAAATTGTGAATCCTCCTACAAGCTTAAATAAATTGGCCTTAGCTTAAATTTAGGAGCATTGTATCTATAAACTTTGTCTGATGTATTGTTGTATTTGTTTTCAGCTTTATGGTTGGTTTGTGGAATGGCATTGCACCGAAATGTCAGTAATATATTCTGTAAACCGTTTTACTTCCCATAAACTGTGATTATTGAATCATTATGCAGGCTGCCAAATTTCCAGCTAATTACTCAATAGGTCATGCTGTTCTTAAGTGGTCAAAGAACTCGCATTGGTTTTTCCCTTTTTGCTAAGTCAATAAGGACATTAATATTTACTGTGTGCCTTGTTTTTAAGATTTTAAATTCTGGGAAAGTCCACGATTTGCTGCCAAATGGTAACAAAAGGTACAACCTACATTAAAGTTATTTTGAAACTATGTATATGAAAATGAGCAAACATATTTGCTGAATTCTGGGTCTTTTCAGTGTCTCCTAAACGACAGGAAACTCTGTCTTTGCGGTAGGGCTGTGCCCATACTTTAAGTGGTAACTGCTTATTCTAGGTGAGAGTAAAAGCACTTTTACTTTCCAAATCCTCTGCTCCCTGGGCAGATGCTTCATTAGTGGACTGTCCCTCAGCATCATCATGACTGTAGGGCTAAGGACCCTGTATCAGTCTTGATGACGTCAGGGCCTCGGACCTAGAGTTGCCACCTCTTCCCTTTAAACCCAAACACCTTTGAATTACACAGGTTCTGAGGCTAATTAAATGCAGATAAGGCACCACGTGAGTTTCATTACCACCTTAATCAGCCACAGAACCTGTGTAATTAATATGTGTTCGGGTTTAAAGGGATGAGGTGGCAACCATACTTGGACCTCCAGACACTGCGGCGACAGGATCGGTTAGGTAAGGCCGGCCATAGAGAGAGCGGTTTTCAATCGATTGATCAACTTGGGTACATTCAGCCTGGCCGTACAGGGTTTGAATCTCGGCCAGTTCCTGCTGAACCGGTCGAAATTTGAACCATTTATGGCCGACTTAAACCTTCTTTTTTATGCCCAATAGACCAAAATGTGCAGGTAACACTGATGTCCGTTTACATCTGGCTACCTTTGATGTGGGCTGCGAAAAGGGCGCAGTCCTCTTCCATTCTTTTTTTTTTTTTTTTTTTGTGGACTTGATCGGACCCAGAAGGTAGGCGGGTGTAAGCAGACAGCTAAGGCTGCATGGACCTTATGATCAGGTCTGCCTGAAAAACTGACAGGTGGACTTGGTCAGAACACTTGTCTGAATGCGGCCTTACAGGGCTGACTAAATAAAGTGTGTTTGTGAATTGAGATCATGGTATCAGGAAAATAACACCAGAACAAGAGAGAACCAGATTTGTAAATGGAACCGAATATGAGCATTGGGGTGTGCTAGCAGATTATTTATTTAACAGCCATTGCAGACCATGATGGCTTTATCGAAAACATAAGCATGTCATTCTATCCACCATTTTTTTCTAAGTAGATAGATCTTTGATCCCACAAATTTTTTTCGTGTTGTTTTACAAAGTCTGACTTTTTTGCTGCACCTACTGAAAAACCATACTTTTCAGTTTTTTGTTTTTTTTTCAAATAAGATCAAGACACTTAACAGTGGTGTGACTGTAGGCATTCCATCCCATATGACTAATGTGGGATGACGGCACAGCTTTTCCAGAGAAATGTGGTAATCAGATTCAGCAAACTCTGAGATCGAATGTGCTTTTGCAGTCAACCGTATCCCATGGCTGGATATAGTTATGTTATGTAGCCTTTCACAGGTGCAATGGTTTGTTAAAACCTGCTATCAGTACCGTTTACAATCCATTATTGATTTATTCTGTCTAATGCCCAACGAAAGTGGTCTAATTTAAATAATTATGCCGATTAGCTATGTGAATTTGAATGTTTGTGGGGCAGTACACTGTTCAGAAAAAATGCAATCTATGTACGTAACTAGTTTCGGGGTACTGATTGAGCAGATTAATTCTTGCTAAGAAAAATGGTTTATATACCGTATAAGAACTATTAGATCTTCAGAATATCACTTATTACCCAGCATGCATGGGCACGAACAACTATATTAGGTAGGCACCATACTGAGGGGTCTAATGACAAAATATTTAAAATGTATTTAAATATTTATTTCATTGGTGCCTAGGGAACTTGCTGATGGCATTATAAATGTGCAGGTATAATAGGTTTAACATTTTACACACACAAACTCAACTAAGGTATATCTTGTTATTAAAGTATGCCTTGGGCACATATAAATAAATGTAATAAAATACATGTAAATAGGCTGACAATCATTCACTTGAGCTAAGTTTCCAGGGACAACATGTATTGTCTTAGGATACATAACAACCATGGTTCTAGAACAGGGGTGTCAAACTCAATTTCGTAGTGGGATGCATCAGCGATATGGTTGCCTTTTTAAAGGGCCAGTTATATCTGGGGTATGCTATGTACAGAGTGCAGGGTTCAGAAGTGCATTATGTACAGCGTGCTGATTTCAGGATTACGCTACGTACAGAGTGCTGAGTTCAAGATTATGCTAGGTACGGGGTGCAAAGTTCAGGAGTGCGCTACCTACTGAGTGCAGAGTTCAGGAGTGCGCTACCTACAGAGTGCAGAGTTCAGGAGTGCGCTTCCTACAGGGTGCAGAGTTCAGGAGTGCGCTTCCTACAGGGTGCAGAGTTCAGGAGTGCGCTTCCTACAGGGTGCAGAGTTCAGGAGTGCGCTTCCTACAGGGTGCAGAGTTCAGGAGTGCGCTACCTACAGGGTGCAGAGTTCAGGAGTGCGCTACCTACAGGGTGCAGAGTTCAGGAGTGCGCTACCTACAGGGTGCAGAGTTCAGGAGTGCGCTACCTACAGGGTGCAGAGTTCAGGAGTGCGCTACCTACAGGGTGCAGAGTTCAGGAGTGCGCTACCTACAGGGTGCAGAGTTCAGGAGTATAAAGGTGAAATGTATGTCGGAGTGAGGATCCGTTACTTCTGGGCTGGTTAGTCAGAACGAGGCTTGGACCGCACATAAGCCCTGAAGAAGCCATTTGATATCTGCACAAGCTGTACACAGTGCTGGTGCATTGGCATTAATACATGTAGGTGCAATTCCTATTTGTTATGTTTTTAACACCAATTACAAATAAAATACTACACTATATGACTTTTTCTTGTACAAAAGGTTTTTATTGAAAATATACATCAACAGATAAGTACAAAACAGTGATGGATACATCATGAATTAACAGGTATAAGACTGCCGGTATCCGGCGGGTGGAGCTATTGTTCAAAGATTTAAGCCTGGACTCAGGCGGTACAAAGCCGAGGCCAGGCGACATACCAAGACATATTCTCATCCCGCGTATTCTGGCGTAGCGGTATGGTATCAGCACATATTAATATGATTGCAAACATACATGAATAACTAAGAATACTAAACGAGATGTTGATGCAATACATAACGTTACATGAAGAAATAAAAAAAATAAAATAAAAATAAAAATATAAAATAAAGAAAGAACAAAAAAGAACCTGCGGAGTCATTTTCTCTATGAGTTTTCTACTTTAATGGAGGAATGAAGTGGACAAAAAAGGGTCCAGAACTTGTTTGAGCTTCAGGCGTAGGGCTTCAGGCGACTTGGAGTGGAGATGTGAACCATCTCCATAGAGAATAATGGATTTTTTCCCCTCAAGCGTTTTGTAGCTTGAGGCTTCAAGCTACAAAACACTCAGGTGTGAATGGGCTCTAAGAGTATTTAATCACTGAAGCAACATTGGTGTTGGGACAGTTACACTTCTATAACTTTTTATTTTATTTTATCTGTCTGTCTATCTATCTATCTCAATATAAATATATATATAATGTATATGTGTGTGTATATATGTGTGTGTGTGTGTGTGTATGTGTATGTATATGTATATATATATATATATATATATATATATGTGTATATTTATTATATTCTTCATGAGTCTACAGGGCATGTATGTGAGCATCATCCACTAATATTTGTGTATTGTTAGGTGCTGTTTTTCACATTTTATTTATGCATGTCAGCGCCATCTTTACATTTTTTATTTTGCAATCAGAGTTGATCGTTGGTCCGATTGGTTCCTGTGGGTTATGACATATAAAAAGGAGCATTGTTTATTTATTGTGGCTGTATGTTCTTAATTTAAACGTTGGAGGAAGAGCATGCTATTACAATATACAGTATTTGAACTTGAATTATTGACACAGTTAAAACGTGAAAATTGTAGCTCTTACATGAGTTACCCCACCCAGCCTTACCTGAAATTGCAGCCTGAATTTTTCTCATGGGGGCACTCCCATATTAGACATTCTAAGAGGTTGTTGTTTCTTCTATTCTTGTGTTTGTTTGTTTTTTCTTACCACCAATTATTATCGTACATTACCGACAACATAAACCACCCTGTTGCCCTTATTTTGAAGTGACATTTTTTTTTCTTTTGAAGTTTTTTTGTTTTTAATCCTTTTCAAATTCCTCCCTGTGTCTGACCTACCATGTCCAATTTGAGAATGTCATTTGAACCTCTGTGCCCCTGTTCTTCGTCTTCTCTTAAACTGTCAGTCAGTGTACAGGAACTAGGAGTACAAGCAGCAAAGACGGCAAAGTAGTTGCCCTTTTTACCCCCTTCCTACCCAGGCCAATGTTCAGCTTTCAGTGCTGTTGCACCTTGAATGACAATTGTGCTGTCATGCAACACTGTACCCAAACAACATTTTTCCCCTTTCGTCTTTCAGGACAGCCACCATGAGAGATAGTCTCCTCCTCTTCCTCTTAGGAAACACTGCGCCAGCCCATAAATTCTCACTTCCCCCTGCCAGACCTCAGTATTAGTGTTTCCTCCGGTGGGGAGACACTGTGCAAGGAACCAGGCTTTTCAGTCAGGGGACTGTGGCTGTTATTTGTTTTGAGCCTGTAAATGGGAGCAGGGGCTTCCTATGGGCATGGGGGGGACTTACCCCTCGTTCGGTGGCCACCACTTCCTAGCTGAGCGCAGCTTCAGGCTGTGGGGGTTCCCTATCGCGGTCACAGGGCTGCAGCAGGCTGGCGTCCGCCCTTCCTGTATACTTTACAGGCCGCTCTCTTTTTGGAACTAGGCGGGCCGGACGACGGGCGACGTCATTTCCGGCGGAAGGGCGGGGGCTTGCCTTTGACCCGCGGCTTCCGGTTCCGGGTCGCAGGGCTGATAGGGAAGCCAGGCACAGGCTGGAGACGAGTCTGGGACGCGCACAGGCAGCGTTGGACTCGGTAGTAGCAACCACCTGCAAGTCATGTCGGAAGCGGATGCTCAACCAACGGACACTACCTCCAGCCTTCCTAAGGTAAGAGTGCCTTGGGGAAAAGTACTCCTTACCTAGGATTGTCCCTCCATGTATGGTTCCTGTCATGGGGGGGCAGATCCCCTGGGTGGTCAGGGGAGGGAGGCTCAGATCCCCATAGATTAAGGAGGGTCTAGTGCACTCCCAGGGTTGTATCCTTGTTTTTTAAAAAAAAAAAAAAAAAAAAAAAAAAAAGTGACAAAATTTTTGTTTTTTCCTTTCTTGTATTTCAGAAAGCTACAGAAAAATCTAAGTCTACCCATAGCTCTAAGAGGAGGTGTGCCTCTTGCAGGGACACATTAGGGGAGGCATGGACAAAGGTCTTGTGTAGGGAGTGCATAGACTCCCTTGTTAAGGAGAGGGACTCTGAACAGGAGTCAGGACTTGCAGCCTCAGTAAAGGAGCTCTCGTCCACCTTTTCTTCATTTAAAGCCTTATTTGAAAGGTTTCAACCTCCCATTAGTCCAGCTCCCCAGGATACAACCCCGCCTCAGGCGCAGGGCTCTGCTCCTGCCCAACCTGCAACTTCAGTTAGGGCAGAGGAAGCTCCAGGGCCTTCCGGAGTGGAACTAAGACAGCCAGATAGTTCCTCCTCCGATTCCCAGGAGGGTTCAGAGGGGGAGGACCAGGACGGGGAGTCCAAGAGATCCTCCAGATATAAATTATCCCTAGAGGAGGTAGAGGACCTCTTAGGGGCTATTTATACAACCCTCGGTATTCAGGAGGACAGGAAACCCCTGACCCTTCATGACCAGATGTACAGAGGCTTGGGGGAACAAAAGAGAAAGGTTTTTCCAGTTCATGAAGTACTGGTTGAAACTATCAAAAAGGAGTGGCAGGATCCTGAAAGGAAACCCTTTTTTTCTAGATCCTTAAAAAGGAGATTTCCGTTTTCGGATGATCCTACATCTATCTGGAATAAAAATCCCAAGTTAGATGCTGCTTTCTCCCAGGTTTCCAGACACACTGACCTGGCATTTGAGGACATGGGGGCCCTGGTGGATGTCATGGATAAGAGAATAGACTCTCTCCTTAAAAAGACGTGGGATTCAACAATTGGTAACTTGAAACCTGAGTTGGCTGTCACAGTAGTGGCTCGCAATCTGGAGCACTGGCTCTCTAAGATTCAAGAGCATATTGAGGCTGGAACGGCAAAAGAAACCATTCTGTCTTCTTTCCCTACGATTCTGCGGGGTATCGCCTACATAGCTGATGCCTCGGCAGAGTCAGTACGTATGACGGCCAGATCAGCGGCTCTGGCCAATTCGGCCAGGAGAGCCCTCTGGCTAAAAACCTGGCCGGGCGATAGCGCCTCTAAAGTCAAATTGTGCGGCATACCGTTAACGGGAGACCTTCTCTTCGGCCCAGGCTTAGAGACTGTCTTAGACCGCACAGCAGACAGGAAGAAATCCTTCCCGGTTAAGCGGAAAACCCCTGCACCTACAAAGAAGGGGTTTCGTCCGCAAAAGCGTAAAGAGACTCCAAAGCCGGAAGGGCAAAGGAAGCTCTGGGGTCAGAAAGGCAAGGGCAGAGGAGGGGCGATTTTTCGCCCTCCTGAACAGCCCCGTAAAAGTCAATGACTCCCCAACCATGGTGGGGGGAAGATTGGGGGCCTTCCTCCCACAGTGGGAAGCAATATCCCCCAATCGCTTTATCCTAGGGATTATAAGAAAGGGGTACCATATCGATTTCACAAATCTTCCTCCTCGGAGATTTTTGGTCACGCACCTACCCAGGTGTACGGCAAAAGCCGAGGCTCTGTTGGAAGCACTAAGAGATCTGGTAGATCAGAATGTGGTTCTAATGCCGCGTACACACGGTCGTACTTTTCGTCTACAAAAGTCGGACAGCCTTTCCGACAGACTTCCGGCAGACTTTCGGTGGACTTGCGGCGGACTTGCGGCCTACTTTCTAACGACCGGACTTGCCTACACACGACCACACAAAAGTCGGTCGGATTCGTACGTGATGACGTACACCGGACTAAAATAAGGAAGTTCATAGCCAGTAGCCAATAGGTGCCCTAGCGTGGCTTTTTGTCCGTCGGACTAGCACACAGACGAGCGGATTTCGGGGTCCGTCGTAGTTACGAAGTAAAGTTTTAAAGCATGTTTCAAATCTAAAGTACGTCGGATTTGAGGCTAAAAAAGTCGGTTGAAAGTCCGGAGAAGCCCACACACGATCGGATTACCAGCCAGCTTTAGTCCATCAGCGTCCGTTGGACTTTTGTAGACGAAAAGTAGGACCGTGTGTACGCGGCATAAGAGTTCCAAAAGCCGAGGAGGGAGAGGGGTTTTATTCACACATCTTCGTAGTGAAGAAACCCACAGGGAAATTCAGACTAATTCTGAATCTAAAGCCCCTGAACAAGTCAGTGACATACAGGAGATTCCGTATGGAAACAATTTTCACGGTGAGAACACTGTTGCCCCGCAACTGCTTTATGGTATCCCTGGACCTAAAGGACGCGTATCTACACGTTCCCATAGCAGAAGCCTCACAGAGGTTTCTCCGGCTAGCGGTAGATCTAGGTGGAACAAAGGTACATCTACAGTTTCAGGCGCTGCCTTTCGGGCTATCCTCCTCGCCCCGCATCTTCACCAAGGTCTTGGCGGAGGTGATGGCCTTTCTTCGGCTCCAGGGAGTATCAGTGATAGCATACCTGGACGACCTGCTCCTGTTTGCAGCGTGTCCACTGCAGTTAGTCAGGGATCTAGAACTTACAAAAAGAGTTCTTACAGGTCTAGGGTGGCTAATGAACTTGGAGAAATCCAGTTTGATTCCCTCCCAGCGCATTACCTACTTGGGGTACCAGTTGGACTCAACACTACTGAGAGTGTTTCTTCCAACAGAAAAAATACTAAAGCTGGACAGGGCGGTGGCTTGTCTCCAGTGCAGCAGTCGGGTCTCCATAAGAGTTCTGATGTCGGCCCTGGGTCTTTTGACCGCGACCCTCCCAGCAGTGCAATGGGCAGGTCTGCACTTTCGTCCCTTACAGTCCTTTGTCCTAAGGGTGTGGGATCACAGCCAGAGAAATCTGGATGCCTTGGTTCAGGTCCCATCCCAAGTAAAGAGATCCCTCTGGTGGTGGAGGAGGGTCTCAAACTTGTCGCAGGGTCGTCTGTGGTTCATCCCAGTCTCTCAGGTGGTAACCACAGACGCAAGCGGCAGAGGTTGGGGGGCGCATCTGGGTTCCCTTGTAGCACAGGACACCTGGGAGGGAGACGAACTCAGAAGGTCGTCCAATTGGAAGGAGCTGAAGGCAATTGGGCTAGCACTCAGGTTCTTCAAAAAGGAGCTACAGGGCCACCATGTTCAGGTGCAGTCGGACAACTCGTCCGCCGTAGCCTATGTGAACAAGCAGGGAGGCACAAGGAGCGGAGTACTGTTGGCATTGGCATCAGACATTCTGAGCTGGGCCGAGACTCACACTCTCTCACTTTCAGCAGTCTACCTGAGAGGAGAAAAGAATGTGAAAGCAGACTTTCTCAGCCGAACCAAGCTGAGAGAGGGCGACTGGATCCTCAACCAGGAGGTTTTCAGTCTCATCTCAGAGAAGTGGGGTCCTCCGGAGGTAGATCTGTTCGCGTCAAGAAGCAACGCGAAAGCCCCTTGTTTTTTCTCCCTAAACAGAGGGGAGGGAGCGCGAGGGGTCGACGCATTGATCCAGGACTGGCATTTCAGAATCTGCTATGCCTTCCCGCCCCCAGCGTTATTACCAGCAGTTCTCAGGAAGTTTCAGATGGAAAACACGTCCCTGATTCTGGTAGCACCACATTGGCCAAAGAGGGCTTGGTTCTCAGTACTCAAGCAGCTAGCGGTCGAACCTCCCTTATTCCTGCCACCTCGAGAGGATCTCCTCTCACAGGGCCCAGTCCTCTGTCCACAGGTTCACCAATGGCAGTTAGCGGCCTGGCTACTGAGGAGGGTATGCTGAGAGCTAGGGGTTTTTCTGAGAAATTAATCTCCACCCTCCTCAATAGCAGGAAGAAGGAAACACGCCAGATATATAAAAAAATCTGGGTACGTTTCAATAAATGGTGTGCAGAAGGCTCCTTTGCGGTACATAGTCCCACAGCTGTGTTGGAATTCCTTCAGTGCGGGGCAGACAGGGGTTTATCCATAAGTACCCTTAAAGGTCAGGTGTCAGCACTCAGTGCTTATTTAGAGAAACATCTGGCCACCAACCCCTGGGTGGTCAGATTCTTTAAGGCTCTGTCTAGACAAAGACCGGTTCAAGTGGGACCTATCGTTAGTTTTGCAGGGCCTGACGGGAATCCCCTTTGAACCTTTAGAGGAATGTCTACTAAAGGATCTTACGTTAAAAACAGTTTTTTTGGTAGCAGTGACAACTGCCAGGAGAGTCAGCGAGATTGAGGCCTTATCTGTTAGACCTCCCTTTTGCGTTATTTTTCCAGATCGGATCATCTTTAAGACCGATCCAGCATTTTTACCTAAGGTTGCTTCTGGTTTCCACAGAAGTCAGGAGGTAATTTTACCCTCATTTTGTCCCAACCCCTCGGGGGAAAGGGAATTAAAATTTCATTCTTTGGATGTAAGGAGATGTATCCTTAGATACCTAGAGCTGACCAAGATGTTTAGAAAGTCAGACTCTTTATTTGTTTTGTTTTCTGGGGCCAGAAAAGGATGCAAAGCGTCTCGACGCACTATTGCCAGATGGCTCAGAGTAGCCATTGGCCAGGCCTATACATTAGCAGGGAAAGAAATCACAATGGGTATAAGAGCACACTCTACTAGAGCTATGGCAGCTTCGCAGGCAGAAAGGGCTGGAGCAACGCCAGAGCAAATATGCAGGGCTGCAACATGGTCCAGCTACTCCACTTTTGTAAAGCACTACAGAGTGGACCTGGTGTCGGCTAGTGAGCAAGCCTTTGGGCGAAAGGTATTGCAAGCTGTAGTCCCACCCTAAACTGGTAAGTGCTCGTTTATCCTCTCATGGTGGCTGTCCTGAAAGACGAAAGGGGAAAATTAGAGTTACGTACCGGTAACGTCTTTTCCAGTAGTCTTTCAGGACAGCCCTAGTTACCCACCCGAAATTTTTGGGGGGTCTTACAAAAGACCAGAACGCAGCATGATAATGATATGGAATAGTATGTTATTAATGTGTTCTTGTGTCTCCCCAGCTGACCGGAGGTAATCTCGGAATATACTGAGGTCTGGCAGGGGGAAGTGAGAATTTATGGGCTGGCGCAGTGTTTCCTAAGAGGAAGAGGAGGAGACTATCTCTCATGGTGGCTGTCCTGAAAGACTACTGGAAAAGACGTTACCGGTACGTAACTCTAATTTTTTTCATACAAATAGAGCTTTCTTTTGGTGGTATTTATTCACCGCTGGGTTTTTTATTTTTTGCTAAACAAACGTAAAAATATTGAATATTTAGAAAAAAAAACAAAAAACTTTTTCATAGTTCGCTATAAAATTTTGCAAACAGGTAATTTTTCTCCTTCCCTGATGTGCGCTGATGAGGCTGCACTAATGGGCACTGATAGGCTACGATGGGCACTGATGAGGCGCCACTGATCGGTGGCACTGATGGGCTCTGATAGGGGGCACTGATGAGGAAGCACTTATGGGCACTAATAGGTGGCACTGGTGGGCACTTATTGGCAGCGCTGGTGGGCACAGATTGGCAGCACTGTTGGGACTGCCCTGATTATCAGTATACATGTCCCTTTTAGAGAAGCCGGTTACCGGCTATACTGTCAGCATGAGGAAAGAAGTGCCGATTACCGGCTTCTATTTACATCCGTGATCAACTGTAATTAGACACAGCTGATCACATGGTAAAGAGCCGCTGATTGTCTCTTTACCTCAATCTGTGATCAGCAGTGTCCATCACTAAGCGCGCCACCTGCACCCCGCAGCAGGTGCAATCATGGGTGCCCGTCATCCGATGGCCTCCCAGAACTGTTGTATTTAACCCTTAGGCAGTTTCTTACCAAAAATTAAGCGCCTATTGCAGAGGATGCCAAAAAAGTTACTAGTATTAATGCAGATTTCTGAGAAAATCAATCAGCCAATCAGGAAATTATATTTCTGAGGGCCTTCTGTACACTAACTGTGTACAGAAGGCCTCCAGGTTGCCATTTCATTTTCTGAAAAAAAGTGGCTTCAGATTGAAATAGAAAGTTAATATTTCTTAACATTAAATTACAAATTGGCTTGTGTAACAATTCTACAAATGGAATTCCCCTCTAAGCCGGTTCTTGAAATGTTGATAGGGAAGTAAAAAAATATTAGAAGAATCTAGAAGCTGGGGATGTTAACATTTAAACTGAGAATTTATGATAACTGAAATGGAACATACTTTCCAGCTTAAATACAGAGAAAATGGAATTACTTTGTTTGTCTTCTGGAATAAAAATGTTAAATGCACTGAAAGTCTCACCAAGAGTCAATGGAAAATCAATATGTTCCTATTTAAGAACACTGTCCTCATAAATATTCTATTTTTCTCTTGAGCTAGTGTCTGTTTATGAGAGTAGACTACTGTCCTCTAAAGAACGGTGGTGGTTGATTTACATGATCTCTATTTTCTCTGTTTTAGTCTGTTAAATATACAGTACCATTGAAACTGTTTTATTATATTTGTTCCACAAATGCAAAAAAAAAAAAATGTTGTTCATCCAACCAGAAACCTGGTGAGCTGAAATCTTCCTGCACTCTCTGCCTCTGAACTGTTATCAGTTAGCATTGTTCCCTGCTATCTCCTCTGTGCACTAAAAAAACACCTCCCCCTGTTATGGATAAGAGAGAGAGGTTATATGGTCCTACTTGGATCAGTACAGTTACCCCCCTAGGAAGTGGGTGAATGACAGGATTACCAGGTTAAAATAAAGAGAAAAAAAGTGTAAAAAAAAAAGTAAACAAATGTAGTCACTGCATATAAGGACAAGTAAGCTGCAGTACTGGCAATTTGTGTTCTTTGGTTTGAGGCATAGCAAGTCTCTGACAGCCACAAGCATGACACCCAGAGGCAGAGGCATGATGGGACCTGTAGTTTTGCAACAGCTGGAGGTCCGCTAATTGCATATCCCTGCTTTAAATCATCACTAAACCCACATCATAAAAAAACTATCAATAAATGCTGTATTACATGCTGTTCATACTCGCGCACCTGGTTGATCCTGCTGTTCTCTATCTCCACCTGTAATCGGGAGCGGTGATCAGTGTAGTGTCACACGTAGCCCCTCCCCCCCACAAGTAGAATCACTCCCTAGGACACACTTAACGCCTACAGCACCACCTAATGTTAACCCCTTCACTGCCAGTCACATTTACACAGTAATCAATGCATTTTTAATCGCACTGATCGCTGTATAAATGTGAATGGTCCCAAAATTGCGCCAAAAGTGTCCGATCTGTCCGCCATGATGTCGCAGTCAGGATAAAAATCGCTGATCGCCGCCATTACTAGTAAAAAAAAAAAAAATATTAATAAAAATGGCATAAAACTATCCCCTATTTTGTTGACGCTAGAACTTTTGCGCAAACCAATCAATAAAGGCTTATTGCGATTTTTTTTTTTGATTTTTTTTTTTTTACCAAAAATATGTAGAAGAATACATATCGGTCTAAACTGAGGAAAAAAAAATATTTTTTTATATATTTTTGGGGGATATTTTATAGCAAAAAGTAAAAAAAATATTGCTTTTTTTTTCAAAATTGATGCCCTTTTTTTTGTTTATAGCGCAAAAAATAAAAACCACAGAGGTGATCAAATACCACCAAAAGAAAGCTCTATTTGTGGGGAAAAAAAGGACGTCAGTTTTGTTTGGAATCCACGTCGCACGACCGCGCAATTGTCAGTTAACGCGACGCAGTGCCAAATCGCAAAAAGTGCTCTGGTCTTTGGCCAGCCAAATGTTCCGGGGTTTAAGTGGTTAATAAAGTTTGTTTAAAAAAATAGGAATGAAATTGCGCAATCCGTCGAGCTCAGCGCTTCATCACTGTGCTGGGCTCATTTGGAAGTTGCATAGGAGCCACTGGTGTGAACCAGCCCCTAAGAGCTCTAGTTATCCTAGGTACGTGTTTCATTTTGTTTATGTTTACGTATCCAAACATGCCAAATGCAAAATAAATAGTAAATAAGTAACTAACAAACATAACTAAGGCCCCTTTCACACTTGTGCGACTTGTCCAGCGACTAGGGACTGCAAAGTCGCATGAAAAGTCGTACCCAATGAATTCCAACGAGTACCATTCATATCTGTGCAACTTCAAAGTAGTCCTTGTACTCCTTTGGTCTGACTTTGATGCGAGTTAAGGGCCATAGACCTCAAGTTTACACAGGCATTCCCTTAAATCGCTGCAAAATTGTGCGACTTTGAAGTCGCGGTAGTGTGAAAGGGGCCTTACATGGATGTAAAAGTTTAAAGCTGGCCATAGGTGGGTAGAAGTTCAAACGAAAATGTTTAGGAAAAGAAGGTTCTAAGAAAGTTTGTCCATTTTTCTAAAAATGAGTGAGTCAAGTCGATTGGTGTTTTCGACCGCAGTGACTAGAAAATTTAAAGGAGCAGGATGGAAAGTTTTTCCTAAACTATCGCATTTTTAACATTGTATGTCGTTTTTATTTGGTAAAGTCCAGTCATTCCAAAATCATATGTTAAAAGCAAACAAAATCTTTCGAACGACAAATGAATATACTGAGAATGTTTTTAGAATTTTTGGACAAATATTTTGAAGACTTTTTCGGTCGAAACTCTATCCATGGCCAGCTTAAGTCTTGATCTTCATTAGTGGTTAGAGCACCTCACTTTACATCTGTGGTGGACAGAGATCAGTGCCCACATACTCTGGTCTCTTGATGTAATGGCCTGCGCTGACCTGTAATGTGCCCTTCAGTAACCTCTGCTCATCAAAGTCAGCACAGCTTAGCAATTATAAAAACCTTGGATCTTCAAGGACTGTTCAAGGACATGCCAATGGCAGCGGTAAATAGACATATAAAGAATGAAAGCATGAGTGGCATGTAGCATTGTTGTCAGTTGCCATAATAATAACTAGGGTTGCACCGATACCACTTTTTTAAGATTGAATACAAGTACCGATACTTTTTTTTCAAGTACTCGCCGATACCGATTACCGATTACTTTTTTTTAATGTCATGCGACAGTGGCACTAATATGCAGTACTGATGGGCACTGATGAGGCGTGGACTGTGTCAGTAGTTTTTTATTTTTATTTTATTTTACAATTTAATTTTTTACCATTTTTATTTTATTTTATTATTTCTTACAATATATATTTTTTATTTTTTTACAATGCTTTCTTTTTTATTTGGGGAAAGGAGGGGGGAGAGGTGTGTGGAGGGTGATGCTTTTTTTTGTTTTATTATTTTTACAATTTTTACGTTTTTAATTATTTCTTTTTTTAATCAACCCTGTTGGGGGGGGGGGGGGGCTTTTGGTGAGATATCAGGGGTCTAAACAGACCCCTGATATCTCCCCTTTGAGAGGGGAGGGACTGAGGACACAGATTCCCCAATCCCTTTCTCTGTAGCCTCAGCTGCACTGAAGATGAATGGACAGGAGACAGAGGCTCCTCCCCATTCATAAACGGAAGAAGAGTAAACACAGTTTACTCTGCTCAGTTATGAATGGTCAGTCAGTGATCACTGACTCTGCTCATTCAGAAAAGGAAGGAGCCGGTAAATGACATATTTACCGGTTTCTTCCTCCGCTCTCCCACCTGACAGATATGGGGCAGGGGGGACCGGAGAAGGACAGAGAGGGCGGAGGAGCACGGAGGGGGATATGGAAGAGGACACAGAGGGGGACTGGGGGAGGACACAGTTTACTATGCTCAGCTATGAATGGACAGTCAGTGATCACTGACTCTGCGCATTCAGAAAAGGAAGGAGTCGGTAAATGACATATTTACCGATTTCTTCCTCCACTCTCCCACCTAACAGATATGGTGCAGGGGGGACCGGAGAAGGACAGAGAGGGCGGAGGAGCACGGAGGGGGATATGGAAGAGGACACAGAGGGGGACTGGGGGAGGACACAGTTTACTATGCTCAGCTATGAATGGACAGTCAGTGATCACTGACTCTGCGCATTCAGAAAAGGAAGGAGCCAGTAAATGACATATTTACCAGCTCCTTCCTCCGCTCTCCATCCTGGTGAATTTGGGGCGGGGGGGACCCGAGAAGGACAGAGGGGGTGGAGTAGCACAGAGGGGAACATGGAAGAGGACACAGAGGGGGACTAGAGGAGGACATAGGGGACAGTCAGGGGTAATTGGTGCTGCAGTGGGGGGAGTTACAAGCACTGATCTCCCCGTATAAATTTCAATAAAGCAGCTGATAGCCGTGGGAGGAAGAGAAGGCGAAGCGGCTGTCAGCTGCTTTATTTAAAACCTATACAGGGAGATCGGAGCTTGTAACTCCCCCAACCGCTGCACTGATTACCCCTGACTGCCCAAGTATCGTATTCGGCATCGTACAAGTACTCGTGCAAATGCTCGCTATCGGGACTGATACCGATACTAGTATCGGTGCAACCCTTATAATAACCCCAGCGGAGTGCAGCGAAAGCTTACGCCTTTCTGGCCTAAGTCAGAGAGATGTCTCCCCCACCCTTGGGGCTGTGTATAATTCCACTGCGCATGCTCAGTGCAGCGTCATCAGGAGGCCAGTTGCCAAGACCCGTAGGAGACAGCTGGCCTACTGATAGCAATGCTGGAGCTGGTAATGCAGCAGTTTTTGTTGGATGACAGCGAGACAGCACTGGATTCGCTGAGCGGGTGAGTATGTTTTTTCACCCCACTTCAGCAGACTAGGTAAGAAGGGGTTAATATAATTAATCTCCAGGGAGCAAAGTTGCTCTTTAAGGCCCTCATAGATATGACAGTCATTCAGTCTGGCCAATTTTTTTTTTTTTTAAACAAGATCACATGACGTCATATTAGGTTACCTATCCCACTCTATAGGCCAAAGGTTAGCATTAGACGGTGCTAAACGTTGAAATCTAAAAGCACAGGATAGGAGACACATGTAATCTGATATTCCCTGAATGGCCACCTGTCCTCTTGTCTATGGGCAAGATGTACTTCTGTCCCCATAAATCTATTACACAATGTATCATTGCCTTCAGCAAGGAGATAAGACGTGAGACCAGAAACTGTCAGAAGAACTCTGTAAATAGTGTAAAACTAGCTCCAAAAAGTTCACTGAACATTTCCAATGACGATGATCATATTCAGAAATCTTTTGAGACACTTCGTTTTTTTTGTCTAGACAGTCCCTTTAAATACTTCATTTCCACTGCTGAGTAGATTCATAGAATTCTTTTGAAGTGATTTCACGTTTTTCTTGATTCAGTACCTAAGAATGTTTAAAGTGGCCTAAAAAGAAACATAAGAGTATTGTTGGAATTGTAATACACTGATTTTATATAATTTAGTGAAGCACAAGAAATGCAGTGCTCTTAGAATATGATGTATTGATCCATATATTAGTCATTTCTTATATCTGGAGTTTAATCACCAAGATCTTTAAAAAACCCACGTATACCCAGTGAAGGGACTATTCTCGGATGATACACATGAAAGAAATCCTCCTACGTAAGTTGTACCTGTCTATCAGCAGTCTTCTCTCTACATCCGTTTAAAGTGCTGAATTTATAAGCTTGTCTGAGAGTTCAGAAAAAAGGGGGTGGAGAGCTGATGCTACACTCTGCAGAGCTCAGTGAGGAGAGGTCTGCGAGCTGATTTGAGGAAAAGAACACCCCCCTTTCACACATCGAATAGGAACAGAGCTGAGGCTGAAGGTCCCTGTGTTTTGTGTTCTGCGGGCTTGCCACCCACCAATCACTATATGTCGGGTGCAAAGCTTAAGGGGGGGGGGGGGCATTGGCAGGTGGCACATTTTTACCACCTTAAGACCACATGTCTGAATGAGGCCTTAGGCCTGATTCACACCTATGCATTTTTAGTGCTTTCTGCATTTTGCAGATTTACACTACAGTCCATTTAACATGGTTCCCTATGAAACACGTTCTGTAGTGCAAATCTGCAAAATGCAAAAAGCACAAAAAATGCATAGGTGTGAATCAGGCCTTAGCTCGAAAAAAAAAACAAAAGGCTTTCTTTGTCTTATCCTCCTCCAAATCTACAAATTATTATTATTATTTATTTATTTTTGCTGCTGGATCTGACTTGTTAGACCTGTTCTGTTGGAGGGTGAATACATTCATTCTCCACCACTGTCCTTGCACTGTTAATGCATGGGCAGCACATGGGCAAAGTGGTTAGCACTTCTGCCTACAGCATTAGGGTCGTTGGTTCGAATCCCAACCACAGCACTATCTGAACAGAGCTTGAATGTTCTCTTTGTCTGCGTGGGTTTTTTTCCGGGTGCTCCAGTTTCCTCCCACCTTCCAAAGACATACTGGTAAGTTAAAGTGGTTCTAAAGTCAGAAGGTTTTTTTTTATCTTGATGCATTCATCCTTTAAGATAAAAAAAGTTTTGTGTGCAGCAGCCCCCTCAGCCCCCCTAATACTTACCTGAGCCCTATCTCGATCCAGCCATGTTGAACGAGAGTCTCAGCTGTCCGGGACCCTCCCTCCACATTGGCTAAGACAGCAGCAAGGCGCCATTGACTCCCACTGCTGTCAATCAAAGTCAGTGAGCTATTGGGGAGAGAGAGGGGCGGGGCCGAGCCATGGCTCTGTGTCTGAATGGACACACAGAGCAGCATCTCGGCTCAGGTGCCCCCTTAGCAAGCTGCTTGCTGTGAGGGCAGGAGGGAGGAGCGCCAGCAGGGGACCTGAGGAGAGGAGGATCTGGGCTGCTTTGTGCAAAACCACTGCACAGAGGTAAGTATAACATATTTGTTATTTTTAACCACTTGAGGACCAGCTGCCACAGTTATATTGCGGCAGGTTGGCTCCCCTGGACGAGCCTTCGTAGCTGTAAGTTGGCTGCTTTAAGAGCACTAGGGGGCATGTACATGCACCCACGGCGCAACGACGGAGCCGATGTCCGCTGGGCACCCGTGATCGCCCCTTGAGAGCGATAGAATGGAGCTCTGTCAATGTAAACAGACAGATCTCCGTTCTGTCAGGGGTGAGGAGACTGTTGTTCCTACTGCTTAGGAACAACGATCGGTCTCCTCCCCCAGGCAGTCCCATCCCCCCACTGTTAGAAACAGTGCCTTCCCTGCAAATGACATTTATACAGTAACCAGTGGCTATTTTTAGCTCTGATCGTTGTATAAATGTCAATGGTCCCAAAAAAGTGTTAAAAGTGTCCGTTCTGTCTGCCACAATGTCGTAGTCCCGGAAAAAAACAAAACGCTAATCACCGCCATTACTAGTAAAAAAAAAAATAATAATGATGCCATAAATCTATCCCATATTTTGTAGACGCTTTAACTTTTGCGCAAACCAATCAATATACACTTCTTGTGATTTCTTTTTACCAACAAAATGTAGAAGAATACATATTTGCCTAAACCGAGGAAGAAATTTGTTTTTAAAATTTGTTAGGATATTTATTATAGCAAAAAGTAAAAAATATTTTGTTTTTTCAAAATCGTCACTCTTTTTTTTTTTTTGTTTATAGTGCAAAAAATAAAAACCGCGGAGGTGATCAAATACCACCAAAAGAAAGCTCTATTTGTGGGGAAAAAAAGAACATAAATTTTGTTTGTGTACAACGTCGCACGATCGCGCAATTGTCAGTTAAAACGACACAATGCCGTATCGCAAAAAATGGCCTGGTCATTAAGGGGGCAAATCTTCTGGTCCTTAAGTGGTTAAATGAAAAAAAAAAATAGACTTTGGTATCACTTTAACTGGCTCCTGTCTACATTTGCCCTGGTGTATGAATGTGACTTGGGGACCTTAGACTGTAAGGTCCTTGAGGTCGTGGGACTGATGTGAATGTACAGCATATATATATATAAATATAAAATATGTAAAGAGCTGCATAAATTGTTGGCATTCTATAAAAGTACCTGTAATAAAATATGATATTTCATTGCTTGTGAAGATCTTGTAAACCAAAGACCAGTAATGAGTTTCTAAATGTCAGTAGTCTGAGCATAATGAGCGTAAATGATGCATGCTTCTGATCCACAAATTTTTTTTTAAAGTGGCAGTCCCTGCATTTTTTTTTTTAGCCTTCGTTTGCTGTTTTTCTGTTTTTCCAAGGTGTAGAGAGAATCTCTGTCATTTAAACCAGGATCTCTTTCAGCACTAGTGGAGGTCACTGCTACTTCTATTTTCATAGAAGGTTGCAGATTGGGACCCACACAGAGTGATTTATATGATAAAAAAGTGTAGCGCTCCACTAATAGAGAAGAAATCAAAATGTGATTACATATGGAAAAAAATATACTGATAAATAAATCTCTCAAATAAAAAATAAAAAAAACACTTAAAATAGCACTCCACCCAAAAGTATCACAAATGTATGTGCTCCAATAATAGTGATTATAAACTCTTGAAAATTCATTAACCACTTAAGGACCGGAAGGATTTACCCCCCCTTTAATGACCAGGCCATTTTTTGCGATACGGCACTGCATCGCTTTAACTGACAATTGTGCGGTGGTGCGACTCTGTACCCAAACAAGTTTATGTCCTTTTTCCCACAAATAGAGCTTTCATTTGGTGGCATTTGATCACCTCTGCGGTTTTTATTTTTTGCGCTATAAGCAAAAAAAAAGAGCAACAATTTTGAAAAAAAAGCATATTTTTTACTCTTTGCTATAATAAATATCCCCCCAAAAAATATTAAAAAACACGTTTCTTCCTCAGTTTAGGCCGATATATATTCTTCTACATACTTTTGGTTAAAAAAAAATCGCAATAAGCGTATATTGATTGGTTTGCGCAAAAGTTATAGCATCTACAAAATAGGGAATAGATTTATGGCATTTTTATTATTATTATTTTTTCTACTAGTAATGGCGGTGATCTGCGATTTTTAGCAGGACTGTGACATTGACGGAACCTAACTGACATTTTTGACACATTTTTCTGGGAACCAGTGACATTATTACAGTGATCAGTGCTAAAAATATGCACCAACATTGTACTAATGACACTGGCAGGGAAGGGGTTAACATCACAGGCGATCAAGGGGTTAAATATGTTCCCTGGGTGTGTTTACTAACTGTATGGGGGACTGTGTGACTGGGGAAATACACAGATCTGTCTTCCTGCATAGCAGAAAGACAGGATCTGTGTGATCTCCCCTGTCAGAACGGAGATCTGCCTTGTTTACACAGATAGATCCCCGCTCTGGCACTGCGGGGAACAATCGCGGGTGCCTGGTGGACATCAAATCTGCCCCACCCGCGAATTGGCTAGCCAGTGGGCACGCACGCACCCACAAAATAGAGTTCCCAAGCCGACGTACAATGACGGCGATTCGTGGGAATGAGCCAACCTGCCACAGTATAATGACAGCAGCTGGTCGGCAAGTGGTTAAAGTGTCGACAGAAAACAAAACACTCATAAATATCACCACACATGCAAAAAATGCACTCACCATCAGGATTTGACCTATATATATATATATATATATATATATATATATATATATATATATATATATATATATATATATAAGGTCAATAAACACATGCCATCATATAGATAATATAGCCAGGCCTCTCCTTGTGGAATGCCAGCCGCTGCTCAGAATCCTCGGGAGACTTCTCCCTGATTGGGAATGCAGCCTTCACCACATGCAGCAATTCTTTAAAAAGACATAAGAGCAACATATAATGCTCTCCATGTCAAAATCATTTTATCGGCCTCAAAATAGTACTCACATAAACAGAACTTGTAATACTGCATGTAATGGCACCTGTGCATCCATTCCACCACCTGGCCTCACTGCAATTACTACAGCCGTTCAGCTCGATTGTTTTGCCGAAACCCCTCCCCAGTGGTGTGCTGACTTCACGGACCAATCCCACTTCATACGTTGCGTCCCTTACTCAGAAGCTAGGGACCAATCAGAAACTGCACGCTTTAAACAGAAGCACACAGAATGATGTCTGCTTCCTTTGTGCATTGGTGGCTTTATCAAAAAAAGTCAGGCATTAAAATGACTACAGCAAGCACATTTTACTTCCACTTTTACTCAGCCATTGTGCTTTGAGAGAACAATGCTAAAATCCCCTAAGTGGTGTTCTTGGTGCTCTGTTATCTCAAAACCCATTGTACAGGCTGGGTAGTCTTGGTTTTTCCAATTATGGTCTGAAAGTGTGGTTCCTTGAAGGACAATATATATGATCACATCATGCTCCCAGCATTCTCTGCTCTCTTGCCATTCAACTGTGGTTCCCACACCATAACCATCTTATTCCTATAGTGCATACAGTGACTGAAGGCCAAAAAACTCATAAAGCCTTATGCGAACACTGACTCCCAATTATGTGGTATTCAACAGTGTATGTGGCTTTCGTTTGGGAAGGACCCTTCATTCCAAAATCGAATGTTAAAAGCAAATGAAATACTTTTGTCAAGTCATTTAAAGTAGTACTATAGGCAAAACCTTTTTTTTTAATTTTGGATAGAGCAAGAGAGGGTTATAAGCTCTGTCAGATTTTTTTTCTTGTTGTCATCTGTGTCCCATTGCGGAGATTTCCCTTCACTTCCTGTTCCATAGCCAAACAGGAAGTGAGAGGAAATCTCTGCAAATTAAGGGAATTCCTTGGGGACCCCTAGGTCAGCAGAATTTATGTCCCTATTGGAAGATTTCCCCTCTCTTACTTTTCTGGGTACAACCCACATTTTGGGATTTTCTTTTACTTTCACTTTCAATGATAATGGTAAAAAGGACAAATAGAGACAGACACAGACAGCAATAAAACCTGACAAGCATTCTAATCCCTCTCCACTCTATCCAAAAGTAAAGAAAGAAATGTTGCCTTTAGTTATACCTTAATATACTGAGAACTGCACCATCCATATAGAGTGCAGCTGTGCACAGCCATTGATGTCTATGGGAGGCAGTATGTGGCATCTGGGCAGCGTTTATGTTGAACGGGCTCAGCTGCCTGTGTGCAAGGCAGTGCAACCCCTACAGCTGACCTTACACATGTAGAATTTTGTTAGAAATTTGTCGTGTTCAGGACATTTGATTATCTAATGCCGTGTACACACGGTCGGACTTTTCGACCGGACTGGTCCGACAGACTTTCCAGCGGACTTTCGACGGACTTTTGACGGACTTCCGATGGACTTTTTAACGAACGGACTTGCCTACACACAATCACACCAAAGTCAGATGGATTCGTACGTGATGACGTACACCAGACTAAAATAAGGAAGTTGATAGCCAGTAGCCAATAGCTGCCCTAGCGTCGTTTTTTGTCCGTCGGACTAGCATACAGATGAATGGATTTCTGGGTCCAGCGGAGTTACGACGTAAAGAGTCCGGTCGGACTTTTCGACCGGACTGGTCTGACGGACACCGACGGACCAAATCCGGCAGACGATCCGATCGTGTGTGGGCTTCACCGGACCTTCAGCGGACTTTTCCAGTCCCAAATCTGACGGACTTTAGATTTGGAACAGGCTTCAAATCTTTACGTCGTAACTCCGCCGGACCCAGAAATCCGCTTGTCTGTATGCTAGTCCGACGGACAAAAACCAACGCTAGGGCAGATATTGGCTACTGGCTATCAACTTTCTTATTTTAGTCCGGTGTACATCATCACGTACGAATCCATCGGACTTTGGTGTGATCGTGTGTAGGCATGTCCATTCGTTAGAAAGTCCGTCGGAAGTCCGCTGGAAAGTTTGTCGGACCAGTCCGGTCGAAAAGTCCGCCCGTGTGTACGCGGCATAAGAGTTAAAAGGGAAGATTCAACAACTCGTTTCAACAAGAGCGAGCGAAAAAATGGAAAGAAGAGGATGGGATTTTTTGTCAAAACTAATGGAAACAAATGAATTTCTGATCGTTGAGTTTGCTTCTGGCAGAGAAAATTCTGAACTGGTCTTATGCACACGCAACATCACTAATGCCGCGTACACACGATCGGAATTTCGGCCCACAAAAGAGCGATGAGATTTTTTCATCGGAAAATACGAACGTGTGTAGGCTCCATCGGTCTTTTGCTGGCGGAATTCCAGCCAGCAAAAGATTGAGAGCATGCTCTCAATTTTTCGGTCGGGAAAAGTTCCTATCCGAAAATGCGATCGTCTGTGGCAATTCCGATGCGCAAAATCCCTACGCATGCTCGGAAACAATTCAACGCATCCTCGGAAGCATTGAACGTCATTTTCTCGGCACGTCGTAGTGTTGTACGTCACTGTGTTCTTGGTGGTCGTAATTTCAGCGAACTTTTGTGTGACTGTGTGTATGCAAAGCAAACTTGAGCGATGGTGCCTTTTGTAAAAGTGGCCCATGGGAGCAAAGAGTAAAAATCTGGCCCTGACTGTGACAAATGAAAATTCCAAATCCTTGTATTTGTATTTACACTGTATATAAAAAAGTAAAAAAAAAAACAGTAAAAAGAAGGTAAGGCACTGAAGTGTCTGGGTTTGGTTCAGACTAGAAAAACAGGTTTACAGTAGTACCTTATCTGTTACAATTTGCTATAAAAGATTACATAGAACAATAACTAGTTTGGTTATTCATCTGTGTAGAAGTATGTTTGCATAGCATCATTACTGTTTCTACTTTGTCCTTTGTTAGCACAGTGGTGTGATAGAGGTGCAAGCACAAACATACTGAACATTATAATGTTCGTAGAGGAGTTTTTTCCTGATGATAGAGATGCAAGCAAATAAAAGCATTGTAGAGGAGGTATTTTCCTGATGACAGAGGTGCGATCACATCCATGCATTGTAGAGGAGGTCTTTTCACGACGATAGAGGTGCGATCGCATCCATGCATTGTAGAGGAGGTCTTTTCATGACGATAGAGGTGCGATCACATCCATGCATTGTAGAGGAGGTCTTTTCACGACGATAGAGGTGCGATCACATCCATGCATTGTAGAGGAGGTCTTCTCCTGATAATAGGGGTTTGAGCACATCCATGCCTTGTAGAGGAAGTCTTTTCCCGATCATAGAGTTGCAAGCAATGTAGGTTATAATACATGTAGAGGACGTCTCTTCATGATCATAGGGGTGCAAGCACATCTAAGCTTTGTGGAGGAGGTCTTCTGATGATGGAAGTGGGAACACATCCAAGCATTGTAGAGCAGGCCGTCTATTAATAGGGGTGTGCACACATTCAAGCATTGTAGAGATATTTTCCTGATCATAGAGTTGCGAGCACATCTAAGCAATGTAGAGGAGGGCTTTTCATGATCATAGAGGTGTGAGCACATCCAAGCAATGTGGAGGAGGACTTTTCCTGATCCTAGAGGTTGCGAGCACATACAAGCATTGTAGAGGTGGTATTTTTCTGATGATAGAGGTGCAAGCACATACAAGAGTTGTAGGCGAGGTGTATTCCTGATCAGAGGTGCGAGCACATACAAGCATTGTAGAGGCGGTATTTTTCTGATGATAGAGGTGCAAGCACATACAAGAGTTGTAGGCGAGGTGTATTCCTGATCAGAGGTGCGAGCACATACAAGCATTGTAGAGGTGGTATTTTTCTGATGATAGAGGTGCAAGCACATACAAGAGTTGTAGGCGAGGTGTATTCCTGATCAGAGGTGCGAGCACATACAAGCATTGTAGAGGTGGTATTTTTCTGATGATAGAGGTGCAAGCACATACAAGAGTTGTAGGCGAGGTGTATTCCTGATCAGAGGTGCGAGCACATACAAGCATTGTAGAGGTGGTATTTTTCTGATGATAGAGGTGCAAGCACATACAAGAGTTGTAGGCGAGGTGTATTCCTGATCAGAGGTGCGAGCACATACAAGCATTGTAGAGGTGGTATTTTTCTGATGATAGAGGTGCAAGCACATACAAGAGTTGTAGGCGAGGTGTATTCCTGATCAGAGGTGCGAGCACATACAAGCATTGTGAAAGAGGTCTTTTCCTGCCTATGTAACTGCCATGAAACAAACAAAAAAAAAAAAAACACGCTCACAAAATACGTGCTGGAATTGTTCCATTCAGTGAAGGAAAATACGACTTGTTTTTACAGCCACTGCTGGACAATGCACTGTGTAGTTCCAAGTAAACATGTTCTGGTATTGTGCTTCATTTGTATAACGCCACAGATAAAACTGCAGTGTCTAGTATAGAACAACAAGTTTAAATTCTGGGAGCATTTCCTGAAATTTATAAGGCCTCTTTCCTCTGTATTTGTGTGCACCAGGACTCCTGCCTTTTTCCCACAATGTGTAGCCCACTAGAAGTTTCCATATTTTACTTACTATTACTATTGTTATACAGTTGGACTTGCTCTTGTCTCCCCATCAGTGTGCAGCATGTTCCCCCCTACACCAGTAAGTGTAACAAACACAATCCCTTAAATCAGAATTATAGTTTTGAGGCCCACAGGCGCTCCTGCTATATTTGTATCTAGCAAAATGTCCTTCTCAACCAATGGGCATCCGCCCGTTCCCTCATCACCGCCACTAAAATCTTCTCCTGGTCCTCTTCCAGGTTTGCAGTCTTCTCTCCTTTTTTTTTCTTTTATTGATTAGGTCAGGATAACATAACTATTGGGCATATTTGTGGGAATTAGCGCCCATTCACTTCAATAGAACTCATAAGAGGTGAGGCAGCCATCTTGTGTGCGCTCAGTATGTGGGAGGAGACCCTCAGTGAATAGGCAGACCTGGTATGGAGTGGAAGGTCCGCTTTAAGATAAGGCTGGCCATACACTAATGGATATTTTTATTTTTTTGTTATGCAAACCATGATAACAGGTAGATGAATAAATCTCCCGCTGAGGCTGTTGTATTCAGACAGCCGCCGTTGGTGGTTCGTGATGCTCATCTGAGAATTATCCGCCCAGATCCTTTGCTTTTCAAAACAAATGATGTAAGGTGATAGGTGCTCACTAGGCCACCTATTGTTCCACTTTATTCTGGTTAATCATAAACGGGAAATTCGATCAGTGCATGGCCAGCTTTAGTCCCTAGGTGCAGTATTAATAGAATGATATAGAGCTGGAATATTAACTGTATTACGGACTTTCTGTTTTCATTTCTTTTAGGAATAGTAGAAAATGTTGAGTCTGCGTTGCACAGTAGTATCAAATATTATATAATTATTGCATATCTAGCATTTCTTTATCTGTTGCCACCACAAGTCATTCCTTGTTTGAACTTTACCTTACTTGTTGATGTGTATTCAGGTATGTTTTTTATTGTACAAACTTGAACTGTGACCTAACTGTTATCTGAACGGTTAGTCACGCCATCTAGCACAAGATGTACATTAAGCGTGCATACTGTATGTGTTGAGGTCAGTGTTTGCCCGCATGGGATGCACTGGTGTTACGTTCATCTGCATGCAGGCATTCCTATGCATGTCTTATCGGCCGCTGGTCCCATTTTGGCAGCCATGTATGTGCAGGTTTGTGTCCCCGAACACACACTATCTGTGTTCAAAGACACACAACTGCATCTGTACAGGTGTCAAATTGTGTCCGTGCAGCTGCTGCGGCCCAGTAGACATGAATGGGACTGCCTGCACGCAGATGCATAGAACACCTGTGCATCTCACGCAGACAAACACAGCGCTTCACATGGATGTGCGTCTAGATATGCCCGTGTGAACGAGGTAATATTGGCACAAAATACATTAAAAAAGTCAACCGGCATATTAATGCTCTGCCCAGGGAAGGCTCTGTAAGAATCATAGACATAAGAAAAACAGGTACAACCCATTTTGCAGAATAAATGTATAAGAAAAAATTTGCTAAAAGAAGAGGAGGAACAAGGGAATCCTAGGTAATGCCTATTCAATGGCTGACCTTTGAGTTAAGGTCATGTAAAATATGGGGCAAACTGCCAGGACAGAGTGCCAGCCAAGTAATGAAGCTTGGGTGGTGAGGTTGTAAATCTTCCAGGTTTTTTTATTATACAAGCTAAAGTTCGAAGCTGATTGTCTACCATGCACAGCTGCACCAGATTTTGCTCTACAGTTTTAGTAAATCAAATGTATGTGTGTGTAATTCAGATCCATTAGTACTCAAAGTCCAACTCCGGGGAATGGAAAAGGAGGACCAGAGCGGCCCCGATCCTCTTCTTCTCAAGTCCCCTGCTGGTGCTCCTGGCTCCTCTTTTTCTAGGTGCGCCACATGAGATACCATAGTGGCACACCTGCGGGCTCAGTCCGGAGCCACGTTCCCTTTGTCTATAGACACAGACAGTGCGGCTCGGGCCCGCCCCTCCCCCTGCCTCATCACAGGAATACTGCTATCTAAACATTTTCTATCTTAGTGCAAAATGTTTAGGCTTTAGAACCACTTTAAGGAGAAAGGCCTTGCTGTTGATGCTGTATTACTATATCTTACTTTAACAGTTTTAGTATCGCTTGTTTTCCCCAAAAAATATTTTTTTACTTCGTTTAACAAAAGGTTTGTTTCTGTGATTTGCACATTTTGTGCTTGAAGGTATAATTTTATGTGCAGCGTGTTCCAAAATGCCTCTTGGCTCTCTCTATATGGCAGTAGGTAGCGGAGAGGAACCAGGACTTGGAGCAAGCATAAGCAAATTGTCAGTACGCCTAGGGCCCTGAGCTCTGGCCTAGGGCGGCTGTCAGATTTTCTTGTTGATTTCTATATTATAGGCAACGCTGCTGCAAAATGTACTGTGGAGGAAACCTGCCACCAGGGCCAAAAAAGCTTAGAGAATAACCTAATTAATTTAGAAGAAATTGTGTAGCGGCATAGAGTAATGACACACAGTGATATGCTGGTGAATGTTTTAACACCCTCAAAAGGAGCAGAACGCCAGCCAAATAAAAAAAAAAAAAGAGTCTTTACTTAAAGTGGAAGTTCAGCCAAAAACAAACTAACTCACATTCTAAGACTAATCTATCTAACACTGTAAAGCAGAAATCACTCTACATACCTTGTTTGATCCGGTCTGGTCTCCAGCGGTGGATGCTGTGTGGAAGAGAAAGCCAACAACGGCTGTGAAATGCCTGGAAAGGGAGGTCACCCATAGAATAAGGCCCCATTCACACCTGAGCGTTTTGTAGCTTGAAGCCTGAAGCTACAAAACTCTGGAGGGGAAACAATCAACTATTCTCTATGGAGATGGTTCACATCTCCACTCCAAAACGCCTGAAGCCAGAAGCTCTAAAACGCCTGAAGCTCAAACAAGTTCTGGAACTTTTATTGTAGGCAGATTTGGGTGTTTTTCTGCTTTTTACATTGGTGACCTTTTGAACTGTACAAAATCGCGGCAAAAATCGCTGTAAAAATTGCGCAACTTTCTGCCTGAAAATGCTACGCTCAGGTGTGAATGGGGCCCAACGGGTTTCCGTTGTCTGCTGCCTCTCCTGCACACTCCTACACAGAGAAGCCGCCAATGACAGCTCAGCCTGGGACCGGAGCAGGTCGGCTGTATATACACACATACACACACACACACACACACACACACACACACACACACACACACACACATATATATATATATATATATATATACACTACCGTTCAAAAGTTTGGGGTCACATTGAAATGTCCTTATTTTTGAAGGAAAAGCACTGTACTTTTAAATAAAGCTAACTTTAAACTAGTCCTAACTTTAAACAAATATACTCTATACATTGCTAATGTGGTAAATGACTATTCTAACTGCAAATGTCTAGTTTTTGGTGCAATATCCACATAGGTGTATAGAGGCCCATTTCCAGCAACTATCACTCCAGTGTTCTAATGGTACAATGTGTTTGCTCATTGGCTCAGAAGGCTAATTGATGATTAGCAAACCCTTGTGCAATCATGTTCACACATCTAAAAACAGTCTAGCTCCTTCCAGAAGCTACAAAACTGACCTTCCTGTGAGCAGATTGAGTTTCTGGAGCATCACATTTGTGGGGTCAATTAAACGCTCAAAATGGCCAGAAAAAGAGAACTTTCATCTGAAACTCCACAGTCTATTCTTGTTCTTAGAAATGAAGGCTATTCCATGCAAGAAATTGCAAAGAAATTGAAGGGAGTAGTACACACCGTTGTAGGAAATCTTCAGAGGACAGCACAAACAGGCTCTAACCAGAGTAGAAAAAGAAGTGGGAGGCCGCGTTGCACAACTAAGCAAGAAGATAAGCACATTAGAGTCTCTAGTTTGAGAAACAGACGCCTCACAGGTCCCCAACTGGCATCTTCATTAAATAGTACCCGCAAAACACCAGTGTCAACATCTACAGTGAAGAGGCGGCTGCGGGATTTTGGGCTTCAGGGCAGAGTGGCAAAGAAAAAGCCATATCTGAGACTGGCCAATAAAAGAAAAAGATTAAGATGGGCAAAAGAACACAGACATTGGACAGAGTAAGACTGGAAAAAAGTGTTGTGGACGGATGAATCCAAGTTTGAGGTGTTTGGATCACAAAGAAGAACGTTTGTGAGACGCAGAACAAATGAAAAGATGCTGGAAGAATGCCTGACGCCATCTGTTAAGCATGGTGGAGGTAATGTGATGGTCTGGGGTTGCTTTGGTGCTGGTAAGGTGGGAGCTTTGTACAGGGTAAAAGGGATTCTGAATAAGGAAGGCTATAGCTCCATTTTGCAACGCCATGCCATACCCAGTGGACAGCGCTTGATTGGAGCCAATTTCATCCTACAACAGGACAATGACCCTAAACACACCTCCAAATTGTGCAAGAACTATTTACAGCAGAAGCAGGCAGCTGGTATTCTATCGGTAATGGAGTGGCCAGCACAGTCACCAGATCTGAACCCCATTGAGCTGTTGTGGGAGCAGCTTGACCGTATGGTACGCCAGAAGTGCCCACCCAACCAATCCAACTTGTGGGAGCTGCTTCTAGAAGCGTGGGGTGCAATTTCTCCAGCTTACCTCAATAAATTAACAGCTAGAATGCCAAAGGTGTGCAATGCTGTAATTGCTGCAAAAGGAGGATTCTTTGATGAAAGCAAAGTTTGATGTAAAAACAATGTTATTTCAAATACAAATCATTATTTCTAACCTTGTCAATGTCTTGACTCTATTTTCTATTCATTTCACAACGTATGGTGGTGAATAAGTGTGACTTTTCATGGAAAACACAAAATTGTTTGGGTGACCCCAAACTTTTGAACGGTAGTGTATATATATATATATATATATATATATATATATATATATATATACACATACATACATACATACATACATATATACATAAGCACTGCGCAAGATGTCGGCACTATATTATAAATACTTGTAATAAATACATAAATCATTGGTAGAATAATGTATGTCAGAGGTAACATGGAATTTGCATGTTCTCAGCGTGTGTTTGTGTTTCCTCTGGGTACTCGTTTCCTTCCACACTCCAAAAAAATGCTGGTAGGTTAATTGGATCCTGTCTAAATAGTATGAATGTGCATGTATAGTATGGTATAGTATGTGTATGTAGGAATGTAAATTGGGGACCTTAGGTTGTTGACTCCTCAAGGGCAGGGCCAGATGCAAATGTATAATATAGTGTGCAATATAAATACCTGCAATAAAAAAATAAATAAAAATGAACATGGCATCCGGTTTCTGAATAGTAGTGCTGTGGTACTAGATTTTACCTGCAGATGGCACTGCAAGTGAAATTATATATACACGGTCCTAGTCTAGATACAACTGGGGTCATCTGGGAATAGCTCCGCTAGAGTGAAAGAGTCCATTATCCTAGAAAATGACTTTCAAGACACTGGAACACCACCTTTATACCCCCTTTTTTTTGTAAGTGTACAAGTTTGTAGTTATATATTTAAAGTGGTATTAAATCCAAAAGCAAACATTTATTATTTTGCAGCTTACCAATTCTTAGATGTGATGGCTGCATTCATTTACATTTTTAGACTTTCTCTCTTCTATTTCCATCTGGTGATCTGGCCAGTAATTCTGTTTTTTTTCCAAAAGAACAAGCTGTCCCGCAGCTGTAGGAGTTATAGGGTTGAGACAAACCATTTACCACTGACAGGGGTGCTTACAATGATCAGCTTTTATTTCTGTATGTAAAACCTTGATCCCAAAAGAAAAAAAACAGTTTGCTGTAAGGCCCCTTTCACACGAACGAGCGTTCAGGTCCACCTGTCAGTTTTGTCGGCGGACCTGAACGGGCGCTCCATGTTAGTCTATGGAGCGACGGATGTCAGCGGTTACATGTCCGCTGACATCCAACCCGGTCCGATCCGCTAAAATCAGACAGATGGCCCTACATTCGCATCCGTCCCTGGCGGATCGGATGAGATCTGATGAAAACGTGCTGTCCGTTTTCGTCTGATCTCTCCATAGCAACCAGCAGCGCTCGACAAGCCCCTCCCCACTCAGTGAGCAGAGAGGGACCTGTCATCCGCCGACTCAGCGGAGATCAACGGAGAGATCTCCCGCTGAGCTGGCGGACTCCGTGGCAGCGGATCCACCCCGTGTGAATGAGGCCTAACTGATTATAAAGTGTGAGCTGGAATTTGGCTTCAATGTGTTAGTGTATCTAAATCTGCTAGCTCAACTAACACTCCCCCCCCCTCCCCCAGAGTGACAGTGCTGCTGTCCAAAGGTGCCCCTGTACTCATTCATCCAGAGTGGGAGCACTCTAATACAGGAGGTGTGTTGCTGGCCAGATCACCAGGTGAAAACAGAGGAACAAAGCCAAAAGAAAACAAATGCAGCCACCACATCTAAGGAGCTGCAAAGCTGTAATACTTGTATATACAAACACATACACGTGCATGGTTCTGTGGCTCTAATATACTATCTAATACTTTATTTATAAAACTATTACCTTTTGCCTGTGTTTTCTTTGAATGTAACATGGACACTCACATTTTATTGCTACTACCCTTATTTGGCCTCACCAACAGAAACACATTGAATTTTTTTTACGCCATGGGACTTCACATACTACAAACACAGAGGAAATTAGAAACCCCTTGAACAAAAATAAACTGAGAGCTGGCGACCCCCTTCACCTTCCCTTTAACCTTTTGCATGTTCCAGATCTACAAGCATGGAGGTGCGAAAAATGCTGATTAGGCTCCATGAGCTGAGCAACTAATCCTGTTGCAAATTAAATGCCATTTAAACATGCTAAAGGCTTTCGCTCTACTGTACGAGTGAGACTTCTCACCCTCTTTGCTGAGATACAAGGGTTCAGAATAGTGTGCAGATTTATTTTACAATTTCTCCGTACAGTGCAGTGAAAAGCTACCATAGATTGTAAAGCACTGTGCAAACTCTTGTTGGCACTATGTAAGTCCTGTATAATAATAAGAGAAATTATATTCTCTGTGCCAAAGAGAAACTTTGGAGCACCTGAAATGCAGGTGACAGTAGTCGTGAAAAAGAACTAAATGGCTATGGGTTGTGTCCATTATGGCTTAAAGTGGAACAATTTTGGAAATTGTGAAATACATTATAGTGGTTGCTTAATCTTTTCTTTTCAGAAGAAAAAGCGCTCCTTAAAGTGGGGTTCCACTGTCTACAACGATTTTTTTTATTTTTGGAAAATGACAAAGATTATTTCATTGAAATATGTTACTTACTTGTTCTGTTTTTGTTGCTTTCGGATGTCAGTTTTCTCCCAAAAAATGAACTTTGAAACATTTCTACTGACGGTTCTCATCTTGCCTGTGGGCATGTGAAGCCCACAGGCATCCTCTTACGGGATATTGTGCCGCTGATCAACCAGCATGCACCGCCCGTTGTATTCCCAATCTCGCGCATGCGCAGTAACCTTAAATCGGAGCGACGTAAACAGCTCAGGTTGCCATCACAACGGGCGTCGTCGTGGGAAGTCCCACCCCGTTGTGATGGCAACTGAGATAAGCAAGTAATAAAAGAAGCTAGAAATCACGCGATAACTCGCGCCTGGCCGCCGCACTGACTCCTGGGAACAATGAGACAAGCTCCCAGAAGCCAGTGCGGCTAATAGGAAATGACTATACCCGCCCATATCCACAGGCTGTACATCCAGGAACTAAACAAGATGATCTGAATAACAAAGCTACAGTAAAAAATAAAAAAAAAGTTCAGTTTTTACGTTAGGACATTACGGTAATCCTCTTGAGCTATTGTCATAAAATCAGGTGGAGCTCCGCTTTAATAAAAATTTCAGATTATTTGCTTCGTATAACCAGATGTGAATAATAATAAAAAAAAATCTAAAATGTCATCTTAACCACTTGCCGACCAGCCGCCGTCATTATACTGCGGCAGGTTGGCACGGCTGCGCGAATCACCGTAGGTGTACGTCATGCGCTTTAAGAGCTCTGGGGGGGGGGGGGCGCGTGTGCGCCGCCGGAGGCACGAAGCCGATGTGCGCGGCTGGCAGCCGCGATGTCCGCTGGCGACCCACGATCGCTCCTCAAAGAGCCAGAACAGGGATCTGTCAATGTAAACAGACGGATTCCTGTTCTGTCAGGGAAGTAGAGAGCGATCTGCTGTTCCTAGTGATCAGGAACAGCGATCTCTCTACTCCCTTTCAGTACACTGCCCCCACAGTTAGAAACACTTACTTAGGACACACTTAACTCCTTGATCGCCCCCTAGTGTTAACCCCTTCCCTGCCAGTGACATTTATAAAGTAATTAGTGGCTATTTTTAGCTCTGATCGCTGTATAAAATGTCAGTGGTCCCAAAAAAGTTTTAAAATTTGTTCAATCTGTCCGCCGCAATGTCGCAGTCCCGCTAAAAGTCACTGATCACCGCCATTACTAGTAAAAAAAAAAAATAATAATAAAAATGCCATAAATATATCCCCTATTTTGTAGATGCTATAACTTTTGCGCAAACCAATCAATATACGCTTATTGCGTTTTTTTGGTTTTTTTTTTTTTTTTACCAAAATTATGTAGAAGAATACATATTGGGCTAAACTGATGAAGAAATTTGTTTCTTTTATTTGGATATTTATTATAGCAAAAAGTAAAAAAAAATTTTATTTTTTTTTCAAAATTGTCGCTCTTCTTTTTTGTTTATAGCACAAAAAATTAAAACTGCAAAGGTGATCAAATACCACCAAAAGAAAGCTCTATTTGTGGGAAAAAAAGAACATACATTTTGTTGGTGTACAACGTCGCACGACAGCGCAATTGTCAGTTAAAGCGACGCAGCGCCATATCGCAAAAAAATGGCCTGGTCATTAAGGGAGCAAATCCTTCTGGTCCTTAAGTGGTTAAAAAAAGCCCTGTAGCTGTCTTCAGGTTTAAAGGATAACTAAACCCAAGAGCAAAAATGTAATATTTTGCAGCTTACAGTCCTTGGATGCGGCAGCTGCATTGGTTATTTTTTTCACACCAATAGAATTTTCAGCAAAAACAGAACATACAGTGGGGTATAGTAAAGAATCACCCCTCTTTAAAATAAGAACATTTTTTTGCTTTGCAAACTGAAAAAAAAAGACGACAGTTTTTCTTTTATCCAGCTGTATTTATTAATGCAACTTATAACATCCAAGTGAAAGATATAACACTAACATGTAAAAAAAAAATTCAAAAACAGAATCACTGAGTTGGAAAAAGGATCTTCCCCCTTATGTCAGTTTTTTGTTGGACCACCTTTTGCTTTAATTGCAGCCTTTAGTCTGTTGGGATATGTCTCTACTAGCTTTGTACATCTAGACTTGCAATATTTGTTCATTCTTCATTGCAGAACTGCTTAAGTTCAGTTAAATTTGATGGTAACCGTTTGTGGACTGCAGTCTTCAAATCATTTCACAGATTTTCAATGGGGTTTAAAGGAGAAGTCCAGCCTGAGCTCGTTTGGCTGGGCTTCTCCTATGGATCACAGGAGTGCAATTGGTTTTGCACTCCTGTGACCCATTTTCAGCAGAGAGTGGTCTGAAGTCCGCTCTCCCCTGACATCACTGGAATCAGTCCAGGCACTGCATCATCGCGACAAAGTCTGGATCCGCCAGGTGCCTGGACTGATGCCTGTTTCAGCCCTTCAGCGAGCCGCTGAGAGACTGAGATGGCCACTCCTCGCCCCTCCACAGGTCAGCGCTCCAGTGAGCGCGGGGTAGGGGGCAGAGAGGAGAGCCGCTGACTGACAGGCAGCAGCTCTCCGCTTGGGGAGCTGAGAGAACCAAGCCATCGGCGGTGTTTCGATCGCTCGATTCTCAGTGCAGAGACACCGGGGGAAAGATGCAACATCAGACTGATGCTGCATCCACCTGGGGTAAGTATGATGGGTTAACAAAAAGAAACCCATGCTTCTTCTTTTAAGTCTGGGCTCTGACTCGGCCATGCAAGGACATTGAAAGGTAATTAATCAGCGCAAATGAAAATATAATAATAATATCAAATCCCAGCGTGAAATATAAAAGTAGTAGTGCAGCGCTGTGAACAATGAATAGTACACAATGAAATATAAAAGTTCATATAAAACAGGACAAACAGGTTCCCAAAGGGTGTCCATTCGTGTTATATTGTATTCATGCAGGTGAAAAATGTGCAGAGCCTCCACCACAGATAGTGCTAGCAATTCACCTCATAACATGGACCCCTGACTTAACAGATAGGTCAAATGCGCCTTCCCATAAAGGGTAAAACACTTGGAATCCTCTTCGATAAAGTCAATACATCTCGGAGCAGACAACCAAAAAGGGCAGCACGGATATCTATCTATCTATCTATCTATCTATCTATCTATCTATCTATCTATCTATCTATCTATCTATCTATCTATCTATCTATCTCACTGATGATCCGATTCTCCTCAATATAAACACTAAAACTCCAAGTGGCATGGTACATACAATAAAAAGATATATAGTGCTCTCTGCATGGAACTATTTATTTGAAAGATCAGAAGTAAAAACGTACAATCATAGCACTATGACCCACTGCCAGGTAAACGAGCGTTCGTATTATACAACACAGTGATGGCCGCGGGTGACGTCATGTAATTCCTTCCTTGGGTCATTGTCATATTGAAAGGTAAACCTTCTTACCATTGACAACGTTCTGGCAGAGGGCAGCAGGCTTTCCTCAAGATTTTCATGGTATTTTGACCCATTTTTCTTCTATCCTGACAAGTCTCCAGTCCCTGCTGTAGAGAAACACCCCTATGACAGGATATTACTATAGGATAGGTGTTATCTGGATGTGAGCTGTATTGGATTTCCGCCAGACATACAGTATGGTTTGGTGTTGAGGCCAAATAAAAATACATTTTAGTCTCATCTGACCACCTTACAGTGCCTTGAAAAAGTATTCATACCTCTTAAATTTTCCACATTTTGTCATGTTACAACCAAAATACATGTATTTTATTGGGATTTTATGTGATAGACCAACACAAAGTGGCACATAATTGTGAAGTGGAAGAAAAATTATTAATGATGTTCAACATTTTTTACAAGTAAATATGTAAAAAGTGTGGCATGCATTTGTATTCAGCCCCCTTTACTCTGATACCCCTAACTAAAATCTAGTGGAATAAATTACCTTCAGAAGTCACCTAATTAGTAAATAGAGCCCACCTGTGTCTAATTTAATCTCAGTATAAATGCAGTAGTTCTGTGAAGCCCTCAGAGGTTTGTTAGAGAACATTAGTGAACAAACAGCATCATGAAGGCCAGGGAATACACCAGACAGGTCAGGGATAAAGTTGTGGAGAAGTTTAAAGCAGGGTTAGGTTATAAAAAGTATCCCAAGCTTTGAACATCTCACGGAGCACTGTTCAATCCATCATCAGAAAATGGAAAGAGTATGGCACAACTGCAAACCTACCCAGACATGGCCGTCCACCTAAACTGACAGGCCGGGCAAGGAGAGCATTCATCGGAGGAGCAGCCAAGAAACCCATGATAACTCTGGAGGAGCTGCAGAGATCCACAGCTCAGGTGGGAGAATCTGTCCACAGGACAACTATTAGTCTTGCACTCCACAAATCTGGCCTTTATCGATGAGTGGCAAGAAGAAAGCCTTTGTTTAAAGAAAGCCATAAAAAGTCCAGTTTGCAGTTTGTGAGAAGTCATGTGGGGACACAGCAAACATGTGGAAGAAGGTGCTCTGGTCAGATGAGACCAAAATTTGAACTTTTTGGGTTAAAAGCAAAACGCTTTGTGTGGCGGAAAACTTACACTGCACATCACCCTGAACACACCATCCCCACCCTGAAACATGGTGGTGGCAGCATCATGTTGTGGAGATGCTTTTCTTCAGCAGGAACAGGGAAGCTGGTCAGAGTTGATGGGAAGATGGATGGAGCCAAATGCAGGGCAATCTTAGAAGAAAACCTGTTATGCCGTGTACACACAGTCGGATTTTCCGTCGGAAACTGTTTGATGGGAGCTTGTTGTCGGAAATTCCGACCGTGTGTAGGCTCCATCGGACATTGTCCGTCGGAATATCCGCCAAACAAAATTTGAGATCTGGATCTCAAATTTTCCGACAACAAAATCCGTTATCGTAAATTCCAATCGTGTGTACACAATTCCGAAGCACAAAGTTCCACGCATGCTCGGAATCAAGCAGAAGAGCCGCACTGGCTATTGAACTTCATTTTTCTCTGCTCGTCGTACGTGTTGTATACGTCACCGCGTCCTTGACGTTTGGAATTTCTGACAAGATTTGTGTGACCGTGTGTATGCAAGACAAGTTTGAGCCAACATCCTGGACAGCCGCACTCAAAAAATGTTTTGCCTTTATTAAATGGAAATCATCAAAAATACATGTAGCAGCAGAAAAATGCAGGAAGGCTGACGTGTTTCACACTGTAGTCAGTGCTTAATCATAGCTTGTGTCAGACTTCCTGTATTTTTCTGCTGCTACATGCATTTTTGATGATTTCCATTTAATAAAGGCAAAACATTTTTTGAGTGCGGCTGTCCAGGACTTTTTCTCATTACTATATTGTATAAGCATTTCCGGCACCTGTCGCTTCCAGCGCGGAGGAGATGTTTGCTCCTAATCAACCTTCCTAGAGCGGTGATACCTCGCTTTCTATGAGCCAGCATCCGTCGAAAAAAAACATGGATTTTGTTGTCTGAATGTGCGATCGTGTGTATGCAGCATTAGAGTCTGCAAAAGACTTGAGACTGGGGCAGAGGTTCACCTTCCAGAAGGACAACGACCCTAAACATACAGCCAGAGCTACAATGGTTTAGATCAAAGCACTTTAATGTGTTAGAATTGCCCAGTCAAAGTTCAGACCTAAATCCAATTGAGGATCTGTGGCAAGACTTGAAAATTGCTGTTCACAGACGCTCTAAATCCAATCTGACAGAGCTTGAGCTATTTTGCAAAGAAGAATGGGCAAAAATGTCACTCTCTAGATGTGCAAAGCTGGTAGAGACATCCCCAAAAAGACTTGCAGCTGTAAATGCAGCAAAAGGTGGTTCTACAAAGTAGAATAAATATGCACGCCACACTTTTCACATATTTATTTGTAAAAAAGTTTAAAACCCATTTATCATTTTCCTTCCACTTCACAATTATGTGCCACTTTGTGTTGGTCTATCACATAAAATCCCAATAAAATACATTTACGTTTTTTGTCGTAACATGACAAAATGTGGAAAGTCTCAAGGGGTATAAATACTTTTTCAAGGCACTGTATATAATTGGGGAGTTTGTGATGGTAGGGTCGTTGCTGGACTTTGCATATAAGCTAACTTGCCTATATCTCAGGATCTGTTGATCATTTTGACGTTTTTTTTTTTTTTCTTCTCTGAAGGTGACCCTCGCGTATCCATTTTTTTCATCAAACGTTCAGGTGTATTGCCCAGATTCATAACAGGTTTCAGAACGTTTAGTTCTTTAGGTAAGCAGTGGAATACAGTGACAACTTTTGGATTAGCAGTCGTACTAAATCAAAGTGATATGTCACATACTGTAAGAGGAGCTATGTGCCCTAGTAAGTATCAGTGTACAGTTCTCTGCATAAGTTAGCACTGTTTGCAGATGCTCAGCATAAGCTCCCTGTCGTGAACTGCAGAAAGCAAAGCTTCAGCGTGATGACTGCTCTTGGAAAGGTTTCCTGGCAACTGCTGCTCCACAACTGATTAACCAAAACATACAATAACCCATGCTTAGAAATGTGTTGTAGATAACAACTTTGAGATGCACGACGACCATGGCTTGTGCTCTATAGCTATAAAACTTGCATGGTTTGCTTATTACGGAAATAAGATTTTTTTTTTTTTTTTTAACAGAGTAGCAGCAGCACTGTATTGTTTTCTTAAAATGGGCGCAGCAATGTATAATTGCTAAGGCCTGTTGCATGTACAGCATGCATTTGGGCATATTTCTCTGCTCGTGATTGATCGTTCTATCATACAAATCAATTACGCCATTCTGCCTCCTTATTTCCTGTCTCATCTATTGAAGTGGACCTAACTTGCATTTCTGTATTTTTTTAATATATATATATATATATATATATATGTGTGTGTGTGTGTATATATATATATATATATATATATATATATATATATATATATATATATATATATATATATATATATATATATATATATATATATATATATATATATATATATATATATATAAAAATGTCCAGGTTTGTAAAACATTTATTTTAACTATTCTTACCTCCGTTATGCACCTTATATTAACCACTTCAATACCGGGCCTATTCTGGCACTCCTCTCCTACATGTAAAAATCATCATTTTTTTTGTTAGAAAATTACTCAGAACCCCCAAACATTATATATGGTTTTTTTTAGCAGAAACTCTAGGGAATAAAATGGCGGTCATTGCAACTTTTTTATCTCGCACGGTATATGCGCAATCATTTTTCAAACACCATGATTTTTTCCAAAAAAAAAAGGAATTAAAAAATAACAAAACAGTAAAGTTAGCCCAATTTTTTTGTATAATGTGAAAGATAATGTTACGCCGAGTAAATAAATACCCAACATGCCACGCTTTAAAATTGCGCACACTCATGGAATGGTGCCAAACTTCGGTACTTGAAAATCTCCATAGGCGACGCTTTAAAAATGTTTACAGGTTACCAGTTTAGAGTTACAGAGGAGGTCTAGTGCTAGAATTGTTGCTGTCGCTCTAGCACACGCGGTGATACCTCACATGTGTGGTTTGAAAGGCGTTTACATATGTGTGTTCGCTTCTGAGCGCGAGCTACTGGGGACAGGGGCATTTAAAAAATTTTTTTTTTTTTTACTTTATTTTTACACTTTTTTTTTACATTTCATTTTTTTGATCACTTTTATTCCTATTGCAAGGAATATAAACATCCCTTGTATCAGGAATCTATCGTCACAGGTCCTCTTTATGGAGAGATGCGGGGTCAATAAGACTCCACATCTCTCATCCAGGCTGTAAAGCATGAGATTGGGATCGCGGCTTTGTTTATATGCGGGGTCCGGGCGTGACGTCATAACGTCGCGCCTGGGCCTCCAACTGTCATAGAGATTACTGGTGACCATCTGGTCACTAGAAATCTCTATGGTCGTCATCCGGCGGCGTCCGATTCTTTCTCCGGGCCACCGGATGGCGGCGGGAGGGGGCATACGTCCCCTCCTGCCGCCTATAAGATTGATCAAGCGGCATAACTGCTGGTATGATCATTGTTATTGTGCACAGAATTGCCGCCTGCAAATAATGATATCTGAATGATGCCTGTAGCTGCAGGCATCATTCAGATATCCCCACAAAAAGTCAAGGACGTTATATGACGGCGTGCGGTATTGAAGTGGTATTGAACCTGGTCCAGAAGCCACAACCAAGACAGGCTAAGCAGCACTCTGGTCTGCTTCTCAGCCGGCAGCATGAACAACACCACTTGGCCTATTCTCCATAGAACCTAATGGCAAAGCCAATGGGTTTACAGGGAGACAACACCGCTTGGCCTATTCTCCATAGAACCTAATGGCAAAGCCAATAGGTTTACAGGGAGACAACACCGCTTGGCCTATTCTCCATAGAACCTAATGGCAAAGCCAATAGGTTTACAGGGAGACAACACCGCTTGGCCTGTTCTCCATAGAACCTAATGGCAAAGCCAATGGGTTTACAGGGAGACAACACCGCTTGGCCTATTCTCCATAGAACCTAATGGCAAAGCCAATGGGTTTACAGGGAGACAACACCGCTTGGCCTGTTCTCCATAGAACCTAATGGCAAAGCCTTCTTGTACAGAGGACAAAGAACTGTCAGCATTGTCTGCAGGAGCCTGACATTTTACCTGCAATCCACTGCTTGCGGGTGCAATGCTTTGCAATCTCGAGTGCAAAAAAAAAAAAAAAAAGATAAATGCACTTTTTTTATCTGCAAAATCATGTGTATTTATGTTTTTTTAAATAAAGGTAACGTTTAAGGCTTTACCAAATAAGAGCAGTTCATTGCTATGGTTTACAAACGCAATAAGTAGTCCATAAAGCGTACTGTTAATAGAACCGACACGCATAGCATTAGCACATATGGTTTTGTTGTGTAACTAATACCATGCAAAGATGCAGATATTTCATCGCTATCCTTCATGTTCAACTGAGTAGTACACATTTGCCATAGCCATAAATAGCCTAATGCCGACCTTTCACTATATGCTCTACTTGCAGTGCACACATAGGCCTGTACCTTACTTGTTATAAGATTTCAGCAGCACATTAATGCACCCGTGCGCATGAGACCATACAGGGTAATTTTTTGGGTGTATTTCCACATCAGAAAGACACCGCTGCACCACCCATTGTAATGATCAGCTGTACGAAGACTGGTACACTGACTTATGCAGCAATACGCTGTTTTTGCATATTATTATTATTTAAGGTACTTGTATAGCACTGTCAATTTACGCAGCGCTTTACATATTCACATCGATCCCTACCCTCAAGGAGCTTACAATCTAAGGTCCCTAACACACATTCATATACTAGGGCCAATTTAGACAGAAGCCAATTAACCTACCAGCATGTCTTTGGAGTGTGGGAGGAAACCGCAGTACCCGGAGGAAACCCACGCAGGGAGAACATGCAAACTCCAGGCAGGTAAAGTTTTTTAATGCTAGGCGAGAGTGCTACCCACTACACCACTGTGCCACCCATATATACATGCCCGGGTGTAAATGCACACAAGCAGCTGTGTCTACAACTGAAAGACTGATATTCAGAAACAAGTAGCTTTTGAAAAAAAAAACTCTTACCTTTGCCTTGAAAGTGGTCAGGAGCTCAAGCCAGCGTAAACATTTCCGCCTGTCTGTGTCTGCTCAGTAACTGCAGACCCAAACTGAGTGCAACTGGGGAGGCATTTGCTCCAGATATTTGCTTGATTCAGTGTTTTCGGTGCCAGAAAACAGTGATGCTGTGCTGCAGTCATGTAATCATTGTAGATCACAAACTACTGGAAGCAAGCTACCCCTTAAGCTGGCCATTAAGGATGAGCTCCGGCGTGTTCGCATGCTGCACATGTCAAGCCCGCCAGGAAGTCGGCACGGCGCAACGCTAATCGCAAGCAGTGAGACATTTCTTGATGTGATTAGCGATGCGCCGTGCCCACTTCCTGGCGGGCTCGGCACGTGCAGCACGCCGGAGCTCATCCTCACTGGCCATACATGACTCAAATGTAATCAGCACCCTACTGAATGGACAGAAGTTTGAGCCACGGGTGGCCCTGCACCACCTGGCTCCACAATAGTCAAATGAATAATCAAAGGAGCCAAGGAGAGGAGGAAAATTGTCAGATGCTGTGAGTGCTGTGCCTGAATAGCTGGCAGTGCAGATTTATCCATCCATGTTGTTTAATGTGGATGGATGAACTATTAATTTCTCTGGTTCAGCCCCAACATCTACAGTTAGCTTAAAGGGGTTGTAAAGGTAAATTTAAAAAAACAAAACAAAAACAAACATGTTGTACTTACCTTCACTGTGCAACTCGTTCTGCACAGAGTGGCCCCGAACCTGGTCTTCTGGGGTCCCTCGGTGGCTGTTTCAGCTCCTCCCCGCAAGCATTAACCACCTTAATGCGAGCTCCCTCGCATGGTGGTGAGTGCTTGCGGGCGCGCTCCCGTGATACAGCCGGCGGCTATAGCCGCTCGCTGTATCACTCGGCCCCGCCCCCGGCGCGCCGCGTCATCGGATGTGATTGACAGCAGCGCGAGCCAATGGCTGCGCTGCTTTCAATCCATCCACTGCAGCCAATCAGCGACCAGGCTGAGCTGCAATGGAGATGACGAGAACGAGCAGCGGAGATTCGAGGCGTCAGGTAAGTAAAACGTGGGGGCTGGGGGCGGCGGTATTGTCAAAAGTTTTTTCACCTTAATGCATAGAATGCATTAAGGTGAAAAATTTTTTTACCTTTACAACCCCTTTAAAGTGGTTGTAAACATATACACAGTAAAGTGACTAGCCTCAGGTGATACACGGATATAAAACAAATCCTCTTACGTATGTTGTACCTGTTTATCTGTGACCTTCGCTTCTTTACATCTGTTCAAAGTGCTGAATTATAAAGCTGCCTGAAAGTTCCAAATAAAGGGGGACGGAGAGCTGAATTTACACTCTGCAGAGCTCAGTGAGGAGAGCTCTGAGAGCTTATTGGAGAGAAGGGGCACACCCCCTTAACACAGCACACAGGAACAAAGATGAGGCCGTCAATCAGCTGAAGGTCCCTCCCCTGTCACCTTTTTTCTCTTGGCGTCAGCAAAAACCTAAACAAAAATCAGAAGTGATTCATGCTGATAACATACTAGCATACTAGCTCATTATGCCTTTGTTTTGCAGGTGTTAGGTTTCTTTTTTCCTTCAAAGTGGGTTTACAACGACTTTAGGGTTAGCTAACTCTACTCCCCAGCTCCGCACACATGTGATTTCAGGACAGTCAGTAGTGGAAAGAACATCTAGAAGAATAAAGTTGTCCATAGATTCATTCGGCTAGTTCAGCAGGGACCGGATGAATTTCGATCCATCTTTAAACTTTGTTGTTCAAGAGGAGTCAACCAAGTGATCAACTCCTCTCGAAAGGGAACGTTGGAAAACTTGTGTTGTAATCAGCGCATGCAGCCACCTCGAAAGTGTGGTTGGGGGAATCGGTTTGTTATTTTTTTCATCAGCCAGCCGGCTGAAGAGAGAAATAATCCTCCCTGCTGCATCATTGTATTCTGACAGTGGAGGGACTTCCTCGCCTCCACTCTGTCAGAATACTCAGATCAGCGCTACAGCCTATTGGCTGTAGCGCTGATCGAACTGAAATTTTCCTGCAGTCCCATTTGTGAGAAATCGATTGATAGATCGATTTCTCATGAAAGATATTGGCCATACAAGGATCGAAATTCAGATGGTTACTACTGAATTGGCCAAATTTCAATCCCTGTATGGTTAGCTTTACTAGTTTGTAGGCCTGGTCTGTGGAGTTGTGTTCTTCACATTGTGACTAAATGTATGCTGTGGTTGTCCACTTCTATCTGAATATGATCTCAGCTGATTAGACAAGTGCGGTGCCTTATACAAATCAGCCTTTAGGCACAGGTCACAACCCTGCATTTTTGTGTGGTGTGTTAAAGAAGACTGTAATTGCTGCGGTTTCCAGCAAGACCATTTTCCATAGGCATGAATGGTATGCATTCAAAGTGCAAATGAAAACGATGATGGTATGAATGGACCTCTCTGGCTGCTGCCATTGAATATACACTCACTGACCACTTTATTAGGTACACCTTGCTAGTACCGGGTTGGACCCTCTTTTTCCTTCAGAACTGCCTTAAATCTTCGTGGCATAGATTCACAAGATGTTGGAAACATTCCTCAGGAGATTTTGGTCCATATTGACATGATGGCATCACGCAGTTGCTGCAGATTTGTTGGCTGCACATCCATGATGCAAATTTCCTGTTCCACCACATCCCAAAGGTGCTCTAGTGCTGTGGATCTCAACCTCCGTCCTCAAGTACCTCCAGCAGGCCATGTTTACAGGTTTTCCTTTATCTTGCACGGATGCTTTAAATCAGAGTCAATGGCTTGGTATTCTGGAGAGCTATTTTATCTAAAAAAAATACCCAAAACATGGCCTGTAATTGAGGACTGAGCTCTATTGGATTGAGATCTGGTGACTGTGGAGGCCATTGGAGTACAGTGAAGTCATTGTCATGTTCAAGAAACCAGTGGTGAAACCATGTCTAGATGCCTAAATGCATTGAGTTCCTGCCATATGATTGGCTGAGTAGCCATGTGTGTTTTCAAGCAATTGAACAAGTCTACCTAATAAAGTGGCCGGTGAGTGTATGTACAGTGCCTTGCAAAAGTATTCACCCCCCTTGGCATTTTTCGTGTTTTGCCTCACAACCTGGAATTAACATGGAATGTTTGAGGATTTGCATCATTTAATTTACAGAACATGCCCAGAACTTTGAAGATGTTTTTTTTTTTTTTTTTATTGTGAAGCAAACAAATAGGACAAAATAACAGAAAAAGTCAATGTGCATAACTATTCACCCCCCTAAAGTCAACACTTTGTAGAGCCACTTTTTGTGGCTATCACAGCTCCAAGTCGCTTTGGATAAGTCTCTATGAGCTTGCTACATCTTACCACTGGAATTTTTGCCCATTCCTCCTTGCAAAACTGCTCCAGCTCCTTCAAGTTGTATGGTTTGCGCTTGTGAACAGCAATCTTTAAGTCTGACCACAGATTTTCTATTGGATTGGGGTCTGGGCTCTGACTAGGACATTCCAACACATTTACATGTTTCCCCTTAAACCACTCAAGTGTTGCTTTAGCAGTGTGTTTGGGATCATTGTCCTGCTGGAAGGTGAACCTCCATCCTAGCCTCAAATCACACATAGATTGGTACAGGTTTTGCTCAAGAATATCGCTGTATTTAGCACCATCCATCTTTCCCTCAACTCTGACCAGTTTCCCAGTCCTGACTGCTGAAAAACATCCCCACAGCATGATACTGCCACCACCATGTTTCACTGTGGGGATGGTGTTCTTTGGGTGATGTGATGTGTTGGGTTTGCGCCAGACAAAGCGTTTTCTTTGATGGCCAAAAAGTTCCATTTTAGTCTCATCAGACCAGAACACCTTCCTCCATACATTTTTGGAGTCTCCCACATGTCTTTTCGCAAACTCAAAAAAAAAAAAAAGTGCCATTTTGTTTTTTGCTGAAAGTAATGGCTTTCTTCTGGCCACTCTGCCATAAAGCCCAACTCTATGGAACGTACGGCTTGTTGTCATCCTATGTACAGATACTCCAGTCTCTGCTATGGAACTGTGCAGCTCCTCCAGGGTTACCTTAGGTCTCTGTGCTGCCTCTCTGATTAATGCCCTCCTTGCCCGGTCCGTGGGTTTTGGTGTGCGGCCGTCTCTTGGTAGGTTTGCTGTTGTGCCATGTTCTTTCCATTTGGTTATGATAGATTTGATGGAGCTCCTAGGGATCATCAAAAATTTGGATATTATTTTATAACCTAACCCTGACTTGTACTTCTCAACAACATTGTCCCTTACTTGTTTGGAGAGTTCCTTGGTCTTCATGGCAGTGTTTGGTTAGTGGTGCCTCTTGCTTAGTTGTTGCAGCCTCTGGGGCCTTTCAAAAAGGTGTGTATATGTAATGACATATCATGTGACATTTCACTAATTATGTGACTTCTGAAGGTAATTGGTTGCACCAGAGCTTTTTATGGGCTTCATAACAAAGGGGGTGAATACATACGCACATGCCAATTATCGTTTTTTTTATTTCTGAAAAATAGTTTTATGTATATATTTTTCTAATTTTACTTCACGGACTTTTGTGTTCTGATCCATCACATATAATTCAGATTAAAAAAACATTGAACTAAAGGCTGTAATGTAACAAAATAGGTAAAAAGCCAAGAGGGGTGAATACTTTTGCAAGGCACTGTATGTAGGACATGTGCCTTGTTTGCAGTTACTGTGCAGATGCACATAGGTTAAACGATGCAACGTTTACCCTAATCTGGTTATAATAGCAAAGCTTGCGCAAAAGATAAAATAGACAGTTCCCAGTGGCTGCTATGCTCCTAAATGATTCTTTCGGAATTCAGATCAGAGAGCACTTCATTTTAAATGCTTAGAAGAATTGCTGCTTCTCCTGCCTTGCTCATCAATACTTGGGTATGTCATCTCATGCACTCATTTGCACAAAAATAAACAATAAAGTCACTTTGCAGCTCCTGGTGGACAAAGGTGGTATTGCACTAATTATCCAGTAATTGTTTTCTCTAATCGCTCCAAAGGTTGGGCTACGTGTTGATTTATTGTTCTCAGGTTTCTAGAACTGCCTCCTGCAGTTTTCTAATCAAGCAAACATTTAGCTCAATTAAACAATTTAATTTCAATAAAATTTAATTAGAACATATCAAACTTCTTGGGATATGTGAGACAGTAACAAAAAATAGTTTTTAATCGGATGGTAATTTGTGTAAGATTACATTTAGAACTGTAGATCCTTCGTTATTCAGTGGAGGAACAAAGCTTTACATGTCTTAACTGCAACTTTGTGCTAAACTGGTTTTTGAAATGTTGCCAGTTATGACATGTTGGAAATAAGCTATGTGGATGCTTTCCAGGCACTAACGTGGGCATTCATCTGCTTTACTTTCACCCAACTTTATTTCAATTTTATTATTTTAGCACTAATTTTTATTTTATTTTTTTTATTTTTAAGGTGAGTAATGCTAGTGTTTATCAGTGATGGAAATTGTATGCCATTATCTTTGTTAAAGCAGAACTCTAGCCAAATATCTAAATACACAATTGAAACATATATGGACCGATGCCAAAAGTCACACGTGTCACCGCCAAGATGGTGACATTGCTCATCACTTTTGCAGCTTTGATCGTCACTTGCCTGCTCATTGGCAAGCAAATGTACATCCTTGTCTTTTTTTATGCTCTTCTCCTTCTGTAAGCTGCCTGAGCATGTCTTCTTCCATCCTACAAAGACTCAAAAGTGTTAGTATGTCAGCACAGGGCAATTCAATGGAGCCTGAATGGCTCACCCAATAGCAGGACAGGGTCGTCCAGCACCCAGGGCAAGGATCCAGAATTGCACCCCACTTCCCCGCTGTTAATACATGTTTAAGAAAGGGTGTACCACCTTGTGTCTGTTCTTTGCCCCCTTACTTTTCTGCGTCTGGGGCAGCTGCCCCTCCTGGCCACACCATGTCCTGGCTCTGGGCTCACCGCACACAACTTCCCACAATCCGTTCTATTTATTCATGCCACTGAATTATGGGAAGAGGATGCAAACATACATTCAGAAGTACTGAAACACATTTAATATTTCTAACGAATATACGACTTCTTTCAAAGCTATAACATTATGGCCACTGACAGGTGAAGTGAATACCATTATCTCGTTACGATGGCACCTGAAAGTAGGTGGGATATATTAGGCAGTGAAGTGAACATTTTGTCTCTGAAATGAATGTGTTGAAAGCAGAAAAAAGAGCAAGCGTAGGGATTTGAGCAATGTTGACACGGACCAAATTGTAATGGCGAGACAACTGGGTCAGAGAATCTCCAAAACTGCAGCTCTTGTGGGATGTTCCCTGGTCTGTAGTGGTCAGGTCCTACCAAATCTGCTTCAAGGGAGGAAAATCGGCCAACCAGTGATGGGGTCATGGGTGGCCAAGGCTCATTGATGCACGTAGGGAGTGAAGATTGGCCATGTAGTCTGATCCAATAGAAAAACTACTGAGAAAGTTATTGCTGGTTCCGATAGAAAGGTGTAAGAAAAGGTGTCAGTGCATCACAGTTTGTGTGTGTGTATGAGGCTGCATAGCCATAGACCGGCCTGGGTGCCCGCGCTGTACATGTTCAGCCAAAAGTGCCTACAATGGACATGTGGGTATCAGAACTGGACCAAGGAGCAATGGAAGAAGATGGCCTGGTCTTATGACTTCAAGACTGGTTTGATGAACACAAGTTAACGGTGTTGACTTGGCCTCCAAATTCTCCAGATCTCGGTCCAATGAAGCAGCTGTAGGATGTGCTGGAAAAAACATAAAGTCCAATTCATGGAGGCCCCACCTTGCAACTTACATGGCTTAAAGGATCTGCTATTGACAGCTTAGTGCCAGATACCACCGCATACCTTCAGAGGTCTAGTGGAGTCCATGCCTCAACGGGTTCTGGTGGATGATCATAATATCGATGTATTTGACTGATGTATATAAATGATCAATTGATCCCACAATGCTGTTGTATGAATTCCCCATACCCTTGTGCTGTTAGACTAAGTTTATATAGCCACACCAGCTCTAGCCGGTGTCTCGTGTCCTGATTGGCTAGATTGATAGCAGCGCAGCTATTGGCTCCCACTGATGTCAATCAAATCCAATGACGCGGTGGGGCGGGGCCGAGTCATACAGTCAGCGGCTATGGACGCCGAATGCTGGACTCGGGAACGCACCCGCAAGGTAACTCCCTCGGGGAATCGCTTCCCCGAGGGGGTTATCTGATGCGGGGAGGAGCCGCGAGAGCCTCCGGAGGACCCCAGAAGAGCAGGTTCGGGGCCACTCTGTGAAAAACTAACTGCACAGTAGAGGTAAGTAGCCTGTTTCCCCGAAAATAAGACCTAGCGTGATTGTCGGTGATGGCTACAATATAAGCCCTACCCCCCAAATAAGCCCCAGTTAAAGTCCTTGTAGGTCTTATTTTCAGGGTAGGGCTTATTTCCAGGGAAACAGGGTAGGGCTTATTTGGGGGGTAGGGCTTATATTGCAGCCATCACCGACAAACACGCTAGGTCTTATTTTCGGGGAAACAGGGTACGAAATGTTTGTTATTTTAAATAATTAATAATAAAAAAAAAACCCTTACAATCACTTTAAATTCATCCTTCCAAGGCAGGTTTTAGTCTGTCTGGGGGGCTGTGAGTACTGACACAGTGATAAATTAGGCTGTCTGTATTTGAGCGATAAAGGAAGTGAGTTAATTTAGAAAATATTCTCCTGCATTTAAAAGAAAACTGCAACAAAAAGGGATTCACAGATCATTATCAAATATCAGTAGAGTAACTGCTATTGTACTGCAATGCCTGGAGAAAAACTGAAGGTTGTGTTCTCTATATGCATTCCACTACTGGATTTTCTCTTTTTACTAGGGCGTAAACTTATCTAATGGCAAATTCCCAAGACTCTCTCTCATTGCAGTCACACAATCATTATGAACTTTAAAGAGAAACTGCAGTCTGCCCACATAATTTGTAATAAAAACATCTTTGCCATTCTGAAGCTTCCCTCCAACCACTTTGCATATTATTTTATATATACTGTGATTCTGTATTTGCCAAATATGTTGCAGAAATCTCTCTCCACTAAGTCTGGCTGCAACCATTTTAACTGTGTGCAGCTGAAGGTGCTGTCTGTTCACTTTCTGGATTTACACAGACACACAGAGGCACACCTCCAGCTCTGCAGCTCTCATTGGCCCTCTTATGACTCACCCCCCTCCCTTCCTGGAAAACTCTCAGGAGAGTGAGAGAGAGAGCTGTGCATGATATCATAAGCCTAGGCTTTTTTACCAGACAAGAAACAGGAAGTGGGCTGTATAAGGTATTTACTGGCAGAAAAAATGTTTTACTATCCAAAGTTAAAACAACAAGGGCAGAAGATTTAATAGATGAAAAGTTGAAAAAATGACGAGATCCGCTTTAAGGTGCCTTACAGTAGTATTAAGCCCTCAGCACTTTTTAGCTTAAAGTGTCACTGAACCCACATCCTAAAAAACTATCAATAAATGGTATATTACATGCTGTTCATACAAACTCAGTCACTATGCAATTCATTTTCTGTATTCTGCAAAAAAACCTGGTTGATTCTGCTGCTCTCTAATTCCACCTTCTGTTCATGTCCCCACTGCAGTTGGGGATTTTGTAGCTGTGGTGGCAACTCTGCATGTACTCAGTTTCAGTGAGTTTCTATGCTGAGCATTTCCTCCCTATCACATCTGAGCAGCCCATGTGACTATAGAGTCACGCATGTGGGTGTATACACAGTGGTAAATGACAGCCCGCTCGCTCAATCCTGCTCCCTGCCCACCAACTAGCTAAACACAATGGGGGGCGAGATATTACATCTGGATTGATGAAGGCTTCACCTCCCTCTTATTCTAAGACACAGGCTGGAGGGGCGTGACACAGCCTGTGACTGGCAGAAATCTGCCCACACCATTTAATTGCCAAAAAAAAAAATAAGATTTGATTTCAGTTTACTGATATTATTTATTTTTACTCTATATTCCAAATGTGCTGTGACCAGCAGCAGAGGACTAGAAACTCATCCTGGTTATGTTTCCCTGCAGACTGTAAATCGATTAGGAAAAAGGTACTTATTTTTATTTTTTTATTATTTTAATAATTCCAGTTCTTAGCCATCCTAGGCTACAGAGTTGTGTGTTTCTATTGATGCACACAGCATATCTACTTCCGGACCACCGCACGCCGATATACGTCCTAATTTTGACGTGGGATATCGTTGTTATGGCAGCAGCTAGCTGCCATAACCCCGGTATCCACATGTTCGGCCGTTGGCCCGCTACAAGATAAAAGTGGTCTCTGCGGCAGATTCGCTGTGAGATCACGTTTATTGGCAGCGGCGGAGGTGATTGGGTCCTCTCTGTGGCTGGACATGGAGGGGAAGATGGCCCCCACCGGTCTCCATGACATTGCAGGTCGGAAGTCACATCAAAACAACACTTCTGCCCATACCTCTTTAAAGGGCCATTTTTTTAAATAATTTTTTTTTAATCACAATTTTATTTTTTATTAATTTTTTTTTTTTTTATTGCATTTTAGTGTAAATATGAGATCAGGGGTCTTTTTGACCCCAGATCTAATATCTAAGAAGTCCTGTCATGCTTTTTTTCTATTACAATGGATGTTTACATTCCTTGTAATAGGAATAAAAGTGACACAATTTTTTTTAAAAACAGTGTAAAAATAAAAGGTAAAATAAATGTCCCGCCAAGCTCGCGTGCAGAAGCGAACACATACGTGAGTAGTGCCCGCATATGAAAACGGTGTTCATACCACACATGTGAGGTGTTGCCGCGATCAGTAGAGCGAGAGCAATAATTCTAGACTTCCTCTGTAACTCAAAACATGAAACCTGTAAAATTTTTTAAACGTCGCTTATGGAGATTTTTAAGGGTAAAAGTTTGTCGCCATTCCACGAGTGGGCGCAATTTTGAAGCGTGACATGTTGGGTATCAATTTACTTGGCGTAACATTATCTTTCACAATATAAAAAAAAATTGGGCTAACTTTACTGTTGTCTTATTTTTTAAATCAAAAAAGTGTATTTTTTCCAAAAAAAAGTGTGCTTGTAAGACCGGTGCGCAAATACGGTGTGACAGAAAGTATTGCAACAACCGCCATTTTATTCTCTAGGGTGTTCGAAAAAAAATATATAATGTTTGTGGGTTCTAAGTAATTTTCTAGCAAAAAAAACTGTTTTTAACTTGTAAACAACACATCTAAAAAAGAGGCTTGGTCCTTAAGTGCAGTGGTCATCAACCCTGTCCTCAGGGCCCACTAACAGGCCAGGTTTTATGTATTACCTTGGGGAGATGCAGACTAGAATACTGCAATCACTGAGCAGCAAATGATATCACCTGTGATATATTTCAGTTATCTTGCAAACCTGGCCTGTTAGTGCGCCCTGAGGACAGGGTTGATGATCACTGCTTAAGTGGATATGGAGACACAAGTCTAGTCCCTGCATGCCAGGGTGGCTCCATAGGATACTGCAAGAGATGGGAGCCACCATGAACAGAAAACTTGGGGCAGAGGTCATGAGATAAGCCTAAACAGTAACACAGGCAAAGATTTAAAGATAAAGAAGCCACATACTCAGTAAATGATTCAATCGGCTGCTAAGAGGGTTTAATATCACTTCAAATAAAATATGTCTGTGTTTCCAAATAGCAGTTAGTTTGAGTCAAACCTGCACTGGGATGAATGCACAATATATACTGTAATTGGGCTTTTGTTGTAGTTTGAAGCTGCAACGGGCCTTGAAGAGTTTAAATTTAGCTTGCAAAATTTGAGAGGAAATGGCAGTATAGTCGGAGGCATCATCCAATGACAGGTCATTTAGTGGAAGCGCAGTCTTGACGCCTTGGACAAACTTGAAAGAACGTTTAATCCATGAAAGGAAACGAATCCCAGTGATGGGAAATCATTTATCTTGTGTCACAGGAAATAATGGACTAGAACAGTCTGCTTCCTGCACAAAGGACTGTTCCAGGTGGCTGGGGAAATAAGGAAAAAATACAGCAAATCCTCCATATCATTATTGTCTTCCATGGAGAATCCAGCCGGTATCATGTCAGTAAATTGTAAGAAGTTCTCTTTTAATCACTTGCTTACTGGTCACTTAAACCCCCCTCCTGCCCAGACCAATTTTCAGCTTTCAGCGCTGTCACACTTTGAATGACAATTGCGCGGTCATACAACACTGTACTGAAATGAAATTTTTAGCATTTTTTTCACACAAATGGAGCTTTCTGTTGGTGGTATTTAATCACCACTGGGTTTTTATTTTTTGCTAAGAAAACAAAAAGACAGAAATTTTTGGAATAAAAAAACATGTTTTATAGTTTGTTATAAAATTTTGCAAACGGGTAATTTTTCTACTTCATTGATATTCGCTGATGAGGCTGTACTAATGGGCACAGAAAAGGTGACACTGATAGGCACAGATAAGGCGACACTAATGGGCACTGATAAGATGGCACTGATGAGCACTAATAAGATTGCACTGATGGGTGGCAATGATGAGTGGCACTGATGGGCACTGATAGGTGGCACTGATGGGCACTAGTAGGTGGCACTGGTAGGTGGTATTGATAGGCAGCACAGGTAATGACGCACTGATTGGTGATTTATAGGCAGCACTGTGGGCACTGATGGGCGGAACTGTGGGCACTGATAGGTGGCACTGATAGGTGACACTGAGGACACTGATGGGTGGTACTGTGGGCACTGGTAGGTGACGCTGGTGTGCACTGGTAGGTGAAGCTGGTGACACCTCCATGATTGGGGACAGATGTCCCTCTCGCAGCTGCCTGTGATCGGCTTTGATAGGGTGAGGAGGAAAAATAACTGATTACCGGCTCTGTTTACATCACATGATCAGCTGTTATTGGCTGACAGCTGATCACGTAGTAAGGGGTCGGGATCTGTGATCAGGCGAATCTCATAGAGAGGCAGGCCACTCAAGCAAGGGAGGACGTCCAGGGATGCCCTCCCGGCAAATTAAGTCCGCCCTGTAGCCGTCTTTCAGCTATAGTGCGGATGGCAAGTGGTTAATCAAGATATGAATTCAGTTGTTGGATGAGGACTAATCTGGACTCAGTTTTCTAACCTCTAAGGTTGGCGTCACCCTACATGTTACAGTTTGACAATACGATCTTTGTACAATCCATTCACCAAAACTATATAATATGAGGACCTACCTAACTGTAATCAGTTTATATCCAGTGAAGCGAGCCCTTGCACATCTACAGGAGATAGAACAGTGATGGCGAACCTTGGCACCCCTGATGTTTTGGAACTACATTTCCCATGATGCTCATGCACTCTGCAGTGTAGTTGAGCATCATGGGAAATGTAGTTCCAAAACATCTGGAGTGCCAAGGTTCGCCATCACTGAGATAGAACATTCAAATTGTAATGTGCACGCAGAGCTTTCCAAATTCAATCTAAAGCTAGCCACGGGCATCAGAGAGCTGATCAACATTGGATCAGCTGTGCATGCATGTTTATGGCTATGGAGGAGTGAGAAAGACTTGACCCAATAATGCTTTTCTTGGGGGAAAATCAACAGCATTCAGTTACGACAATCCAAATGAGATCATTATTTTCCCCCCGCACTGTTCAGAAAGTAGATTCTGCAGATTTCACTGTCCATACACATGCAATTGTTCCTTGATGTGGTCTGATGGGATAATGATTGTCCAAAATGCACCTTAAAAAAAAAAAAAAAAGGCACTGCGCAGTTTAGGGTCATAATGTGCTAGTATGCATCGCATATTAGCACATTATAACAGAGGTACCTGAAAACAAAGCCCTCTAGTGGCGTGGTCACCGTTGAAGGCGCTTCCTTCTCCACCCGGTCTTTCTTCCGGGTTGCATCTTCCACCAGCTGCATCTAAAGTAAATATATCCAAACATGCACCTATAGGCTTACCCATAGGTAAAAATCATACAAGGGTGTTTACTCCCACTTTATTAAGAATTTTCTTAAAGTGGTTGTAAACCCTTACAGATACCCAGTGAAGGGACTATCCTCCGGTGATACACAGAAATAAAACAAATCCTCCTATATAAATTGTACCTGTCTATCTACGGTCGTTTTTTCTCTACATCCATTTAAAGTGAGCAATTTACACAGGATCAGCTCTGAAAAGCAGGGGCGGAGAGCTGAAGTTATATCAGTGAGGAGAGCCTTGAGAGCTGATTGGAGGGAAGGGACCCCCCCCTTTCACTCAGCACACAGGAACAGAGCTGAGGCTGTCAGCTTAAGCTCCCTTTCCTGTCACCATTTTTCTCTTGGTGTCAGGAAAACTCATCAGAAAGGACTCTTGCTTATAGCAGAGGAACAAGGCAGTGGACAGAAATGGTGCTTAGTACTCTGGATTGAGACAAGCACACACTATAGAGTGATATGCTTTGTTCATATTTCATGTCTGAGGTTTACAATCACTTTAATGTCCATTACGGGACAAAATTTAAACAGACACAGAAAACTCTGGTTAAAAAAAATCTATTCACTTATGTATTCTTAACTCAAAAAAAGTCCCCAGTCTCCTCCAAATCTCCAAATTCCTTTTTTTTTATCCTGCTGTGATCTGACTTCTTGTTAGAGGTTGGCAATGTTCATTCTCCATGGTTCTACTGTATGTAGGAATGTAGCCACCCTCTCTTGCTTGCTTCTGAGATGGACTAAGGACTATGGGATTTGTATTGTGCATAGAGCAGTGCGTCTGACCGCAACTAACATGCGCTGTTCATTGCAAACAAATAAAAAGGGAAAAAAGAGAGGTTTGGGCACTCACGGAGGCAGAAAAACACATTCAGAAATGATTTTAATGAAAAATTGATCAAAGGGCCATTAAATAGTGGAAGTGTATTGATTCATTTTGGACAATAAGGATATTTTTACTATCGCTTTAACTTAAAAGTAGGCTTTTTTTTTTCTTTTGGATAGCGTAAGGGATGCCCATAACCCCTGTCAGTTTTGTTTTTATCCCTGTGTCCCACGGGAGGGGAGATTTCCCTTACACTTCCTGTCCCACAGCCACAACAGGAAGTGGGAGGAAACCCCTGCAAAGTGAGGGAATCCCTGAGTATCAATGGAAGATTTGTCCTCCTAGTACTGCTCTGGGGAAACCCAAAACGTGGGACTTTCTTTTACTCTCTGTGATAATGGTTACTGGCACAGAGAGGGCGAATCTCCTTAACGGGAACACAGATAGCTATAAAACCCTGACAGGTATTCTAATTCTTCTCCACTACATCCAAAACTTAAAAAAATTGCTTTCAGTTCTGCTCACAGTCTGCTGTCTTAAGTCCCTCACCATTTCTGGGTGCGTAGGGTCAGTAATCCAGCACATCCTAACACGTCTACAATACATTTGATGCTGCATTATTTTTTACAATGGTAGTTTGCTATGTGTAATAGAGTTGAATGTAGAGTAATGGCTCAATCACTTCAGTATGATTATCTATAACTGTAATTATAATCATATGTGTTTACAGTCTAAAATCCTTATATTGTGGTGTACTAGTGGAATGATGCCACGCATTCTTTTATAATCCTATCTCTTCTTATCCAGTGATGTTAGAATAGCTGCTTTGTGTCTCCACTTGGCTTTTTCTTCTTTTCCTATAGAGATATGTATGTATGTGTGTGTGTGTATATATGTATGTGTGTGTGTGTGTGTATATATATATGTATGTATGTATGTATGTGTGTGTGTGTGTATACATATATATATATATACACACACACTTTTTTTCTTTTTTTTTTGCAAGTAAATATTGTTGTGATTTTCCTGAAGGAAGCAAATTGTCACTACAAGGCTACAAAAAAACGATGCTCAGCATTTTAGGATCTGATAGAGGGTTTCCTGAGGCCACAACAAAGCACTTCGTTCCGGAGGCTTTACTGTTCTGTCATAGGTTAACAGGTCATGCTTCAATATAAGCAGAATCCTATAGTCTGTAGCAGAGAACTGTCACAATGTATCATTTTTTTTGATTGGATGCCCAAAGAAAGATTTACAGGAGCACATTTATCAAGCAAATTAGCAACACATAGGGGGAGATTTACTAAAACTGGTGCACACAGAATCTGGTGCAGCCGTGCATAGTAACCAATCAGCTTCTAACTTCAGCTTGTTCAATTAAGCTTTGGCAATAAAACCTCAAAGCTGATTACATTGGTTACATTGCACAGCTGGTTACATTGCACAGCTGCATCAGATTCTGTGTGCACCAGTTTTAGGGCCCTTTCACAATGGCGGTCTGACCTCATCAGACCCTCCAGTCTCCATGGAGCGGCGGGTGTCAACGGACACGGGTTGATTCTTTGCCGGTCCCTGCTGAACTGGCTGAGATGTGATCCATCTATGGCTGGCTTAACACAGACTAAGCCCACTTTCACATCAGGCTGTTTTGACATGTGAAATCGCCGACTATTGCCGGCAACGGCACCGAATCGGTGCGACGCCGACTGTATTACCTAAAATACCAGGCTGAGCCTACCTCTGGCCTCCCCCCTGTAAACTGACTACAGTTTATCAGGACTGCTGAGCCCTGACACGTGGTCAGTGTATGTGCCTCTCATCCGCAGCCCTGCTTTGTCCTTCTCTGTCCTGCCCCCCTCCCCCCTTCCTTCCTTCCTTCCTTCCAGTCTGCTCGTGACGGTGCCACTTTGCTTCCCCCTCTTCCCCTCCTGCTGCTTTCATAACTGTTATATATTCATACAATCCCATGTGTTTAATAAATATGTGCCCCAGTGTATGTGGTTTATAAAAAATATGACGATTTACATCTTATTTTACAGTGCCTCCCGACATTCACGTGAATTTTCGCCTCTCTCCTCCTCTCTCCTCCTTTCCTCTCTGGCTGAGGTCAGCAGGAGTTCTATGCCCCTCCCACTGTAGTTGGCAGCCCAGGAGAGGAGAGAGGTGAGGAGTCACGTGCGTGCCGGGCGGCGCTGTGAAATAAGGTAGAAATCGTCAATTTTTTTTATAAAACACATACACTGGGGCACATATTGTTATTAAACACAGGGAAATGTATGTTCCTAATCAAGTGGCTTTACAACCACTTTAAGGGGTATATTTATAAGACCAAAATTTATCCTGCGAAACTGCATATACGTTAGTGCGGTGCAAATGCTGACAAAATCAAATGTTATTAGGCTATTTTCTCTCCAGGTCAGATGTTCTTCATTCATGAGAATAGCCTGAATTAAGAAATACAACATTACGTCCACTAGATGAAGCTGATGATCATAGAAAATAAATACATATTTACTAAGATCATCAGCGTCATTCATTGTATAATGAAACCGGAGACTACCCCCAATGGTCGCCAGAGAGCAAAAGAGGAAATGAAATTGTCCACGAACCAGAGGATATAGTATCCTCTACATCAGTGGTTCTCAACCTGGGGGTCGAATGATGATTTTCCAGGGGTCATTGAATTCTGGGCTGTTCCTGAACCCTGCACCGCTCTCCCAGCCTTTTCGTGGCCGCCCAGCAGGGCTGTAACTGGAGCCTGTGGCTGCCCAGCTGGGCAGTTCCTGGAACCCGCGGCCACCCACTCAGCCTCTTCGCAGCCGCCCATTCAGTTCACAGCATGGCTGAGGGGCAGAGACTAGAGGTCAGCTGACTGGTGAGGAATGTGAAGTGGGAGGGGCTGGAGGAGACCCTATCTCCTGATTTTGGCATAGGTGTCACTGCTGCGAGTAACCACAAAGTCGGAGACACATTGAGTAACACTGCCTGTGATTATATTTGCCATTAAAAGTCCCCACTACAGGTCACAGATCAGCAGATGACCTTGATCAAGAGCACCTAAGTTGGCTGATCAGAACCCCCCCAATCCCACCACCCACCAGCACTGCCACTCATTCAACTCCCTGCCAGCACTGCCACTCATCCCATTCCCACCAAGGAGTAAGAGAAGGAATAAAAATAGAGAATACATGGAAGGGAGAGGAAAAGAGTGTCAGGAACAAAGAAAAAGGGAGAGAAAGAATAAGAGAAAGAACAAGAAAGGGGGAAAGGGGAAAAAAAGAAATTGGGATAGAGATAAATAAAAGGGAAAGAAAGGAGAACAAAGAGAAAGAGTGGTACATCCTAAAATGTACCATAAGGGGTTTTAATACTGCATGAGTGGAAGGGACTCAGGGAGCGCTAAATGTCTGTGGGTTAGGGGTGCAAATCACTTGTTTTGCCTGGGGTGCTGACAACCCACGCTATGAAAATAATTTTACTGTTGGGGGTCCCCACAACTTGGGAAATTTGATCAAGGGGTCAAGACACTAGAAAGGTTGAGAACCACTGCTCTACATGGTTAGTATAGGTCATATTATAAGGATCTCTATGTACTACATCCTGGTTTGCTATACTACCTAGGGTGTTTTTATGTGTCACTTAATTTGTTTTGCACATGTGACATATGTCATTTAAATTCTTGCATCTGGATACTACTATTTTTAAATAATGTATTAATAAAAATAATAATGTATTAATAAAATACATTTTTAATTGTTTATTCAGTTTCTGTGTACCAAGATAGTCAATTTTCTCTTTTGCTATTTGGGGTGGTCTCTGATTTTAGTTTTACTGTTATAACAAGGATGATCGTTTCTTAAAGGGGTTGTAAAACTTCATGTTTTTTCACCTTAATGCATCCTATGCATTAAGGTGAAAAAACACCTGTCAGTGACCGGTCCCCCAACCCCACCCCCCCCCCATTTTACTTACCTGAACCCTAGAACTTGACCCGCGGGGACGCGCTGTCTCTCTGCTCGGGGTTCTCGGCTCTTGATTGCTTAGATTAATAGCAGCGCAGCCATTGGCTCCCACTGCTGTCAATCAAATCCAATGACGCAAGTGCTTGGGGGCGGGGCCAAGTCCTGCATTCGGCCTCTATGGACGCCAAATGCTGGACTCGGGAGTGCGCCCGCAAGGTACCCCCCTCGGGGAAGTGCTTCTCCAAGGGGGTTACCAGATGTGGGGAGGAGCCGCGAGAGCCTTACCTTTTACTGTATAGAGGGACTTACATTAAATATGTGAATTTAGTCCAAAATCTTTATAACAAGAAAACATCATTATGATTCGTATGACTGGAAATTGTCTTCAAGGAGACACCGAATCACTAAAAGCTATGTGTATAAATCTGTGTCTGCCTTTCATCGAGTTTGAAGATAATATAGTCCATTTAGAAGACCCCCTTTTATGCTGTTATCTTAAATGGGATTTCTGCCAGACTTCACACTCTTTTAACCCAGATTCTGCAAGAATGCATATAGAATTGTTCGCTTTAGCAGTCCAAATCCTAGCCTCAAGGATACAAAGCTGACATTGTGAGGACCCAATTATATTTCTACTGTAAGGGTCTGTGCACAGTTTGAAAACATTTATTCTCTCCAGTTTTCAGAGGAGCTTCTTCCTCCGTCTCCATTGTGCGGTTCAATAAAGCATTACAAAATTAGGAGCACTAAACGATCTTCTATTTAAAGTCCATGTAAAACCAATCACTTATGCCGCGTACACACGGTCGTACTTTTCGTCTACAAAAGTCCAACGGACGCTGACGGACTAAAGCTGGCTGGTAATCCGATCGTGTGTGGGCTTCTCCGGACTTTCAACTGACTTTTTTAGCCTCAAATCCGACGTACTTTAGATTTGAAACATGCTTTAAAACTTTACTTCGTAACTACGACGGACCCCGAAATCCGCTCGTCTGTGTGCTAGTCCGACAGACAAAAAGCCACGCTAGGGCACCTATTGGCTACTGGCTATGAACTTCCTTATTTTAGTCCGGTGTACGTCATCACGTACGAATCCGACCGACTTTTGTGTGGTCGTGTGTAGGCAAGTCCGTTCGTTAGAAAGTAGGCCGCAAGTCCGCCGCAAGTCCACCGAAAGTCTGCCGGAAGTCTGTCGGACAGGCTGTCTGACTTTTGTAGACGAAAAGTACGACCGTGTGTACGCGGCATAACATCTCATTTAGACCCCTTTCACCCTGATGTGGTGCGATTTTGACTACACCGTGGGTGTGATGCAGTGGTGTGGGTTACCTGGGCTTTCCCATAGAGTTCTATTATGTTTCGTGGTTTTGGGGCTCTTTCTGAAAGCACAACAAAACATGTGAATCTGGGATTGTCATTTTCAATCATTTCAAATCTTTAGCTTTCAATAAAGTAACATCTGGTGATCCTGCCATGATCCTGCCACGGTCCTTGTTTGGGCACATCCTGTTATAGGGTGACAATACTATGTCTCCTGGTTGTGCTCTTGTGTCACGTGGGATTCTGATGAGAACAACAAGCGGCCATTTCAACACACATTACGCAGGCATGGTGCACTGTTGTCACCGTCAAGAAAACTTCCCTGAGAGATTCCATGCAGCCATTGCTGGAGTACATACTTGTAGGCAAAGAGGCTACAAGGATTTGCGTCACAGAGATGAAAATTAAAAAAAGGGCAAACCAAGTATCTTATTAAATTGAATATTTTTTTTATTATAACACAGTGCTTTAGCAAGCTAAATGTTTTTCAGTTAGGTTTTACATCTACTTTATCAGGCAATAAGTGGCCCAGAGCCGTCCAAATACCAACATGGTTTCGAGTTGTGCACTTAGTACTTATCACATAAAGGATCAACTGTCTGAATATTACCTCATAGGTATGTGCTGGAACAGTGCTTCTCTGTGTAAATAGATTAGCGATTTCAACATAAGAGGATATCCGCATACCTGTGATGTTAGATGTAATGTTAGACATGAATTGCCAATATGTTCTCTTAAAGGTACATTCCAATAAACTGAACATTTACCCTTCAGTTTTTCTTCTGGACATTGCTGTACATCACTTGTCCACTCAACTCTTTTTTCTGTCATCTAATCATTGTAGAAACATGCTTGCTTGTAATACTGGAGAAACCCTTCTAAAAAGGTGCTGCCTGAAAAAATGCCACCAATCAGATTCAGAACTGCCTTTGAAGTTTAAGGACCTCAGATTTGCATTCTGGCACAATGGGGGTTATTTACGAAAAGGGAAATCCACTTTGCACTACAAGTGCAAAGTGCACTTGAAATTGCACTGAAAGTGCACTTGGAAGTGCAGTCGCTGTAAATCTGAGGGGTAGGTTTGAAATGAGGGGAAGCTCTGCTGATTTTATCATCCAATCATGTGCAAGCTAAAATGCTGTTTTTTTTATTTTCCTTGCATGTCCCCCTTGGATCTACAGCGACTGCACTTCCAAGTGCACTTTCAGTGCAATTTCAAGAGCACTTTGCACTTGTAGTTTGCACTTGTAGTGCAAAGTGGATTTGCCTTTCGTAAATAACCCCCAATGAATTATTGCATCTTGTGATGGGGCAGCCCATTCAGTTGAATAAACTGCCCGTGCACCAGAACAGAAATAAAATTAACATGTGCTTTTTTTAGCAACACAGTGCAAAACAACGCATGGTAGTGCATTACTATGAGTTGTGGTGCCCTGCAATGCATAGGTGTTCCCTTTGTGGCATTCCAAAGAAAATGAATGGCACTGCAACATGCTAACTCATGTATGCTGCACTAAGAGCACATCTAGCTGTGAATTGGTCCTCAAAGTTCATGTACAGCAGGCTTCAGAAAATATGTTTCTGATTGGCCAAGGTGGAATATATATATATATTTTCATAGCACATGATTGCTGGTAAGCCAAAGTACATTGCTGGCTTAAAGCGGAACTAAAGCTCGCAGATACCTCCTCCTTCCAGCAATGGATACCTTGCCGGCTGTTGAGGTCTTCTTCCTGGGCTTCTTAATAGGCTAGAGGGGGCCGAGGTGACTCCTGCGCATGCACATGGGAGTCATTCATTCTTGCACCAATGTAGTGTGCCGGGAATGTCCTCCGCCTCCCCACTGCAGGTGTTGACCTTGAGTAGTGGGATTGTGGGCGATCAGAAGGCACTGTCACTCTGTCCTGAGTGGGCCTGAGTATACCTGTACTAACTGCACTGCCATTACTGACCTCTAATTCTTAAAATAATAGCTGTCATGCCATTTTGTTGACTCATACTGTATATTTTTGGGGTTATTAACCCAGAAGAGGTATGCAGATCAGGAGGTCTAACTGAACACTGATGCACCTTAATGGAAACCTGTCCTGGGTCAGTAAACCTTTTGAAGCCAGAGATGGCCAGGCAACTAGTGTATTGAAATAGGTAGCCTGCTGTTGACAAATGTGACCCAGAATATTGTGCTCATGTGGGTGTACAAACAAGAACCATTTTACCTGCTTTTTAAAAGACAGCAGGTATTTGTGATACCTTACAGGTTTCTAACTTCTTTTGTTACTTTCTCCATTGGAGATCTGGGATAGTGGGAACCCCAATAATGGGCACAGCAGATGTGCAAATCTACAAACTCAGTGCAGGGATGGGAGAAACCCCTCATCATGGGCACTGCAGGTGTGCAGATGTGTAAACTCAGAACAAGGATAGAGGGAACCCCTCAATCGAAAAACCCAGAGCAGAGATTGATGGAAACCCTCACAATAGGCACAGCAGGTGTGCAGATCCCAGCACATAGATGGTGGGAACCCTTTAAAATGGGCACTGCAGGTATGCAGACCAGGGAAATCAGAGCAGTGGTGATGGAACCCCTCATATTGGGCACAGCAGGTATGCAGACCAGGGAAATCAGAGCAGTGATGATGGAACCCCTCATATTGGGCACTGCAGGTATGCAGACCAGGGAAATCAGAGCAGTGATGATGGAACCCCTCATATTGGGCACAGCAGGTATGCAGACCAGGGAAATCAGAGCAGTGATGATGGAACCCCTCATATTGGGCACAGCAGGTATGCAAACCAGGGAAATCAGAGCAGTGATGATGGAACCCCTCATATTGGGCACAGCAGGTATGCAGACCAGGGAAATCAGAGCAGTGATGATGGAACCCCTCATATTGGGCACTGCAGGTATGCAGACCAGGGAAATCAGAGCAGTGATGATGGAACCCCTCATATTGGGCACAGCAGGTATGCAGACCAGGGAAATCAGAGCAGTGATGATGGAACCCCTCATATTGGGCACAGCAGGTATGCAGACCAGGGAAATCAGAGCAGTGATGATGAAACCCCTCATATTGGGCACTGCAGGTATGCAGACCAGGGAAATCAGAGCAGTGATGATGGAACCCCTCATATTGGGCACAGCAGGTATGCAGACCAGGGAAATCAGAGCAGTGATGATGGAACCCCTCATATTGGGCACAGCAGGTATGCAGACCAGGGAAATCAGAGCAGTGATGATGAAACCCCTCATATTGGGCACTGCAGGTATGCAGACCAGGGAAATCAGAGCAGTGATGATGGAACCCCTCATATTGGGCACTGCAGGTATGCAGACCAGGGAAATCAGAGCAGTGATGATGAAACCCCTCATATTGGGCACAGCAGGTATGCAGACCAGGGAAATCAGAGCAGTGATGATGGAACCCCTCATATTGGGCACAGCAGGTATGCAGACCAGGGAAATCAGAGCAGTGATGATGGAACCCCTAATATTGGGCACTGCAGGTATGCAGACCAGGGAAATCAGAGCAGTGATGATGAAACCCCTCATATTGGGCACTGCAGGTATGCAGACCAGGGAAATCAGAGCAGTGATGATGGAACCCCTCATATTGGGCACAGCAGGTATGCAGACCAGGGAAATCAGAGCAGTGATGATGGAACCCCTCATATTGGGCACTGCAGGTATGCAGACCAGGGAAATCAGAGCAGTGATGATGGAACCCCTCATATTGGGCACTGCAGGTATGCAGACCAGGGAAATCAGAGCAGTGGTGATGGAACCCCTCATATTGGGCACAGCAGGTATGCAGACCAAGGAAATCAGAGCAGTGATGATGAAACCCCTCATATTGGGCACTGCAGGTATGCAGACCAGGGAAATCAGAGCAGTGATGATGGAACCCCTCATATTGGGCACTGCAGGTATGCAGACCAGGGAAATCAGAGCAGTGATGATGAAACCCCTCATATTGGGCACTGCAGGTATGCAGACCAGGGAAATCAGAGCAGTGATGATGGAACCCCTCATATTGGGCACAGCAGGTACGCAGACCAAGGAAATCAGAGAAGGGATGGTGGAACACCTCAAAATGGGCACAGCAGGTATCGCACACATACAAAATCACACCATGAAGGATTCGGTGGTCTTTAACTGATAAGTGTACCTGTGAGCTTAGAATAGAAAAGACACACATAGCCTTCTAGCACCCCAGGATTTCTGAAACCTGAAGCTGTTAGGGTTGTGGGCTCTAGCTTGCCCCATTCTACATCTCACAGATGACTTATCACTGCAATTGGCACCCACGCTGACCAGTGGTGAAGTACAAGAGTCAGGAGGGCCAGAAAAACCACGGTTTTAGTAGTTTGCTTAATAGTTAAAGAAACCATGCACAATGGATTTCGACACTCCTCTGTACTCTAGCAGGGGTGATAGGAGAGTTCTAACTATGAAACTTAACAGTTGGGCTGTGCATATTATATTTAACATGATCCACCACTAAACTATAACGGTGGACAAAGCTTGCACATCTGACAAAGCATTTATCAGAAGTAGAACCAGTCTTCAAAGTCTTCTCAATGTAGTAGAGGCTGGAACACAGCTGACCTCATGGACACCTGTCCAGTATTAACTGGATCTAACCCAAGAATTAGCTCCCTTGAAACCAACAAAGCTCTTTCTTGGATAATAGCTTTCCTTCTGTAATACCCTGATCCCGAATTAGAATTAACAGCTTAAAGACTGAAACATATCCATCTCATTGAGATAATGCTTGAGTTAAGAGAGTGGATGACCACAGTGAGCTCAATATGTAGAAGGTGGTTGGTGTAAAAAAGCAAGATGATTACAGAAACTATTCAGAAAAGAGAATATCACAGTCTTATCTGAAAATACATAAAGACCTATTGTTCACATGAAGGTACATGATGGTCTGTTTTGCAGAGCTTGGTACTTTCAGCTTTACTTATGAATTTATCCAACCCCCTCAATCCCCTCATTAGTCCTGTAGCATCCAAATGTTCTTAATATTAGGCTGGCCATACACTATCCCTGAGGAAACAGCCAAAATTTGCTTGGTGGTTGTACCCTGTCCCTTCTGACATCCTATGATTGAATTTTTTTTTTTTTTTTTGGCCAAACAGCAGCTACATCCAATCAGATGCAGCCATCATTGAGGTATTCTGACAGCTGCTGCTGGCTGTCAGGATAATATAGCCCAGCAGGGGTGAATCTATGTGCTGTATAGTACGAGTGGAGGAATAGGAATAGTGTGTAGCCGGATTTACTCATTGTACCCCAGTCTCCTTCATTGACTTCCATACTTATAGGCAAACAGCAAAAATAATTTCATTGATTATGATTTCACTCACAAGCCAAGAGAGTCAGTGTTTTTTTTGATTTGCGGCAAGACCTTTTTTGAGAATATATTCGATTTCCTGAAGGCTTTTGATTAAAAGATCCCTGGTCCCTGGTGTGTGATGTATCTTACAGCTTCACTTCCTTAGCTATACCAACATATCACAGTCGTAGTTTTTTGTTTGAACATCGTACATGCTGAAATTCCCTGCAATACTTCCCTATATTCATTTTTTTTCTCTTTACCATGCCTTGTTTAAATTATATGTGAACCCTTACCTTGCAAAGCTACCCATTTAGATTGAAATAGAAATAAATGACCAAATATTTACGTATATATGTTTAAAAAAATATAAATACCTTTTTTTTTTTTTTTTTAAGTGATCACATGATCTCTGTTTTAAGCTACATAAGGGGCTTAGAGAGCTGGGGTTGGAGAAGAAGCAAAACGCTGATCTACTCAGTGAATGGCTCTGCAGGAGGGTATGTCAGCAGAAGTCTTATCCATTGGAGGACAGGCAGGCTGAGCTCCCAACACAGCCAGAAAACTGACCACAGTGGGATGGATGTGCTCTCATACCTGCCGTGGTCAGTTTGAAATAGGAACGCAGGGGGACTGGCAGGATCACCAGGGATTTCACACACAGGAAAAAATACAAGGGAAACAGGATACTTTTTAACATAAGTACATGGTAAGACTGACACATATCAGGAATATGAAATGTTGGGGTAACATATACTTTAAGACAAATATCTAGCTCTAACTTGGATATTATCAATGACGTTTCTTCGGCTTCTGGTTGATGGAGGTTCAAGTACCTAAAATATTGTATGCAATCTTAAATTCTACCATAACCACTTCCTCACCACCTCACGTATGAGTATGGCGGAAGGGCAGCTCTCCTGTGCCGGATCACATATCTAGTATGTGATCTAGCGCTTCCTGGTATAGGGCGTACAGTTCAGTTTAGCGGGTGCACAGTTCATACTTCTCCTCATTCTATTGCAACAAATATTGTTTACATTACGTGAAACTGGAGAGATTTGCCCTTTCCTGGTGACAAAGCTGTCACTGGGAAATCATTTAAGGGGAAATCTCTTCACCAGGCATACAGCAGTAAAAACCCAACAGAGGTCAAAACCTTTGTTCATCCACCCTATCGAAAATTAGTTTAAAAAAAAAAAAAAAAAAGGCTGTAAACTGAATGGGGCCATGCTGCTACCACACTTGATTGGTTGCAGTGTGATGGTGCAAATTCAGGGGTTAAAACAGGTGGAGCGGTCTTGCTGCTTTAGTACCTGGAGATGAAAGAAGCAAGCATTCCACCAATAACTTTGGGTTGAACAAAAAAAAACAATATCTATAATAGCGATAATAAACTACCCCTTCCGTTGAGCATAATAATAACATGCTAGGCTTCTGCATTTTATTAGAATAAAAGACCAGGGTAATTGCTGTAGTTGTCTTGCTATAGTTTCTAAAATAAACAAAAATTGTCCCCAACCCCACAAAGTTTATTTCTACATAGAGCTATGTGCATTTCAATAGGAATAGATTTTCAATAAAGAAACATAATCTCTATTCCTTATGTCCTTAGTTTTGAAAATGATTGAAGAAGGTAGTCACTAGTCAAAAAGCAGGCAATCAGAATATCATCATTTTCGCAGCAGTAGTAAATAGCTTAGGAGATGAGCAAAGCTACTTACAAAATGGAATATTAGAAAGGGCTATTGAATGGCACTATTCGTATTGCACAGAAAATATGCAGTTTACATGACAACCACTGTTTACATGGTGATTAGAGTTCAGCAACACAGAAGAGTCCCTAGCCCCCACAGCCACATAGTAAAGGACAGGGATCAGTGGGACAGATTTGAACAAATTATAAATCATAGTTTTCATGTATCTATGTGTTTGAGTTATGCCGCGTACACACGAGCAGACTTTTCGACCGGACTGGTCCGACGGACAGAGTTCGGCAGACAATTCAACCGTGTGTGGGCTTCATCGGACCTGCAGTGGACTTTTTCGGTCGAAAATGTGACGGACTCTAGATTTGGAACATGCTTCAGATCTTTCCAACGGACTCGAGTTCGGTCGAAAAATCCGCTCGTCTGTATGCCTTATTTTAGTCCGGTCGTACGTCATTACGTACGAATCCGTCGGACTTTGGTGTGATCGTGTGTAGGCAAGTCCGGTCGTTAGAAAGTCCGTCGGACCTTTGTTGTCAAAGTCCGACCGTGTGTACGCGGCATTATAGTATCAGATCCACCAGTGTGTCATGTGGAATCTGTCAATACAGATCTCAACATGGGCGGCCTATCCATTAAGGGCACCCAGGCGTCGCCTCCTCTATCCTTGCCGCCGCCACCCCCTATTCATGCATCTGGCCCCTTTCAGGACGCTGAGCGCATGAATTACAGTGGCGGGGGGTGTTATTTTGAAGCATCGATTAGAGCCAGAGGTTCTAATAGGCTTCAAAATAGGGTGGACCTGGGGCGCAGAGCATTGCACTCAAAGCCCATCCAGGTTTGTTAGAATAGCAAATGAATAATTACTATTCTCACAATGAATCGCTTCTCCGCCAATCAGGAAGCGCGGGTCTAAGACACGTTTCCTGATTGGCCGAAAGGAGAAGTGTTCTCATTGGCCTAGGAGGAGGAGGGAGGAGATGCATGGTGCAAGTCGCCGTGATACCAAGCAGGGGAAGGGGAAGACGCCACAAGTCAGGAAGCGCTGCCCGCGATAGAGGAAAAGGAGAAACCGCAGTGATGCTGAGGAGGAGAGCAGGGGAAGAAGAAGCCGTTGCCTGTCGGGAAGCACTGCCCGCCATAGATGGGTTCAGTGCCGGGCCTCTAACCGACCGGACTGGGGGAGGGTTCGGGTTAACCGATTGATGTCCCCCCCTCAAAAAAAAATTACCACCAGCCGCCACTGGATCTCAAAACCATTGAAACTTGGGAGCTGTTGTGGAATTTTTTTGTGGTTGTGAACCCTTACATATACCCAGTGAAGTGACTGGCCTCAGGTGATACACAAAGATGAAACAATCCCTCCTACGTAAGTTGTACCTGATTATCTACAGTCCTCTTTCCCCTACATCCATTCAAAGTGCAGAATTTACAAAGGATCTCTCAGCTCTGAAAACCAGGGGGCAGAGAACTGAAGTTACTTCAGTGAGGAGAGCTCTGAGAGCTAATTGGGGAGAAGGAACACCCCTTCCTTCACACAGGAACAGAGCTATGGCTCTCAATAAGCTGGAGGTCCCTCCTTTGTCACCATTTTTCTCTTGGTGTCAAGAAAACAGAAGTGATAGCAGAGGAACAATGCAGCAGATAGAAATGACACTTAGTGCTCTTAATTGAGAAGTACACACTATAGAAGTATCTGCTTTGCTCATATTTAATTTTTGAGGTTTACAACCACTTTAGTTAGTCAGGTTGAAAAAAGACACAAGTCCACCTAGTTCAACCATAAAAAAAAATAAAAAATAAAAAATAATATCAAACAATCCCATATACCCAATCCTATACCCACAGTTGATCTTTAAGTCTGCCATACACAGCTCATGTTTTTGGCCTATTCATTTTGCCTCCTCATTGCCTCGGAGAAGTCTAGCCTGAGCTCATTCGGCTGGGCTTCTCCTCTGGATCACAGGAGTGAAATTTATTTTGCACTCCTGTGATCCGTTTTCAGCAGAGAGCGGTCTAAAGTCCGCTCTCTGCTGACGTCACACAGATCAGTCCAGGCACCACATCATTTGGGAGTTTAGATCCGCCTGGTGCCTGGACTGATAGCCGTCTCAGCCCTTCAGTGAGCCACTGAGACGGCCGCTGCCCGCCCCTCCACAGCTCAGCGTTTCAGTGAGCGTGGAGGAGCAGAGCAGGAGAGCTGCTGACTGGCAGTCTGTGCCAGGTGGGCCGTCCGGCCTTTGCCTGCCCGGGAGCTGCGATGGGCACTGCCGGCTTTTGGGTCCCCCCCTTCCTCCCCCGCCCGCCCCCCACGGTGGGCGTGTATGTGGGGGCGGGGCTTGCCGCCACTGCCCATCGACGTCACGTCACCAGCGGTGGGCGTGCGCCGCGCCTCCCGGCGCCGCCGCACCCTTTGCGCTTTGGTTGCTATGCTCGCAGGCTTGGTGGGTTGGTCCCAGCGGCCGCCGATCATTGGTCGGCTTCCCGCTCTGGCTCCTCCCACCTTTGGCCGTGCGGACGTGACGTTGGCGGGCCTCCCCGCGGCGGCGCCTATATATTGGCGCCTTTGTTCACCTGGGGCGGTGCGGCGCTCGAGGTACACTACAGCTACACTTCAGCATGGTGGTGGTTGCTCCACACCACCCTGTCACACAGGTAAGGTCACTCCTTACCCTGGTTGAGCACATGTTGTCCTCCAGCCTTCCCACTCCTCTTACCCTCACTCTTTTCCTACTCTACCCACTCACTCACTCACCTCCACATCACGCCCACCTCCCTTCCCCCCCCCCCCCCCCTCTACCTTCACTCTCCCCACTCCCTCCCCTCTGCACACACACTCCCTGCATTTTCACTCATCTTTCACTCTCACTCTAGGGTGCCTCGTGGCTCTGCATCGCCCTGGGGGGGTTTACCTGTTTTGGTCGCCGCGGCGGGGGGGTCCGCCTCAGCTCCCGGCCCGGCATTAGTCCCGGGTGGTTGCCGTACCTGGCCATTCACCATCTACCCATGGTTGTCGTGAGTACTTCTCTATTTTTGGGGGATTATTTGGCCCTCTGTACCCATTGTTACCTTGGCCCTTGATATTATTATTATTTTATTTCCAGAAACATGACATGTCTGCTCCTGATGAGTGGTCTTGAACCACGAAACACGTCGAGCTACCGGTTGTACCTTATTGTCCCAACCCATGCCTTACAGAGTTTTACCCCTTAACAGGAATTTGAGGCCAGCTATCAGGCAGGCATTATCTTGTTTTAACTATTTACGCATTCTGACACCTGGTGATCCCTGGTCTATCTCCAAGAACATTGCTCATACCCATGTTATTACCCATGTTACCTTTTATATCTTGTATATCCTTGATAACTATACTAATGGTCCTTATGTTGATCTCTGGTTATCATTGTTAACATTTTACCAAGTGTTATATTGATATTGTCTGATACCATTGTTTGTATGAATATGCAAATAAAGAATTTTATTGACCCACCGTTTGTGTCGGCTTGCAAACCATTGGCTTCATATAAAGTCCCACCCCCTCCTCCTTCACCCACTGGCTTCTGCTTGTGGGTTTCTAGATATTGTGTGACAGGGATGGAAACGTGCGACCTCTACCCGGCGCAGTTTCATACAAAGTCCCATTTCCCCTCCCCCTTGCTGTTGTTTATATGAATAGGGATGGAAGCCCATGGTTTGCTCTACTGCTCTATCTTGATATTACCAATGATTGTTCATCATCCTGCCCCTATTGATTCCTTGGTAGCCTCACCTGTGTTTACCTTTGTGTTATTTTCACCAGTTTCAATCTTACATGCCATGTTTCTTATCCTGTGACTAGGTTGTCATCATAACTATGGTTTACCCTTCCCAAATAGTGGTCCAACCCAATTATGGGTGGGTGGCTGTGGCTGGCCGGTGGGCCGTCCGGCCTTTGCCTGCCCGGGAGCTGCGATGGGCACTGCCGGCTTTTGGGTCCCCCCCTTCCTCCCCCGCCCGCCCCCCACGGTGGGCGTGTATGTGGGGGCGGGGCTTGCCGCCACTGCCCATCGACGTCACGTCACCAGCGGTGGGCGTGCGCCGCGCCTCCCGGCGCCGCCGCACCCTTTGCGCTTTGGTTGCTATGCTCGCAGGCTTGGTGGGTTGGTCCCAGCGGCCGCCGATCATTGGTCGGCTTCCCGCTCTGGCTCCTCCCACCTTTGGCCGTGCGGACGTGACGTTGGCGGGCCTCCCCGCGGCGGCGCCTATATATGGGCGCCTTTGTTCACCTGGGGCGGTGCGGCGCTCGAGGTACACTACAGCTACACTTCAGCATGGTGGTGGTTGCTCCACACCACCCTGTCACACAGGTAAGGTCACTCCTTACCCTGGTTGAGCACATGTTGTCCTCCAGCCTTCCCACTCCTCTTACCCTCACTCTTTTCCTACTCTACCCACTCACTCACCTCCACATCACGCCCACCTCCCTTCCCCCCCCCCCCCTCTACCTTCACTCTCCCCACTCCCTCCCCTCTGCACACACACTCCCTGCATTTTCACTCATCTTTCACTCTCACTCTAGGGTGCCTCGTGGCTCTGCATCGCCCTGGGGGGGTTTACCTGTTTTGGTCGCCGCGGCGGGGGGGCCCGCCTCAGCTCCCGGCCCGGCATTAGTCCCGGGTGGTTGCCGTACCTGGCCATTCACCATCTACCCATGGTTGTCGTGAGTACTTCTCTATTTTTGGGGGATTATTTGGCCCTCTGTACCCATTGTTACCTTGGCCCTTGATATTATTATTATTTTATTTCCAGAAACATGACATGTCTGCTCCTGATGAGTGGTCTTGAACCACGAAACACGTCGAGCTACCGGTTGTACCTTATTGTCCCAACCCATGCCTTACAGAGTTTTACCCCTTAACAGGAATTTGAGGCCAGCTATCAGGCAGGCATTATCTTGTTTTAACTATTTACGCATTCTGACACCTGGTGATCCCTGGTCTATCTCCAAGAACATTGCTCATACCCATGTTATTACCCATGTTACCTTTATATCTTGTATATCCTTGATAACTATACTAATGGTCCTTATGTTGATCTCTGGTTATCATTGTTAACATTTTACCAAGTGTTATATTGATATTGTCTGATACCATTGTTTGTATGAATATGCAAATAAAGAATTTTATTGACCCACCGTTTGTGTCGGCTTGCAAACCATTGGCTTCATATAAAGTCCCACCCCCTCCTCCTTCACCCACTGGCTTCTGCTTGTGGGTTTCTAGATATTGTGTGATAGGGATGGAAACGTGCGACCTCTACCCGGCGCAGTTTCATACAAAGTCCCATTTCCCCTCCCCCTTGCTGTAGGTTATCAGATACATAATATAACAAACAATGCATCCATCCACTACAACCGAGATGTAATCTATATAGCATTACCTACTGTGTACATTATTATTATTATTATGGTACTTATATAGCGCTGTCAATTTACGCAGCGCTTTTACATATACATTGTACATTCACATCAGTCCCTACCCTCAACGAGCTTACAATCTAAGATCCCTAACTCACATTCATATACTAGTACCAATTTAGAGAGAAGCCAATTAACCTACCAGCATGTCTTTGGAGTGTGGGAGGAAACCGGAGCACCCGGAGGAAACCCACACAGGGAGCACATGCAAACTCCAGGCAGGTAGTGTCATGGTTGGGATTCAAACTAGCAACCCTTTTTACTGCTAGGCAAGAGTGATTCCCACTACACCACTGTGTTAGATAAATTGGAAATTAACAAAGGGAAATATGTCAGTTTTGTGATGTTATCAGACTAGTTCATTGCGGTGTTGCACCAGGCATGCCAAATCATGGTAAAAGTGCTGTGTGACTTCTATAATTGTCCAATTGAGCACGCTAACGTGCCAAAACAATGAAGCACTGCAATGTTCTAATTTAACAGCAATGTTCTAATTTAAAAGTTTTAAAATTACGCTGTTACCAGAGTGGCATAAATACTGTAGTGAGGAGTTGTAGACAGTGATGATCAGCACTGCAGTAAGGAGAAACGCAGTGAAAAGGCCCTTGCTCCATTTTTTGGAATCGCAGCCCGCACGGGAACTGCAAGTGCAGTGGGGTTCCCAGGGCAGGAGTGATTTCCAGTGCGTGCGGCACACCATTAGGATTTATAGCACTCGCACATATCTCCTGCGTTTTTTTGGGCAGGTGGTTGCGGTTGCAGGAACAGGTGCAAACCCGCAGCAGGAACCACGTGCACAGATGTGAACCTAGCCTAAAATGAAGCAGATGAAGAGATTAGTGTCCTCAGGCCTAGTCCCACATCTTTAATGTCATATGAAGAATCCTCTGATCCCATTTCCCAGTGATTTACATTACAGAAATGCAGACATAATCCCACAGAAAAGAGTGAATATTTTCACTAATTATGAATAATACAGCAGAGGTTTTACATTAAATTGTCAGACAAGTTGTAAATTGTTTTCTTATAAAATGTAGCCATGGGGACAGATTTGTTGCTAAGAAACTAGTAATACAACATCAGCATAAGTGGTCAACAGGATGTTCCCAGTGAAGGTTTTACATTTCCTATAGGTACTTATGTAAAGGCATGGCTTAGATCACATAGCTTCAAAGCAATATGAAGTGAATTTTTATGATTACTCCAAGGATGGATATTTAACTTACAAATCTAGCCAAAATATTTTTGGCTCAGTTTTGCTTTGGGGATGAAAGAATTAGAACCTCTGTCAGGTTTTTCTATTCATGTTTGTGTCCTTGTTTGCGCAGTGTCCACTCACTTCTTGTGTGGTTACCAAACCAGTAAATACATCTCCCCAAAAGTGGCACAAGCAACAATTAAAAAACCTTTAGGCTCTGGCCTGAGACTCAGAAGGGAATCTGAGAGAGAACACGCTCTGTTTGGACTTAAGAAAAACGATTAGGTCCTGCAATTTCAAACCTACTGTCAAGGCGTGACCTTGCCGCGACCGGAAGTGACGTTTGCATTCCACGGCCAGGAAGAGACAACCGGAAGTAAGTGGTGGACGCTGTCTTCCTTAGTTTTGTGAGTCTCGCGGGTCTTGTGCCGTGTAGAACGCTTTTTTAATGCTGATAATTTTAAGTACCGATTGACTGACGGATTTTATGGAACATGTCATTTTGAGTTTAAAATAAACGAGAGAGAAAACCGGAATTTTGCTATTTGAGCCCCTTTTTTCTGTCCGACTACCTGTGGGAGATCCAGCACAAGCTCTGACACACTCCATGACGTGGAAGACAGCCGTGGTTAACATATGAAAATGTGGTGTGTTCATCTTTCTGGTGAGTGAGAACCCCTAAGGGGAGTGTGACGCACGGCTTGCAGATTCGGGTGAGAGGCGCACAACTTTTATACCTCATTAGGACCACCATCTGTGTCCTGTGTCTTCCTGGACTTTTATCACCATCTGTCATTCTTCAATTTTCTCATGTTCCATTACCATATGAAAGCTTGTCATAATGAGCAATGACAGTAGCGCCGCTTTAGTAATCAGAGGTACCTTTGGAGTACCTGTGGACATTTTACTATATTGTATGAACAATCAAAACCTGACCGGGTACTAAGCAAAAAAAAAAAGAAAGAGCAGATTTGGCTAAAGTTCTATTTTTAAGATTTTGGTTCAGTGTTTATCTCTTTTTCTAGTATGTGTTATTATTTCTTAGCCATGTACTTTTCTATTCTATTGTTATACAGTCTGTAATTTGTTCAATTTTGTATAATGACTCCATATTCTGGAAATTTTATTAATTATTCATCGTGTGTTTGATCTGAATGTGAATCGTTTTACCCAATTGCATATTAGTAACCTTTTTTTATTGATGTGCTTTCAACCATGTCAAGGTGATATTTGATTGCCTCTGCGGTTTTTATTTTTTGCGCTCTAAACAAAAGAAGAGCAACAATTTTGAAAAAAAAACACAATATCTTTTACTTTTTGCTAAAATAAATATCCTACATTTTTTATCAAAAAAAATATTTTTTTCCTCAGTTTAGGCCGATATGTATTCTTCTACATATTCTTCTACATATTTTTGGTAAAAAAATCGCAATACGCGTATATTGATTGGTTTGCGCAAAAGTTATAGCGTCTAAAAAATAGGGGATAGATTTATGTCATTTTTAATATTATTTTTTTTTTTTACTAGTAATGGCGGCGATCTGCGATTTTTATTGGTAATGCAATATTGCTGCAGACAAATTGGACGCTTTTGACACATTTTTTGGGACTACTGACAATTATACAGCGATCAGTGCTATAAAAATGCACTGATTACTATATAAATGTCACTGGCAGGGAAGGGGTTAACACTTGGGGGCGATCAAGGGGTTAATTGTGTTCCCTAGGTGTGTTCTTACTGTAGGGGGGATGGGACTGTCTAGGAGGAGAGAGAGATTGGTGTTTATACATAGTATGAACACACAATCTGTCTCTACACCCGTGAAAGAACCGGGATCTGTGTGTTTACACACAGATCCTGGTTCTCGCTTTGTCACGAGCAATCGCGGGAGCCCGGCTGTCATCGCGCCCACCGGGCACTCACATCCGCTCCGGGCGCACACGCGTGCCCCTAGTGGCCAAAAGGCGAAGCGACATAAGGTAACGTCGTTTTGCCCAGCCGTGCCATTCTGCCGCAGAAAAACTGCGGCGGCTGGTTGGCAATTGGTTAACCATTCTTTGATAGCTTTCAGATTTTTAAAAGTGGTTTCTTAAGTAAGAGGGTTTTTTTTACCTTAATGGATTCTCTGCATTAAGTTAAAAAACCTTCTGCATGCAGCTCCACTCCAGCCCTTCCGTTACACTTACCTGAGCCTGATCTCGATCCGGTGATGTGCACGAGAGCAGAGGCTTTCTCCACTCTTTGCTGTCTCTCACCTCATTGGCTCAAAAAACAGCAGCAGGAGCCATTGGCTGCTGCTGTAAATCACAGCTAGTAAGGAGGGAGCGGGGCTGAGCTGTAATTTGTGTGTTAATGGATAAACAAAGTGGGGCTCAGGAGTGAGAATGCATGAGTGCTCCCATAGCAAGCGGCTTGCTAGTGGGGCACTTGGTGGGGGGGGGGGAGCCTTTGGGTCTGTAAAATGTACAGTTGGAAGTGTTTTATTATACTCTATATCACCAAAAGTTTTGGGATACCTGCCTTCACACACACATGAACTTTAATGGCATCCCAGTCCTAGTCTGTAGGGTTCAATATTGAGTTGGCCCACCCTTTGCAGCTATAACAGCTTCAACTCTTCTGGGAAGGCTGTCCACAAGGTTTAGGAGTGTGTCTATGGGAATGTTTGAGCATTCTTCCAGAAGCGCATTTGTGAGGTCAGGCACTGATGTGCACAAGAAGGCCTGGCTCGCAGTCTCTGCTTTAACTTATCCCAAAGGTGTTCTATTGGGTTGAGGTCAGGACTCTGTGCAGGCCAGTCAAGTTCCTCTACTCCAAACTCTCTCATCCATGTCTTTTATGGACGTTGTTTGAGTCATGTTGGAACAAGAAGGGGCCATCCCCAAACTTTTCCCACAAAGTTGGGAGCATGAAATTGTCCAAAACGCCTTAAGAGTTCCCTTCACTGAAACAAAGGGGCCAAGCCCAACCCTTGAAAAACAACCCCACACCATAATCCCCCCTCCGCTAAATGATACAGACCAGTGCACAAAGCAAGGTCCATAAAGACATGGATGAGCGAGTTTGGGGTGGAAGAACTTGACTGGCCTAAACCTCAACCCAATAGAACACCTTTGGGATGAATTAAAGTGGGGACTGCGAGCCAGGCCTTCTTGTCCCTTCTTGGTGCCTGACTTCCCAAATGCGCTTCTGGAAGAATGGTCAAACTTTCCCATAGACACACTCCTAAACCTTGTGGACAGCCTTCCCAGAAGAGTTGAAGCTGTTATAGCTGCAAAGGGTGGGCCAACTCAATATTGAACCCTACAGACTAGGACTGGGATGCCATTAAAGTTCATGTGCGTGTAAAGGCAGGTGTCCCAATACGTTTGACAATAAAGTGTATCTGTTCCAAAGGTGCAAAAAAAGCTGTTTATCCAGGCAGAAATCTTGTGAGCTGTAAACTTCCTGTAGTCTCAACCTGAGCTGGAATCGTTCCCTACTATACCTGTGGACTACAAAACACTTCCCCCCCAGTTATGGATAAGAGAGGGAGGTGTTATTTAGTCCTAACACACTTGATAGGTTGACAACGCTTCTCACTATGATGTCATCCTAGGACAGGAAGTGAGTTAATGGCAGGAAAACTAGTTAGAATACAAGGAGTAAAAACGAATGCGGCCACCACATCTACAATACTATCAAATTTTATTCTTGGTTTGAGATATGCTTTAATATTTTTTAAATGACATTTGCTTTTCCTTTTACTTTACAGGAGAGTTACTCACCCAGCAAAGACCGGAAGGGATAACCGAAATGATGTGCCCCAAAAATGGTACTGAGAGAGTGAATGTAGCTCTGGTTTTCCCCCCTACACCAACAGTGCTCAGCCCTTGCTCTAAATGATCCCCCAGTATCCCACTTCTGCTTTGCAGTATTTGGATAACAGAATCAAGGAACGAGAATTTGGAACTAAGACAATCGCAGAGTACCCAAACATTTTTCAAGAACTGTGACCATGTGGTATATTACAATGTAGCAAGAGGCACAATTCTAATTAACTGGGAGCCACTGTGTCATTTCAGAGCTTTAAGGTATGTATGTAATACATAGTCAATGAATAGGACTTCTTTAAAGGGGATGTATGATGGGTTTTTACACATTTTCTTTACTTATTAAGTTTAAGACTTAAACATTTTTTTCAGCCAGATAAAAATAAAGATAATAAATAAATAAAGATAATGAAAGTGCATATTAAAATCTTCATTTTCTTTATGATCCTCTGGCTTGAAGTTTAGGCTTCTTTTTATGTGTTTTCCAATTTCTCTTTATCTCCTAATGAAAAAGTCTACTGTTTACACAGCTTAATAGCCTAAATTGAGTGTGAAATTTACATGCACAGGGACTTAAAACAAACTGAATGGATGGGTCAAAGGTTTTAATGAGTCCTTGCGGAAAGCAGATTATTACTTCTGTGGTGTCTTTTTAGCTTAAGAGTCTCAAAACTTTCTAAACAAAGAGCCAGTTTACCACCCTTCAGACTGAGGGGTGGTGGCGTGGTAATTGTGTTCAGTGGGGCTGGAAATTTCCGGCATCAGTGAGAGCAAACAATGCCTCAAGCTTGGTGATCAGTGGGAGTAAAGCCTCGTACACACCAACCCCCTAGGATGAATGAAAAAAAAACTGACAGGTTGGATCCGCTGTACTAACAATCTGATGTTAGTACAGTGATCTCCCTTGCTGTTCTATTGTGTTCTGACAGGGGGACACGCCCTCCTAGAATACTCCAGTCAGCCCTCTCATTGGCTGAGAGCGCTGATCGGCTGGTTTTCTGTCCGGCTTCTATACACACGCGCCCCTCTGTTAGAATGACATAGCACCTGTGGTCAGCAGGAGGAGGAATCGTGCCTTATATCAGTCAGAGAAATAGTGCCCCATCATTGTTATAAGTGGGAGGAATATTGCCCTATGCTTGGTATCAATTGGAGGACAAGTGCCCCATTATTAGTATCAGTGGGAGGAATATTGCTCCATCATTGGTATCAGTAAGAGTAACAGTGCCCCATCATTGGTGTCAGTGGGAGGAATAGTGCCCTATGGCTGATATCAATAGGAGGAATAGTGCTCCACCATTGTTATCAGTCAAAGGAATAGTGTCCCATCATTAGTATCAGTATGAGGAATAGTGCCCCATCATTGGTATCAGTCGAAGGAAAAGTGTCCCATCATTAGTATCAGTATGAGGAATAGTGCCCCATCATTGGTATCAGTCGAAGGAATAGTGTCCCATCATTAGTATCAGTATGAGGAATAGTGCCCCATCATTGGTGTCAGTGTGAGGAATAGTGCCTCATCATTGGTATCAGAGGGAGGAATAGTACCTCATCATTGGTGCCAGTGGGAGAAATAGTACCCCATCATTGGTTTTAATGGGAGGAATAGGATCCCATCATTGGTATCAGTGGGAAGAGTAGTGCTCCAGGATTGGTGTCAATGGGAGGAATAGTGCCCTGTCATTGATATCAGTGGGAGGAATAATGTCCCATGGCCGATGTCAATGGGAGGAATAGTGCCCCATCTTTAGTGTCAGTGTCAGGAATTATGCCCTACTGTTTGTGTCAGTGGGAGGAATAGTGCCTTATATCTGAGGGAGGAATAATGCCCCAAGAGCCAAATAAAGGCAAGCTAAGAGCCACAGTTTGGAGACCGCTGTTTTAGCTAACCCATTCTGCTCTAGGAATCCTTAGTCATAAATAACAAAAATAGCACAATATTGTAAATACAGATTGTGTATTGTAAATACACAACAGATTTAAAAATGTGTAATCGTAAAAAATAAAAATAAAAAAAATGGAATTTGACCAAAAATCATTTTAAATCTACATTCCGTTACATATGCTTTCTGTCCAGGGAAACTAGAATCTTCTTTTTTAAGTACCGTATATACTCGAGTATAAGTCGAATTTTTCAGCACATTTTTTTGTGCTGAAAGTGCCCCCTTCGACTTATACTTGAGTCAAGCACTTTTCTGCAGCAAAAAATTTCATTTTCCGAACCGACTTTGGGGCCCCGTATCTCAGGGCCACTTGGTGCTAGGAACCCCAAATTTGGTGTGCAAACCCAGTGGAACTGGTACCACAACATATCCAAAGATGAAGTTCCTAGCACTAAGTGGCCCCGAGATAAGGGGCCCCAAAATCGGTTCAGAAAATGTCATTCTCTGCTGAAGAAAAGTGCTTGACATTTTCTGAACCGACTTTGGGGCCCCATATCTCAGGGCCACTTGGTGCTAAGAACCCCAAATTTGGTGTGCAAACCCAGTGGAACTGGTACCATAACATATCCAAAGCTGGGGTTCCTAGCACCAATTGGCCCTGAGATATGGGGCCCCAAAACCGGTTTGGAAAATGTCATTCTCTGCTGCAGAAAAGTCAGTGAACTGATTTTTGGGGCCCTGTATCTCAGGGCCACTTAGTGCTAGAAACCCCAGCTTTGTAAATTTTATGGTGCTAGTTCCACTGGGTTTGCACACCAAATTTGGGGTTCCTAGCACTAAGTGGCCCCGAGATACAGGGCCCCAAATTCGGTCAAATGTGTCCATCTGCAGCAATGTCATTTCAGGACCCTTTGGGTTCAGAGACCCCAAATTTTGGCTGCAGCTAGGGGGCATCTAGGAACCCTTAACTACCGAGTTTGGAGTTCAGGGGACCTATGGCTGCAAATGGGCACAGTGATGCTGCAAATGGGCATTGTTGACCCTCTTTTCCACTTACAGTAGCTGTGCATTTCTCACCCTCGTCTTATACTCGGGTCAATAAGTTTTTCTCATTTTTTTGTAGTAAATTAGGGCCTCGACTTATACTCGGAACGACTTATACTCGAGTATATACGGTATAGTGTTTGCTTTATGAGCAATCCACACCCATATGTCACAGAGCACAGCAGAAGCTGTTTTGCCTTCCCTTTTTCTCTCTCCCTCTTTTTTCCCTACCCCCCTCGCTCTCTCTTTCCCCTTTGCTTCTATCCCCTCTTCCGCTCGCTCTGTCTCCACTCCCCCCTCCTTCCTCTCTCCACTCTATCTTGAACTCCTTTCTAAATAATATTCCTATTGTCCTATCTGAACAGTGGAAAGGAACAGAGGGGTTGATGAGTTCCTTCTGTGACTCTTTTAGCTCTGTAGGGTATACATTGGAGCTTGGTCTATTGAGCTTTGTAAACAGGCTTTCTTTTGGTGCAAATGATAAACATAACCTGAAAACCCTGTCAAGATGAGCCTAGCACTCCAACTGCTTGCTCAGAGTGACAGTACCCCCATATTTTGTTCTTGTTATCCTTGCTGGAATAAAGAAAGTAAATATATACAGTATAAACCACTGTGCATTCCATTACATGCCTGGAAAGAAGTTATCTGATGGTCTGCAAGAGTTTCTATTAAATCTATCTATCTATCTATCTATCTATCTATCTATCTATCTATCTATCTATCTATCTATCTATCTATCTACATACATACCTCACAACTTTTTGAGATAGGAACGAGGAACACCTATTAACAAAAGTATGTAGGCATAGGACACTCCCCCTTAAAGCAGAATTATACAAAAAAAAGATTAAACCCACAAGTGCTTTTTTAACACTACTATTCCTTTATATTGGCTTTCGAAATTTACAAATGCAGCAATTAGGAAATTGGATGGAAGGTTTGGCACTGTGAAACACTTTTTAAAAGATACATAGTTCATTTTATATACAACTATATAGCTCAGACAAATGAGGAGGAAAGAGGGACAGACGGACTTTGTTCCAAATCAGGGACAGTTGGGAGCTATCTATCCATCTATCGTCAAGTAGCTGCCCATGAGAATGGGAATATCTTAAAAGTGGTTCTGCCACCCAGGACACATATCAGTGCATTGAACATATGACTGATTGATACAACATGCCACAACACTGCAACTATTAAGTATATTCAGTGTTTGGTAAAGAATAATAGTTAGTTTTAGAACTTACATTTGCATAAGTAGACATAAACATACCGTATATACTCGAGTATAAGTCGAATTTTTCAGCATGTTTTTTTGTGCTGAAAGTGCCCCCCTCGACTTATACTCGAGTCAAGCACTTTTCTGCAGCAAAAAATTTCATTTTCCGAACCGACTTTGGGGCCCCGTATCTCAGGGCCACTTGATGCTAGGAATCCCAAATTTGGTGTGCAAACCCAGTGGAAGTAGAACTACAATATATTCAAAGCTGAAGTTCCTAGCTCTAAGTGGCCCCGAGATACGGGGCCCCAAAATCGGTTCGGAAAATGTCATTCTCTGCTGTAGAAAAGTGCTTGACATTTTCTGAACCGATTTTGGGGCCCCATATCTTAGGGCCACTTGGTGCTAGGAACCCCAAATTTGTTGTACAAACCCAGTAGATCTGGTACCACAACATATCCAAAGCTGAAGTTCCTAGCTCTAAATGGCCCCGAGATACGGGGCCCCAAAATCGGTTCAGAAAATGTCATTCTCTGCTGCAGAAAAGTGCTTGACATTTTCTGAACTGATTTTTGGGGCCCTGTATCTCGGGGCCACTTGGTGCTAGAAAGCCCAGCTTTGGAAATTTTATGCTGCTAGTTCCACTGGGTTTGCACACCAAATTTGGGGTTCTTAGCACTAAGTGGCCCCGAGATACGGAGCCCCAAATTTGGTCAACTGTGTCCATCTGCAGCAATGTCATTTCGGGACCCTTTGGGTTCAGAGACCCCAAATTTTTGCTGCAGCTAGGGGGCATCTAGGAACCCTTAACTACCGAGTTTGAAGTTCAGGGGACCTATGGCTGCAAATGGGCACAGTGAGGCATGCAAATGGGCATTGTTGACCCTCTTTTCCACTTACAGTAGCTGTGCATTTCTCACCCTCGTCTTATACTCGGATCAATAAGTTTTTCCCAATTTTTTTGTGGTAAATTAGGGCCTCGACTTATACTCGGAACGACTTATACTCGAGTATATACGGTAATCTAATATTAATGAGACCGCGAGTAGTCCATAGGCAAGTATATACAAATGTGATTAACCTAATCCTGTGATCTGTATATCTAATCGGTCTGCACTGTGCGCTTACTTATCCTAATCTTTCTGATGCCTACTGGGCTATGTCAAAGGTTTACCTGTAGATCTCATTGTGCAAGGCCTTCCAAAACAAGCTGGCAGCAGGCCATATGAGCACTTGGATGTGGAAATGATATATGCAAATACCTTAGATCTTAGAAAACATTAAGGCTCCATTCACACCTCAGCGGGCGTAATCGCACAATTCTGCCCACGATTCCAGAATCACAACAAAACACGGGATGCGTTTGCAATGCCATTATTTCGTAGTGCCACCCCAAATGTGGTGCAATTTTTGCCACAATTGACGTGTGAAAAAAACATGCAAAAATCGCACTGCCAAACGCTCCTGGCTCTGTGCCAAAATTTGGTACATGAGCTTCTTTGGAGTGGAGGGAGGCCCATTCAAATGAATGGTGGCGCTCCAAAAACACATGAAGCTAAAAAAAAAAAAAAATGGTGTCGCTGTACTACGCTTAGGTGTAAATGGAGCCTTATTCTACCATTGATAACCTCTCCTTTTGAAAATGCTAGATTGCTGCCTGTTCTGCTATGTGGCTTCAATGTTTTGAATCACTAAATTAGAACAAGTACCAAAACAGGATTTATTTGTTCCCGGTCAATGATTCAAACATATTGAAGCCAGTAGATTAGTATGACATCCAGGCAGTTGGCATCTTCAGAAGGTGGGGAGCAATGGCAGCCTCCTTGTTTTTAAAATAACAGGTTTTCTTTAAATGAAGATCTACTTTGCTATGAAGACAACTCCTAGTAGTAGTTTGAGAGATGCTTGGTTTTGTGTTCGTATTTAATTTGTCTAAAATGTTTTTCTTTCTTTTTTTTTTTTTTTAGGAAACATGTACTTGTTGAAGAATATATCACATGGAGAAAATGGGTGCATTGCATCCACGGACAAGTAAACCGTGCCCTTTACACGCCTTTTTTTTTTTTTTCTGTTTTTTTTTTTTTATGACCGAGATGGACATTTTTATTGACAATAAAGTGTGTTATTGGAATGGGATCATATGTTAACTCCACTGTAAAGTAATGTTGCACCTGTTATGTATCACAAAAGGAATGTGGGAATTAAATGACTGTGTTATTGATTTCTCAGGGATTTTGCTTGCCATGAAAATACAAGCCATACTGTGTAAACATGGTTGTATTGTAAAAAATAAGCTCTTCAAATGTAAAGAAAAAAAAATCAAATACACTCCACTAAATTTAATTGCTATTTAACGTCAGCAAAATGATACATATGTTTTGTTTTTAGAACTTTCAGAACAAAAAAGCACATTAAATGTTATGCATCTCAAAGTATTTAGTCCGCATGGATCTGATGTTTTTCTCCTTCATTGTAAAACACAACCTAATACTGCGAGGAATATAGAAGCTGCTATTAAAGTGGAACTATGGGCAAAATAAAAAAAAAAAAATACCTATATTCTGCAATCTGCAATCACTAGCATTAGCATAGCAGGTTTCATTTTTTTTCTGAGTCCTCCCCTAACATAGTTTTGTTATCAACTGGCAGATCTGTTATTTTTCTACTTCCTGCAACAGGGTGGAAACCAGAGCCCTAAGGCAATTTCACACTTTGCCAACCCCAAAAACCTTTTGGGGTTGGCAAAGTGTGAAATTTCCCAGGGCTTCCAAGTCTCTGAGGTCCCCCCATAATCTGCACAATCCCCTGACTATAACAGAGCAATGGGCGGTCAGGTTAGAACTGTTACAGTCAGCAGCCCCCGAGAGACCTGGGTACAGAAGATGAGGGTGCAAGGTGTCACAGCTCCAGTTCCTCTACGGTTGACAGTTGATGTGATATAAGCCCTGGTTCACACTGATGCTATATCGGATGTGTTCCAGAATGCATGGAATTGCAAGTGAAATAATATTATTACTACAAAATAAGGCTGTTAATGATTTACCACATCCCTGGATTGTAGCAAACCTAAAACAATCGTAATTGAACTTTACTGGTACAAAGAGAAGAAATGCATAAAAAAAAAACTGCAAAGTTCATTACAAATTTAAAAACACATTATAACATTTTCCACATCCAGGTCCCATAGAAATTGGACCTGGCAAAACATGCCAGAAAAAAGCTACTCCGTTATTATTGTGCCCATAGTTACACCAAGAGATCAAAAGGCTGACGCGTTTCACAATCTTTGCTTTCTTTCATTCTTGGACATAACTATGAGTAGCCTGGCTAAAAAAAAAAAAACATTGCAAATACATGTTCTCATATATAAGTATATTACAAAGCACAACAACAGTAAGATAAATATAAAAAATTTAGATATACATATATTGGCAAGATCAGGCAACTTACATGTTGTTCCTGAGTGGAAAGAGAAATGGCAGCAGATAAACAGTGGGCAATGGCAGCCAGGAAGGGCATAGTAAAGTACTAAATCGTGCTTGGTCCAATCAAAGAAAACCATATCTCCAGTAACTAAATAAAGCAAAAAAGACAACAAGAAAACAATAGCATGAGGGATATTGGGGAAGGAGCCACTGGGCACATGAGACAACCAGTAATGGTGAAACATTGCTCAAATTACTTCCTATGGGTACCAGATGACATTGCCAATAGGAAAACCTATACATGGAGACCCCTTAAGGGAGAGCTAGCAGATTCCCTATGTATCCCCTAGTTGTAGATCTAGGTTTTCATTTAGACGCAACTAGGGGATACATTCCATTTGCTATACTGTACATTCCATAGTCCGGACTGCCTCGTTCCATTAGCTATACTGTACATTCCATATTCCGGACCACCTAATTCAATATGTCATGCTGTACATTACATATTTCAGACCACCTCATTCTTTATGCCATGCTGTACATTCTCTATTCCTGACTGCCTCATTCTTTATGCCATGCTGTACATTCTATATTCCAGACTGCTTCCTTCTATATGCCATGCTGTACGTTCCATATTCCTGACTGCCTCATTCTTTATGCCATGCTGTACATTCCATATTCCAGACTGCTTCCTTCTATATGCCATGCTGTACATTCCCTATTCCTGACTGCCTCATTCTTTATGCCGTGCTGTACATTCCCTATTCCTGACTGCTTCCTTCTATATGCCATACTGTACATTCCATATTCCAGATTGCTTCCTTCTATATGCCATGCTGTACATTCCATATTCCAGACTGCTTCCTTCTATATGCCATACTGTACATTCCATATTCCAGATTGCTTCCTTCTATATGCCATGCTGTACATTCCATATTCCAGACTGCTTCCTTCTATATGCCATGCTGTACATTCCATATTCCAGACTGCTTCCTTCTATATGCCATGCTGTACATTCCATATTCCAGACTGCTTCCTTCTATATGCCATGCTGTACATTCCATATTCCAGACTGCTTCCTTCTATATGCCATGCTGTACATTCCATATTCCAGACTGCTTCCTTCTATATGCCATGCTGTACATTCCAAATTCCAGACTGCTTCCTTCTATATGCCATGCTGTACATTCCATATTCCAGACTGCTTCCTTCTATATGCCATGCTGTACATTCCATATTCCAGACTGCTTCCTTCTATATGCCATGCTGTACATTCCATATTCCAGACCTCCTCATTCCATTTGCTATACTGAACATTCAATATTCCGGACCGCCTAATTCAATGTGTCATGCTGTACATGTCATATTCCGGACCGCCTCATTCTTTATGCCATGCTGTACATTCTATATTCCGGACCACCTCATTCCATTTGTTATACTGTACATTCCATATTCTGGCCCGCCTAATTCAGTATGCCATGCTGTATATTCCATATTCTAGACCACCCCATTCTGTATGCCATACTATATATTCCGTATTCCTGACTGCCTCATTCATGTTGTACATTCCAATTTACAGACCAATTCATTCTATATGCCATGTTGTGCATTCCATATTCTGTACTGCCTCATTCTGTATGTCATGCTGTAACGCCATGCTGTACTATCCATATTTTGGACTGCCTTAAAGCGGTCCCAGAGGCAAAATAATTTAAAAAAATGACATATATGATGCAGTCTGTCACTAACATTACAACAAAGTCTTTGTTTTTCTGAGTCCCCCCTGTAAGAGCCCACTTGCTGCAGCCATTGTGAGATTGACTCTCTTGCTAATTGATTTTCTTTATGCTGCATTATTTAGAATCCATTGTGTGTGAAATCGCAGAGAAGCAGCGGAGCTGGGAACTGCAGTAGAAAGATGTTGCTGCTGGGAGTCTCTGAGCAATACTTTATATGAGTCTTAGTCCACATACACACATTAATAATAAGAAACTGTCCTTGGGCTGCAGTCAGGTGACTTTGCCTAGGCTAATAGGCTGAAATGATTTCATCAATCTACTTCAGCTAGAAGGAAGTAATTCCTCAGTCTATTCTCCCATACCCTCAGTCACCCCATCCCCAATCCCAATCAGACTGCAACTTTGTAACATATGACATGGTGAAAGGTAGCAGCAGGGGGCTGATCTGTGTAAGAATTTTTTTAATACAGTCAAGAACTGGGCAAACACTACGATTTACATGATTGAGCTAGCACTCAGTTCTGGAATGTAGACTCTAGCTGCTCCGGCTTGGGTAGATAAACACCAGATCTGTACACTGTCACATAGGTGGCCTAAGGCTTAAAGAATATGTTACCCCAACATCTCATATTCCTAATATGTATCTGTTGTACTATATACTGTACTTGTGTTAAAAACTATCCTATTCTCTTTGTGTTGCTTATTTTGTGTGAAATACCTGGTGATCCTGCCAGTCCCTCTGCTTTACTGTTTTAAACTGACCATGCTAGACATAGAAGCACATCTGTCTTAGCATGGTTAGGTTTTGGCTGTGCTGGGAGAACAGCCTGCCTGTCCTTCACTGACAGACTTGTGTAACCCCCCCCCCCCCCACTGCACAGCTATTCACTGGGTAAACCAGTGTACTGCTGTTTCTCCACCTCCTTTACTCTAAGCCTCTTATGCAGATGAGAGCACATGTCATGTGATCACTTATAGAAAAAAAAGTATTTATAATGTCTGTGTGTGTGTGTATATATATATATATATATATATACACATGCATACACACATACATACATATACACAGTATCTCACAAAAGTGAGTACACCCCTCACATTTTTTGTAAATATTTTATTATATATTTTCATGTGACTCGTTAGTGTTACAAGGTCTCGGGTGTGATTGGGGAGCAGGTGTGTTAAATTTGGTGTTATCGCTCTGTCTCTCATACTGGTCACTGGAAGTTCAACATGGCACCTCATGGCAAAGAACTCTCTGAGGATCTGAAAAAAAGACCCCTTTCACACTGGGGCGCTTTGCAGGCGCTACAGCGCTAAAAATAGCGCCTGCAAAGCGCCCTGAAAGAGCCGCTCTTGTCTCTTTAGTGTGAACACACACACACAAATGTATTGTCTTGCATTTCTATTTTAAATTGAATAGGTTGTTTTACAGAGGGGTTCACATATACTGTAATAACATGATCTATACTCAGCCTCAGCCTAAATATAGCGATGGCTGGGATGATGCTGCAGGGAGGCAAAAAGTGAGCAAGTTTTGGAAAGAGACAGTGGGGTTGATTTGCTAAAGGCACTTGGAAGTGCAGTCACTGTAGATATGAGGGGAAGATCTGAAATGAGGGGAAGCTCTGCTGATTTTATCATCCAATCATGTACAAGCTAAAATGCTGTTTTTTATTTTCCTTGCATGTCCCCCTCAGATCTACAGCGACTGCACTTTCAAGTGTATTTGCAGTGCACTTGTAGTGCAAAGTGGATTTGCCTTTAGTAAATAAACCCAGTGTCTTTTTATTTTTAAAGTAGAACTTTACCTGGAATGGAAGTCCTGCTATGCCTCCTCCTCTCCCCCTCCTCTGCCATTTTCAGAAACGTTTTTCCTAGGAGCAAACATCTAGTTTTGACAGGTACCCATTCCCAACTTCTGCTTGGATCGCCTAGACAATCTGAATAGAAAGTCGCACCTGTCAGTCACTGCTCTGTACTCTGCACCTCCAGTGCTCACTGGAGTGCCTGACTGTGGAGAGTACAGGAGCTGCTGGCTCAGGCTCTTAGCGGCGCACTGAGAGGCTGACCCAGCTGCAGCTTAGGCCTCTAGGTGGATCTCAACATTATTGTCGGGATCCCTGAGAAGCCTGAACCAGCTCTGTGACATCAGATGTCATCAGGCTTTAGCCTGCTGTTGGCTGAAACTGAGACACAGATTTTAATTTAGAATTTCCTCTTCAGGCCCCTTTCATACGGGACTAAATCTGGTGGGATCAGCAGGGGATCTGTGAACTGATCCCCTGCTTAGCAGAGCAGGTAGATGACACATCTGCATCTACTCAGTTTTTGCAGGACGGACCTGGATAGAGCCCGGGACCGGACCTGGATAGGGTGGGAAAGAGTAAACAGGCTCCCCTGTCCGTTTACACCTGGTTACCACCAATGCGATCTGCTTAAACGGAAGAGGACGGAGTCCTCTTCTGTTTTTTTTTTTTAGTGGACCCGATCGGACCCAAAGGTTGGTGTAAACGGACACAAGTTCATTTACACCCGTCTGTCAATAGGAATGCATGAACCTTCTGATCAGGTCCACCTAAAAAAAAAGGCAGGCGGACCTGATCATAATGACTGTGTGAAAGGGGCCTTAGGGTCTTTATTTTATTTTCTGCAAGACTATTCCCATCACGGCAGTTGCTGAATTTTTTTGCACAATTAAGATGCAAAAGGTATTGGGAGGTGTGACGAGCCCCGGTCCTCAACAGGTCTATGTCCGCCGTAAATGCTTCCTCTGTCCAGAACCAGCACTATCCAAGACCCCTTAGCTCACCCAGTCACCAGCCGTAACACAGTGTAGGGTGAACAACATCAAAACTCCTTTATTCAAGCACGTTACAACAGATATACAACTCAGAGACACCCCCCACCCTTGGATTCGGGGCAGGGTAAACTGACCAATCACAATAGACACACAGGTCAGGTGTATTCAAATTTCTCATCAGTAAACAGTCTTATCACCAGTGAGAGCTGTTGGAGGAATTCGCCCCCCACGAATCTCTCAGCTAATGTACATACACATCCCATAATATCCAAGACAGACACAATAGAACATTGGAATACAACCCCACCCTAAATGATTACAGCAAAGAGTCCACAACAGCATGAGACAACACACTATATATACAACATTCCAGTGTGGCTGTACAGTGTGTCTAAATAGCACAGATCATAGTGGGGTTCTCAGTTACCCCGTGCCCCTAATGGACACAGGGTGATTTACATATAGGAGGGGCCGTGGGAGCTGGACACGGAGGCTCCAGAGCTCTCCAAGGTAAGCTGAGTTCCACAAAACCCCCACCCAAAGTGACTCCTGTGACAGGGGGGATTTACTAAAACTGGTGCATGCAGAATCTGATGCTGCTGTGAATAGTAACCAATCAGCTTCTAACTTCAGCTTGTTTAATTAGCCTTTGACAATAAAACCTAAAAGCTGATTGGCTACCATGCACAGCTGCCCCAAATTCTGTGTGCACCACCAGTTTTAGTAAATCGCCCCTACTATGTCTATGCTTAACACGACATCATCAGTTAGTACATAAAATAAATAAATAACTCATAAAAACAATTATTATACACATATATTACATTAAAAAAAATGAGTCTTTTTTACGTATATGTACCAATAAAACATAATGTGCTGTAAAATACAAGATACTGGAGCCAATTGGTGAAAAAAAAAATGACATAAAGGAAGTTGTTGCTGAAGAAAATAGCTATTCAGACAGTCTTATCAAATAATTTATAACTGTATTAGGAAATCAAAGGTTCATTAGGGAGCAACATCTCTGTTATTTGTTAAATGAGCTTGGTCTCTGTTAGAAATGGATCTTTCATTGTAACGTTAATGATCCTAGCACTCCTTCTAGTGGTGAAATACTTTATTACACATTAAATTACGCACAGTGTCTTCGCTGTAAGGTGGACAGATGTTTGCAGCACATCACTCACCTTCACTGAAAGCCATATAGAAGATTGCTATTTTAAAGTAGGCCTGCCATTTCATTACCAGTCTATAGAGGAATGACACAATGTCCGCCCAATGCATTAGACAGCACATTTTCAGTTACTGTATGTTTCAAAACTATATATATTTTTTTGTTACAATAAAAGGGTTTGTCAACTCACTTCAAATGGAGAGGTTATAATGAGCTAATCAATATGGCAGGCCATAGTGCCACTTTTATTCACACTCTCTGGGTTTTTTAGAATCACACAGATATAAATATTCAGGCTCTTGGCTATTTTTGCTTAAACTCTTAAGCTCATGAATACGAGTACAAAATGCTACATTCAGATCTGTAATGTATACATTTTGTTAAAGTGGAGTTCCACCCACTTTTACAACTCTTCAGCATCCCTCACTAAACTGCGTACTGTAAACAAATTGGATATTTTTTTATTTTTTTTCTCAGCACCTACTGTATATCTGCTGTATTCATTTTTCACTTCCTCCTCCCTGGCCGCGGCCCATCGCATCATTTCCTGTTTGCAATGCCTTCTGGGAAGGGGAAGCAACTTCCTCTGACACTGCCGTTGCTATGGAAACTGACCTGAAACCTATTACACTGCTTGTGCTGCACTGAGCATGTGCGAGATCTGCAAGGATGAGATCCAGGAAGAAATACAGTCTAGGTTCAGATGCCCACACTTAAGATGGCCACAGCCTGCTGTAAGTTTATAAAATAACAAACTACTGCTATAAACTAACAAAACAGACCTTAGTTTACAGACTAACTTTACTAGAATACATTAAGCTGGTGTATTATAGGGGTATTTTTATTTAAAAATTATAATTTCGGCCGGAACACCACTGTAAGGATCTGAACACAGCCATATGTTATGCTATAGCGGGCCAGGGCCGGACTGGCCTACCGGGATACCGGGAGATTTCCCGGTAGGCCGCCTGAGTTGCGGCTGCAGTGCTCCCCTCTCTCCTGCTCCTGTGTCACGGAGCTGGCTGGGTCTGTGTTCGGCGGCCGCGCTGTAACACGGTCCCGCCCCCCTAGACCGGCTTGTGTGATAGTGGATAGAATCAGTGTTCCGCCTATCACACGAGCCGGTCTAGGGGGGCGGGACCGTGTTACAGCGCGGCCGCCGAACACAGACCCAGCCAGCTCCGGACCGTGACACACAGGAGCAGGAGAGAGGGATCCAGTAGATGCCCGGCCCGCCCGTACAGTCCGCCCTGTGTGCCTGTATAGGAGGATCGGCGGGGGGCCGCATATAGAGGAAATTAGCTTTCTATATTCCTCCATGCAGCCGCTGAATACTCGCAGGAGGGAGAGGAGGAGAATGAAGTATTCAGCGGCTGCATGGAGGAATATAGAAAGCTAATTTCCTCTATATGCGGCCCCCCGCCCATCCTCCTATCCAACTTCTTTTACTGGCCCCCCCAGTTCTCCTTGTGCTCCCTGGCGCTCCCCATGCTCTCCTCCCCTCACCACACTCTCCAGCCCCCCCCCCCCCTCACAGTTCTCTCCACCCCTGTTTTTTCTGCCCCCCCTGCTCTCCATCCTACTCTAGCCACCATCCCAGTGCTCTTCACTCCCCCAGTGCTCTCCACCCATGTTCTTTCTCCCCCCCCCCAGTGCTCTTCAGCTCTCCCCATCACTCTCCAGCCCCCACCCCAGTGCTCTCCGCCCCCCACAGTGCTCTCTAGCCCCCTATTCTCCGCACCCCTGTTTTCGGTCCCCCCCGGTGCTCTCAAGCTCCACCCATCGCTCTCCAGCCCCCCGTGCTCTCCACCCCTGTTATTTTTGGCTCCCCCTCCAGTGCTCTCAAGCTTCCCCCCCAGCACTCTCCGCTCCCCACCCCTGTACTCTCCACTCCCGCCTGCATTTTGCCCCCACCCATGTGCTCTCCAGTCCCCCGTGCTTTCCACCCCTGGTCTTTCTGGCCACCACTGGTGCTTTCAAGCTCCCCCCCATTGCTCTCCACTCCCCCCTGCTCTTTGTACCCCCCAGTGCTCTCCACCCCTGTTTTTCTGCCCCTCCCCCACTGGTGCTTTCAAGCTCCCCCCATTGCTATCCACTCCCCCCTGCTCTTTGTACCCCCCAGTGCTCTCCACCCCTGTTTTTCTGCCCCTCCCCCAGTGCTCTTCGCCACCCCACACTCTTAGCCCCCACAGTGCTCTCCACCTCTGTTCTTTTTGGACCCCCAGTGCTCTCAAGTTCCCCCCCCAGCGCTCTCCGCTCCCCATCCCTGTGATCTCCACTCCCCCCTGCTCTTTGCCCCCACCCATGTGCTCTCCAACCCCGCCAGTACTCTCTGCTCCCCCTTCTTTCCAGCTCCCATCCAGTGCTCTCCACTTCCCCAGGACCAGAGGACAGGCTGACTGGGGCCGGAAAATGAGGATGGCTGAAGGTGCAGGTGGCCAGGGACCACTCCATCTCACAGCAAACAGATCCTCTGGAAGGAGCACTGTCCCCATCCAAAACGAGAACAGACCCTGCCTGCTGTTGGCCATCATGGATATCCTGCTGGCATGCAAGGTACCGTACCGAGCATCAACAACACACCTTCCCACAGACAGGGACTGCTGACTGGGCCATGGGGCACAGGAGGGGCTGCAATGATGGGCACAGTGAGACTGCATTCACGGGCACAGTGAGACTGCATTTGATGGGCACAGTGAGGCTGCATTTGATGGGCACAGTGAGGCTGCATTGATGGGCACAGTGAGGCTGCATTGATGGGCACAGTGAGACTGCAATGATGGGCACAGTGAGGCTGCAATGATGGGCACAGGAGGCTGCAATGGTGGGCACAGTGAGGCCGCATTCATGGGCACAGTGAGACTGCATTCACGGGCAGAGTAAAGCTGCATTTGATGAGCACAGTGAGGCTGCATTTGATGAGCACAGTGAGGCTGCATTTGATGGGCACAGTGAGGCTGCATTTGATGGGTACAGTGAGGCTGCATTGATGGGCACAGTGAGGCTGCATTGATGGGCACAGTGAGGCTGCATTTGATTGGTACTGATGAGGCTGCATTTGATGGGCTCTGGTGAGGCTGCATTTGATGGGCACTGGTGAGGCTGCATTGAGCTCCTGTATCATGTCTGCAGTCTCTGACCATCTCCTGTATCATGTCTGCAGTCTCTGACCATCTCCTGTATCATGTCTGCAGTCTCTGACCATCTCCTGTATCATGTCTGGAGTCTCTGAGGGAGTCTGCAGAGGAGTCAAGAGTGGGAGCACCGCCGGGATGGGGGTCATGGGAGAAGTCAGACAAGTGTGGACTGTGGAGAGGAGACTATAGGATAAAACCAGAGCCACCGAACTGGAGCCGACTGACTGAGCCCTACACGGTGCACCTGAGAGGAGGTCAGTGACAGCACCGCTAGGCCAGTCTGAAGGGGGGGTCACTGATGTAAGGGGGGAGTGAATACGATAATGTAAGGGGGCACCGATATAAAGCACAGCCTTATATCAGTAACCCACCCCCCCCTTACCTTAGTGTATTCTTTCTGCGGAAGGTGCCCCCCCCCCCTCCCACGTTCTGAGTTCCTGGGGTCCCCCTTGATGATTGATCACTTACCACTTTTAACTGGAATTTGCTTATATATATATATATAAAGCCCTATGTGATTTCATATCTGTCTTATCTATATATAATACACTCTTCAAATGTGCATTTTATGGTTTTCCCTTTCATGAACAAGAAATCAATGACGTTATGCTGTTGCGGTGGTATAATAATGCTGTGGGGCTGGTATGAAATTTTTTCCAGGGCTGGATGTTATTCCCAGTCCGGCCCTGTAGCGGGCCCATATGACTAAAAATAAAATTCTGAAAAATCTGTGTCTACGGTCCTGTATATGGACCATATTTAATGCTGTATGAATTTAAACATTTGTGCTAACATTTACATTCATGTAGCATTTAGCGTTAATGTTTGATTTTGGCCCTGAATACCATGGAGCCACCTGCTACCTAGCTACCTAGGATGCTGCGCGGCTGGACTGCCTGTATCCTAACAATATAGGACGCTAAGCAGCAGAGGCCACCTGCCTCATAGGAACCTAAGAGGCAGAAGCCTCCTAGGTTTTTAGAAACCAAGGGTGTTCCATACAAGGGGAGAGGCTCAGAAAAAGTAGTGGAGGCAAGCATGGGATGAGATGACAAGGGAGCTAGAGAGCAGGAGGTGTTGGAAGGAACGAAGAGGACGATTAGGTTGGTGTTTTGAGACTAGGTTAGTGATGTAGCCAGGGGCCAAGTTGTGGATGGCTTTGTAAGTTACTGCTATTTTGAATAGAATTCATTGGGTGAGCGGAAGCCAGTGAAGGGATTACCAAAGAGGAGTAGCAGACACTGAATGGTTGGTAAGGTTGATGAGTCAGGCAGCAGCATTCATGGTGGACTAAAGGGGGATAACCTATGTAAAGGTAAGCCAATGAGAAGGGAGTTGCAGTAGTCGAGGCGAGAGAATCAGGAGCTCTGTGGTGTCATTGGTTAGAAAGGGGCGTATTTTGGAGATGTGGAGGTTGAGGCGGAAAGCTTTAGACAGTGATTGCATGTGGGCTGAAAGGATAATCCAGGATTACCCCTAGCACCCTGGCATGCTGGGACGGGTTTACGGTTGTGCCACTGATCTTAACAGAGAAGTCAGGGGAAGGGGCACGTGGGGGTGTAAATATTATGAGCTCGGTTTTGCATAGATTGAGCTTGAGGAAATGGCGTGACATCCAGGCTGATATGTCGGTTAGTAAATTAGTGATAAGTGAGGAGACTGAAGGAGTGAGCTGAAGGGTACAGAGATAAATGTGGGTGCCGTCAGAATATAGATGGCATTGGAAGCATGGGAGGCTATTATCTGACCCAGGTAGGAGGTGCAGATCGAGAATAGGAGAGGTCCAAGAACAGAACCTTGGGGGACCACGACAGACTAGGTTAGTTATGTAGCTGGGGGCCAAGTTGTGGATGGCTTTGTAAGTTATTGCTATTTTGAATTGAATTCATTGGGTGAGCAGAAGCCAGTGAAGGGATTGACAAAGAGTAGCAGACACTGAATGTTTGGTAAGGTGGATGAGTCAGGCAGCAGCATTCATGATGGACTGAAGGGGGATAGCCTATGTAAAGGTAAGCCAATGAGGAGGGAGTTGCAGTAGTTGAGGCGAGAAATGACCAGGGAGTGAATCAGGAGCTTTGTGGTGTCATTGGTTAGGAAGGGGATATTTTGGAGATGTGGAGGTTGAGGCGGAAAGCTTTGGACAGTGATTGGATGTGGGGCTGAAAGGATAGTTCAGGATTACCCCTAGCACCCTGGCATGCGTGGACAGGTTGATTGTCATGCCATTAATCTTAACAGAGAAGTCAGGGTAAGGGGCACGTCGGGGAGGATATATTATGAGCTCAGTTTTAGATACATTGAGTATGAGGAAGTGGTGTGACATCCAGGCTATGTCTGTTAGTAAATTAGTGATATGTGAGGGGTAGAGAGATGGGTGCTGTCAGAATAGAGATGGTATTGAAAGCATGAGAGGCTATTATCTGGCCTAGGTAGAAGGTGTAGATCAAGAATAGGAGAGGTCCAAGAACAGTTGTTTTGGGCCTCTTGCCAAAAAAAGTATCACCTACAATAATGACTTTATACTATATTAAATTGCAAATCATAGTATTAGTAGAGATAAACACATTTTTTTTAAAGTATCTGTGCTACCACCTTGTTAGCCTCTCCATCCAATAAAGCACACATAATAATGTCACCCTGGCCTGACAACAAACCTAAAGGAAGGTTTTTACTTTTTTTGCTACTCTAGTAAACCTAATGCCCTGACAACACCTGAGTACTAAATGGCAAAGTTAAATAGTTATTGGTTACTATAGTCACTGGTTATTTTGAGCACAGAAATTAGGTGGATTTGGCACAGATCCTGGTACAGGATGCCTTGATCTTACACTTTTGATGCAGACAAGGTAAGTATGCATTTGAAAGGTAATATTTAGTGTTTGGAGGTTTAGTTTAAAGTGAGCCCATTAAAGTTTAATTCCGGAGTAATACAAAAAAAGACCATTGTAATATACTGTATCGTCATTAAAGAATCTTACATTTTTTAAAGGCAGCTAATGTAAGTATTCAAATTTAATTTGAAATTGCTTCTAGTAATCCTAGTGAGAGTAGAATTCAGACTGATGAAGTGGAGCATTAGGGGAGCCAATGAAGGGTTCTAGATGTGCATGTGCCAAAGAGAGAGGAGAGGGATGAATTATCACTGTGTTGCTGCTTTTTGCAGGTAAGTAGGTTCTTTCATGTGAGAACCCCTCCAAATAACCAAATTAGTCTGTGGCCATACTTAGTACTGACACTCTATATTTGAGACCCAATATTATCACAAATGATATACTATAGGGGAATTAGTTTAGTAAACTCTTAGGACATTCCAGAAATAGCTTGGTCCAAACAAGCCATTTAAAGTGACAGGAAACAAAACCTAACTAAGCTTAAATATACTCCCACCCCCATTCTAAGACTATTCTATCTACCTTGTAAAAGAAAAGATACTTACCTATTCTAAAGTCACTCCGGTGCGGTCACATGACCTCTCCAGCACCGGCTTCATTGTAGAGGAGAGATTGCCGACAATAGCTGTAGAGCCTGTGCAATGACATCACTCATAGGCTTACTATGGGGCATCTGTTGTTGATTGTCCCTCCTCTACACTGAAGCCGGGACTGGGGCCCAATCATGTGACTGGACCGGAGCGACTTCATAATAGGTAAGTATAGGCATCTTTTCTTTTACAGGCTACATAGAATAGGCTTAGAATGGGGGTGGGTGTAGATTTAAGCTTAGTTAGGTTTTGACTTGCCTTCCACTTTAAGTATTCCCCACCAGCAAGAAGCCTTGCCAAATTTTTTGAATAGAAGGCCAAACTAATTTAAGCAATAACTTTGGCTATGTTCATATTGTTTATACATTCTTAACAAGCAATAGATGAGCTATAACCAAGCCATCACTAACCTCTGTAGCTGCAGGTACTGTGAATCAATTTAACCACACATTTCACAGTAACTGTACTTAAAGTGGAACTTCACTCCATTAACTAAGTTGGTGACAATGTCCTCCCTCCCCACTACCAGATTTAAAAAGCAACCTTTTTTTGTTTTTTTTTGTTTTTATCTTGCCTAGGTAAGAATAATGTGTAGCTGCTCCTGCCGCCTCCTGGGATGTCCTTGTCACATATTCCAGGAGGCTGCAAGAGCAGGGACGCACAGCAGCTGGTCGTCTGACCTGGCAGTGCATCAAGGAGGAAAAGAGTCAAGAGCTATGACAAAGAGATAAAAGAAACCAGTGGTTGACTTAGCCTACTATGCTTCACCTGAAGTATAATCTTGACTGAATTGTTCTTTAACCACTTGCCTACCGTGGGCACTTTCACCCCCTTCCTGCCCAGGCCAATTTTCAGCTTTTAGTGCCGTCTCACTTTGAATGACAATTGCGCAGTCATGCAACGCTGAACCCAAACAAAAAATAGACCGTCATTTTTTTTGAAGGAAAAAAAAAGTTGCACCGATGAACACTGATGAGGTGGCACTGATGGGGAGGCACTAATATGCAGCACTGATGGGCACTGATAGGTGGCAATGATAGACACTGATAAGCTGCACTGATAGGTAGCACTAATGGGTGGCACTGATAGAAGACACTGATAGTTGGCACTGATGGGCAGTGACAGGCATCACTGATGGGCACTGAAAGGCAGCTGGTGGGCACTGTTGGGGCTGCACTGATCATCAGGACACTGATGATCAGTGCTCCGATTGAGTGCCCTAATTGTCAGTGCAGGTGTCCCTGCGGAGGAATACCGCTTACCGCCTCTCCTGTTTACACTGTGATTGGACACAGCTGATCACATGTTAAAGAGCCTATGCCATAGGCTCTTTACCATGATTGGTGATTCCCTGTGTCCCAGGGAACACGGCACACCACCGATCACCACGCTGCGCACCCATGCTTGGTAAAACCTCCCAGAGCTACAGTGTTCCCGCCCATCTGTCATTTTACTATACGGCGGGCGGGAAGCAGTTAAAGTGGAACTTCACTTTCCCAGTCAACATTGATTATGTTAAATCCTCACTCTGTTGGCCTTAGCAAATAGATTGGAAAGTATGTCATATTTACATGTTATAAATGTATTGATTTTTTTACATTTCTTCTGTTACTTCCTGTAAATGCTACATTAATCATTACTCAAGGTGGCAACGGCCAGAAATGCTGGGGGGAGTGGGGGGGGGTTGGGGGGTTTAAAATGATTTCTCAACAAAATAAAGCATAGAGACATGGATGGATGGGGGAGTTTGCTTTGAATATTCAAAATGAATTAAATAGTGTTTTTGGTTTGAGGTGCTCAGATGCAGTGAAGATTCGCTTTAACTGCACTAACCTTTAACACCAATCATATTTTTTTCCCGCATATCTAACTAGAAAAACTAGAATTGATTCTTTTTAGTATTTTCACATAGTCAATGCATTGTCCTATTAAAAAGGGACTTTAGTTTTAATTGTAATCCTTAAACAAACTGCATTGCATCTGTTGGTATTGTGTCTCCAAATATTTGCATGTTTTTTTTTTGTTTGTTTTAATTTCCTGTCTGCAGGAAATGGAATTTTTTTAATGCAAACTTAAGAACAAGGAAGTCTTTTTTTAATTTGGCATCATCAGTATCGGTTTGCCTTAACACAATTGTTAAAATGTAGCACCCACCTAGGCAGGCTGCTCGTTAAATTGATATTAAAGTCTTGATTTTTTTTTGTTTAAAAAAACAAACATGGTATACTTACCTGCTCTGTGCAGTGGTTTTGCAAAGAGCAGCCCACAACCTCCTCTTCTCGGGTCCCCCACCGGAGCTCATGGGCCCTCCCTCCTGCTGAGTGCCCCCACAGCAAGCAGCTTGCTATGGGGCACCCAAGCTGAGCCGCTGCTCTGTGCATCCAATCAGACATGGAGCCCCGGCTCAGTCATGCTCCCCCTCTCTCCTCATTGGTTCACTGAGTTTGATTGACAGCAGTAGGAGCCGATGGCACCCACCAATGTGTCTCAGCCAAATAGGAGGGAGAGTCCTCACACCCGAGGCTCTCGTGCAAAATTGCTGGATTGAGATGGGGCTCAGGTAAGCATTAGGGGGGCTGAGGGGGGAGCTGCACACTAAAGGTTTTTTATCTTAATGCGTAGAATGCATTAAGATAAAAAAACCTGTCCTTAGAACCACTTCTAATGTAGTGTTTAGCTTCCTCTGTAGTTAGAGAAGCTGGAGTTGATTGCTTGGGTCTGTTTGTGCTTTCCCATGTGGTGAGATTGATTATTTTCCCCTGTCTCTGTTGAGAAACTTTTAAAGTTTAGGGAGCGAAATACAAATATTTCACCTGAATGTTTGCTACCCTCTGGCCAATCCCGGGGGAGGTGTGCCCAGTAGGTGGTTGGGGCGTTAAATAGGCTGGAACCTGTTCAGACTTGTTTTTCCCCTTGAGGAAGGGGAACTGTGTGGTTCTTCCATTGGGAGAAGGGGGACTGTGTGGTTCAGGGAGCGGCTGCTAAGCCCTGTGCCTTCCTTACTAGCTTCTGGACTACTACCTCCCCTGGATCAAGCCCATGGCCTGTCTGTGCAAAGGAGGATTGCTGCAGAAATCTGCTACATTAAAGTCGCGGTCTGAAAAAAATAAAAATAAATCACTGCCAGTAACCAGTACATTTTCGAACTGGACATGAGAGAGTTAACCTGTCCAACAGGAAGTAGAATTGGCACCAAATCCCAGAGGAAAGGGCCAAGCTGTGACGTATGTTCCAGGAAGAGAGTACACCTAGCATATGTGAAGGAGCAGCAACATAGTGGTGTGCATCAGATTATTTGGGTGGCGAGTGGAGATGACTTCAAAAAGCCACATGGTACCTGGACATCCTGATCAGCTGGCTCAGCAGAGAGAGCAGATGGTGGATACAGGTGTTTGACTGGCCAATAGAAGCAGGTTTATGCTCTGGATGGTTAGAGGAGCTGAGTGGTTGTGCTTGGTCTGTGCAAACTGCCAAAGACCAACAGTGGTGGTTAAGGCATGGGCTTGCTGCGGACACTTGACAGGGCTCTGTAGCTTATGCATGTATTTGCAAATGTGTGCTGACTAAACCCCTGTTTTAACGCATTCTGTTAGACAGGGTCATTCGGTTGGTTGCAGACTGGTCAGTAAGTTGAGCTGGGAATTTCTTTGGTTTTGTTTTGCATACTTTGTATGTGCTTCTTGCTACAAAGACTAGTTATAGGTGAGGGCAGTGGCCATTTGTTTGTACTGTGAATTTAACCACTGGTTTTTGTTCAGAGACAACTGAGCCGTTTCAGTCAGCCGGAGTGAAGTGTGAAGAGTCCAGCATGATTTATACTGTGCTGCAGGAAGAAGCCGCTCTAGGCTCAAGGCCAGGACTGATGCTGGGGAGCTTTGCCTGCACCTGTGTTTAAAGAGTCAAGACCATTCATCAGCCAAAAGGACTATATGGCAGAAGTAACTCTGGAGGGGCCAGCAGTGTTGCTGCAGGGAGAAAGGAACAGATGAGCTGGGGGAAAAACCTGCAGCAAATATTACTCCTATATCCACTGTCTGGAAGGAGCCAGATACTATAAACTTACAAGATAAGCCAGTGAGGAGTGATAGTGGTGGTGAGATTGACTTTGGGTCACCGAGATTCAGGGAAGACTGTGAGCCTCTGGAGGAGGAAATTGGAGATTGGGGCCCTCCCAGATGAGTCAGAGTCTGAATGGGACTGGGAGGGTACCCGGGAAGCAATCCCCTATTGTACAGAAAGCGGTGCTAGGGTTACAGTTGACCCTGAAGTGGCAAGAGAAAAGGAGTAGGCAACCCAGTTGCTCAAGTGTGCCCAGAGGCTGCAATTGAAAGATCTTATGGGCAGAGCTGAGTAAATTAATCTCCTCCTCTTTCTTTGGCCCTGGCTGACTGGTACCATTTTAATGCATTATACAATTTGCATACATCCATTTTTTGTTATATTTTTTGATTAATAAAATGTGAATTTACTATAGTTAAGTGAGTAACGTTATACATTCTATGCAGTTCTTTGGTAGTTACGTTTAAATCAGGTTTTTTAGAGCTATTTATTCTTATTTTCATTTTATTATAAACTCTGTAGGTGATTTATGGGATAATCTTGTAGTGCCTACTTTAGTATTTACTTTAAAAGATGGGCAAAGAGATCAAGTTCGGTCAGCCAATGTCTGGGGCCCAGATGGCCAGATAACCCAGATTCTGGATCCTTATTTTTTCAGGTGAAGCCAGAACTTCCACAACAGAACTGAACTGTTGCTCAACATATGGAGGAACCTACAATTTAAAGCTTTGATCCTTGATACATGAGGATTACAGAGGGGATCCTCTGCCTTTTTTTTTTAAAGACGAATGGGTCCAAAGAAGAATTTTTGTTGTGAGTAAAGTTCTTAGGGATAGATAGATAGATAGATAGATAGATAGATAGATAGATAGATAGATAGATAGATAGATAGATAGATAGATAGATAGATAGATAGATAGATAGATAGATATATATATATATATAGATATATATATAATAAGAAATCTATCGGTTACGGGAAACAATTTTTTCTGTTTTTCACATCGTTTGTATTTTTCTTCAAGAAGGGTGCCTATTCACATTATTGTGGCTGGGAACCATGAGGCATATTGGACCTTGGGGTTGCAGAGCCAATGGCCAGTATGTAAATATGTGTATGCTAGAATGTTAAATATTTCTGCAGGCCTTTCAAACCCTTGGATAGTGAGCAGTACTGCTATGCAGAAACGGTATATACAGAGTTATTGTAGTTAGAATTTTAGATTAGATAGGATGTATCTCTCTGTTTTATTCTATTGCTCTGGGAAGATGACTATGAGTCAAGACATTCTGATTATCACAAAATAGACTTTGTGTGCATTTCTGCCCACTAAGGGTGTCATATTATTTTTAGGCCACTAGGTGGCAAAGTAGTAAAATAGTGTGAGAACTTTAAATATTATCTCTTTGCACTATAGGTAATATAAACCTTAAAGTGTTAATAAACCCAGGAGCCTGCATTCACTATATCTGGTCTCCCACAGTACACAGAACAGGAAAATGCAATAGTTTTAGCAAATATAAACTGCTAAATACCTTTTCTCATCAGCAGTATATAGCAGTCTTGTGACTTCAACCAGTCAGTAGCGTCGCTAGGGGAGTGAGATGGGGTGTGGTCCGCACCCGGGTGACACCCGCTAGAGGGGTAACACCATCCAGACTCTCCCAAAGGTTAAGGAAAGCCCCGGCATTTTTTTTCAGCTGTCCCGGCCGGAACATCTCCAGCGCCGCAGCCGCGCTGCCCTGGTCTGTGTCCTTCTTCCTCCTCCTACTTCCCTGCTGCTGAGCCTGTTACATGTGTGTAACTATCTCCACCCGTGCGGTGCGGCTGCACACTGTTCTCTGCTCTATAGCTGCTGCTCGGGACGCGTGTACTACAGTTTACCTAGCCGCCCGCCCTGCCCTGGCCCTGAGCTGGTGCTGTAATGGACGGGAGGGTGTCAGCTTGTGTTGAGGGGGTGATCGCCGCCGGCCAGAGCCTGAGGTGAGGGACGGAGAGCTAGTTGGGACTGGGAGGAGTGTATATGTCTAGCGCCCTGTGCTGGTTTGATAACCGAGGGAGGGGGGGTTGGGAGCTGGACACAGCTATATATTATATATATATATATATATATATATATATATATATATATAGCCTGTGGGTGCTATAAGAGGGGAGGGGGGGACTACTAGCTGCACTGAGGGGGTCTATGCTGATGGAGGGGGGTCTGCACTGAGGGGGGTCTATGCTGATGGAGGGGGGTCTGTACTGGGGGGGTGTCTATGCAGGGGGGTCTATGCTGATGGGGGGGTCTGCACTAAGGGGGATGTCTATACTGATGGAGGGGGGTCTGTACTTACTGGGTGGTGTTTATACTGAGGAAAGGGAGTCTGTACTTAGTGGGGGGTCTGTACTTAATGGGGGGGTTTATACCGAGGAAAACAGGTCTGTATTTATTAGAGGAGGGTCTGTACTGAGGGAGGGTGGTCTGTACTGAAGGAGGACTATAGTTGGCGGAGGGGGGGTGACACCAATTTTTTTCACACCGGGTGACACCAACCCTAGTGACGCCACTGCAACCAGTGTCTAGCTGAGCACTGGTTAACCACTTAAGGATTGAGCCTGTTTCTGAGATTTGGTGTTTACAAGTTAAAAACTGTTTTTTTTTTGCTAGAAAATGACTTAGAACCCCCATACATTATATGGGTGATGTTTAAAAAATTCTACAGGTTGCATGTTTTGAGTTACAGAGGAGGTCTAGGGCTAGAATTATTGCTCTTGCTCTAACGATCATGGCGATACCTCACATGTGTGGTTTGAACACCGTTTTCATATGCGGGCGCTGCTCACGTATGCGTTCACTTCTGCATGCAAGCTTGGCGGGACGGGATGCGTTTTTAAAAAAAAAAATGTTCTTATTTATTTTACCTTTTATTTTTTATTTTTACCCTGTTCTTTTAAAAAAAAAAGTGTCACTTTTATTCCTATTACAAGGAATGTAAACATCCCTTGTAATAGAAAACAAGCATGACAGGTCCTCTTAAATATGAGATCTGGGGTCAAAAAGACCTCAGATCTCATATTTACACTAAAATGCAATAAAAAAATAAATGAGAATTAAATGTCATTTAAAAAAAAAAAAAAAGAAAATGTCTCTTTAAGAGCTGTGGGCGGAAGTGATGTTTTGCCGTTGCTTTCGCCCTGCAGTGGTATGGAGATGGGTGGGGGCCACCTTCCCCTCACTCGTCTCCATACGAATCCACCGCAGAGACCACTTTTATCTGAAAGCGGACTGCCCGCTGAAGAAGAGGATATGACAATTATATCCCTCTTCAAAGTACCAACGTATACCGTGGTCGCTCCGTAAGTGGTTAAAGCTTGTAGGAGGAGTTTTCATTCTCCCTTGACTGTCCTATGAGGCTGCTGGACCCCTGACCCTCTGTCTGAACAGTGCTGATGAAAATTGCCAATGAAAATTGAAAAATTCAGGAGATGGTAGAAAGAATATGCCAATAACAAAAGAGTTTTGGACATTTCCACAGCATGTGTAATAGATCACCTTTGGTTCTATTGCATTTGGGGCATAGTGGTGAGTCTCTATTTCCCCACTTATGGAGCTAAACTAGTGTTCAGTATACTCTATGTAATAAAAACAGGTGAGAGAGCTTGTGAGATGCCGAAACTGACACTAAAGAAGCAGAGTTCAGGCATAGTTCCCAGGTTTCCCCATCTATATGTCCCAGATCTTTTTCCCATCCCTTTTTACAGGGAAGTGTGGAAGCATCATGTGTGGAGTGTAATAATTTGGAGTACACCCTCAAGATCATCCCCTTTTTGTTCTTTGTTAAGAGGACATCAGACATCAGAAGGTGGGCAATAGGAGCAAGCAAAGAGGATCTAGCCTTGCTCTGGATAGCGTATGTGAGTTGCAAGTATTTGTAAAACTGGCTTCTGGGAAGAACAAACTTTGCTTGCATCTCTGTAAAGGATTTAAGTACAGTACCAGTATATAATTGAGAAACGGGGGCGGACTGATAACTCATGGGGCCCCCGGGCAATAGGAGATTATGGGGCCCCCAGGCAATTAGAGCTTATGGGGCCACACAGTATACACACACGCAGTATACAATCACACAGTATACACATACATGTACACACAGTATACACAGACAGATGTAAAAAAAAACACAGATTTATACATACTGTCCCTGGATTTACTGAGGCTGGCAACCCTGATGGGACCCCCTAGTGGCCCAAGGCCCTCGGGCAGTGCCCGAGTCGCTCAATGGTCAGTCCGCCCCTGTTGAGAAACATATAGAATGCCCGCTCTCTCCCAAAGGTGGAAGTCCTGAATTTTAAACACTTCTTTGTAGTACAGATTACACCATATGGGAGTATATGAACAAAAACCTTGAACATGTAAAATAGTTCTGATATATGCCCATAAGGTTTTCATGAGAACAATCGTGAGAAGGGTTTGGGGCAGGTTTGAGAATCCCGCTTCTAGGTGGGACAAGGCAGGAGATGGGGAGCCTCTCGGTATCAATAATGTTCTAATTGGGTCTAATAGGTCTTCATGACCCCAGTCCCCAAATTGTTGAACCTGGGAAGCTATAAAGTAAAACCTAGAATGGGGGATTGCAAGGCCACCTTGGTCTTTTTCGACTTGCAACGTGGGAAAACTAATTTGTGCTGTTTTATTGCGCCAGATCAGAGTTCTAAACTGAGTCTATCTGGGAGAACTATTTATGTGGATTCATGTGGGCGCATTGTGGAAGATGTACAGGAGTTGTGGGACGCATACCATTTTTATTAAATTGGCTCTACCAGCTACTGGCAGTAGAAGTTTAGCCCAGCCGTGCATTTAGACCGAAATTTACGTAATAACGGGACCAGATTGAGCTTGATATATTGGTTGGGATCCTGAGTCACTTGAATCCCGAGATATCTAAATTCATTGATCGTCTGAACATCGCTCACGCAGTCTGGCCGAGAGTGAAGAAGTCGGTCTAAGGGCATGAGTACTGATTTGTTCCAGCTCATTTTGAATCCCGATAGGGCTCCAAATCAGTGATCAACTGCATCATGTTTTTCATGGATTCATCCGTGTCCCCCAAGTAAATTGGTGTGTCATCCGTGTATAAAGAACTGATATCCTCCCCCTGATGAAACCTACAATATTCTGCAAGGCTCGAACATAAATGGCCAGTGGTTCCAGAGCCATGGTTAACAAGAGGGGTGAAAGCGAGCACCCCTGTCATGTGCCCCTGAACAACCGGAAAGTATCCGACAGATTTCCATTGATCCGTATCCTCGGAGAAGGAGATGCATACAGAAGTTGTACCCATTTAATAAATGTAGTGCCCTCCCCAAATTTAGACAATACCTCCCATAAGTAAGTCCATTCTACACTATTGAACGCTTTAGCAGCATCGAGGAAGAAGATGGCTCTATTTCCGGGTTGTCAGTAGGCAAATGCAGGTTTAAAAACAGTCTGCGTAAGTTTTGTGCGGTGGACCTCGTTGGTATAAATCCAGATTGATTTCTATGTATTCGTTTCTGAATACCCTGGCTAAAAGTTTAATGTCAGATGTGAGTAAAGATGGCAAACCGTCTGCACCGGGCAACTGGTGCAGACCGGAGCTCATCCTCAGTCAGTGGGGCATTAAGCTGTGTAGCATCTTCTATGGACAAACTTGGTATAGGGCATTTGTCCAGAAAAGCATGAATAGCAGGAGAGGAAGGTTGCACTTTGGAGGTGTAAACATCTGTAAAAAAGTCCCTAAATACTCTGATAATGTCTTGGGTAGAGTAGTGGGCTCTACCTTGCGTATCTGTCACAGCAGTGATATGGGAGGAGGGTTGTTGTGCTTTGGCAAGTAGCGCTAACATATGCCCCGTGTTGTCCCCCTCTTCAAAGTGCTTCTGCTGGAAGAAGTGTTTGTTTTCAGCTAGCTGCAGAGATAGGTGGCGAAGCATTGACTGAGACATCAACCATGCTCTCTTGGAGTCATCAGAGGGGTTAGCAGCATATGTCGCCTCTGTTCTCTATGCCTCTGATATGATAAATGTCTCCCACTCCTTAGTTTTAGTTTTTATATGTGGTGTTAATCTAATAAATTGACCACGTAAGAAGACCTTGGCCGCATCTCATACAATGGCTATATCCGCAGTACCTTCATTTTGTCTAAAAAAAAGAGTTCAATAGTGCCGGTAGTGGATCAGGATCTGTGAGGAGAGACAACCAGAGCAACCTTGAGACTCCGACCCGAAGATCCACCAAAAATGGAGAAATGGAGAAATGGAGCAGAGTAATGTGAGGATTCAACCAAAGGAAGCATGAATTCATTCCCCAACCCCAGATCTATCCAAGACAGTCCCCCAATAGAAGCAGACTGACAGGAGTATTCTCAGGTATCAGAGTTGTGTATTCTCCACACATCAGTAAGGCCAATCTCCGAGAGAAGACGTGCAAATGCTGTAGGGCCTCTGCTATGTACAGTGCCCAAAATAATGTTTGCCGAAAGTTTGTCTTTCTCGTGATCTATGTCATTGTTAAAGTTTCCCATGACTAGAACAGGTAGTTTGTGATAGCAAGCCATAAAATTTGCTAATAATGTAAGGAGATGGGCTGAAAAAGGTGGAGCAATGTACACCCCTGAGAGTATACATCTTGTCCCATAGAGGGAGCAAACCAAAAATATTTAACAACCTCCTGGGTCTATTTCAACCTCTGTACAGGAAATTTGGGTTCCCTGTCGAATCAGGATACTCACTCCCCTTGGGGGGGGGGGGGTGCTGGGGGGGCTGGGTAAGTCTCCTGCAAACAGATCACGTCTGCTTTCAAACGTTTGATTGTACGTAATACAAATGTAATACAGAATACAATTGCTTAACCGGAGTGTTCAGGCCTCTAACATCCAGGACATAACTCTGGTTATTCTAGACATTAGTGTAATAAAATAGTAATTGCCACAATAATCAAAGCAGTAACCATATGTCCCAGATCCATAGTAGTAATACGTTGAATGTCCATATTCTGGAGAAAGTCCATCCAGAGGGATATTCCATCAAAAGCATAACAACAGTGAAAGCATATGGACATAAAGAAGACAGCCATGGTAGGTAGTAAAATAAGAAGTGCAAGACCAACAGGGCTCTGAAACCAAGAAAAAAAGGGGGAAAAGTCAACTGGAGATCCACACAGGACAATGTAGGGGGCAACAGTGAAAGCTCACAGCTTCTCAGCAACAAGAACAGCAGCCGTATGTTCCCCAACAAGTGTAGTAAAAAAAGATGCTCCGCCTGTAGATCCATGGATAAGATTATGGAATTTAAAATCCCTGAAGCACGATGTAGATAAAATCCATACTTTAAGTTGGATGATGACGCTAGCTCCCATCCTCACGTAGGGAGTGTTCCTCTCTATCCAGCCATTGTGCAGCAGTCGAAGGTTTACCGAAGAATTGAACCGAGCCCATGGCCTCCACCCGCAGTCAAGCCGGATATAGCATGGCATGTTTTAATTCCAGATCCCTGAGACAACGTTTTACATCTGTGAATTTAGCTCTTTGTTTCTGCAATTCTGCAGGAAAACCTGGGAAGAGAGAGACTTTGGTGTTGTCTATCCTCAGGGCTTCAGGTCCAATTCTAGCATTATGAAGAATCCCAACCCTGTCCACGTAATTAAAATAAATAAAAATTGCCGTGGGGGAGCTCCAGGTAGTGGTGGCCTAGCGGGGACTCTGTGCGCCCTCTCCACTAGAACATGGGGGAGAATACCTCCTTTCCGAACATGGTAGTGAGACATTTTTCAATTAAATTTACCGGATTCTCGCCTTCTACTTTTTTTGGTAATCTGATGGCTCTTATGTTATTGCACCTCAGCCTGTTTTCCAAATCTTCCAGGCGAGAAGCGCGTTGTGCTGAGGTGAGAGTTGTAGGTGAGATCCCTCTGCATGGGCGCCATGTCATCCTCTATGGAGCTCACTCTCCCCTCCAAAACAGATGTTCTCTCTCGCAGCTTTTGTGGTTCCTGACGCAGAAAAGTGATCTTTGACTTAACCCCCTTAATCTCAGCAGTGAGTGCAGCTATGGAAACATTGCAGGAGGTGACCGCGGTGAAGATATCCCGCAGCGTGGGCTCACCCATGTTGTCAGAGGTGGTGGGATCATGGGGCCCAGCAAAGATATCCCATGGGGTACTCACTGTGTCCCAATCAATCCGGGTCCATTGGCTTCCTCCAGGGGTATGGTGTCATCAGCTTTTGATGTGCCACCCGAGGATTCTTCCGGATTGTTGGCAGGAGTCGGTGGATATTTGGGCAGCTGTTTAGAGTTTCTGTGCTGCCTCTTTATATCTGTCCTTAGAAGTTCTCTGGGACAGGGCGCCATTTTGGGCCATGAGGTCCGGGGTCCGGGAAGTGTTCTGCTTCTTGTTTGTGGTCATCTGAGTCGGAGAAACCAGGTGAGGATAAAGCTAGGCTTTGCCAAACCTCCATGTTAGTGGATGGGGTAACCGGAGCAGGATATACTATATAGTATATATATATATATATCCTCAGGATACTATATATATATATATATACTGTAGTATATATATATATATATATATATATATATATATATATATATATATATATATATACTATATATCCTCAGGATGAGATGTCGGATTCTCAGCAGAGCGAGCTGAAGATGCATCTGGCTACATCTGCTGCCTGGCCACGCCTCCAACAAGCATTCTTTACTGCGTATACAAACTGATTTTACAGTTGTGGGTTTAGTAACACTTTAAGCAATATTACCGTCAGGATTATAGGATGCTATGCTTCGATCTGTTGGAGGATTATCTCTTGGGAGATAATGCTTCAAGCTTGAACTACGATGTTAAACTTGGTGTGCTAACTATATTCTTTTAGCTGAAGTGTGTTGATAATAATTAGGTGATAGAAAGCCGGCATCTTCATCTTCTGCAATGATGAGTTTATTAATCCAGGTGTAGTACAAAATAATACCGGGCCTATGCATTTTCGAGATATAACCTTAATCATAGCAATGTGTTGATAATATTTTGAATGTACTAACCCTTTATTATTACCTAATGGCAGGGCTCTTACTAGCTAGGTTGATTAAATGCATATAAGTGTTTAAATGTAAATGTTTGCTGTAAGAGTTCTGACACCGGATGGCTACTTACTTGGCCTGGCACCAGTCTAGCAATATGTTCTACAAAGTTTGCACCTAAACTTGCATTTGACTAAAAGAACTTTTGATTATGTAGAATGCCACATACAAATTTTTCTTACACTGTTATGTTACTTTTTCCCCACCCTCCGCCCTTGTTTCAGGAGCTGCTTTCATGCTCCGGCCCATGAGGACAGAGCCTATTTTTTTTGGGGGGGGGGGGGGGTTGGATGGATGTAGCACCCTTGTAGGCGGTCTGCTAGGTAAATTTAGCATTTAGCTTGCTCTATAGTTAGAGAAGCTGGAGTTGATTTCTTGGGTCTGCTTGTGGATTCCCAGGTGGTGAGATTGATTATTTTCCCCTGTCTCTGTCAAGAAACTACCAGTGTTTAGGGCGATAAATGCAAATCTCTCTCCTGAACTGTTGCTGTGTATCTGGAAGCCTCTGCACTAACTTTGGGAAAAAACCTGTGGAATTAAGCGGCCCTTTTGGGGGTAAGCGCTACATCATTCTTGAACCTCGTCTGCCATGTAGCTGCCCAACCCCACTATTTTCTCCAGGTCTTTCTGTAATGATGCTACATCCTATGCCAAAGTTATTTCCCAGTATAATTTGGTATCATCAAAAGAACACTGAAAATGAACTCTTGATTCCAACCTCCATATCATTAATAAACAAACTGAACAGCATTGGTCCCAAGACACAACCCTGGGGCACACCAATCACAACCTTAGAGCAATCAGGGAATGAGTCATTTACCACTACTCTCTGGACCTGTTCATGTAACCAATTTCCTATCCATGTGCAGAAAATCTCATCAACTCCAACAGACAAATATCATTTTCACCTTTGTATTTATCTGGCGGCTTATTGTTTCAATCTAATAACCACCAATTTCCCCTAGTAAGCATCAATGACAGAGTGTTAAGGACGACTGAAAATGTAGGAAAATTAAGTAATAGCAAGCAACACTCAACTTCGATGCATACTATATAAAAGGGAGGATTTATGATACATTTGTGCACATGGCAATTGAAAGCAATTTCAAAACAGATGCACTATAATTATCATCCTTCTTCTGCACCCAGTACCCTAAGGCATGTTCCCATTTCACAGACACTAAAACAAAAAAGTAACAGTCACTGTGACAACAAGGACTTTTGTTTTTGGCCAAAAATAACCTGTAGGTTGAGGTGTTCCTCCACTTTAAAAGGTACTCATTGACATTAGATGATAGCAGAAAGAAATTGCACACACATAAAGACTATTGGCTGCCCTGTATTTTTTTGAGCTGAGCTTTGGCCTTACTTACCTGCAGAGTTGCACAGGCTACTTTCCTACTTTCCTATAACTAAATTTCTTACTCTGATTTCACTGCACACTCACAGCTTCCTCATCCAGCCCTCACTGCAACACAATATGATTTCATTTAATTTTTTAGTTCATCGCTCTATAAAAAAATTGAAGAGGTGAACTAATGCCCAGCTCCCTCCTCACCATTCCAGTTCCTGCTGCACTTACCTCCACTGGTGACTAGCTATCACTGTCCATGCAGTTTCTTAGAGGCTGCTGGGAAGAATCAGAGCAATTTCCGACTGGTCAAAGTGGTCACATGACCATTCAGAATTGCTCTGATCTGCCCTGAAAGCCCTAAGGAAAGAAGAGCGAGGTTTTCAACTTCCCGGACTGCTGCACTGGCTGCAGTCCTGGAAGTCATACTTTAACCACTTAAGGACCCCCCTTAATGACCAGGCCATTTTTTGCGATACGTCACTGCGGCGCTTTAACTGACAATTGCGCGGTCGTGCGACGCTGTACCCAAACTAAATTAACGTACGTTTTTTTCCGCACAAATAGAGCTTTGTTTTGGTGGTATTTTATCACCTCTGCAGGTTTTTTTGTGCTATAAACAAAAAAAGAGTGACAGTTTTGAAAAAAACAACAACAATATTTTATACTATTTGCTATAATAAATATCCCCCAAAAAATGTAAAAAAAGAAATGTCTTCATCAGTTTAGGCCAATATATATTCTTCTACATATTTTTGGTAAAAGAAATCGCAATAAGCGTATATTGATTGGTTTGCACAAAAGTTATAGCATCTACAAAATAGGGAATAGATTTATGGAATGTTTATGGCATTTTTATTATTATTATTATTTTTTTTTTTACTAGTAATGGTTTTTTAGCGGGACTGCAACATTGCGGCGGACAGATCAAACACTTTTGAGACATTTTTGGGACCATTGACAATTATACAGCGATCAGTGCTATAGAAAATGCACTGATTGCTGTGTAAATGTCACTGGTAGGGAAGCAGTTAACACTAGGGGGCGATCAAGGGGTTAAATGTGTTCCCTGCTAGGTGTTACTAACTGTATGGGGATGTGACTTACTAGAGGAGGAGACATATCGCTGTTCCTACTTAGTAGGAACAGATGATCTGTCTCTCCTCTCCTGAAAGAATGGGGATTTGTTTACACACACACATCCCCGTTCTGGCTCTCATGCCTGCGATCGCGCATGGTTGGCGGACATCGCGGCCACGCGCATCGTGTCCCCCGCCGTGCAGCGGGCACGCGCACGCACCTGCTAGAGCTGTTTAAAGGTCCGACGTACAGTTATGGCGATTTGCGGGTCGTGCCGACCTGCCTCACTATAATGATGGCAGCTGGTCGGCAAGTGGTTAAGAAAAGTGCAAAATCTGGTGCAGCTCTGCATAGAACAAGCTGTAGTTAGAAGCTGATTGGCTACCATGCACAGCTGCACCATCCCCAATGTGTCTACTCCCAAAACAAGAAAAAGTCTTGCCTTTAGATACACTTTAAATTAGGGTTTTCCAGACACCGATACTAGTATCGGTATCGGCACAGATACCAAGCATTCGCCCGAGTACTTGTACTCGGGCAAATGCTCCCGATTCTTCCCCCGATACCTTGAGAGTCAGCGGTGATCGGCGCGTGGGGGAGTTACAAGCTTCTCCCCCAGTGGCTTTCAGCTGCTTTATTGAAATCTATACAGCGGTGATCGGTGCTTGTAACTCCCCCACACGCGATCACCGCTGACTGTCACCGCATCCTCCATACCCCCTCCGTTCCGCTGTCCCCCTCCGTTCCGTTGTCCCTCTCCGTTCCGCTGTCCCCCTCCGCTGTCCCTCCCCGTTCCACTGTCCCTCTCCGTTCCGCTGTCCCCCTCCGCTGTCCCTCTCCGTTCCGCTGTCCCTCTCCGTTTCACTGTCCCCCTCCTTTCCGCTGTCCCCCTCCGTTCTGCTGTCCCTCTCCATTCTGCTGTCCCTCTCTGTTCTGCTGTCCCTTTCCGTTCCGCTGTCCCTCTCCGTTTCACTGTCCCCCTCCTTTCCGCTGTCCCTCTCCGTTCTGCTGTCCCTCTCCATTCTGCTGTCCCTCTCTGTTCTGCTGTCCCCCTCCGCTGTCCCTCTCCGTTCTGCTGTCCCTCTCCGTTCTGCTGTCCTTCTCCGTTCCGCTGTCCCTCTCCGTTCCGCTGTCCCTCTCCGTTCCGCTGTCCCTCTCCATTCCACTGTCCCCCTCCTTTCCGCTGTCCCTCTCCGTTCCGCTGTCCCTCTCCGTTCCACTGTCCCCCTCCATTCCGCTGTCCCTCTCCGTTCCACTGTCCCCCTCCGCTGTCCCCCTCCGCTGTCCCTCTCCGTTCCGCTGTCCCTCTCCGTTCCGCTGTCCCTCTCTGTTCCTCTGTCCCCCTCCGTTGTGCTGTCCCTCTCTGTTCTGCTGTCCCCCTCCGCTGTCCCTCTCCCTTCTGCTGTCCCTCTCCATTCTGCTGTCCCCCTCCGCTGTCCCTCTCCATTCTGCTGTCCCTCTCCGTTCCACTGTCCCTCTTCGTTCCACTGTCCCCCTCCTTTCCGCTGTCCCCCTCCACTGTCCCTCTCCATTCTGCTGTCCCTCTCTGTTCTGCTGTCCCTCTCCGCTGTCCCTCTCCGTTCTGCTGTCCCCCTCCGTTGTGCTGTCTCTCTCTCCATGTCCTCCTCCTTCCTTTGTGTATGGACAGAGTCAGCTGACTGAAACATTGTAATCTCCTGTGATTACAATGTCTCAGTTTATGAATGGAGAAGAGCCGCTGTCTTCTCTCCATTCATTTTCAGTGCAGCTGAGGCTGCAGAGAAAGGGACTGGGGAATCTCTATCCTCGGTCTCTTTCTCTGTCTCAAGGGGGAGATATCAGGAGTCTATTAAGACCTCTGATATCTCACCAAAGCCCCCAACAGGGCTCATAAAAAAAACACAAAGTATTGCAATAAATAATAATAATAAAAAATTATTGTAAAAAATAATAAAAATTTAAATAAAAAAAAAACACACAGACAGCGTCAACCCCCTCCCCCCCTAAAAAAAAAGAAAAAAAAGAAAGCATTGTAAAAAAAAAAAAAAAAAAACACTGCCACGTGACATTAAAAATAAAAGTATCGGTAATCGGTATCGGCGAGTACTTGAAAAAAAGTATCGGTACTTATACTCGGTCTTAAAAAAGTGGTATCGGGGCATCCCTACTTTAAATGTATTCAAGGGTTGACAATACAGACCATTGAGCAATTATACAATTATTTTCTTGAAATTCAGTTAAGATTTGTCATTTATCAATATCAACATACACTATATTACCAAAAGTATTGGGACACCTTCTTTTTTTCTCTTCTTTAACCACTTGCCGACCGCCTCACGCCTATATACGTGAGCAGAGCGGCACGGGCAGGCAAAATCACGTACCTGAAACGTGATTGCCTTCCCGCGGGTGGGGGGTCCGATCGGACCCCCCCCGGTGCCAGCTGCGGTCGGCATTTGGTTGGAAGCGATGAGAGACGAGGGGGAGGCCATCCGATCGTGGCCCCCCCCCTCGCGATCGCTCCCAGCCAATGAGAAACATCCCCTGCCTCTGTATAGTACACAGAGGCAGAGGATGTGATGTCATCTCTCCTCGGCTCGGGAGTTTCCGTTCCGGCCCGAGGAGAGATGACATGTAAGTGCACCAAACACACACACACACACAGTAGAACATGCCAGGCATACATTACACCCCCGATCCCCCCCCCGATCGCCCCCCGATCCCCCCCCAATCACCTCCCCCCCTGTCACAAACTGACACCAAGCAGGTTTTTTTTTTTTTTTTTTTTCCTGATTACTGCATAGTGTCAGTTTGTGACAGTTAGCAGTGTTAGGGTAGTGACTGTTACCCCCCTGTAGGTCTAGGGTACCCCCCTTACCCCCCCTAATAAAGTTTTAACCCCTTGATCACCCCCCCTCACCAGTGTCGCTAAGCGATCATTTTTCTGATCGCTGTATTAGTGTCGCTGGTGACGCTAGTTAGGGACGTAAATATTTTGGTTCGCCGTCAGCGTTTTATAGTGACAGGGACCCCCATATACTACCTAATAAATGTTTTAACCCCTTGATTGCCCCCTAGTTAACCCTTTCACCACTGATCACCATATAACCGTTACGGGTGACGCTGGTTAGTTCGTTTATTTTTTATAGTGTCAGGGCACCCGCCGTTTATTACCAAATAAAGGTTTAGCCCCCTGTAGGTCTAGGGTACCCCCCTTACCCCCCCCTAATAAAGTTTTAACCCCTTGATCACCCCCTGTCGCCAGTGTCGCTAAGCGATCATTTTTCTGATCGCTGTATTAGTGTCGCTGGTGACGCTAGTTAGGGACGTAAATATTTAGGTTCGCCGTCAGTGTTTTATAGCGACAGGGACCCCCATATACTATCTAATAAATGTTTTAACCCCTTGATGGCCCCCTAGTTAACCCTTTTACCACTGATCACCGTATAACCGTTACGGGTGACGCTGGTTAGTTCGTTTATTTTTTATAGTGTCAGGGCACCCGCCGTTTATTACCGAAAAAAGGTTTAGCCCCCTGATCGCCCGGCGGTGATATGCGTCGCCCTAGGCAGCGTCAGATTAGCGCCAGTACCGCGAACACCCACGCACGCACCGTACACGCACCGTACACCTCCCTTAGTGGTATAGTATCTGAACGCATCAATATCTGATCCGATCAGATCTATACTAGCGTCCCCAGCAGTTTAGGGTTCCCAAAAACGCAGTGTTAGCGGGATCAGCCCAGATACCTGCTAGCACCTGCGTTTTGCCCCTCCGCCCGGCCCAGCCCAGTCCAGCCTACCCAAGTGCAGTATCGATCGATCACTGTCACTTTTTTTTGTAGCGTTTTGGTGAACTGGCAAGCACCAGCGGCCTAGTACACCCCGGTCGTAGTCAAACCAGCACTGCAGTAACACTTGGTGACGTGGCGAGTCCCATAAGTGCAGTTCAAGCTGGTGAGGTGGCAAGCACAAGTAGTGTCCCGCTGCCACCAAAAAGACAAACACAGGCCCGTCGTGCCCATAGTGCCCTTCCTGCTGCATTCGCCAATCCTAATTGGGAACCCACCGCTTCTGCAGCGCCCGTACTTCCCCCATTCACATCCCCAACCAAATGCAGTCGGCTGCATGAGAGGCATTTATATATCCTCCCGAGTACCCCTACCCAACGAACCCCCCCAAAAAAGATGTTGTGTCTGCAGCAAGCGCGGATATAGACGTGACGCCCGCTATTATTGTCCCTCCTGTCCTGACAATCCTGGTCTTTGCATTGGTGAATGTTTTGAACGCTACCATTCACTAGTTGAGTATTAGCGTAGGGTACAGCATTGCACAGACTAGGCACACTTTCACAGGGTCTCCCAAGATGCCATCGCATTTTGAGAGACCCGAACCTGGAACCGGTTACAGTTATAAAAGTTACAGTTACAAAAAAAAAGTGTAAAAAAAAAAAAAAACACAAACAAAAATAAAAAAAAATAGTTGTCGTTTTATTGTTCTCTCTCTCTATTCTCTCTCTCTATTGTTCTGCTCTTTTTTACTGTATTCTATTCTGCAATGTTTTATTGTTATTATGTTTTATCATGTTTGCTTTTCAGGTATGCAATTTTTTATACTTTACCGTTTACTGTGCTTTATTGTTAACCATTTTTTTGTCTTCAGGTACGCCATTCACGACTTTGAGTGGTTATACCAGAATGATGCCTGCAGGTTTAGGTATCATCTTGGTATCATTCTTTTTAGCCAGCGGTCGGCTTTCATGTAAAAGCAATCCTAGCGGCTAATTAGCCTCTAGACTGCTTTTACAAGCAGTGGGAGGGAATGCCCCCCTCCCCCACCGTCTTCTGTGTTTTTCTCTGGCTCTCCTGTCTCAACAGGGAACCTGAGAATGCAGCCGGTGATTCAGCCAGCTGACCATAGAGCTGATCAGAGACCAGAGTGGCTCCAAACATCTCTATGGCCTAAGAAACCGGAAGCTACGAGCATTTTATGACTTCGCCGGATGTAAATAGCGCCATTGGGAAATTGGGGAAGCATTTTATCACACCGATCTTGGTGTGGTCAGATGCTTTGAGGGCAGAGGAGAGATCTAGGGTCTAATAGACCCCAATTTTTTCAAAAAAGAGTACCTGTCACTACCTATTGCTATGATAGGGGATATTTACATTCCCTGAGATAACAATAAAAATGATTTAAAAAAAAAAAAATGAAAGGAACAGTTTAAAAATAAGATAAAAAAGCAAAAAAATAATAAAGAAAAAAAATAAATAAATAAAAAGCACCCCTGTCCCCCCTGCTCTCGCGCTAAGGCGAACGCAAGCGGCGGTCTGGCGTCAAATGTAAACAGCAATTGCACCATGCATGTGAGGTATCACCGCGAAGGTCAGATCGAGGGCAGTAATTTTAGCAGTAGACCTCCTCTGTAAATCTAAAGTGGTAACCTGTAAAGGCTTTTAAAGGCTTTTAAAAATGTATTAATTTTGTTGCCACTGCACGTTTGTGCGCAATTTTAAACAATGTCATGTTTGGTATCCATGTATTCGGCCTAAGATCATCTTTTTTATTTCATCAAACATTTGGGCAATATAGTGTGTTTTAGTGCATTAAAATTTAAAAAAGTGTGTTTTTTCCCCAAAAAATGCGTTTGAAAATCGCTGCGCAAATACTGTGTTAAAAAAAAAATGAAACACCCACCATTTTAATCTGTAGGGCATTTGCTTTAAAATAATATATAATGTTTGGGGGTTCAAAGTAATTTTCTTGCAAAAAAAAATAATTTTTTCATGTAATCAAAAAGTGTCAGAAAGGGCTTTGTCTTCAAGTGGTTAGAAGAGTGGGTGATGTGTGACATAAGCTTCTAAATGTTGTGCATAAAATGCCAGGACAGTTCAAACCCCCCCCAAATGACCCCATTTTGGAAAGTAGACACCCCAAGCTATTTGCTGAGAGGCATGTCGAGTCCATGGAATATTTTATATTGTGACACAAGTAGCGGGAAAGAGACAAATTTTTTTTTTTTTTTTTTTTTTTTTTTGCACAAAGTTGTCACTAAATGTTATATTGCTCAAACATGCCATGGGAATATGTGAAATTACACCCCAAAATAAATTCTGTTGCTTCTCCTGAGTACGGGGATACCACATGTGTGGGACTTTTTGGGAGCCTAGCCGCGCACGGGACCCCGAAAACCAAGCACCGCCTTCAGGCTTTCTAAGGCCGTAAATTTTTGATTTCACTCTTCACTGCCTATCACAGTTTCGGAGGCCATGGAATGCCCAGGTGGCACAAACCCCCCCCCCCAAATTACCCCATTTTGGAAAGTAGACATCCCAAGCTATTTGCTGAGAGGTATAGTGAGTATTTTGCAGACCTCACTTTTTGTCACAAAGTTTTGAAAATTGAAAAAAGAAAAAAAAAAATTTTTTTTCTGGTCTTTCTTCATTTTCAAAAACAAATGAGAGCTGCAAAATACTCACCATGCCTCTCAGCAAATAGCTTGGGGTGTCTACTTTCCAAAATGGGGTCATTTGGGGGGGTTTGTGCCATCTTGGCATTTTATGGCCTTCAAAACTGTGATAGGTAGTGAGGAGTAAAATCAAAAATGTATGCCCTTAGAAATCCTGAAGGTGGTGCTGGGTTTTCGGGGCCCCGTACGCGGCTAGGCTCCCAAAAAGTGCCACACATGTGGTATCCCCGTACTCAGGAGAAGCAGCTGAATGTATTTTGGGGTGCAATTCCACATATGCCCATGGCCTGTGTGAGCAATATATCATTTAGTGACAACTTTTTGTAAATTTTTTTTTTTTTTTTTGTCATTATTCAATCACTTGGGACAAAAAAAATAAATATTCAATGGGTTCAACATGCCTCTCAGCAATTTCCTTGGGGTGTCTACTTTCCAAAATGGGGTCATTTGGGGGGGTTTTGTACTGCCCTGCCATTTTAGCACCTCAAGAAATGACATAGGCAGTCATAAACTAAAAGCTGTGTAAATTCCAGAAAATGTACCCTAGTTTGTAGACGCTATAACTTTTGCGCAAACCAATAAATATACGCTTATTGACATTTTTTTTACCAAAGACATGTGGCCGAATACATTTTGGCCTAAATGTATGACTAAAATTTAGTTTATTGGATTTTTTTTATAACAAAAATTAGAAAATATAATTTTTTTTCAAAATTTTCAGTCTTTTTCCGTTTATAGCGCAAAAAATAAAAACGGCAGAGGTGATCAAATACCATCAAAAGAAATTCTATTTGTGGGAAGAAAAGGACGCAAATTTCGTTTGGGTAGAGCATTGCATGACCGCGCAATTAGCAGTTAAAGCGACGCAGTGCCGAATTGTAAAAAGTGCTCTGGTCAGGAACGGGGTAAATCCTTCCGGGGCTGAAGTGGTTAAAGAGAATCATTTGAGACAGACAATAGCTATGTGTTGATTGTGTTTACATAAATGATATGAATAGGCACTGACCTAAGTGATATTGGCGCGGTTCAGATCACCTATGACTGTAACCACCATTACAAAACGCACTGTACACTATATCACCAAAAGTATTTGGACACCTGCCTTTACACGCACATGAAATTTAATGGCATCCCAGTCTTAGTCCATAGAGTTAAATATTGAGTTGGCCCACTCTTTGCAGCTATAACAGCTTCAACTCTTCTGGGAAGGCTGTCCACAAGGTTTAGGAGTGTGTCTATGGGAATGTTTGACCATTCTTCCAGAAACTCATTTGTGAGCTCAGGCACTGATGTTGGATGAGAAGGCTTGGCTCGCAGTCTCCACTCTAATTCATCCCAAAGGTGTTTTATTCGGTTGAGGTAAGGACTCCACCCCAAACTTGCCCATCCATGTCTTTATGGACCTTGCTTTGTGCACTGGTCCAAATCATTTGGTGGAGAGGGGATTCTGGTATTGGGTTGTTTCTCAGGGGTTGGGCTTGGCCCCTTAGTTCCAGTGAAGGGAACTCTTAAGACGTCAGCATACCAAGACATTTTGGATAATTTCATGCTCCCAACTTTCCTGTTCCAACACGACTGCGCGCCAGTGTACAAAGCAAGGTCCATAAAGACATGGATGAGCGAGTTTGGGGTGGAGGAACTTGACTGGCCTGCAGCTCAACCCAATAGAACACCTTTGAGATGAATTACAGCGGAGACTGCGAGCCAGGCCTTCTTGTCCACATCAGTGCCTGACTTCACAAATGCGCTTCTGGAAGAGTGGTCAAATATTCCCATAGACACACTCCTAAACCTTGTGAACAGCCTTCCCAGAAGAGTTGAAGCTGTTATAGCTGCAAAGGGTGGGCCAAATCAATATTGAACGCCTACGGACTAAGACCGGAATGCCATTAAAGTTCATGTGCGTGTAAAGGCAGGCTTCCCAATACTTTTGCTAATATAGTGTATAGTGTGTTTTGTAATGGTGGTTCCAGTCATAGGTGATCTGCGTGATAGGTGAACCGCACCAATATCCCTTAGGCCAGTGCCTATTCATAACATTTTTGTAAACACAATCAACACATAGCTATTGTCTGCCTCAAATGATTCTCTTCAAAGAATGTTTTTGTAACCTGCTGGAGAATCATTTTGACATTTGCTGTCTCTGTTGGTCATAAGCAGTTGTTTCGCTTCATGAAATGTTTTGATTGCTATTCATGTTTGAGCATGCTTTGTCATTATGTCATTAAATCTCCCTGGGAAAGTTAAAACTCCAGAATAAAGTCATAGTTCACTAGAGAATTCTCAAGCACATACATTAAAAACTTTCACTTCTACATTCACACAGGCGTATAGAATACACTCGTGCAAAGGACCTGAATAAAGGGTTAATAGCGCCCCTAGCCGGTGCCGAAGCGCTTTGCAGGCGCTTCGGCAGCGCTGCCCATTCATTTCAATGGACAGGGCATTTTTAGGAGCAGTGTATACACCGCTCCTAAACCACCCCAAAGATGCTGCTTGCAGGACTTTTTCTAACGTCCTGCAAGCGCACCGCTCCAGTGTGAAAGCACTCAGGCTCTCACACTGGAGTGACAGGAGAGGCGCTTTACAGGCGCTATTTTTCGCTCTAAATCGCCTGTAAAGCGCCTCAGTGTGAAAGTGGCCTAAGTGTGAAAGTGGCCTAAGTGTCATTTCTGTCTGTTGCCTCATTCCCCTGGTATCTGCATGAATCATTTCTGAGAAGTATTCCTGACACCAAGAGAAAAAAGGTAACAGGGGAGGGAGCTCGAGCATACAGCCTGTGATTGACAACCTTAGCTCTGTTCCTGTGTTTTGTGTCAAGGGAGGGTGTCCCTTCCCTCCAATCAGTTCTCAGCTCACTGAGCTGTGCAGCGGATAACTTTAGCTCCCCTTCCCCTGCTTTCTGAAAGCTCAGACAAGCTGTATAAATTCTGAACTTTGAATGGCTATAGAGAATTTAAGACTGCAGACAAAAAAGTCCAACTTATGTAGGAGGATTTGTTTAATTTCTCTGTATCACTTCGCTGGCTATACTGTATATATAGATTTACAACTACTTTAAGCATGCTCATGTCAGGCCATAAAGATGAATTGTGAAGGAGCTACAAAGTTGTATACTGCGGGTACCAGTGGTAAGGGGCTGCTCAGCCTGTACAATGCAATGACAGGCTGAAAGGATCAGGAGCTGTCTGTGGCTTTAACCACTTGCCGACAGCTGCACGCCGATATACATCGGCACAATGGCAGTGGTGGGCAAATGGGCGTACCTGTACATCCCCTTCAAGAGCCGGGAATAGCAGGCGCCTGCGCGCCCGCCGCGTACAGCGTGACCATGCTCGCTAATGATGAAGTGATGCTAAAGTCTCAAATTTTTTTCTTTAAAAATAATAAATATGTTATACTTACCTGCTCTGTGCAGTCGATTTGCATAGGGCAGCCTGGATCCTCTTCTTCTCGGGCCCATCTTCAGTGCTCCTGGCCCCTCCCTCCTGTTGAGTGCCCCCACAGCAAGCAGCTTGTTATGGGGGGCACCCGAGCCCAGCCACATCTCCCTGTGTCCATTCAGACACGGAGCCGCGGTTTGGCTCTGCCCCTTTCTCTCCTGATTGGCTAACTGACTTTGATTAACAGCAGCGGGAGCCAATGGTGCAGCTGCTGTGAACAGCCAATTAGGAGGGACCGCTGAGGCACTGGACAGAGATGGGGCTCAGGTAAGTATTAGGGGGGCTGAGGGGGGCTGCTGCACACAGAAGGGTTTTTATATTAATACATAGAATGCATTAAGATAAAAAACCTTCTGACTTTACAACCACTTTAAGTATATATCCACATGCATGCACTCATCCAGCAATTTCAAATATAAAGTATATTTGTATGACAATTGTATTGATATTAATTATTTATTTTTACTCTGTATTCTAAAAGCTGTTTTTTATTTTTATTTTGACCAGCAGAAGACTACAAATTTCTCTTGCTGATGCTTCCCTGCAGACAGGCTGGGGAAGATCTGGGTCGTGTGGCAGCTGTATATCAATTAGGAAAAAGGTACTTAGATGTTTTTTAATACAATAATTACAGTGCCGCCATCCACAAAGAGAAAGGGTAATGTAAATTATACAGTGTGTGTTTAGTATCACTTTAAAAGAAGTGGGCTTGGAGCACCGAGGTTGTGGTATTTGACCTCATCACATTTATTTGGATTGATTGTATTGCACGTTTACTTATTTTTCAATAGTAATATAGCACCTGGGTGATGTTATTCATTTTTATGTTAGTTTTCGTGTTCAATACAGTTGTATTTGAGTAAATGTATTCACACCCGTATGATTTACTATTGGGGGATTATAGCATATTGGGTTATAATATTGGTACGTTACTCAAAGCTCCCAACTGTCTGAGGGACTGTCCCTGATTTCGAGGGGCTGTCCCTGATTTGGAGCAATGTCCCTCTGTCCCTCATTCCTCCTCATTTGTCCCTCATTTTGGTCTGATCTATATAGTTGTATATAAAATGCATATTTTATCTATCAAAAAGTGTTTTCCAGCACTAAACCTTTCATCTGATTTCTAAATTGCTGCATTTGTAAATTCCAAAAGCCAATATAAAAGAATAGTAGTGGTAAAAAAGCACTTGTGGGCTTAACCAATCTTGTTTTTTTTTGTACAATTCTCCTTTAAGGGGGCGTGGCAAGGGGTGTGTCCTATGCCTGCATACTTTTGCTGATAGGTGTCCCTCATTCCCATCTCAAAAAGTTGGAAGGTATGGGTGTCCCTCTTTCCCATCTCAAAAAGTTGGGAGGTATGCATTACTGATGAGCAGCACTACACCTAGTTATCATTTTGATAACATTTTATGCATATATTTTATTTATTTATTTTGAGGTTGGGTTCACACCTCCAACAGATGCGGCTTGCAGCAGGGGTCCGGTGCGTCCCTGTTCTCCATTTAAAGGACGTATCAGGGCCGATTTTTTTGCCTGAATTCGGCCCTGAAACAAAGCCAAAGACGCACAGGACTCCTGTGCAAGCCGCCCTGCAGTCGCACTGGAGATATGTGAACCAGATCTATAGCGAGCTGATCGCAATCTCCTGTCATGCGAATTGGTTGCGGAGAAAAATCCCCATCCAATTCACATAGGTGTGAACCCAAACTAATGCTGTTGGTATCTCATTATGTTATGTTGTGAGAGTATTGCATGCATTTAACAAGGATGCGGATTCCAGTGTGGCTTATAAGCTTAGTTTTCCTTCTTGGTGGATTAAAGATGAAAGTCTAGCTGGTGCAGCTTTAGAACTTCTGTCATGTATGTGCAACAAGTCCTTCTGACTGTGAGCTATTGTGGTAACCAAAACCTGCCGTAGTCAAAGTAACAATAACAAACAGATCCTGTCCAATGCAATGTATGCAAGATGTCTCAGGCTGTAGAACAATATCCACTTTCTTGTCACTAGACATCATTCACACCGAGCAGGCAGAAGTGTGACAATGCATGAAAAATACATCGTCTTCTGTACACGTAGCCCAAGGATATAATCTTTTCATTTACACTTCAGCGCTACTGTAAGAGGTTTATTTACCATTGCATATACAGCAGCTACATCATTTTTCTTTACAAATGCATTTTTTTCACTGTTTGCCTTAACACCTCTAAATAATCTACACATGAATAGTTTCTTTTAAATTTGTTTTTGCAGTCAGTTTTTTTTTTTGCAAACTTTTTTAGTCAATGAACTTAGTAGCATTACACTGGTTAAAAGACTGTCACTAGTTTGACTAAGGATGCCAATATCTTCAGGCGCTGAAGGGCACGTTGGAATGGGCGTAGACACAGCCATAAAATGGATTCCAGAAGGTAGCAAGGAATGTGAGAATCCGAGGAATAGCAATTCATATCTCCAAAGGTAAGATGTGCATTGTCATACATTGTCATACATGACTAAGGAAAAATTTGGACACAAAAACATGATTAGATAAGGAGATGTTCTGGTGAAGGCTTCTGGACTATGTGGAAGAAAATAGAAGCTTGTCCAATTTTATATGTCGTGAGTGCTTTTCCTAGTCAAAATAGTTATTCGGGAGCATTCACTAACAAAAACGCAAGAAGAGAAAGTGAGAGAGCCCTTAGAGAAGAATTTGAATTCCACAAAGATTCAAGTAGAGATATGAGGAGAGAAAAATACTTACATTGGTGGGGATGCTAGTGACTAGGAATGAGCCGAACACCCCCCTGTTCGGTTCGCAACAGAACATGCGAACAGGAAAAAAGTTTGTTCAAACACGCGAACACCGTTAAAGTCTATGGGACACGAACATGAATAATCAAAAGTGCTAATTTTAAAGGCTTATATGCAAGTTATTGTCATAAAAAGTGTTTGGGGACCTGGGTCCTGCCCCAGGGGACATGGATCAATGCAAAAAAAAGTTTTAAAAACGGCCGTTTTTTCAGGAGCAGTGATTTTAATAATGCTTAAAGTCAAACAATAAAAGTGTAATATCCCTTTAAATTTCGTAGCTGGGGGGTGTCTATAGTATGCCTGTAAAGGGGCGCATGTTTCCTGTGTTTAGAACAGTCTGACAGCAAAATTACATTTCAAAGGAAAAAACCCATTTAAAACTACTCGCGGCTATTGCATTGCCGCTCCGACAATACACATAGAAGTTCATTGATAAAAACGGCATGGGAATTCCCCACAGGGGAACCCCAAACCAAAATTTAAAAAAAAAAATGACGTGGGGGTCCCTCTAAATTCCATACCAGGCCCTTCAGGTCTGGTATGGATATTAAGGGGAACCCCAGCCAAAATGTAAAAAAAAAAATGATGTGGGGGTCCCCCTAAATTCCATACCAGACCCTTCAGGTCTGGTATGGATTTTAAGGGGAACCCCGCGCCTAAAAAAAAAAAAGGCGTGGGGTCCCCCCAAAAATCCATACCAGACCCTTATCCGAGCACGCAACCTGGCAGGCCGCAGGAAAAGAGGGGGGACGAGAGAGCGCCCCCCCCTCCTGAACCGTACCAGGCCACATGCCCTCAACATTGGGAGGGTGCTTTGGGGTAGCCCCCCAAAACACCTTGTCCCCATGTTGATGAGGACAAGGGCCTCATCCCCACAACCCTGGCCGGTGGTTGTGGGGCTCTGCGGGCGGGGGGCTTATCGGAATCTGGAAGCCCCCTTTAACAAGGGGACCCCCAGATCCCGGCCCTCCCCCCTGTGTGAAATGGTAAGGGGGTACTTACCCCTACCATTTCATTAAAAAACTGTCAAAAATGTTAAAAATGACAAGAGACAGTTTTTGACAATTCCTTTATTTAAATGCTTCTTCTTTCTTCTATCTTCCTTCATCTTCTTCTTCTGGTTCTTCTGGCTCTTCTGGTTCTTCCTCTGGTGTTCTCGTCCAGCATCTCCTCCGCGGCGTCTTCTATCTTCTTCTCCTCGGGCCGCTCCGCACCCATGGCATGGAGGGAGGCTCCCGCTCTTCTCTTCATCTTCTTCATCTTCTTCTCTTCTTCTTTTCTTCTCTTCTTCTCTTCTTCATTTTCTTCACCGGGCCGCTCCGCACCCATGCTGGCATGGAGGGAGGCTCCCGCTGTGTGACGGCGTCTCCTCGTCTGACGGTTCTTAAATAACAGGGGGCGGGGCCACCCGGTGACCCCGCCTTCCTCTGACGCACGGTGACTTGACGGGACTTCCCTGTGACGTCATGGGGAATGCCACAGGGAAGTCCCGTCATGTCCCGTGCGTCAGAGGGGGCGGGGTCACTGGGTGGCCCCGCCCCGTTATTTAAGAACCGTCAGACGAGGAGACGCCGTCACACAGCGGGAGCCTCCCTCCATGCCAGCATGGATGCGGAGCAGCCCGGAGAAGAAAATGAAGAAGAGAAGAATAGAAGAAAAGAATAAGAGAAGAAGATGAAGAAGATGAAGAGAAGAGCGGGAGCCTCCCCCCATGCCATGGGTGCGAAGCGGCCCGAGGAGAAGAAGATAGAAGACGCAGCGGAGGAGATGCTGGACGAGAACGCCAGAGGAAGAACCAGGAGAACCAGAAGAAGATGAAGGAAGATAGAAGAAAGAAGAAGCATTTAAATAAAGGAATTGTCAAAAACTGTCTCTTGTCATTTTTAACATGTTTGACAGTTTTTTAGTGAAATGGTAGGGGTAAGTACCCCCTTACCATTTCACACAGGGGGGGGGGCGGGATCTGGGGGTCCACTTGTTAAAGGGGGCTTCCAGATTCCGATAAGCCCCCCGCCCGCAGACCCCCACAACCACCAGCCAGGGTTGTGGGGATGAGGCCCTTGTCCTCATCAACATGGGGACAAGGTGTTTTGGGGGGCTACCCCAAAGCACCCTCCCAATGTTGAGGGCATGTGGCCTGGTATGGTTCAGGAGGGGGGGGCCGCACTCTTGTCCCCCCTCTTTTCCTGTGGCCTGCCAGGTTGCGTGCTCGGATAAGGGTCTGGTATGGCTTTTTGGGGGGACCCCACGCCGTTTTTTTTTTTTGGCGTGGGGTTCCCCTTAAAATCCATACCAGACCCGAATTTAGGGGGACCCCCACGTCATTTTTTTTTTACATTTTGGCTGGGGTTCCCCTTAATATCCATACCAGACCTAAAGGGCCTGGTATGGAATTTAGGGGGACCCCCATGTCATTTTTTTTTTTAAATTTTGGTTCGGGGTTCCCCTGTGGGGAATTCTCATGCCGTTTTTATCAATGAACTTCTATGTGTATTGTCGGAGCGGCAATGCAATAGCCGCGAGTAGTTTTAAATGGGTTTTTTCCTTCGAAATGTCATTTTGCTGTCAGACTGTTCTAAACACAGGAAACATGCGCCCCTTTACAGGCATACTATAGACACCCCCCAGCTACGAAATTTAAAGGGATATTACACTTTTATTGTTTGACTTTAAGCATTATTAAAATCACTGCTCCTGAAAAAACGGCCGTTTTTAAAACTTTCTTTTGCATTGATCCATGTCCCCTGGGGCAGGACCCAGGTCCCCAAACACTTTTTATGACAATAACTTGCATATAAGCCTTTAAAATTAGCACTTTTGATTTCTCCTATAGACTTTTAAAGGGTGTTCCGCAGCATTCGAATTTGCCGCGAACACCCCAAATTGTTCGCTGTTCGGCGAACTTGCGAACAGCCAATGTTCGAGTCGAACATGAGTTCGACTCGAACTCGAAGCTCATCCCTACTAGTGACCATAGAAATGGTGATTGCAACTTGGATGTATGTAGAAAATATAGTCTCCACGCAGAATAGTAGGTGGTCGCTCTCAATGCGTTGAGTGGCCCAGTTCAATGCCCACTAGGGGACTTCAGGATGGTGGGATGATCTCAGTAGGTATGTGAAAAACCTGATGATGTTGCACACATGTTGCAGAGGTGTCTGTCATGTGATTTTCTTTTACCAAAATAAATATATCATGGGTCACGATAATCTTGGTATTGAAGTATTCTTCTCAGAGAATCCTTATGATCATGATCAGAGAAACTGTGGGGCTGATTTACTAAAACTGGTGAGGTCAAAATCTGGTGCAGCCAGCGGGATAAGAACACCATTGGTAAAATTATGAAACTAGCTCATAGTTCGGCAGTAGACTTTAGAACGGCAGAAATGAACTACAAATGAATGGCTAGATGGTATGCAACCCCAGATGCAATAAGTAAATACCAGAGGAATAGTTAGGCACAATGCTGGAGAGGCTGCATGGAAATAGGAACAATGGCCCATCTGTGGTGGGATTGCCTTAAAATCAAAAAATATTGGAAGAAGATTCTCCTTCTTATAAAGGAAATCACTGGGATAGACGTAGTGGAAGACCCGTGGGTGGTTTTGTTTCACGGCGGAGAGGGAGATGCTAAACAATATAAGCGGTCGCTGGTCCCCCACCTAATAAATGCAGCAAAGAGACTAATACCTAAAAATTGGCAAAAGGAGGAGGGTCCATCAATTTGGGAGTGGATAGACTCGGTAGAAGAAACATATAACATGAAATGTTTGGGGAACAGTCTAGACGAAGCAAATAATAGGACCACTGACAAATGGGAGAGTTGGAAAAAATTCAAAAAAACTTGGAGTTACGCTAAGGAATTGAAAGTTTAGGATTAGGGTAGGGAAATATGCTGGTGTAGGACTAAAAGGAAGATGAGGGATGGGTACGCAGAGGTGGAGTGGGGCGATGGATGTAAGGGGGGTAAGGGGTGGGCAGGGTTAACAATTTTGAAAGGTGATGCCTATTTTTCTAGCTGTAGGGGGTGAGGTAATTTACATAAATTTTTGGACTTGATTTAAGCTACTATGATGTGACAAGGAGTGGGACGGAAAAGATGAACTGCAAAGTTGATTCAAGCCTCCCAGATATGTCTGCTGAAGTGGCAAAAAAGAAAAAAAAAATCTGGTGCAGCTCTGCATAGAAGCCAGTCAGCTTCCAGTTTTTTTTTTGTCAAAGCTTAATTGAACAATCTGAAGTTAGAAGCTGATTGGCTGCCATGCACAGTTGCACCAGATTTTGCACTCTCCAGTTTTAGTAAATTAACCTGTGTTTGAACCACCTCTGGAACATGTAAACTTCAGGGTTTTTTATGCACTTACTGCTGGCCTGTCCAGTTGTTCCATTTAGTATCTTAGTAGTACTGATATGGTTTCTGTTTGTAGTAAATCTGAAAAAAAAATCACCGAAAAACAATGTGAAGTACTGCATGCCCCAAAAATATTATTTTAGATTAACATTGGTACAGAAATGCCAAAACACATGTGCTATATATAAAAAAAAGTATATTTTTTTCTATACAGTGCAGCATGGCCCCCTAGGGAACTGCTTGGATTTACCTGCTTATCTGCATCACCATGACCCTGTGAATATTCCAACCCACCTGACACTCTGGGTTCAGATATCATTGCAATACCTTTAAAGTGGATGTAAACCCGAAAAAATTATTATTTTTTTATATCATACTGTAGAGTATAAGATTTGCTATCATTTGAGCCCAGTCTTGCCACACAGAGTTAATCCATTTCTGAGCAATCCTCTTTTATTGTTCAGTGAGATAATGCTTGACAAACTGAGAAAAACTTTGTCAAATCCTCCCCCTTGCTGTGAGTGACAGGTGATTTACATCTCGTGCACTAGCCTAAGACACAGGCATTATTTTTTAATTCCCTCCCCTACTCCTTTCTTCAGCAGCTCTGCAAGGATTGGCTGTTCCACACCTCAGCATGATTTGGCATGCTGAAGTCATGTGGTTACTTTCCTGTCTTTTCACTGGATGTTAGAGATCATAGCAGAAGTTCAGCAGAAGTTCAGTGTTAGAAATACACAGGAGAACATGAATATTGACAAGGGGAGTGTAGAGGTGGGCAGGGAGTCTACTGACATCACGACTCCACCCACCGAGCTCCAGACAACAGACCCACCCACAGAATCTGCAGTTTTTCGGGTCTAATAACAGACAGAGGGGAGACATTTGACAGGTAAATATACATGCAGGAGGCATGTATATCCTTATAGATAACCCCTATGGCAGTAGTTTAGGATGACATTGGGTTTACATCCACTTTAAGTAATGAGACAACACTCAATATGTTTTTATTTTATTAACATTTACTGGAATACTTCAGTTAAGGTGTGAGTGTACAAAGAAAAAATGGTTCAACTGAGTTTGGGATAGTAGCTCAAACTCAGCCGAATGACCACTTAAGAAATGTCAGTTGAGTCAGAAGGCAACAACAGAATATTATATACACCTATGTACAGTAGAATACCACTTGGACATAACCTGAAAGGATAAACAAGTTAAGCAGCAATACTGACAGTACTTCTAGAAAGAGAAACCCAGGCCAGCCTGTTTAACCATTTACGGACCGCCCGCCATCGTTTTACGCCGCTACTTTGAAGAGGAATATCGTTGTTATGGCAGCAGCTAGCTGCCATAACCCCGGTATCCTCTTCTTCCGCGGGCGGTATGCTTTCAGATAAAAGTGGTCTCTGCGGTGGATTTGCCGCAAGATCACTTATATTGGCGGCAGGAGAGGGCCCCTCCCACTGCTCTCCGATGCCCTCCGCCGCTTACCGGAGCTGTCAGTAGCGGCGGAGGCGATCGGTTCCTAGGTCCTGGTGGGCATGGGGACGAGTGAGGGGAAGATGGCCCTCACCCGTCTCCATACCACTGCAGGGTGGAAGCGACATCAAAACGTCACTTCCGCCCATAGCTCTTAAAGGGACTTTTTTTTTCAAATGACATTTAATTTTTTATTTTTTATTGTATTGCATTTTATTGTAAATATGAGATCTGAGGTCTTTTTGAACCCAGATCTCATATTTAAGAGGTCCTGTCATGCTTTTTTTCTATTTCAAGGGATGTTTACATTCCTTGTAATAGGAATAAAAGTGACACAATTTTTTTTTTAAAGAAAAGTGTAAAAATAAAAGGTAAAATTAATAAAAATAAAGAAAAAGAAAAGAAAATTAAACGCGCCCCGTCCCGCCGAGCTCGTGCGCAGAAGCAAACGCATAAGTGAGTAGCGCCCGCATATGAGAACAGTGTTCAAACCACACATGTGAGGTATCGCCGCGATTGTTAGAGCGAGAGCAATCATTCTAGCCGTAGACCTCCTCTATAACTCAAAACATGCAACCTGTAGAATTTTTTAAATGTCGCTCATGCAGATTCTTAAGGGTAAAAGTTTGTCGCCATTCCACGAGCGGGCGCAATTTTGAAGTGTGACATGTTGGGTATCAATTTACTTGGTGTAACATTATCTTTCACATCTTGCGCTTGTAAGACCGCTGCGCAAGTACGGTGTGACATAAAGTATTGCAATGACCGCCATTTTATTCTCTAGGGTGTTCGATAAAATATATATAAAATGTTTGGGGGTTCTAAGTAATTTTCTAGCAAAAAAAAACCTGTTTTTAACTTGTAAACACCAAATCTCAGAAAGAGGCTCGGTCCGTAAGTGGTTAACGTCTGATCTTAAAGAGAGATGCATGGATGGTGTAAGGGCCTTTTAAGTAGCAATGACAGAATGTCCCGTTGCAGATCTGATGGGCTTCACTGGCAGTCGGAGCTCATCAATTGTATCCAATAGGGTGTAGTAACAGAGTGGTAGTATATCTTGTGATGACTGTAGCTAAAGAGAATTGTGTACAGTGTTCAAATAAAGGTGCAGTGAAGTGTTCCCAATGTAAAGCTGTCTGTGCACTGTGTCCCAATGAAACAAAGGAAAGGTTTGCAAAGATGGGCAATGGCCCTCTCACCAACGAACAGGCCGATTCAACACCTTTCAGCTAGCGACTCCCGAATGGACGTTCTGGCTGCAGATCTTCTTGTGATGATCTCCCGTTACGGAGCATGAAGCATGGATAGCTGTACTGTGGAGACGGTGCTGATCAGAATCCCTTCTCGGTCAGATAGGAATGCTGTGGACTTCAACCTCACTCTCCATGCGTGGTTCTTCACACACAAGGCCCCGGAGGAAGTGAGCTTCAGGCGGGTCTCTGGTTTCTTTTATAGTTCTTTCCAGCAATCTCCCTGCTGGTAACAAAGATCCCTGTGATATGTAGTCCGAATGCATAGTCATGCAGGGGAACGCACCGTCTGTTGGAACTACCAATCCCACAATCCCTTTGTTTGGGCTCACAAATATGAGGCCAGTCTGATAACACTGGGCACTAGAGGGATAACATGGTATAAGATAGGGCAGGGAATAGCTGTTTGTGTAAATTATAATCCATATTGCTACACAGATACTGTATATTCATGTGCACAATTCTAAAAATGAATTCCCTTTCACGCGGTGGTCTGTTTTTGTTTTTTTTTTCATCTGTCCATTTTCAGATAAAAAACAGACAGCAATTCATTTCTTTGGGCTTTCGGATATAAACGAATGATCCTTCTTTTACATCTATGTCTGTTCATGTCCATTTTTTTAAACGGAACAAGCCTGTGCCCTTTTCTGGATAAGGCAGTTATGAACGGATGTAACAGGATGTCGCCCGCTTACATCCGGTCTGTTTATGTCTGTTTTTAGGCAAAATGCGTGTTTTTTGTTTACACTTTTGTCACCTATGACTACTTTCTTCAACAGTTAAAAAAATGATGAAAATTGACTGAGTTGAACTGCAAACTGATGTAAACTGAACTGAAGAGGGATGTGCAAACTGATGTAAACTGAACTGAAGAGGGATGTGCAAACTGATGTAAACTGAAGTATCCAGAATCAGTAGTCATCAGTTTGGCCTTGATCACATGGGTATACTACAGCATACACACATGCGAGGGTATAAATCAGACCAAAATGAGGGACAAATGAGGAGGAATGAGGGGCAGAGGGACATTGTTCCAAATCAGAAACAGTCCCTCAAAATCAGGGACAGTTGGGAGCTATGGAGACTGAAACATGACGGTAACAGCTTGTGCATCTCATCTCAAACCACACTCCCATAGCTCCCAACTGTCCCTGATTTCGAGGGACTGTACCTGATTTGGAACAAAGTCCCTCTGCCCCTCTTTCCCCCTCATTTTGGTCTGATCTATATAGTTGTATGTAAAATGCAGTTTATCTTTCAAAAAGTATTTCCCAGTGCTAAACCTTTCATCCAGATTCTAAATTGCTGCATTTGTAAATGTCAAAAGCCAGTACAAAGGAATAGCAGTGGTAAAAAAAAGCACTTGTAGGTTTAACTAATATTTTTTCTGTTTAATTCTCCTTTAACCACTTAAGGACCAGCCACCGCAGTTGTACTGTGGCAGGTTAGCTGCCCTGTGCGAATCACCATCATTGTATTTTGGCTCGCATAGGTGCAGTTGCGGGCGGGCGCCGGCAACCCCCAATCGCCTAGTACAGAGGTAGAATGGGGATCTGCCTTTGTAAACAAGTCATCGGGAACAGTGATCTCTGTCATGTCCCAGGCAACCCATCCCCCCTTACAGTTAGAACACACCTAAGGAACACAGTTACCCCTTGATCGCCCCCTAGTGTTCACCCCTTCCCTGCCAGTGCCATTTTTACATTGATCAGTGCACTTTTTTTTAGCATTGATCAATGTAATAATGTCATTGGTCCCCAAAAAGTGCCATCAGATCACCGCCATTACCAGTAAAAACAATAAAAAATAAATAAAAGTCCCTAAATCTACCCATAGTTTGTAGACACGATAACTTTTGCGCAAACCAATCAACATACGCCTATTGCAATTTTTTTTACCAAAAATACGTAGAAGAATATATATCGGCCTAAACTGATGAATCCATTTTTTTAATATTTTTTTTGGATATATCTTGTAGCAAAAAGTTAGAAAAAATGTTTTTTTCAAAATTGTTGCTCTTTGTTTGTTTATAGCGCAAAAAAATTAAACCGCAGAGGTGATCAAATACCACCAAAAGAAAGCTCTATTTGTGGGAAAGAAAGGATGTCAATTTTGTGCTGTATCGCAAAAAATGGCCTTGTCATTAAGGAGGGAAATTCTTCCGGTCCTTAAGTGGTTAAGGAAGCGTGGCGGGGGTATGTCCTTTGCCTATATACTTTTGCTAAGAGGTGTCCCTCGTTCCAATCTCAAAAAAAGTTGGGAGGTATGCACTCCTCCAAATCAGTCTGTGGACTTATATAGATATTAAAAAGAGAAAATGGGAAGAAAAGGGTTGTTGCTCAAAGTGACCAAATTTGTTATTTTAACCCCCCGTACATATACTGCAACAAGGAGGCCTTTCTGTGCCAGATCACGTACCTACCTAGTACTGATCTGACACTTCCGGGGCTGGGGTGCACGTGCACGCCGCCGGTGACCCGCTGTGATCACAGCGGGAGTCCAGTGGCGGGTACCACAGACTCAGTGTCCCCCGGCACCCGCCAATTACACAGTACGCAGGCAGAATGACAATCTACCTCTGTAAACAAGAAAGGGAAGGTATTGATCCTATGTTTCTGCAAAGCAGGAGCACAGATCTTTGTCTTCCCCTTGTCAAAGCACCTCCCACACAGTGAGTAAGCACAGGCTAGGCACACAGTTAACCCTTTGATCGCCCCTGATGTTAACCCCTTCCCAGTCAGTGTCATTAGTACAGTGGCAATGCATATTTTTTAGCACTGATTACTGTATTAGTGTCACTGGTCCCCAAAAAGTGTTAGTAGGTGTCCGATTTGTCAGCTGCAATATCGCAGTTGCTGATCGCTGCCATTACTAGTAAAAAAACAAAAAGTAAATAAAAGTAAAAAAATATCCCATAGTTTGTAGACGCTATAACTTTTGCGCAAAATAATCAATATACGCTTATTGGGATTTTTTTTACCAAAAATATGTAGCAGAATACACATTGACCTAAATTGATGAAGAAATTCGATTTTTTACTTTTTTATTGGATGTGTTTTATAGCACAAAGTAAAAAATATTGTCTTTTTTTCAAAATTGTCTATTTTTGTTTATAGTGCAAAAAATTTAAACCGCAAAGGTGAGAAAATACCACCAAAAGAAAGCTCTATTTGTGGGGTACAGTGTCGCATGACCGCGCAATTGTCAGTTAAAGTAACTAAGTGCCGTATCGCAAAAAAATGGCCTGGTCATGAAGGGGGTAAATCTTCCAAAAGTCACGTGGTTAAGATGAAACCTGATTGGTTAACATACACAACTCCACTTTTTTCCATTCTCTTTTGTCCAGTTTTTTTGTATACTGTCTACTATAACTGTGTTTACAATGTGTCAGTATAGCCATGGTGTTAAACAGATCTATATAAAGAAAAGCTACCACGTTTAGCCAAAACATTCAAGGTGGTTCTAGAGGCTGAATGCAAAAGGCTAAGTACAATTTTTGTTTTCGCTTTTTAAAATCCAGCTCCCCTATGTACCAATATACCTCAGGGCCAGGTCACACCATAGAAACGCAGTCCGGATGTGTTCCAGATGCTTTTCTACATACATATTTTTGATGCGTTTTTTGTGCCGTTTTGATGCAGTCCAGTGCATTTTTTCCTCCTCTTTTTTTCTTAACCTTACATAAGGACATGTGTGTTCCAGTGCGTTTTTGGTGTGTTTCGGTGCGTTCTGGTGCATTTTTTTGATGTGTTTTACAGCGTTCCAGTAAAGTCCAGTGCAGGAAAAATGCAGCATGTTCTACTTTTTTTCTGGAACTGGAACGCACTGGAACTGCAAGCTCTGGTGTGAACTACGCCGTTGGAAACCATATAACCTACTTTCCATGCGTTTTTAATGCAGAAAAAAAAGCACTGGACTGCATGTGGTGTGGACTGGCCCTAAATGTACCTTGGTTACATAAAAATAAAAGCTTTCTTTGATTTTCAGAACAAGGCCTTGTCTTAGCCCTTGCTGTGTTCATAAAAAGCTTCAGAGACTTCCTGGTATGTAGATTTGGGACGTAAGAGCCAGTAAGACACAGAAAGAACCAACTGACCTCATTGGCACATACCCTGCACCCATCTACTAGGTTTCTATGGCATCCCTCCACGCATCCCCAGAGTCTCTCCAGATGGGCCCGGGCCACATGCTAAACTCTCTGGGGCCGCAGGTTGGACATGCAAGGGCCTGCCTGATTGGATACAGAGTGAATGGATAGATAGGTGGGTCCGCCTATTCAATATTTTTGGTAAATGTAAAGGAAATTGTACAGAGATTGTACAATCAGATTGTATAGTGTAGTCACCTAAAATTACTTTTTGCACTTTCAGTGCTAGTAATTGTTAATGGCACCCCAAACACGGAAGCAAACACACATTTTGCCACATGAAAACAAGAGAAAAACACAGCAAAATGCCCAGTAAAAAACGTGCAACCCGCAACGCTCCAAAATGTCCCATGAGCTACTTTGCCATGTGTAGTGCAGCCCATTGAAATCAATGGGCTGCCCTACGTGTATCATGGGAAAACGCACCAAAAAACATACGCTTTCACTATGCTAGGCCTGAAAGTGAACTTGGTTTGTTTACACAAGAACAATGAGACTCCATTCACATCTGCGTGTTTCCGAACACATCGTAAACAGCACAGAAAATGTGCGTTTCAGAAATGCGCTGCAAATGCCATGAAAAGCAAGGTAAAAAACAGAAAACGCACTGCTTTAAAAAATGTTCTGAAGCTTCTTTGTGGCGATTGGTGTGCATAGGGCAGTCCATTTAAGTGATATACTGAGCTGATACCAAAGTTTACGAAGCAGAGTCGCAGAGAAGCTGAAGATTGTTTAAAATTCCAAAAAAATTTTTGTGGAGAGTAACTACCTGTTGGTGCGGTGCCTATCTCCTATCTCTGTGTGTTTTTTTTTTGTTTTTTATATTTATTATCTCTAAAATTAAGGAGGGTAAAGGTACAACTATTACTACTTCTACTAAAGATATGTCAAATTCTGGAGGACCAGCGAACACTGGAGTGGTGTCTACCCCTGCTTCTCTTTATAGAGCAGAAGCTGCAAAAGGAATTGCCGCCCGCCATGATGGCACTAATTCAACGCCAGACCACCATGGACAACTGGAGGACTGCAGGGTGGTCTCTCGTATAGAAGCGCCCTCCTCGCAAACCACCAAGATGGATCCCCAGCCTATGCCGTATCCCTGTGGTCACAATGAATCCCCCCCCCCTTTGAGTTTATCCTCTTCTACACTCAATGTGAGTATGAACACTAACTCTAACTGTTCAAACCACTCAAACAGATTCTAGTCAGAAATCAACTGAAGGTGAGAGTACAGTCGGAAAGGCTTTTGAACCCACTGTAACCTGGGGGACAGGTAGCAGGCACCAGGCTCCCTGGGATGAGCAGTCTCTCAGGCACAGATACCAAATCCAGTGGAATAGTGACAAACAGTGCGGTGTTTATTTGTGATATTTACAAGTCTATATACAGGTGCTGTACAGTGTTCCAAAAGAAACAAATAGGAACAAAATAGCCAAAACAAAACCTAGCCGTGTCTCGGCACTAACTAAACAATATTTACAGATCCTAACTACTAAGCTGAGCAAGCCTACAGCTTGTCAGCTTCCACATACCTTTTTGTACTCTTACACAGAAGTTCTCTGAGTATCCCAGGCCAAGAGCAAGGGCTGTCTTGCTCAGGTGAGCTTAAATTAGCCTGGGGGAGAGGACCAAGAACTGAACTGGACCATGGATCAGAGATCCCTGAACCTGTATGAGAGGAGCCTGGGAGATGTATAAACCCCGAACAGGACTTTTCCTGGCTCTCTCTGGGACGCTCTGCTACATATCCTCCCCCCTTGTTTCAACCCCAGGGTTGGAACACCTGTAGCCCAACAGGAGTGAACACGGGACAGGGCATCTACATTCCCCATCTCAACACCTGGCCTGTGTTTTACAGTGAAGGAGTAATCCTGTAGAGCCAAAAACCACCGGTTCACCCGTCTATTAGTCTCCTTCTTTTGGGCCATCCATTTCAGAGGAGCATGGTCAGTTATTAACTCAAACTGGCGTCCTAACAAATAGTACCTGAGTGCGTCCACGGCCCACTTTATGGTTAAACACTCCTTTTCAATGACTGCATACCTTTGCTCATGGTCAATGAGTTTTCTGCTTAGGTACACCACAGGGTGTTCTTCCCCATTGTGTACCTGTGATAGTACTGCCCCGATACCAACATCAGACGCATCCGTCTGAACCAAAAAATCTTTGGAGAAATCGGGGGAGTACAGTACTGGTTGTGCACAAAGAGCCTTCTTCAGGACTTGGAAAGATTCCTCTGCTACTGAGGACCATTTCACCATTACAGAGTCTCTCCCTTTCGTAAGGTCTGTCAGTGGGGCAGCTATAGTTGCAAAATTTGGGATAAATCTTCTATAATACCCCGCAATGCCAAGAAAGGCCCTGACCTGCTTCTTGTTTGCAGGACGTGGCCATTCCTGGATGGCTTCTATTTTATTCACTTGAGGTTTTATTACACCACGCCCAATAGTGTAGCCCAAATACTTGGCTTCCTCTAGACCAATGGCACATTTTTTTGGATTTGCTGTAAAACCTTCTTTGAAGAGGGAATCGAGGACAGCCTGGACCCGGGGCAAGTGAGACTCCCAGTCAGTGCTATGTACCACTATGTCATCTAGATATGCTGCTGCATATTGTCGGTGGGGTCTTAGAGTCCTGTCCATGGCCCTCTGAAATGTGGCGGGGGCATTTTGCAACCCAAAAGGCATTTTTTTATATTGAAAGGAACCCTCTGGGGTCACAAATGCAGTCTTCTCTTTGGCGCTACCAGTCAGGGGTATTTGCCAATAACCTTTTGTCAAGTCCAAAGTGGTCAGATAGCGAGCCTTGCCAAGTCGGTCTATAAGTTCGTCCACTCTGGGCATTGGGTACGTGTCAAACTTTGTCACTGCATTAAGCTTCCTGAAGTCATTACAGAACCTCCAAGTGCCATCCGGTTTTGGGACTAACACGATGGGGCTAGACCAGTCACTATTGGATTCCTCAATGACATCTAGCTCCAACATTCTTTTAACTTCCTCGCTGATGTCCTTTCTCCTTGCTTCAGGAATTCAGTATGGTTTTAGCTTGACACGGACCCCAGGTTCAGTAACAATATCATGCTGAACTGCTGAAGTCGTGCCAGGTAACTCTGAAAATTTCTCTCTATTTCTTATCAGGAATTCTCTAGTTTCCTGCTTTTGGGAATATGACAGGGTGTCTGGAATCGTGACCTCAGGGATCAGAGGAGACTCAGTACCCTTAGGCGTTACCGGGAGGGACCTCGCAGTTAACGCCAGCCTATCCTTCCAGGGCTTTAACAGGTTTATGTGGTAAATCTGTTCGGGCTTCCTTTTTCCTGGTTGATATATTTTGTAATTGACCTCCCCAACTCTTTCAATTACTTCAAAGGGACCCTGCCACTTAGCCAGGAACTTGCTCTCAACAGTGGGAACTAACACCAGGACCCTATCACCAGGTGAGAAAACACGGAGTTGGGCCCCCCTGTTGTATATCCTCTGTTGAGCTGTTTGGGCCTGCAGTAAGTGTTCTTTTACCAACGGCATGATTGCTGCAATCCTGTCCTGCATTTGAGCGATATGCTCAATGACACTTTTATGGGGTGTCTGCTCCCCCTCCCAAGTTTCTTTGGCTATGTCCAAGAGTCCCCGAGGGTGTCTCCCATAAAGCAACTCAAAGGGAGAGTACCCCGTGGAGGACTGGGGAACCTCCCTGATGGCAAACATCAAGTATGGTATCAGGAAGTCCCAGTTTTTCCCATCCTTGTCAACAACCTTTTTTAACATGCTTTTTAATGTTTTATTGAAGCGTTCCACCAAGCCATCCGTTTGAGGATGGTACACCGAGGTTCGCAATTGCGTCACCTTAAATAACTTGCACAGCTCTCTAGTTATTCGTGACATAAATGGGGTGCCCTGGTCTGTAAGGACTTCTTTAGGGATTCCAACACGACTGAACACCATAAACAGCTCTTTGGCAATGTTTTTAGCAGACGCGGTGCGTAAGGGAATTGCCTCTGGGTAACGGGTAGCATAATCCATGATTACGAGGATATGCTGATGACCTCGGGCAGACTTGGGGAGTGGACCCACAAGGTCCATGGCAATCCTCTCAAAGGGCACTTCAATAATGGGCAAGGGCACTAAAGGACTTCAGAAGTGTTGTAGTGGGGCTGACATCTGACACACAGGACAGGATTGACAATAATTCTCAATATCCTTCTGTATTCCGGGCCAATAAAACCTGCGCAACACCCTTTCAGTAGTTTTCTCAACCCCTAAATGACCTCCTAGCAAGTGCCCATGGGCAAGTTCCAACACCACCCGTCTGTATGGCTTAGGGACCACCAACTGTTCAACCACTTCATCATTTTTTTTACATACACGATACAATAAATCCTCATTGCTGCTAAAATAAGGAAAACAGAGCCTGTCCCCTGATTCGACAGGTACATCATTAATCACCATTACATTTTCCCAGGCCCTGGCAAGGGTTGGGTCTTTTCTCTGCTCGGTACCAAAATTTTCCTTGTGTACATTAAGGTCAGCAAACTCCAACGTAGGCTCAGATTCAGCAGATGGCTGTCCAGCTCCACTGGTTGTGGGGACCTCCTCAGGCTCCTCCAGCTCTCCTGCCATAACTGAGAAAGGAAAACCTGGGGAGCCCTGAGAAGAGTCCCCTGAAACCATATTGTCAGTAGCGGCCAGGAGTTCTGGCTCTGTCACTGAGTCAGCTACTGCGACCGGGTCGGGACGATCCCACAGTTTCCAAAACTTAGGGAAGTCCCTACCAATGATGGCCTCGTGCACCAAGTGGGGCACAAGTCCGACCGGATGGGTCACCGTACCTAAGCCAGTTTTAAACTGAACAGTGGCTATAGGATACTCGCGGGTATCCCCATGTACACAGATCACAGCAACTTTTTTAGCATGCAAATTCACAGTTTCAACCATCTCAGCTGTAACCAAAGTCACTAGACTTCCAGAGTCCAGCAAGGCCGTAATAGGCTTATTATTAACAGTCATTTGGCACATGTGTTTTCCCATACTTGGTGCTGCAGCGCATGAAACAGCAGCAAACATAGACTGCCTTCTAACAGATAGATCACACTGCATTGGTTCATCTGTCAATGGACAATTTGCTGCAACATGTCCCAGTTCTTGGCAACGAAAACACCTGATGTTTCCCCAGTTTGGTTTGCTGACCGGCAGTAGCTTCCCTTGTTTGGGACGCCAAACTTCAGTCCTGGCACCAAAAATCCTCCCCCCTATTTCCTTGCCATGCTTACCACCCACTTCCCCTGGAACAGTCTTACCGGTTGCCTGGGGAGACCGTGGCTTTGGGCGGAAAGTCCGTGCGGCTGTAGGGGTGGTGACCAGGTTCTCTGCAGCAAAGTACCTTTCAACAAGTTCCACGAGGTTATCCGCCGAGTTGGGGTCTCCTTGACTCACCCACTTCTGCAGGGGAACTGGTAGTGACCTCAGGAACTGGTCCATGACCACACGCTCCACTATTTGTGGCCCAGACAGGGACTCCGGCTGTAGCCATTTTCTCACCAAGTGAATTAGGTCGAACATCTGCGATCTTGGGGGCCTCTCGTCTTGGAAGAACCAGCTGTGGACCCGCTGTGCTCGAACTGCCAGGGTGACACCAAGTCGCGCCAGGATTTTCCGCTTGACCTTTTCATAGTCTCCTGCTTCTGCTGACTCCAAATCATAGTAGGCCTTCTGCGATTCTCCAGACAGCAAGGGGGCGACCAGTCCTGCCCACTGGGTTTTGGGCCAACCTTCCCTCTCAGCGGTCCGTTCAAAGGTTAAGAGAAAGGCCTCTGGATCATCATCTGCAGTCATCTTGGAAAGAAAGCGACCCACATGGATGGCTCAGTGCTGGGACAAGGCCATTTGGTGCCCAGGGCGAAGATGGCAAACTGCACCCCCCCCCCCCCATTTTTAATTAAGAATCAATGTCGTTTCAAAACAAGAATATACCTAAAACAATAAACATTCAATTATCACCCCACACACAGTATTTCACTCTTTACATGACCCCCCCCCCCACACACACACAGTGTTATTACTATTATGCCTGCTAACAACCCACCCAGGGCCTTCTTTAACCACTTGCTCACCAGTGCATGACGATATACGTCACAATGGCACGGGCTGGGCAGGTTTTTTTTAAAAAAAAGTTTTTCTTGAACAATTTACATTTTGAACATAGTTCTGCAAGTTACAAGGCAATACTGGAGGAATGCATAAAACAAAGAAATGTGGATTATACACAGCAGATCAAAAACATTCAGATAGCCACCTTTGTATCCCCCCCTTCTACTGCCACCTTTGTATCCCCCCCTTCTACTGCCACCTCTGCACCCCCCTTCTACTGCCACCTCTGTACCCCCCTTCTACTGCCACCTCTGTACCCCCCTTCTACTGCCACCTCTGTACCCCCCTTCTATAGCCACCTCTGTACCCCCCTTCTATAGCCACCTCTGTACCCCCCTTCTATAGCCACCTCTGTACCCCCCTTCTATAGTCACCTTTGTACCCCCCCTTGTATAGTCGCCTTTGTACCCCCCCTTGTATAGTCACCTTTGTACCCCCCCTTGTATAGTCGCCTTTGTACCCCCCCTTGTATAGTCGCCTTTGTACCCCCCCTTGTATAGTCGCCTTTGTACCCCCCCTTGTATAGTCGCCTTTGTACCCCCCCTTGTATAGTCGCCTTTGTACCCCCCCTTGTATAGTCGCCTTTGTACCCCCCCTTGTATAGTCGCCTCTGTACCCCCCTTGTATAGTCGCCTCTGTACCCCCCTTGTATAGTCGCCTCTGTACCCCCCTTGTATAGTCGCCTCTGTACCCCCCTTGTATAGTCGCCTCTGTACCCCCCTTGTATAGTCGCCTCTGTACCCCCCTTGTATAGTCGCCTCTGTACCCCCTTCTATAGTCGCCTCTGTACCCCCCTTCTATAGTCGCCTCTGTACACCCCCCCTTCTATAGTCGCCTCTGTACACCCCCCCCTTGTATAGTCGCCTCTGTACCCCCCCCCCTTGTATAGTCGCCTCTGTACCCCCCCTTGTATAGTCGCCTCTGTACCCCCCCCTTGTATAGTCGCCTCTGTACCCCCCCCCCTTGTATAGTCACCTCTGTACCCCCCCCCCTTGTATAGTCACCTCTGTACCCCCCCCTTGTATAGTCACCTCTGTACCCCCCCCCCCCTTGTATAGTCACCTCTGTACCCCCCCCCCCCTTGTATAGTCACCTCTGTACCCCCCCCCCTTGTATAGTCACCTCTGTACCCCCCCCCCCTTGTATAGTCACCTCTGTACCCCCCCCCCTTGTATAGTCACCTCTGTACCCCCCCTCTTGTATAGTCACCTCTGTATACTCCCCTCCCCCCCCCCCCCCCCGTCCACAACCCCCTCTGTATCCACCAACACCCCCTGCCCCCCCCCCCCCCCCCCCCCCCCGTCAGTCCACAGCCACCATTGTAATCCTCCCTTTAGAGTTCTCACCTCTTTTCACAAATTCCTCCCCCTCCTTCTCACAGTTCTCATCCTCCGTGACACTGCACCTCTCTGGTATGTGTGTGCGCGCTCTTTTTCGAACACGGTCTCAGATCTGTAGCATACAGCCATAACACTTCACTCTGTTCTGTGCTGTGCTATAGAAGTGTGTGTGTGTGGGGGGGGGGTGATGGGACGGGGGAGCACGGACGATCGCTCTGCCTCACTTCCTGTCACAGACCAGCCACTCCAAACCTGCAGCTCCTGACAGAGGGAGAAGCAGGACGAGTCGGCACTTACACACAGCCCGCAGCTGTTCTCCTCCCCTGTCAGTGTGGCCACCTATGTTAACCCGGCCGAGAGAGCAAACGGGGGAGGGCGGCACAGCTGTGTTCGTGACAGCTACACCGGGAGAACTATTCTAAGCAGTGCGGGCTTCAGGGGCAGCTGCTTTTGCTCTGCGTTAAAGAGGACCCTGAACCCGCCCCCTCTCACACTCCGCCCAGGGCACTTGCCCCTCCCGCCCACCCCTTGTACCGGCTCTGGGATGGCTGAGGGCTTGTCTCCAACAACATTAACTTTAGCAGGTGACCACTGTGCTAGCGTCTCCACAACCGCAGCCAAGGTTTTCCTATCCTCTTTTGCATCAGTGGCTAGCTGTTCAAACAGCCTCTGCGATAGCTCCTGTACAGCACCAATCTGTTGGCACAGCGCCTTGGTGTGCTCCTGTGCGATAGCGTTTGTTTGCTGCAGTGCAACGTTTGCTTGTTGCTGTGCAGCATTGGATTGTTGCTGTGCAGCATTGGATATCACCAATTGTTTTAGGATTTCCTCCATGTTTAGTCACTCTAGGTACTGGCCTTTTAAGTAGTAACTTACTACAGCTGCCCGCATTCTCCACCATATGTAACCTGGGGGACAGGTAGCAGGCACCAGGCTCCCTGGGATGAGCAGTCTCTCAGGCACAGATACCAAATCCAGTGGAATAGTGACAAACAGTGCGGTGTTTATTTGTGATATTTACAAGTCTATATACAGGTGCTGTACAGTGTTCCAAAAGAAACAAATAGGAACAAAATAGCCAAAACAAAACCTAGCCGTGTCTCGGCACTAACTAAACAATATTTACAGATCCTAACTACTAAGCTGAGCAAGCCTACAGCTTGTCAGCTTCCACATACCTTTTTGTACTCTTACACAGAAGTTCTCTGAGTATCCCAGGCCAAGAGCAAGGGCTGTCTTGCTCAGGTGAGCTTAAATTAGCCTGGGTGAGAGGACCAAGAACTGAACTGGACCATGGATCAGAGATCCCTGAACCTGTATGAGAGGAGCCTGGGAGATGTATAAACCCCGAACAGGACTTTTCCTGGCTCTCTCTGGGACGCTCTGCTACACCACATTAAGGGATGTTTATTTTTTGATACACCACTGTTCTTCCTCCCACTCTGTGCTCACAGGCCAGGTTCAGGCCATACGGGAAGAAGTTGTCTTTATACGTGGGGACCTCCAAAAAGTATATGAACACACTAAGATCTTAGAAAACAGGGTTAGTGGTGTAGAGGATACTTTTTCTCCCATGGTAACAGAGATGAAGGCAGCTACCCGCAAGTTAAATACTACTATCTCTAACATAGAAGACATTGAGAATAGTTTACGCTGTAATAATGTCCGAGTGTTGGGCATACCAGAGAATGCCGAGGGTAATGACCCAGTTAGCTTTGTTAAACGATTGAAATTTTCGGCAAGGAACATTTCTCTTCACTACTTGTAATAGAACGTGCCCACCGGGTACCTACCCGTTTTCAGAAAATGGGAAAAACACCTCGACCTTTTTTAATACGTCTTCCAAATTATAGAGATAGAAAGAAAGAAAGAAAATATTCTGCTTCAGGCACGGGTCCTGAATGATATTAAATATAATGGAGCCAAAATTATGTTTTTTCCTGACTTTTTACCAGAGGTTTAGAAACGGAGGGCAGAAACGGAGGGCAAATTTTCAAGAAGTGAAGAAACGTTTGTTACACCAAGGGCTTAGATATTCAATGCTATACCCTGCCCGTCTGCGAGTGAACTACAAAGGTAATGTACAAATATTCCAAACACCACAGAATGCACAGGACTGGCTTGATGGTCAGGTTAAAACTCAAACTTTGGGGTGATAGTTAATTTATATATATATATATATATATATATATATATATATATATATATATATATATACACAGTATGAAATGACGGAGCATTGATATATACTTTTTTTTTTCTCCTTGTTTTTTTTTTTCATTAAAGCCAGGCTGTCAGAGGCCTAATCAGCAATAGCCACTGAATGGTTTTTTTTTCTACATCAGTGGCTTTTTTTTCCCGTGAGGAACCGTTTTATTTTTTTGTGTGTTTTTTTTTATTTTTTTGGGGGGGGGTTCATCTTGGAGTATTTTCATGTTCTGCATTTATATATATCATATTTTTGTGTACAGTACAGGTTGGTTGACTAGTGATGTTCTTATGCCATTGTACCTATGGTAAATCAATCAATTAGAATACTTTCTTGGAATGTTAGGGGTATGAATAATGCTTTAAAAAGACAAGATTATATTGCTTATTTTCGTCCTGCCCCCGTCTGTCTGCAGGAGACACATGTCACATCCAACTCGACCAGGTTTCTGAAGCGCCGATCAGGTAGAGAGGCTTACCATTTGTTATATACCTCTCACTCAAGGGCTGGGCTATCCTGGTGTTGTATTCTCCTGCAGTAGGACTATGGTAGACGATGGAAGCAAATATATTTCTTTTACAATGCAAGTTGGATGATCTTGAGTTGATCCTTGCCGCTTTATATATACCTCCCCCATATAATTTAGAAATAATTTGTCAGCTTATTTCCTTTGCAGGGGTCTCTCCTCAGATACCATTATTGGTACTTGGAGATTTCAATAGTGTTGTCGATATGAGGTGGGACAGATGCCCAGCTCCAAGGTCAGTGACTAATGGGCGTCTCTCCCCCTTTGGACGACTATATGGGAAGTGGGACCGTATAATATGTGGTGGAAGCTACACCCTGAAGAAGATGCCTATACATGCTATTCTAAAACACATAACACACTATCAAGAATAGATTTGGCTCTGTGCTCGGCTGATTTTATACCATGTGCTGGATGTGAGTATCGAACCTCGAGGTATCTCAGACCATTCTCCTCTGTTAGTTACTTTAACATCAGGGCATCAGGCGTCTAATATGTCTTGGCGGCTGAATCCCCTTTGGTTGGAATTATTCCCTAAGGAGGATGTCATTCCTAGCCATATCCTGGATTTTTGGTCCCTCAACTTAGGCTCCGCATCCATACAAGTTGTATGGGATGCTCTTAAGGCCTATCTTCGGGGATTGTTAATCCCGAATATAAGTATTATCAAAAGTGCTTCCTGTAGAGAGCTCGAGCTGGCAAAGACTGACACCTCCGCGGCGGAAGCCATATATATTCAAAATCCCTCTCCGGATATTCAACAGGAATGGCTTTAATCTCAAAATAGGCTGAACAAACTATTGTAATTTAGGGCCAGGAATAAACTCTTTTTTCAGAAGAGACTTAGCTGGGCGGAGGGAGAAGCGAGCGGTAGATTATTAGCTCAGATAGTAAGATCCCAATCTAACCCTACACATGTTTCAGCTTTAATTAATGTAGAGGGGGGGGGGGGGGGTTTGTAACCAGACTAGTTCAATTATATCTATCTTTAAGTCCTATTATCAAGATTTATATACTTCCAGGGCGGATTTCACCCTTGCAGAGCTATCTAGTTACATGACCAGTATTGATCTCCCGACTGTTTCAATAGAAGAGAGAGAAATTCTCAATGCTCCACTTACTTTAATGGAAGTGGAAAATGTAGTGGCTAGTTTTCCTAATGCCAAGGCCCCAGGGACTGATGGTCTCCCTATTGAGACCTATAAAAAATAAAATAGAGAATAGCTTCCCGCTCTTCTTAGCACACTAAATGAGGCTTTTCATATGGGTCGGCTCCCAGACTCTATGGGACAATCCGTAATAGTAGCCATACCCAAAAAGGATAAAAATTTGCTACACCCTGATCTTATAGACCAATTTCTCTATTATCCACAGACGTTAAAATTCTTGCGAAGATACTCGCAACTAGACTAAATAAGGTTACTCACAGTATTGTTCATTCAGATCAGGTAGGATTTATGTCCAACAAATCAACCGCATTTAATATCAAACATGCATATTTAAAGGGCTATTCAAAACATGCTTTCTTAGCATTAGACGCAATCAAGGCCTTTGACTGTGTCGAATGGCCATATCTGTGGGCCATTCTTGATAAATTTGGGTTTGGCTCTGGTTTTTGTAAGTGGGTCCGGTTGTTATACACTGCACCGGGGGCACTGGTTAGGATGAATGGCTTCCAATATCCTAGTTTCAGACTTTTCCAGGCCCACTAGGCAGGGGTGTCCGCTGTCTCCCTTGCTTTTTGCCCTGGATTTTTGCCATGTCAAGGCTTCTCCTGATGTTACTGGTCTGATTAGGGGAGACATGGAGGAAAATATATCACTATATGCAGATGATCTTCTCTTTTTCATGTCTAATGTCTATTCATCCCTGCCAGTAGTAATGGAACACGTTAAGGATTTTGGAAGGTTGATGCCTTTAGACCCATTACCACCTATACTTTCTCATTTTAACCACTTCCTGCCCGACCCACAGCAGATGACGGGCGGGCGGTGGTTCAGTTATCCTGACTGGGCGTCATATGACGTCCAGCAGGATAACATGCCGCCGCGCGCCTGCGGGGGCGCGCATTGCGGCGATCGGTGGAGCGGTGTGTCAGTCTGACACACCGCTCCACCGATCTTGGTAAAGAGCCTCCGGCGGAGGCTCTTTACCACGTGATCAGCCGTGTCCAATCACAGCTGATCACGATGTCAATAGGAAGAGCCGTTGATCGGCTTTTCCTCACTTGCAACTGAGAGACGCGAGTAGAGGAGAGCCGATCAGCGGCTTTCCTGACAGGGGGGGTTTGCACTGATCGTTTATCAGCGCAGCCCCCCTTCAGATCACCACACTGGACCACCAGGGATCGCCACTAGGACCAGCAGGGAAGGGGGCAACATGTGGATGGCCAGGTATGTACCCCATGGCCATCCACATGTGCCCAATGTGCCCAGTCAGTGCCCAATCTGTGCCAATCAGTGCCCACAAATGGGCACTGATTGGCACCATTATATAGCAGTGATGCCCAGCAATGCCACCCTTAGGGGCATCAGTGCCATTAATTTGTGTCATCAGTGCCATCCATCAGTGTCCATCGGTGCCACCTGTCAGTGCCCATCCGTGCCCATCAGTGCCCACCTATCGGTGCCCATCCGTGCCACCAATCAGTGCCACCCATAAGTACCCATCAGTGCCACCCATAAGTACCCATCAATGCCACCTACGAATGCCCATCAGTGCCACCTCTGAGTACCCGTCAGTGCCACCTCATCAGTGCCACCTCATCGGTGCCCATCAGTGCCGCCGTATTAGTGCCCATCAGTGCAGTCATATCAGTGCCCGTCATTGAAGAAGAAAACGTACTTATTCCAAAAAATAATTAACAGAAACAAAGAAAAACTTGTTTTTTTTCAAAATTTTCAGTCTTTTTTTATTTGTTGCGCAAAAAATAAAAACCGCAGAGGTGATCAAATACCACCAAAAGAAAGCTCTATTTGTGGAAACAAAATGATAAAAAAATAGTTTGAGTACAGTGTAGCATGACCGCGCAATTGTCATTCAAATTGCGACAGCGCTGAAAGCTGAAAATTGGTCTGGGCGGGAAGGTGTCTAAGTGCCTGGTATTGAAGTGGTTAAGGTTGTATCATATATAAAATACTTGGGTATAACTATGTCGGACTCCCCACAGTCATATATTGTGGATAATATATTTCCATTACTTATTAGATTTCAAAATCAAGTAAAACCTGGACTAAGCTCCCTTTATCGCTAATAGGTTGTATCAATTTAATAAAAATGATATGGATGCCTCAGCTCCTCTATTTTTTACATAATGTCCCGGCTTAGATACCTATCCGGATCTTTATTAAGATAAACACTATATTTAGGCGATTAATATGGCGGAACAAAACCCCTCGTATCAAACTGGAGACTTTACAGCATCCCACAAATGCTGGCGGGCTGGCAGTTCCTAATCCAAGGCTATATTTTCTCGCCTCCCAATTACAGCATTTCACTGGATAGGAGTCTGAACAGATATCCTTTACGATTATTGTCTTTTGCATTTAAGGGTCGGTCTCCACTCTTTGTCCTCGATGGTGCAAGAGGGGGTGTCTCACTTGCTGATACGCCTACTTGTATGTTAATCTGTAAAATATGGAATACAGTTAAAAAAATGCTGGTTGTCTCATATCCCACTAGATACACTCCCATATGGGAAACTGATAGACTTTCTCAAATTTCGGCTCTTAGAGGCTTTCAGAGATGGGCAAAATTAGGAATAACTACTTTAGCTCAGCTATATCAGAATAGTTTACTTAAATCTTTTGAAGATCTGAGGGGAGAATTCTCAGTAGAATCCAATTGGTTTTACCAATTTCTTCAATTAAGACATGCTCTACGTGCCCAGTTTTCTTCTGCTAAGATATTTTTCCCCTCTATCCCTGTCTTGGATAAAATAGTACGGGCAGGGTCAAAGGGTCTTACCTCGGTTACTTATAGGGTACTGTTAGATGGGTTCCTATTGAACTTCCCCATCTGTTCTCGGGCTGGCTAGGAGAAAGATATTGGTCCCATCTCTGAGGAGATTTGGGACGATGTCCTCCGGTCCCCGTCAAGGGTGTCTCTTTCTCCATCACACAGACTGACCTAGATTTTTATTCTCCATAGGATCTATAGAACTCCGCAGTTTCTCTGTGCAATTGGACTGAAATCGGAGCCAGCCTGTGCTAGATGTTGTAACACAGGTACATTAATACATCTTTTGTGGTGATGTCCAAAACTTCAAAGATACTGGGTGGAGGTGATTTGTACCTTAAATAGGGTATTGGATATTAACATTCCGGTTGAACCGCTTATATGTATATTGGGTTACTGCGATACCTCTATCTACACCTCCCCTACTGGTAATATTATAAAGTGCGCACTTTTTGTTGCCCGTAGACAGATTGCTCTTAAGTGGGCCTCTCCACATCCACTGACTGTGTCCAATTGGATTGTAGATCTCAATAGGATCATCCTCTTTGAAAAACATACATATTCCCTAAGGAACTCTCTGAATAAGTTTGATGTTATCTGGTCTAAATGGCTTCAATCTATGACTTAGGTATCATGTCAACCAATGGGTACTGTGTTGTTTGTAATGCTGTATATTGTTATTCATTTTTTTTCGTGTGTCATATATACTTCGAATCAGAGGGGGGTGGTGGGGTGACGGGGTTTGTTGAAGGGGGGTGGTTTGGGGTTTTTTTTTGTTTTTTTGGGGGTTTTTTGGGAGGTTTTTGGTTTGGTGTGATTTCTATTTTTGTGGTTTTGTCTGTATTCTGTTAATGTTTTAATATAAAATAATTAAAAGGATTTGATTTAAAAGAATGGGCTGCCCTATGCGTGATGAGCGAAAACGCTCCAAAATGCCCCCCAAAAAAACGCATGGGGGAATGTGAGTTCCTTCTACACAGAGCTGCCAGCTGAGTGTCTCCATCCACTGCCTCTTATCTACTTTTATAAAGCTGGCCATACACATACACTACCTTAGATCTATCATCAACTATGTAGTGCAAGGGCCTGCCTGATTGGATACAGAGTGAATGGATAGATAGCTGGGTCCTCTTATTCCATAGTTCTGGTAAATCTACAGGAAATTATTATTATTATTATTATTACACAGGATTTATATAGCGCCAACAGTTTGCGCAGCGCTTTACAACATGAGGGCAATATACAGAGATTGTACATGCAGATTGCATAGTGTATGGCTAGTATGGCTAGCTTTATACCTGTACATAGGAGGGAGTGGATGGACACACTCAGCTGTCAGGCCCCGTTCACATCTCTGCATAGCGGGAACTCAAATTCCTGCATGCGTTTTTTAATGGCCATTATTAAGCGTTTTCTCTCGTCACACATAGGGCAGCATAATCACTTGAATAGGCTGCCCTACTCTCAACAATCACCCCAAAGAAGCTCCAGAACCTTTTTTTAGAGTGGAGTGTGGTGCATATTTTACAGCACTTTTTGGTGCATTTGCAGGGTGTTTCTGAAACTCAAGGCAAAATTTGCCAAGTGTTCAGAAATGCACAGATGTGAATGGAGCCTCATTGTTCTTGTGTAAACACACCAATTTCATTTTCAGGCCCAATTTACACTTAATGTAGTGGGAACACATGTTTTTTGGCTCACTTTTTCTGTGATGCTGATTTTAATGGGCTGCGCTACACGTGGCAAAGTAGCTCATGGGACATTATGGCGGGTTGCACGCTTTTTTCTGTGTGTGTTGCTGCATTTTTTTCGCTCACTTTTTCACGTGGCAAAATGTGTGTTTGCTTCTGTGTTTGGTGGGCCGTTAACAATTAATAGGACCAAAAGCACAACTAGTTAATTTTAGGTCTATAAGGGTGGCAATACACTATACAATCTGATTGTACAATCTCTGTAGATCTCCTGTGGATTTACCAAAACTATATAACAGGAGGACACCTATCTATCAAATCACTCTGTATCTAATCAGGCAGGCCCTTGCACTACATAGATGGTAGATCTAAAGGTAATTATACAATCGGATTTTATAGTGTATGGTGAGCTTTACAGAATCCAGAACATACTTATCCTGTTTTCAATATTGCAGCCCTATCCACATAGGCTGTTATATGATTGCTCATCTCCTGCACACTCTGCCAAATGAACGATCCATGGTTGTGTATTTAGTGAGAACGGTATTCACTGATTGCATTCGGAAAATGTGCACCTGAAAAGGGGTGGTAGTGATGTGCTGGAGTAGGAGGATAGATGATGCAGGGTCTGTGCTAATGAGGTCAGCTGGTAAACTCCTTCCTGTGTCACATCCCAAGGTCTGTCCAGGAAGAAATGGAGAAGTTTATTTATACAGGCAGCTGAACACAAAAGTAAGGGGTGTGTAAGATCAGGGCCGGCCCTACCATGGGACCCGATGGAGCCATGGTTCCAGGCGGCACATGCAGGGGGGCGGCAAATTGCCGCCCGCCAGCCAGCCCGTTCCACCCGCTCCGCTGCGGATCCCACTGGGAGGATCCGCCGAGAAAGGTCCTCCATCTGATACTGTCCGCCCTGTACTGCGCAGGCGCAGCGCTTGCGCAGTACAGAGGACAAAGGAGACGACGAAAGTCTCCGAACATGAACAGCTGTTCATGAGCTCTCCACGGCGCCTGTGCTTCAGAGTACATTGTGCCACATGCTCCCGCTATTGATGTTCGGAGACCTTCGGTGTTTCCTTTGTCCTCCGTACTGCGTAAGCGCAGTACAGGGCGGACACTATGCGATGGGGGACCTTTTTCGGCAGAACACCGGGCTCCTCACAGTGGGATCAGCAGTATGTTGTGGCAAGTGACAATCCACAATGTATGCCTGGTGACGTGGCAAGCGACAATCCGGTACGTGTGGCAGGTGGAGTCGTGGCAAGTGACAATCCGCAATGTGTGGTGGGTGGAGTCCTGACAAGTGACAATCCGCAATGTGTGGCAGGTGGAGTCGTGGCAAGTGACAATCTGCAATGTGTGGCAGGTGGAGTCGTGGCAAGTGACAATCCGCAATGTGTGGCAGGTGGAGTCGTGGCAAGTGACAATCCGCAATGTGTGGCAGGTGGCGCCGTGGCAAGTGACAATCCGCAATGTGTGGCAGGTGGAGTCGTGGCAAGTGACAATCCGCAATGTGCGGCAGGTGGAGTCGTGGCAAGTGACAATCCGCAATGTGTGGCAGGTGGCGCTGTGGCAAGTGACAATCCGCAATGTGTGGCAGGTGGAGTCGTGGCAAGTGACAATCCGCAATGTGAGGCAGGTGGTGTCGTGGCAATCCGCAATGTGTGGCGGGCGGCATCGTGGCAAGTGACAATCCGCAATGTGTGGCAAGTGACAATCCACAATGTGTGGCAGGTGGAGCCGTGGCAAGTGACAATCCGCAATGTGTGGCAGGTGGCGCCGTGGCAAGTGACAATGCGCAATGTGTGGCAGGTGGAGTCATGGCAAATGACAATACGCAATGTGAGGCAGGTGGCGTCGTGGCAATCCGCAATGTGTGGCGGGTGGCGTTGTGGCAAGTGACAATCCGCAATGTGTGGCAAGTGACAATCCGCAATGTGTGGCAAGTGACAATACGCAATGTGTGGCAGGTGGAGCCGTGGCAAGTGAAAATCTGCAATGTGTGGCAGGTGGCGTCGTGACAATCCGCAATGTGTGGCAGGTGGCGCCGTGGCAAGTGACAATCCACAATGTGAGGCAGGTAACGTCATGGCAAGTGACAATCCGCAATGTGAGGCAGGTGATGTCGTGGCAAGTGACAATCCGCATCTGAAGGCAGGTGACGTTGGCAAGTGACACGCTTGGGGCTCCCACTGATTCTGCATTATGGCGAGTTGAACTATTTTATTCTATACAACAATGTAATAATAGAAATATTGCACTTCAATCATTTTTTTTTGCGATATGACACTGCATCGCTCTAACTGACAATTGCGCGGTCGTGCGACGTTGCAACCAAACAAAATTTACGTCCTTTTTTTTCCACAAATAGAGCTTTCTTCTGGTGGTATTTGATCACCTCTGCGGTTTGTATTTTTACAGGTCCTCTTTATACTCCTTTACATGTATAGAGCCATGACAGGTCCTCTTTATACTTCTATATACATGTATAGAGCCATGACAGGTCCTCTTTATACTTCTATATACATGTATAGAGCCATGACAGGTCCTCTTTATACTTCTATATACATGTATAGAGCCATGACAGGTCCTCTTTATACTTCTATATACATGTATAGAGCCATGACAGGTCCACTTTAGTTACCATGATATAAAATAATGGATGTGGGGGCATTTTGGTGGGCGTGATTTTTTTTTGGGGGGTGGGGGGGGCAGCATTTCATTCTTGGTACCAGGCAGCACAATGTCTTGGGCCGGCACTGTGTAAGATAATTACTTAATTAGAAAGATTTTTTATTTCTGCAAAATAAGTACATTAATGGTATATTGGTACATAGTGAAGCAGGAATTTAGGGGAAAAAAAGGTGAACTTATCCTTTAACCACTTGACCTCTGGAAGGTTTACCTCCCTTCATGACCAGGCCATTTTTGCGATATGGCACTACATTACTTTATCTGACAATAGCGTGGCCATGCAACGCTGTACACAAATAAAATGTATGTCCTTTTTTTCCCCACAAATAGCGCTTTCTTTTGGTGGTATTTGATCACCACATTTTTTTTTTCATTTTTTGCACTATAAACAAAATAAAGACTGACAATTTTGAAAAAAAAAACAATATTTTTTAATTTTTTGCTATAAAACATATCAAATAAAAATTTAAAGCGGAGTTCTAACGACATGTTCTAATTTTTTTTAAACACTTCTAAAGGTCAGAACATTAACATATAACACTCACTTGTTTCGAAGATTTCGTCCCCCTATGTCCGCTGTAATATAAAAAAATAAGTTATATAATTGTGTCCTGGCCATTCCCATTTTGCTTGTGGGCATGTGAAGCCCACAAGAACTATCTTCCTGGTTACGGTGCGCCCCGTTCTAGCGCATGTGCATTAATGCGCCGTAGCGGCGTTGTAAAGTATACAGGTTGCCATAACAACGGATGGCATCGTCGAAAGTGCCCGTCCCGTTGTTATGGCAACCTAGCCCTCGGCGCACTGACTCCTGGGAAATGATGATACACATCTCCCAGGAGCAGTAGCGAGCGGAGGCGCTGAGGGAAGTGACGTCAGGAGCCCAGGCGCTGAAGGAGGCAGATTTCGAGGGACCACATAGCAACAGGCATAAAAAGGTAAGTAAAAAAAAGATTTTTCTTCAAATGTATTTTTTTAATTTATTTCATTGACATTTTTTTTTTTTGGGTGGAACTCCACTTTAAATATAATATTTCTTCATAAATTTAGATCAATATATATTCTGCTACATGTTTTTGGTAAAAAAATCCCAATAAGTGTATATTGATCGGTTTTGCGCCTACAAACTATGGTATATATACTAGAATTTTTAATGTATTTTTTCTTACTAGTAATGGCAGCGATCAGCGACTTATAGCGGGATTGCAATTTTGCGGTGGGCATTCAGACATTTTTGACACTTTTTGGGAACCATTTACACTAAAATATGCACTGTCACTGTACTCATGGCACTGGCTGGGAAGGGTTAAACATCTAGGGCGATCAAAAGGTTAAATGTGTGCCTAGCCAGTGTTTTGGTGTACTGTGTGTGTGGTGCTTTTACTAAAGGAAGTAATTCATTTTCTTCTCTGCTTTGCTAATCCATTACTTCCCCACTGACAGGGCAGAGCTCTGCCTTGTTTATGTAGCAGTACCCCCCGTAAGAGCTGCTAAAAGTTGTGGCCCACCTGTCACCCTGCCCAGCCCGGTATTCACTTCCCAGTCACTCTTGAGACAATGAACACGCTGTATGTTTGTTTTGTGTTTTTTTTAGGGGTTTTGAACTTGGATAGGGTAAAGGAAGTTATGGGATGCCCCAGATCAATAATGGAATCAATAAATGATCAGTTAGAACCTCTATTTACACTTCTAGAGTCCCAGTCTCCTCCAGCACAATGCTCATTTGTAGACTGTCCTCTCTCTCCTGTACAATACTTGGTTCCTGGTACAGCTAGCATATGGTAGGCCCAACTCTGACTCTGTCAGGCCTTAGCAACTGCCATTTGCAGGCAGGGACCGCGGGCCCCTTTAGTGTAGCAACAAATAGGAAAGTCTCTAGTGTTAGCTGACCTTGGTGGACAACTGCTCCCAGTCAGTCCTCTTCAGGCCCTGCCAGTCCTCCTGGCTGCAGATGCACGACTTCACTGCCCATGACATTACAGTCTCTCCTGTTGGCTCTACATCCATCTCAGACTGCATCCTCCCAGTCCACTCTGGCATGCCTTCCCAGCTCTCCCAATTGTGCCTGTCACTCACCCTCCTGGAGACTTGCCTGGCAACACTAGCTCCCATTGTCTTTCTTGGTTCCTCTCTGTGCCGCCTGTCCAGATCCTTCTTTATTTCTCAGCAAGTCTCCGACTTTCACCCAAACCCCACAGGCCCAAGGTCACCCCCCCCAATTGGGGGGGATAACTCCAAGGCCCGACAACCTAGTGCTCCATCTCTAGCTTCTTCCACTCGACAACTCCTCCCCAGCAGGGCTGGCTCCAGGTATTTAAGGAGGCCAGCCCCCTGCCAATCCAAGTTGGAGATTGGTCAGGGCTCCTTAGAACAACCCAGGCAGCTCCACCTCTCTACCCCTTTTGCCTTCTAGAATTCTCTAGAAGCCAGAGGGAGGTAACCAAGAAGTGATGCTGCATGTGAATCCCCCTGCTGCTGCTCTAGGCCGCTCCCAGCCCACACAGATAAAAACAAACAGCTACATTTAATCAGATAGGCCTGTTTAAATTTACCTGCACTACAAAAAAACTACTTCTAGCACCTACCTAAAGTAGAGGGTGCTACATTTACATAGGCGGGGCTCTGTCCTGTGTTTCTCCCGGACGATCCCGCGCTAATCCATTGGCCGGCATCTGCTGTGTATAATCAGAGAACAGCCGGGTCGCCGGTGTAGCATAGCTGCCTAACTTATATGTAAGTTAGTGCTGTCCTCCCCCAGCCCACCTCCTTATACTTACCTGATCCGATCTCAATTAATCTCTGTGCATGAGAGCAGCGGCTCTCTGCGCTCTCTCCCCCTCATTGGCTCAGAGACAGCAGTGGGAAACATTGGCTCCTGCTGCTGTCAATCGCAGCCAGTGAGGAGGGAGTAGGGGGCAGGGCTGAGTTGCACTCTGTGTGTCAATGCACCCCATAGGAGTAGGATCGGGGCTGCTCTTTGCAAAACTATTGCACACAGCAGGTAAGTATAATGTGTTTGTTATTGTTAAAAAAAAAAAAGCGTGTATCACACATATCTATGACTGTAAAAATAGTAACTGTTTTGTACTTCTGACAGATATCTTCAACAACGTGCCTTAGGTCGGAATATTATACAAGAAAAAGGAGCAGATGTAAGTTGAACATAATTTTTGCTATTTTATTTGCAAATATCATCATTGTGACTTATACATATTATTTTCAGAGATTGATAAGAAACGTCCAGCATGCTGCCAGCATCTGTGACTGAGCATGCATGAAGAATACAGGATTTGGCTATTACTGGTGCTTAAAAAACAAATGTGCTTGTTGTTGGTGTCTACATATTAATGGAAAACACCTTCTACAAGTTGGCACAAGGAAAAAAACAAATTAATTTAATTATGTAATATATATATATATATGCTTTGTCCATACAATTTTTAATTGAATTCCCCGTCTTCTTCTTTGGTCGCCTTGAATAAAGAGAAATGCCTGGTATTTCCAGACATGGAAAGCCATTGGCTCCAAAATGCAATTATGACCACCTTAGCTGCCAAGAGATAGGAGCAGAATCCTCAGCCCTGCACAAGATTTGACCAGGGTGACTGTGGAGCTAACACAGGGCTTATTTTCCCCAAATACAGAGCAAACAGGGAGCAATAGGAAGGTAAGTATTCACAGCTAAAGCCTGGTACACATGGGCTGAATGTAGGGTGGCACTGGCCAGTTTAATAGAAACTGTGTGTAGTTCAGCCTGTCCATTTGGCCAGCTTCTGTTAAAGGGGCATGACCGAAAAAGGTCTTCTGACCGGCTTCTGACTGGAGTGTTCTGGCCGGGGGTGTCCCCCTGTCAGGACACAGTAGTACAGCAGGAAAGATCGCTGTTGGGTTCAACAACAAAAAAACGAGCAGTGTGTACGAGGCTTTAGGAAGACGTTTAAGTGAAACTGTTGCTTTGTAACCCCTGTCAATTTTTTTTTGCCCTCTATGTCCCATTGGGGAGATCACAATCAAAACATGTCCCACAACCAAAACAAGAAGTGAGAGGAAATCCCTTCAAAATGAAGGAATAGTAATCCTGGCATGTCACCAGGGTCACCAGAACTAGTGTCCCCATTGGTTTTTGGTGTCAACCCAAAATTTGGGATTTGCTTTCACTTTTGACAATAACCGTAAACAGGACAGAGAGGGTGAATCTCCCTAACAGTGGCGCATACAGCAATTAAAACCTGAGAGGTGTTCTGATTCCTCTCTACTGTATCCAAAACATGAGTCTACTTAAGTACTACTTTCACCAAAAAAAAAAAAAATTAGATGTCAGCAGCTGCAAATACTGCAGCTGCTGACTTCTAAAATAAGGACACTTACCTGTCCCGGGGTCCAGCGATGTCGGCACCCGAGACCGAGCCGTCCCTCGATCCTCGGGTGCTGCCGCCGCCATTCACACTGAGGGAATTAGGAAGCGAAGCGTTGCCGCTTCACTGCCCGGTTCCCTACTGCGCATGCGCGAGTCGCGCTGCGCGTCTTCACTGGTCCCCGTTGTGTTGTGGGAACTGTGTATTTCCCACAACACAACGGGGGTGGGCGGGGAGTCTGCGGCTAGCTGCGGCTAGCTGTACCCGGAAGTGGGTGCAGATACCTGTATTATACAGGTATCTGCACCCCCCTCCCCCCTGAAAGGTGCCAATTGTGACACCGGAGGGGGGGAGGAATCCGATGAGCGGAAGTTCCACTTTAGGGTGGAACTCCGCTTTAAGTATCACTTTAAGTCTACTTTAAAGTAGAAGAACAGCCAAAGATTGCTTGGCTGTACTTCTCCTGTGGATCACAGGAGTGCAGTTCGCTCTGCACTCCTGTGACCTGTTTTCAGCAGACAGTGGGCTGAAGCCCACTGTCAGCTGACATCACAGAACCGGTCCAGGCTTGCTCAAGATCGCGACAATGAAGTCGGGATCTGCCCACATGCCTAGACCAGCACCCGGCTCAGCCTCTCAGCGGGTCGCTGAGAGGCTGAGCCTGCCGCTCCCACTCCTCCACAGCCCAGCACGAGGGAGGTGGGGCAGAGCAGGGAGCTGCTGACTGATAGTCAGCAGCTCTCTGCTCAGGGAGCTGTGGGAACCGAGCAATAGAGGTGCCGGGGACAGATGCAGCAACGGATCGATGCTGCATCCACCTAGGTAAGTATGATTCTTAAGAAAAAACAAAACCCTGTGCTTCTCTTTTAAAGTCAAACAAAAGTTGCTTATTTAATTTAAAACCCAACCATACCCAGACTATGGACATTAAACTATTTTCATGTTTTGACAAGCAGTAAAAGAGAAACACATAAATGGAAGGCGCGCACACCTAGTGCATCACCAGAGATAATTGAATAATAAGACATTTTTGTATAAAAGTGGGTACTCACAAAATGCAACTGACAAAAGACATGGACAGAACACAGGGTACAGCTAACGCGTTTCGGGGGCGCACCCCCTTCCTCAGAGCTTAGCTAGAGCTAAGCAGTAAAAGAGCTTTAACTTTTTCCTTTAAATGGCCGTTTAGCAGTATACACTTGATTCCAGTGGCAAAATTCTTGCGGTTGGAATGAGAGTTGCATGCAAATAGCAATGGCTAGCAAACCTGTAGAAAAATATTATCAGGCTGACAGCAGCTATCACTGATTGCAGATGTAGTCAAGTGTGCAGGGGACAGGGCTGGAGGACAGGGTGAGATAGTTCTGCACCCAGAAGAGCCGGTTGTAGTTTTTCTTTCTCTTTACGGTTGGTGGAGGCTAGAGTGGGTTGCAAAAGGCCTTTCAGGCCAGGCCACGTGTTCTCTGAAGTGAGTCTAACCCTGTGGAGCAGTGGTTTGCAGGTTTTCCTTTATCTTGCACAGGTGCTTTAAATCTGAGTCAATGGCTTGGTATTTTGAACAGCTATTTTATCTAAGAGAAATTCCTAAAACATGGCCTGTTGGGGGTACTTGAGAACAGGGTTGAGAACCACTGCTGTGGTTAGAGATGCAGCTCTAATGATCCTGTCTCTGGAACGACAAACAGGGAGTCGTGAGCTGGACACAGATAGTCTAAGGCTAGCCAGAGCCCTCTTAGTGAGTACTAAAGACCCCGGGATGGAGAGAGACTGTGTAAAGTTTGTAAAGTGTGTGAAGTTTTGTATGCTGCTTTCACATGTGACTGCTGTGGATCGTCTACTCTATGTGATTGACAAATACTGTCAAGTGACCATAGATAGTGTACTTCTTTGAGTGGACATTACTTTCTTCGGAATATAAAGGCTAATGGCTGGGGATGTTGTGGGAAAGCCTCTGGCAAGGAGTGGGCACAATATGGCAGAGATTTAAGGTTTACAAGATGTCAGTACACTGCAATGATAGGATATTGGCAGCCACAGCTATTTATGGCTGTTCGTACAGCCAGCAAATACCTGCAGTGATTGCAGCAAGATGCACTTTTTGTACGGGTTCGGTGGCCAAAGCTATCCGCTCACAGCTGTGAAACCCAGCAGCAGGAATCAGTAGACACCTGCCTCTGGGATTAGCGCTGTGGCTAAATACCCATGCGAATGCGGCCTTAGACCAAGTTATATTGCTAAACTGTGCAGTAGTCTGTAAAAAGTGCAGACTACTGCTGTTCTGGATTATAAGACTGAGTGACCATAATTAACAATCCTTTGGCAGGTAAAACGGAGCACCTGCACACATTTACACACATATAAAACATATAAATTAAGCCTAGCCTTATGAGTAAATAATACCAAATGTACTTATTAAATATGCAGAGTGTCCTAAATGTGAGTGCATAAGCACCCGTCAAAAGGTATGAATATAAAATGATGTGTGTGTAGTGGTACCCTCTTGAGAGCTGCTGAGTGTTGTAGTCCACCTGTCATCCTGCCCAGCCAGGTACACAATTTCCAGTCACTCTTAGACAGAAAACCGTCAGTTTTGTATTTTTATTGTGGGGAATTAACTTGGATTGGGAAGGGTGACATGGGATGCCCACTTGATTGCAGAACATTTACATGGGACCAACTATATACACTCCCTGTATATACACTCCAGTCTTCACTCCAGCAAAACACTTGCTTGCAGACTATTCCTCCTCAACACCTCAAGCGCATCACTTGCTTGTACTTCCAGGACCAGCTAGCACTGAGATTTAGGCCTGATACTGGCTCAGCCAGGCCTTGCAATTTCCCTTTGCGGGCAGGGACCACGGCCCCCTATGGTGTAGCAAAAATATAGTAGTCCTGGTGCTAGCTGTCCTACACGTAGCTACTGCTCCCGGTACCACCTCTTCAGGCCCTGCCAGCCCTCCTGGCTGCAGGTGCCTCTTTCCCATGCCCATGCTTCCACAGTCCACTCTTCTGGTTCTGTACCCATCCCAGACTGCTCTCTCCCAGTCCTCTCAGGCGTGCCTCCGCAGTCCTCTTGACTGTGTATCACTCACCAGCCCTCCTGGCTGCGACCTGTTGTTCCTGCCTGGAGACTTGCCTGGCAGTGCTCTCTCCTGCTGTCCTCTCCTTGCTCCTGCACCTCCAGTCCAGGACACCTCAACGTGTTCTTAGAGGGTCCTGTCCGCACCCGAACCCAGGCCCAAGGTTACCCCCCCAGACAGGGAGCTTTCTCCAATGCCACCGACAGCCTAGCACTCCATCCGGAACAACTCCTCCCCAGCTGAGCTGGCCCCAGGTATTTAAGGAATCCTGCCCTCTGCCAATCCAAGTTGGGGATTGGTCAGGGCTCCCTAGAATACCCCAGACAGCTCCACCTCTCTTCTCCTCCTTCCTTTCTAGAAGACACTAGAATATTCTAGAAAGAAGTGGGAAGTCCCAGTGATGCTACCTGTGAGTCACCACCTCTACCCTGAGTCACTCCCAACCCAGATCAAAACAAACAGGCCTAGCTACCAGCTAGACCTGCCTAAAGTTGCCTACTCTGCCAAAAAAAAACTATTTACATCATCTAGCAACCTAGAGGGTGCTACATGTGCACATGACATGCCAAGAGCTGTAACTTTAATGTTGATAACAGCTGTCACCACCATTCATAAAGTACGAAAAGTTCAAAATGGAGACCCTGTCTACCATCCAGCAAGCCATGCAGCCAGGCGATTGGCTAATTTCAATCGACTTAAAGGATGCTTACTTCCATGTGCCTGTGGCATAGGAATTCCGCAAATACCTTTGGTTCCAAGTCGGGCAAGAACATCTGCGGTTTACTTGCCTCCCTTTCGGGCTGACAACCTAACCCCGAGTCTTTTCGAAAGTCCTACTGGCCATAGTGGCCCTCATCAAAACAAGATGGATATGCTTGTACCATTACCTCGATGACCTCTTGTTGCTGTCCCAGGACAAGGAGCAGTTGTTGATCCACAAGGAGCAGGTTATATCCACATTGGTCGACTTCGGGTGGCTCCTAAACCTGGTAAAAAGCCATCTAGTACCAGTCCAGCGCCTGATATACTTGGGGGCCCAGTTCAACACAGTTCCCAGTTCGAGATCCCAGTTATTCGGGAAAGAATTTCATGGGCTCTGAACTCCTCACGCCTGAGGTCCTTACAGTGCCTAAGAATTATCGGCACGATGGTCTCTACAACCCCCATGGTCAAATGGTCTCTGTGGAGGTTACGCCCCTTTCAGAAGGGGTTCCTTCAAGTGGAGGGCCACTCTGAAAAAAAAAAATGCACCAAAAATCCTACAAAAATTTTAAAAAAACATTTGAAAATTTTTTTTTTTAAACTTACCTGAATCCTTGTTGCTAGGGAGTCTTCCTAATCTGCCTGTCCCTATTCCGCGGCGTGTTCTGCTCCTAGCTGAGCGGCCTTGTTGCCTTCTGGGAACTGTGTGTGTTCCCAGAAAACCACGGGGCCATTCACAGATCGCCGCGCCGCTCGCGCATGCGCAGTAGGAAACTGGCAGTGAAGCCGCAAGGCTCCGCTGCCTGTTTCCCTTACCTAGGATGTCGGTGCCAGGACCCGAGAGCCGAGGGACGGGTCTGCCTCGGGCGGCCGACATCGCGGGCACCCAGGACAGGTAAGTCTACTTATTTAAAGTCAGCAGCTACAGTGTTTGTAGCTGCTGACTTTAAAATTTTTTTTAGCTGGCCGGAATCCCGCTTTCAGCAGTGGAATTTGAGGGACATCAATCAGTCCATGCGCATAACATCATTGATGAGGAACAGCCTCTTTTGGTGGCTTCAGCGCAAGAATCTACTCATTTGCCACTCCATCGCCTCCATCTAATGTGTCACGGTCATGACCGATGCCAGCGGCGCTGGATGGGGAGCCCTCTGTATGTCAGAACTGGCACAAGACAAGTGGGATGTTCATCTCCACAATCCGGGCTCGAACTTCCAGGAACTTCGGGCGGCCTGGTGTGCCCTTCAATCCCTCTCTCATCTCCTGAAAGGGAAACCAGTGGTACTAAGGACATCACAGAAGTCTTTTATGTGAGGGGGCAAGGGGGCACTCGAAGCCCACCCTGCTCCAAGAGGTCGAACCCATCATGTCTTGGGCCCAGAAGAACCTGGCCAATATTTCCTCAGTCTTCATCCCCGGAGCCCAGAATGTCCAGGCGGACTTCCTGTCCCGCACACAGTTGGACAACAACAAATGGTTTCTTCGTGTGCAGACGTTCGAGTGGATCCTGTCCCTAGGAGTCAATCCCGAAGTGGATCTATTTGCATCCCCCTGCAACTTCAAGCTCAAGAAGTACTATACTCGAGTCCGTTGCAGCCAGGCCTTCGGGATAGATGCCCTGACAGATCAGTGGAACTTCAACAGGGCATATGCCTTTCCCCCGCTTCCGATCATCCTCAAGTTGTTACGGAGACTTCAAGCGGAAGCGGTCGAGGAGGTGGTGATTGCGCCTTACTGGCCGAACAGGCCATGGTTTCCCCTCCTGACCCAGCACAGCTTCCGTGACCCAGTGCCTCTCCCGCTCAGGCTGGACCTTCTTTCTCAGGGGGCAGTCCTGCACCCTTGTCCGGCATTACTGTGACTAATGGTCTGGTTCTTGAGAGGAAGAGGCTGGAATCGCTCGGGTGTGCCTCAAGAGTGATCTCCACCCTCATGAGCTCAAGAAATGCGAGCACCAATAAAATATACAAGAGAATTTGGGCCAAGTTTGTTGCATTCTCATCCTCTACGGACAGATCATTTAGGAATCCAGAGATTCAGGATATCATCAGCTTCCTTCAGTCTTGCCTAGATCTGTCTCTATCCATCAACTCTCTTAGAGTCCAAGTCTCAGCCTTATCGGCCTTCTCTGGAACATCATGAGCTGTTCACTCGCTAATACGGCAGTTCTTCCGTGGGGCGTCAAGACTCAGGCCCCCAAAAAAACCCAACATTCTCCAAATGGGATCTTCCCCTCGTTCTGGACTGATTGTCTGGTCTTAGTGTCACGGGGTCTACCCCGATTTCTATCTAAGACCTTTCTGCAAAAGTCGCCTTCTTGGTCACTATGACTTCGGCCAAAAGGGTTTCTGAGATTGGTTCCTTGGGTCATGAAGAACCATTCCTGACTTTTTTTCCTGACCGGTTGGTCCTCATCCCTATGCTCGGCTCAAATCCAAAGGTCACTTCAGTGTTCCATGAGAACCAGGAAAACGTCCTACCTACATTCAGGTCCCCAGGGTCCACCAAAGTTCATCCTCTGGATATAGGCGAAATACTGAAGAAATACCTGCTACTTCCTCCTTAGACGAATACCTGTTCATTCTGTATTCTGGCAGTGGCTCCAGATGTCATCTGCAGCGGCCTCTTGAGCCTCCATTATTACTTTTATGTCACATTACTGCATAGACCCTGCTTCTCTATCTTCTGTGAACATTGTTTTAAGAATCCTGTCAGTTGATGGGGCAAATTAAAGCATTTTTTTGATCAGCATAACCCATTCTGTGTGGTCTGGCTAGTTATTTCCCACACGTAGGCTGCCATGGAGTCTGTCAGGAAAACTGAAAATTTATTATCAAACACTTACCGTAATTTTCCTTTCCTGATGCACTCCATGGCAGATGGAGTTCCCACCCATTTGGTCAAAGAGTTGGCTAGTTACGGAACGCAGTCCCTAGGTATGGGGTCCTATAGCATTGGAGAGGAGGCGGGGTTAACGCACACGTAGGCTGCCATGGAGTCCATCAGGAAAGGAAAATTACGGTAAGTATTTGATAATAAATTTTCTGTTATTTGGCCTGATCACCAATATCACCAAGAATGGAAGTCAGGGTAAAGCTGGCCATAGATGGATTTTCTTTTTTGATCAGCCAGCCAGCTGGTCAATTTTGGTAAAGCTTCACTTTGTAAAGAATACCCAATCAGGTGCAAGAAGGATAAAAAAATGAATTTTTGCTTGCACATTATTGGATTATTGAAAACTGCATTGCTTCGCATCTACTAAGCCCTGGGGAATATAAGTGCAACTGCCTTTGCAGAGTGTATAGTCTTTTTACCTTTGGGGAATCAACCCCATTGTCTTCTTACATGCCAAAAGACTGGAAAATTGTCTTCTTTACTGCAATTAGCTGAAGTAAAATTGTGTTGGATTCAACTTTTGTGTCTTACTGAAGAGTTGCCTGCTTGTGGATGGTGTCAAGTCAGCAGGTGACCATACTGTCCGGACACGTCTAAGGAGGTATGTCAATGTATAAAGCGGCATTTGTAGCAGAGAAAAACTTCAAGATTGTTCACATTAGTAGGAATAGGCAAGAAATGATGGAAACCTAATGTGTAAAAGAACAAAATGATTTTTTTAATTTGACCATAGGTACACTTTAACAAGAAGCAAAAGAGCACTGAACGACTCCATAACATACAGAATAAACAGGAATCCACAAAAGAAAGCTTAGGTAAGTATTTACACATATATGATTTTCTATAGGTTCTTTACTGTTCTGCTGATTGTGTTATACTCTAAATTAAATACGTCTCATGTCACACCTCACCGGGTTTCCTGAAACTGGACATACTGTACACTAATACAATGTTTTCATTCAGTCTACAGGCTGACCAAAATTAATTTAACAGACTCCCCCATCCACACAAATAATATGGATGGATGAATCCCCTCTGCTGGGCTATTGTATTCTGACCGCTGCTAGCACCACCGGTCAGAAAACCTGAACAGGGCCTGCATCGGACTGGCTGCAGGAATTGTTCGCCTGACAATCTTTGGCCTGAAATCTTTAACAAAAATTAACTGAGTAATCAAATTTTGTTGAGCCAGCAGGACCACACACTGTTGGGATTTCGACTGATTCCTCTACATCGACCAAAATTCTAACAGCGTTGGTCAGCTTAAGACTTATGTTTGGATATTTCACCTGTTGACTAAATCTGAAATTGCATCTGATAATAAGGTCATTCTGCCATGCAGTTACCCTATGTATGAGATGAAATTGAGCACACTAAAGTGATGTCAATCAAAGAGGGATGACAATTCCAGCCCAGTTAACCAGGAAGGTGCAGGTGCTAGAGATCCCTCCATGCTACCACATGCAAAGGTCTAAACAATGGGTTCATTAATTAATTATAATAACTCTCCTGAAGGATAAATAACAATAATCAAGGCTTAATAATAAAGCGCACATGAACATTCAACACTGTTTCCCAATACCTGGGATTTCAGTAGTTTTGATGCCAGTAAGCCCCTGGCTGGAGAAGAAATAATTCTGGCCATAGATGGACTGATACTCAGCCAGTCCAGCATTAACCAGCCGAATTCTGATCCATTTATGGCCGTTCCCATTCATGAGGAGTCAATCTAATGATAGACTTCACATTAATGGGCTTGATGGAAAATCTTTGTTCGATCAGCGCTGTAGCCAGTCAGTGTATTCTGACAGTGGAGGAGTCCCCGCTGTCAAAATACAATTACACAGTGCGGAGGATTCCTCCATGTACCTCGCTTGTGTGGATGGAGGAATCTGTTCTGTTTTTTTTTTTTAAATCAGCCTGATCCATGTATGGCCAGCCTTATGCCCTGTACACACGGTCGGATGGATGTTGGCTCAAACTTGTCTTGCATACACACGGTCACACAAAGTTATCGGAAAATCCGATCATTCTGAACGCGGTGACGTAGAACACGTACGTTGGGACTATAAAGGGGGTAACCAATAACTTTCCTCTCTTAATTTATTCTGAGCATGCGTGGCACTTTGTGCGCCGGATTTGTTTACGCACGATCGGAATTTCCGACAACGGATTTTGTTGTCGGAAAATTTTATAGCAAGCTCTCAAACTTTGTGTGTCGGAAATTCCTATGGAAAATGTATGATGGTACCTACACACGGTTGGAATTTCCGACAACAAGGTCCTATCACACATTTTCCATTGGAAAATCCTATTGTGTGTACAGGGCACTAGAATTTCATCACCTGACAGAGGGTCATCTATATATGTGGGGTAAATGCAAATTTACATTTCATAAAAAATACACCAACATAATAAAATTAGTGTGTTGAAAAACCAATATTCAAATCCTAAAATTAAATAATACATTTCCAATTCATGCATTAAAAAATCTAAAAAATAGGTAATTCATGTCCAACATCCAAAAAAATAAATATGGTGTATAGTCCCATATCTACTCTCATCCAATAAATATAAGCAATCCAAGAAATAGTTGTTACATCCCATGCTGATCACCACAGTGATATCACCCGTGATATAAGATAAGGTTAGCTCCTTACCAGATAGTGTTGGTGTATTTTTTATGAAATGTAAATTTGCATTTATTTCACATTTTTGCACTTTATGAATTGAGATTTTTATAATTTATATTAGAGTTTTATGCACATTAAATATAGTATATTTTCTATCATGTTGTATTAATTTAGCGCCACACTATTTGATTTATTTAGTATCACAGATTTTGGTGAAGACTACTTTTATGTGTTAAAATTTTCCCCAGAACAGAATTGTTTCTGTTTTTATATATATGTGGAGTACTAGTATGCATATACTCATAAAATGTGCGTGTGTATGCATATACTTGTATAATGTGCGTGTGTATGCATATACTCGTACAATGTGCGTGTGTAGGTGGAACTGTTTTCAAATGCCTAAACACAATCTAAGAGGGCAGTGCAAAATACAGTAACCAATGGCAGACAGTCAATATTTACCTTCTAAAGTGTATGTGGAAGCAATTTTTTTCTGTTTCAATTGTTTTTATTGGTATTTTGAAGAATATAGAGAAAATGAACACTGTGCAGAGCAGCAAACAATCCTCGCATGCTCTGAATCATACAACAAGAACTGATACAAAACAAATGAGGGGAGGAGAGTAGGAAATCATCAGGGGAAGATCTTGGTAAACCGGTTAGGTCTTTAGTAAGGCCACGGTGGAACATGTGGGCATCCACAGAAATAGACAAGAAAAATAAGCATTGGGTCATGAACATAGTACATTACGAAGACATTATTATTATTTTTTTTTTTTTTTAATTGTTTTTTTTTATTGAAGTTTCAAACAGGCACATACATGTTAGAGCCATAACAGTAGTGACATATACAGATGTTCCGACTAGAAACTGTCTATTCGTTAATTAACACTGTGGTAAATTGAAACAGTAAAATGTTGAACAAAGGATGGGTGTCGAGTAGTAACAGGTTCTAGATGGGAAAAAAGGGGGGGAGGGGGGGGAGGGGGAAGGGATGAGGTGGGAGGAAATAGGAGGTGGAGGGAGAAGGGCACCAGCAGGTTGTGAGTGAAGGAATAAACGATCTAGTAGTTTACACCGGGGTAATTACAGTTGAACAGTACATTTTGGATGATGTAACCAAAGAGACCACATATCTTTGAACTTATGTAATCGTGAGTTTTTTTCTGGCTACTATTCTCTCCATTTCACATTGAAAGTTGAGGTCAGTGATAGTATGCGAGATGGAGGGAATTCTAGCAGTTTTCCATAATATAGTGATATTCAATTTGGCAGCATAGAGTAGGTGAATAATAATACATCTAGCTGAGAATGGTATTTTGTCCATGCCAATATGTAGCAGGGCTAGAGCTGGGGACGGGGGGCAGGACGCCCCAGTAATGGAGGAGAGTAAAGCGAATACTTGGTTCCAAAAGGATGTAAGGGATTTGCAGAACCAGAGGGTATGTGCGATGGAACCTATACTTCCGCAGTTCCTCCAGCATGATGGAGGGTGGCCAGGGTACATTTTTGAGAGTCAGTAGGGTGTGGGGTACCATCTGTGGATGGTTTTCTGGTAGGATTCCCAGTGGTTGGAACAATGAGATGCCTGAAAGGTGTCTGTAAAGGCCTGTAGCCATTGGGTTTGGGTGAAGGGGACATTCAGTTCTTCGGCCCATTTATTTAAGGAGTGCACCTGAGAGCAGGGTCTGGTGTCATTAAGGCAGGAGTATATCCTGGAGATACTTTTGCTAGGGGATGGGTTAGAGAAGTAATGTAAGTAGATTGGTAAAGGAATTTTTACTGTGGAGGGTAGTTTGGTCGTGGTCAAGAAGTGTGTAATTCTAGTGTACGTGTAAGCTTCTGAGTTTGGGAGTTGAAATTTAGTTTGCAGAACTGCAAACGAATGTAATGAATTGTGGTTGATCAAGTCACCAATGATCAGTATACCAGCTTTGTGCCACTGGGAGAGGTTCAAGTCAGGAATGCAGGAAGACAGGGCTCTTAGTGGTAATGGTAATGTCTTACTAGGTGAGTCCCGGGGGTACGCGGTAAGAAGTCTATTCCATGCCTGTAGAGAGGCAGATATCATAGGGTTAGTGTATCTAGGTGTTGGGGAGTAGCCGGCCGTCGATAATAATAGGAAGTCAGTTAGGTTAGCCGGTTGGGGATAGGAGGTTTCAATGGTGGACCATTGTTTTTCAGATGTAGGATGCCACCAATAGTACAGTTGGTCCAATATTGAGGCGTAGTAGTAGTTGCCAATATGAGGCAGTCCAGCTCCGCCTAATTTGTGGGGTCTAGTGAATATGTAGCTAGCACATCTAGGTGGTTTAGAGTTCCAGATAAATTTAGTTACTTGACTCTGGATTGTGGTCAGGAGGGAGCAAGGAATAGGTAAGATGAGTGTTCAGAATAAGTAGAGAAGTTTTGGCAGTATTATCATTTTGAAGGTAGCTATACGCCCCAGTTTAGAGAGACCCATGCAGCGTAGAGATTTCAGTAGTGTGGGTAAATTTCGCGAAAAGGTATGGAAGTTCAAGTCGATCAATCGGTTTAGATTGGGGGTTAGCAGGATTCCCAGGTAGGGAATAGACGTGTTCGTCCATACGTATGGCGTGGTGGATTTTAGGTGGGTAGCCATTTGAGGAGGGAGATGTATAGGGAGAACCATGGATTTTGTGGCATTTAGTTTATAATAAGAGATCGAGCTGAATTGGTGAAGGATGTTTTGTATAGTCTGTAGGGACTGGATGGGGTTAGTGACCATTAGAACTACGTCGTCCGCATATAGACTCATTTTGTGGTCTGTACCATTACATGGAATAAAACTGTATACAAAGGTTAAGTACAGCGCTGCGCTGAAAGTAAAATGAAACAGCAGCCAACACACCCGTAGACTCAGGATCAAAATAACAGCAGAAAATTCAAAAGTGTGGCGCTATAAGCTCCGTAAATATGTGATAAATGAATATATCAAAATGAAATGAACAACCTAAAAATTAAGTGACTTCAAAGCAAACATTTCAGTGTAAACCAAAAAGTGCCACGTGAACAGATGCAACAGTGACTAGTGAACAAAGTAATAACACTCATATACATTCACCAATTCAAATGGTAAGTGAGAAAACATCAAAGATGGTATTAAATAAAAAGTCCATATCACAATAGGTGAAATAATAATAAAAAAGCAAAAAGTCTGTGATAACAGTGCATAGGCGATGATGAACAAGTGTCTCCTGAACATGCAGAGGGATTGTTTAGACCCAGCAACCTGGCAGATAAATGGACCGTAGGGAGACCAGAAGTGCACGGAAGTTTGAAATCAGTGCCAGGACCATCACCAGAAATCGTGGAGGCTTACCAGAAATAGTGGCCTGAAATAGCATATGCCATACAGGTCAAAAGGGCTTGATGACCAACAGGTCTGGGTATTTTATCTGGTCAGATGTCATCACCACATAGAAAGGGGGAAGTAATCAGCACGGCTTCCTCATCAATGGATACATCACCATAAGCCAAGCGAATGATTCGTGTTGATGATGACTGTTTAGTTGAAACATGTCGGGTGGACCCCTCACGACTGCCGCTACGCGATTTACATGCTATTCCTATCTTCTGACAATGTGAGTTTGTTTTTTATTCTTATATTTTAAATAAATCCAAGTTTAAACGTTATCACGCTATGTGAGTGTTTTTACCCCTCACATGCAACACGAATCATTCGCTTGGCTTATGGTGGTGTATCCATTGATGAGGAAGTCGTGCTGATTACTTCCCCCTTTCTATGTGGTGATGACATCTGACCAGATAAAATACCCAGACCTGTTGGTCATCAAGCCCTTTTGACTTGTATGGCATATGCTATTTCAGGCCACTATTTCTGGTAAGCCTCCACGATTTCTGGTGATGGTCCTGGCTAGGGATGAGCTTCGTGTTCGAGTCGAACCCATGTTCGACTCGAACATCGGCTGTTCGACCGTCCGTCGAATTGCGAACGATATGGGCCGTTCGCGCCAAATTCGTGTGGCGCGTCACGGCCCATAATTCACTGCGGCATCGCAGTGCATTGCTGGCTGATGATTGGCCAAGCATGCACTATGACCCGCATGCTTGGCCAATCACAGCGCCGTCAGTAGAGAGAGCTGTAATTGGCCAAAGCCAGGGTGGATTTAGTACACACCCCACACTATATAAGGCCGCCTGCACGGCGGCCCTGTGTAGTGTGTGTTCCGGTGTGCTGAGAGATAGAGAGAGAGAGAGACAGTGTCATTTGATTTGAGTTAGATAGATTAGGCAGAACAGTCAGTCAGTTAGCTGCACTTACAGTGTATTGTGTATATATATGCATCCCAGGTGTTGCATATATATATATACACTGTATTCAGTTTAGCTAGATCCGTTCCTGTTATCTTCTATCTAGACTATTTAGTGCAGTGTGTCCTGCTCACAGTGTTCAGCTAGATCCGTTCCTGCTATTTACATTCAGTGCAGTGCGTCCTGCTCACAGTGTTCAGCTAGATCCGTTCCTGCTATTTACATTCAGTGCAGTGCGTCCTGCTCACAGTGTTCAGCTAGATCCGTTCCTGCTATTTACATTCAGTGCAGTGCGTCCTGCTCACAGTGTTCAGCTAGATCCGTTCCTGCTATTTACATTCAGTGCAGTGCGTCCTGCTCAGTGTTCAGCTAGATCCGTTCCTGCTATTTACATTCAGTGCAGTGCGTCCTGCTCACAGTGTTCAGCTAGATCCGTTCCTGCTATTTACATTCAGTGCAGTGCGTCCTGCTCACAGTGTTCAGCTAGATCCGTTCCTGCTATTTACATTCAGTGCAGTGCGTCCTGCTCACAGTGTTCAGCTAGATCCGTTCCTGCTATATACATTTAGTGCAGTACGTCCTGCTCACAGTGTTCAGCTAGATCCGTTCCTGCTATTTACATTCAGTGCAGTGCGTCCTGCTCACAGTGTTCAGCTAGATCCGTTCCTGCTATTTACATTCAGTGCAGTGCGTCCTGCTCACAGTGTTCAGCTAGATCCGTTCCTGCTATATACATTTAGTGCAGTACGTCCTGCTCACAGTGTTCAGCTAGATCCGTTCCTGCTATTTACATTCAGTGCAGTGCGTCCTGCTCACAGTGTTCAGCTAGATCCGTTCCTGCTATTTACATTCAGTGCAGTGCGTCCTGCTCACAGTGTTCAGCTAGATCCGTTCCTGCTATTTACATTCAGTGCAGTGCGTCCTGCTCACAGTGTTCAGCTAGATCCGTTCCTGCTATTTACATTCAGTGCAGTGCGTCCTGCTCACAGTGTTCAGCTAGATCCGTTCCTGGTATTTACATTTAGTGCATTGCGTCCTGCTCACAGTGTTCAGCTAGATCCGTTCCTGTTATCTTCCTACTGACAGGCAGGCTTGTCTGGTTACAGTATATAAAGCTACCTGAAGAAAATTACAGGTGTTCTTTTTGATCCTATTAGTACCACGGTCAGGCAGCTAGACTATTTACATTTAGTACAGTGTGTCCTGCTCACAGTGTTCAGCTAGATCCGTTCCTGTTATCTTCCTACTGACAGGCAGGCTTGTCTGGTTACAGTATATAAAGCTACCTGAAGAAAATTACAGGTGTTCTTTTTGATCCTATTAGTACCACGGTCAGGCAGCTAGACTATTTACATTTAGTACAGTGTGTCCTGCTCACAGTGTTCAGCTAGATCCGTTCCTGTTATCTTCCTACTGACAGGCAGGCTTGTCTGGTTACAGTATATAAAGCTACCTTAAGAAAATTACAGGTGTTCTTTTTGATCCTATTAGTACCACGGTCAGGCAGCTAGACTATTTACATTTAGTACAGTGCGTCCTGCTCACAGTGTTCAGCTAGATCCGTTCCTGCTATATACATTTAGTGCAGTACGTCCTGCTCACAGTGTTCAGCTAGATCCGTTCCTGTTATCTTCCTACTGACAGGCAGGCTTGTCTGGTTACAGTATATAAAGCTACCTTAAGAAAATTACAGGTGTTCTTTTTGATCCTATTAGTACCACGGTCAGGCAGCTAGACTATTTACATTTAGTACAGTGCGTCCTGCTCACAGTGTTCAGCTAGATCCGTTCCTGCTATATACATTTAGTGCAGTACGTCCTGCTCACAGTGTTCAGCTAGATCCGTTCCTGTTATCTTCCTACTGACAGGCAGGCTTGTCTGGTTACAGTATATAAAGCTACCTTAAGAAAATTACAGGTGTTCTTTTTGATCCTATTAGTACCACGGTCAGGCAGCTAGACTATTTACATTTAGTACAGTGCGTCCTGCTCACAGTGTTCAGCTAGATCCGTTCCTGCTATATACATTTAGTGCAGTACGTCCTGCTCACAGTGTTCAGCTAGATCCGTTCCTGTTATCTTCCTACTGACAGGCAGGCTTGTCTGGTTACAGTATATAAAGCTACCTGAAGAAAATTACAGGTGTTCTTTTTGATCCTATTAGTACCACGGTCAGGCAGCTAGACTATTTACATTTAGTACAGTGTGTCCTGCTCACAGTGTTCAGCTAGATCCGTTCCTGTTATCTTCCTACTGACAGGCAGGCTTGTCTGGTTACAGTATATAAAGCTACCTGAAGAAAATTACAGGTGTTCTTTTTGATCCTATTAGTACCACGGTCAGGCAGCTAGACTATTTACATTTAGTACAGTGTGTCCTGCTCACAGTGTTCAGCTAGATCCGTTCCTGTTATCTTCCTACTGACAGGCAGGCTTGTCTGGTTACAGTATATAAAGCTACCTTAAGAAAATTACAGGTGTTCTTTTTGATCCTATTAGTACCACGGCCAGGCAGCTAGACTATTTACATTTAGTACAGTGCGTCCTGCTCACAGTGTTCAGCTAGATCCGTTCCTGCTATATACATTTAGTGCAGTACGTCCTGCTCACAGTGTTCAGCTAGATCCGTTCCTGTTATCTTCCTACTGACAGGCAGGCTTGTCTGGTTACAGTATATAAAGCTACCTGAAGAAAATTACAGGTGTTCTATCCCAGCTTAGTGCAGCTACAGGCCATTAGTATGTCTGGAAGGCCAAGAAGGAGAGGCAGACAGTCACAAGCCAATAAGAGAGGGCAAGCAGGCTCTGTGTCTAGTGCTGGTCGTGGAGACGGTGCATCCTCATCAGCACGTGGCCATGGGACACGCTTGGCCTTTTTTTCGGCAGCTGGCCGTGTTGAGCCGCAACATGCGGAAGACTTGGTCGAGTGGATGACCAAGCCGTCCTCATCCTCCTCATCCTCTCTCACCCATGCCCAGGGTGCTTTGTCTGGCAAAGCAGCGGCCTCTTCCCTCAGCTCAATGTCATCAGTGACTCCTTCCCTAGCTCCACCATGTCCTCATGAGGATTCCCTCGAACTGTTTGACCACAGTGTTGGGTACATGCTCCAGGAGGATGCCCAGCGTTTGGAAGGCTCTGATGATGATACTGAGCTCAATGAAGGCAGTAACATGAGCACGGACAGAGGGGGTGCCCAAGAAGGACAGCAATCTGGCAGTCATGCTCCCCCTGCTGCAGCATACTGCCAGGTTTGCTCCAGTGATGAGGAGGGATGATGAGGTCACTGACTCAACGTGGGTGCCTGATAGGAGAGAGGAGGAGGAGGAGGAGGAGGAGGTGGCACATCACCAACTAGGCAGGATGCCCTCCAGGGGCCAGCCTAAGGGCAGCACATTGACTGCATCACACCCCAAAGCTCCACATGTGCAGGGCGCTGCAGTCTCTGCACGTTATTCAAAAAGTTCTTTGGCGTGGGCCTTTTTTGAGACGAGTGCATCAGATCGCACCGCTGCTATTTGCAACATATGTCTCAAGCGTATCTCGCGTGGCCAAAACATCTCCCGCTTGGGTACCACATGCTTGACCAGACATATGTTGACCTGCCATGCAGTTCGTTGGCAAGCGTATCTGAAAGACCCACACCAAAGAACAAAGAGGATCTCTCCTTGCTCCTCATCAGCTGAGATTTCCAACCCCACTAGACCTTCAGTCCTCTCTGAGACCTGCAGTGAGAGGAATGAAGGTGTAGAATTAGGTGTGTCACAGCCAAGTACTTGTGGGCAATCTGCTTTTGGTACACCGACGTCAGATTGTACCAGGCAAATTTCCCTGCCCCAGCTGCTGCACCGCCGAAAGAAGTTTGCTCCCAGCCATCCACATGCCCAGCGGTTGAATGCTAGCTTGGCAAAATTGCTAGCACTTCAACTGCTGCCTTTTCAGTTGGTAGACTCTGCCCCCTTCCGTGAGTTTGTGGAATGTGCGGTTCCTCAGTGGCAGGTACCCAAACGCCACTTTTTCTCACGGAAGGCGATTCCGGCTCTCTACCGGCATGTGGAAGGCAATGTCCATGCCTCGCTGGACAGGGCGGTCAGCGGTAAGGTGCATATTACCGCTGACTCATGGTCCAGCAGGCATGGACAGGGACGTTACTTAAGTTTCACGGCGCATTGGGTGACTCTGCTGGCAGCTGGGAAGGATGCAGGACAAGGTGCAGTAGTGTTGGAGGTTGTTCCGCCACCACGCCTCCAAAATGCTGATTGTGACACACCTCTCTCCTCCACCCCCTCCTCTTCTTCTTCCTCCATGGCCTCTTCCTCGGAACCAGCGGTGCTCCGTAGGCGTTCAAGGGGCTACGCAAGTACGCAGGCCAAAAGATGCCATGCGGTGCTTGAGCTGGTGTGCTTGGGGGACAGGAGCCACACTGGGGCAGAGGTTCTGTCAGCTCTGCAGGGGCAGGTTCAGAGGTGGTTGACGCCACGCCAACTTAAGGCAGGAATGGTGGTTTGCGACAATGGCACCAACCTCCTCTCTGCCCTCCGACAGGGACAACTGACCCATGTGCCCTGTTTGGCTCACGTCCTTAACTTGGTGGTGCAGCGGTTCTTGGGCAGGTACCCGGGCTTACAGGATGTCCTGAGGCAGGCCAGGAAAGTCTCTGTGCATTTCCGCCGGTCATATAATGCCAGTGCTCGGCTGACGGACCTCCAAAAGGAGTTTAACCTGCCCAAGAACCGCCTAATCTGTGACATGCCCACCAGGTGGAACTCGACGTTGGCCATGCTGCAGCGGCTGCACACGCAGCAGAGGGCCATCAATGAGTACCTGTGCGACTATGGCACCAGGACAGGGTCAGGGGACCTTGGTTTTTTTTCCCCACGCCAGTGGGCCATGATCAGGGATGCATGCACTGTCCTGTCACCATTCGAGGAGGCCACGAGGATGGTGAGCACTGACAGTGCATGCATCAGTGACACTGTCCCCCTTGTCCACCTGTTGGAGCACACGCTGCGTGGAATAATGGACAGGGCACTTGAGGCAGAACAGAGGCAGGAAGAGGAGGACTTCCTTAGCTCTCAAGGCCCCCTTTATCCAGACAGTGTTCCTGCGTGCCTGCCGATCACACAGGAAGAGGACGAGGAGGAGGAGGAGGAGGAAGATTGTGTCAGTATGGAGGTGGAGCCTGGCACTCAGCATCAGCAGTCTTTAAGGGATCAGTCCCAAGGAACACATGGACTTGTACGTGGCTGGGAGGAGGTGGCTGCGGACGTTGTTGTCCTTAGTGACCCAGAGGACTCCGGACCGAATGCCTCAGCAAACCTACGCTGCATGGCCTCCCTGATCCTGCAAAGCCTGCGTAAGGATCCTCGTATTCGTGGTATCAAGGAGAAGGACCAATACTGGCTGGCAACCCTCCTTGATCCACGTTACAAGGGTAAGGTTGCGGACCTTATCTTGCCATCGCAGAGGGAGCAGAGGATGAAACATCTTCGGGAGGCCTTGCAGAAAGGTCTGTGCAACGCGTTCCCAGAGACTGGGAGGTTACAAACTCCTGTTTCTGGACAACGTGTTGCTGAGGCTTCGGTCAGTCAAAGAAGGAGCGGTGGAGAAGGTGGCCGTCTGACCGATGCGTTCAGACAATTTTTTGGTCCGCAGCCCCAAGGTATGATCGGTTCCAGCAACCATCGCCAGCGTCTGTTTTACATGGTGCAGGAATACCTAGGGGCAAGATCAGACTTGGACACCTTTCCCACCGAAAATCCTCTGGGTTACTGGGTCTTGAGGATGGATCACTGGCCAGAGCTTGCACAGTATGCAATTGAGCTACTGGCCTGTCCTGCATCCAGCGTTCTTTCGGAACGTACATTCAGTGCTGCTGGAGGCGTGGTAACCGATCACAGGGTGCGTCTGTCCACTGACTCGGTCGATCGGCTGACCTTCATAAAAATGAATCAGTCTTGGATCACCACCAGCTACCAAGCACCTGATGCTGATGTAACTGAATAATTTTTTTCAGATCCCTTCAAAGACTGCCTATGCTGATGCTGAGTGATTATCCCTGAGTAATTATCCTCTTCCTCCTCAATCATCACGCTGATAGCTTGTAAGAACATTTTTGGTTCTGGGCGCCACCACCAGTGCCTAAGGCACAATTTTTCAGCCCCTGTATAACAGGGGCGTGTAATTACAATTTTTGATGTAATACTTTGCAGCACGGCTCGTTCCTGCATTCCAACTAGAGTGTCTGTGAGGGGTTGCAGTGTTGTGGCACCAGCACCAGTGCCTAAGGCCCAATTTTTCTGCCCCTGTCTAACAGGGGCGTGTAATTACAATTTTTGATGCAATACTTTGCAGCAGGGCTCGTTCCTGCATTCCAACTAGAGTGTCTGTGAGGGGTTGCAGTGTTGTGGCACCAGCACCAGTGCCTAAGGCCCAATTTTTCTGCCCCTGTCTAACAGGGGCGTGTAATTACAATTTTTGATGCAATACTTTGCAGCAGTGCTCGTTCCTGCGTTCCAACTAGAGTGTCTGTGAGGGGTTGCAGTGTTGTGGCACCAGCACCAGTGCCTAAGGCCCAATTTTTCTGCCCCTGTCTAACAGGGGCGTGTAATTACAATTTTTGATGCAATACTTTGCAGCAGTGCTCGTTCCTGCGTTCCAACTAGAGTGTCTGTGAGGGGTTGCAGTGTTGTGGCACCAGCACCAGTGCCTAAGGCCCAATTTTTCTGCCCCTGTCTAACAGGGGCGTGTAATTACAATTTTTGATGCAATACTTTGCAGCAGGGCTCGTTCCTGCGTTCCAACTAGAGTGTCTGTGAGGGGTTGCAGTGTTGTGGCACCAGCACCAGTGCCTAAGGCCTAATTTTTCAGCTCCTGTTCAACAGGGGCATGTAATTACAATTCTTGATCTAATATTTCACAGCAGGGCCCTGTGAGGGCTTACAGTGTTTTGGCCACAGCAACACCTAAGGCCCAAATTTCTGCTGAGTATATAGGGCAGGACCCTACTTTCAAACATCTAACTTACAAACGACTCCTACTTGCAAACGGAAGGAGACAACAGGAAGTGAGATGAAATCTACCCCTAGGAAGGGAAATTCTCTCATGTAAGAGTTAATATGGGAAAACAATTTCTCCTTTCCACTGATGCTTTCCAATCCTTGTTCCACAAAAAAACCCAAATTTTCAAAAAACATTTTTCATTGGGACAAAAAAGTGAGGTGAAATCTTCTGAAGAGGAGGAAAGACGCAAAACAAATGTCACAGGGGTGATAACCCTTCCCTATGTTTTCCAAAAAGCTTAGAAAAGATTTTTTGGCTGGAGCTAAACACATTAAAAATGTTCAAAATTACAAACAGATTCTACTTAACAACAAACCTACAGTCCCTGTCTTGTTTGCACCGCCTGTATACTGCTGTTCAGAGTATATAGGGACCTTTCCTTATTTTAATTTGGGTGCGGGGTTCCCCTTAATATCCATACAAGACCCAAAGGGCCTGGTAATGGACTGGGGGGTACCCATGCCGTTTGTCTCACTGATTTTCATCCATATTGCCAGGACCCGACATGACATTAAACCCGCAAGCAGTTTTAAATGAGATTTTTTCCTTTAAAAATGACATTTGGTGCAGGGACTGTTCTAAACATGGGAAACACGCGTCACTTTACAGGCATACTATAGACACCCCCCAGGTACGATATTTAAAGGAATATTTCACTTTTTTTTTTTTACTTTAAGCATCATTAAAATCACTGCTCCCGAAAAAACGGCCGTTTTTAAAAGTTTTTTTTGCATTGATACATGTCCCCTGGGGTAGGACCCGGGTCCCCACACCCTTTTTATGACAATACCATGCAAATTAGCCTTTAAAATGAGCACTTTTGATTTCGAACGTTCGAGTCCCATAGACGTCAATGGGGTTCTAACGTTCGTGCGAACTTGCGGTCCGTTCGCGGGTTCTGGTGCGAACCGAACCGGGGGGTGTTCGGCTCATCCCTAGTCCTGGCACTGATTTCAAACTTCCGTGCACTTCTGGTCTCCCTACGGTCCATTTATCTGCCAGGTTGCCGGGTCTAAACAATCCCTCTGCATGTTCAGGAGACACTTGTTCATCATCGCCTATGCACTGTTATCACAGACTTTTTGCTTTTTTATTATTATTTCACCTATTGTGATATGGACTTTTTATTTAATACCATCTTTGATGTTTTCTCACTTACCATTTGAATTGGTGAATGTATATGAGTGTTATTATTTGTTCACTAGTCACTGTTACATCTGTTCACGTGGCACATTTTGGTTTACACTGAAATGTTTGCTTTGAAGTCACTTAATTTTTAGGTTTTTCATTTCATTTTGATATATTCATTTATCACATATTTACGGAGCTTATAGCGCCACACTTTTGAATTTTCTACCATTACATGAAATGCCTGAGATTAGGGGGTCGGATCTTATTTTGGAGGCCAAGGGTTCCATTAGTAGAGCAAAAAGAAGTGGGGAGAGGGGGCACCCTTGCCGTGTACCATTAGATATTTCAAAAGGAGCGGATATCGCCCCCCCGGGTATGGTTGGGTACGGCTGAGTACGGCCGGGTACGGCTGGGTACGGCTGGGTACGGCTGAGTGCGGCTGGGTACGGATGGGATGGCTGGGTATGGCTGGGTACGGCTGAGTATGGCTGAGTACGGCTGGGTACAGATGGGATGGCTGAGTACGGCTGAGTATGGCTGGGTATGGATGGGATGGCTGGGTATGGCTGAGTATTGCTGGGTATGGATGGGATGGCTGGGTATGGCTGAGTACGGATGGGATGGCTGGGTATGGCTGAGTATGGCTGGGTACGGATGAGATGGCTTGGTACAGCTGAGTATGGCTGGGTATTGCTGGGTATGGCTGAGTATGGCTGGGCATTGCTGGGTATGGCTGAATATGGATGGGGGTGGATGGTATGGCTGAGCATGGATGGATGGATGAGTATTGCTGAGTATGGATGGATGGATGAGCATGGATGATTATTGCTGATTAGGGATGGATGGCTGAGCATGGATGAGTATTGCTGAGTATGGATGGCTGGCTGAGCATAGATGGATTGGATGGCTGGCTGAGCATGGATGGATGGATGGATGGCTGAGTATGGATGGCTGGCTGAGCATGGATTGCTGGCTGAGCATAGATGGCTGGCTGAGTATGGATGGCTGGCAGACATGGATGGATGGATGGGTGGCTAAACATGGATGGCTGGCTGAGCATGGATGGATGGCTGGCTGGGCATGGATGGATGAATGGCTGGAGTGGGCATAAATCAGCGCTGTGGGCACTACACATCCAGCTCACAGCCCTGCAGCAGCATCTGATCTCTCCCCTCTCTGTATCGATCTGTACAGAGAGGGGAGAGAGGAACCGGACATGACGCCGGTTTGTTTACAACTGATCGCTCTGTCATTTGACGGAGCGATCACGTGTGTGCATGACATGTTAGGCATCTATTTACTCCACGTAACATCATCTTTAACATTATACAAAAAAATTGGGGTAACTATTGTGTTTTTTTTTAATTCATTAAAGTGTACTTTTTCTAAAAAAAAGTTTGTTTCAAAGACCGCTGCGCAAATACAGTACAACATAAAATATTGCAACAGTCGCCATTTTATTCCCTAGGGTCTTTGCTAAAAAAAAATGCATAATGTATGGGGGTTCTAAGTAATTTTCTAGCAAAAAATACTAATTTAAACTAATGTAAACATAATTGTTCCAGAAAAGGCCTGGTCAGCAAGTGGTTAATAGACCAAGTTGTCCAGCAAAAATGGCATTTAGGGGGTTGAGACAAATCATTTAACAATGACAGGAATTCTTACAACAGTCAGTATGTTTTCCCCTATAACCTAAAAAAACCCAAAAAACTTTACTGAAACCTCTAAAAACCGTTACCTGGAGTTTGGATTTAAAGGGATTGTAAACCTAATTTTTTTAAAACAAAAAACATGAGCAGCCAAGATCCTCCTCTGCTGTGGTCCCTTGCCAGAACTCCTGAATCCCCCCCTCCCCGCTGAATACCCTCATAGCAAGCCGCTTGCAGGCACACAGGTGCATCTCGGCCCCGCCCCCCACTCTCTCCTCACAGGCTGTAATTCCCAGTGCTGCCTCCAGTGAGGGAGAGGGAGAACAGAGAGAGCTGCTGCTCTCCAGCACAACACTGGATCGGGAATAGGCTCAGGTAAGTATTTATGAGGGCTGAGTTAGTGGGGGAGGTTTTTAATTCAGAAAATGCATTAAGGTTGAAAAAAGTTCCTCCTTTACAGCAACTTTGACCACTTCAGCCCCGGAAGGTTTACCCCCTTCATGACCAGACCATTTGTGAACACTGTAGCTGATGGTTTAGAGTATAAGGAAAGGATTGCGTTTTGGAACCATCCGGTAATACCGAATTTTGTCAGCACTGCCTGGAGGAATGTCCAGTGTACCCTATCAAACGCCTTCTCTGCATCTAGGGATAGAAGCAGAGAAGGCGTTCGATTTTGCGCAGCCTGATGGATGAGGTTGAGCACCCTTCTAGTTGCGTCAGGTGCCTGTCTGCCTGGGATAAACCCAACCTGGTCTGGGTGGACCAGCTCTGGGAGAAACATCATCAGTCTGTTGGCAATAACTTTGGCGAGCAGTTTGATGTCGGTATTTAAGAGCGAAATTGGCCTATAGTTGGAGGCAACAGAGGCGTCTTTCCCAGGTTTTGGAATGGTTGATATAAGTGAGCGCAGCATATCTGTAGGCAAAGAGCCAGAGGAACTAGCAGTGTTGAAGAGGTCTGTTAGTTTAGGGACTAAAATGGTGGCAAATTTTTTGTAGAATAGGTTAGAAAAGCCATCCTCTCCCGGGGATTTATGGAGAGGGAGGGTGTTTATGGCCTTGAGGACTTCTTCATTGGTGAATGGTTTAGAGACAGTTTCGAATTGTGCCTCTGAGATTTTAGGCAATTTAATCGGGTCTAAATAGCTAAAAATTTGTTCCGCTGTGGGTTGGGAAGTGAGAGGGTCATTTCTGAGATTATAGAGTGATGCGTAGAATTCACTAAACACATCTGCAATTTCCTGAGGGTTGGTCAAGAGTTGTTTTGAAGTGGGGTGGCGGAGAGAGAGAATTTTGGCTTTTGTGCGATGGGATTTTACTTGTTTCGCTAGTAGTGATCCAGCTCTATTACCTAAAGCATAAAAGTTGGCCTTGGAGAATTTAAAGTTACGTTCGAATTTATGTAGCAGATGGGTGCGTAATTTTTGTCTTAGCTCCAGGAGCTTAAGAGTTTGCGTGTGGGAGGGAGAAGATTTGTTTATTTTTTCTATTTCTGAAATGTTAGAACCTCATCAATCTGCTGGGTCCTCTGTCGTCTCGCTCTTTTACTTAGCTTTATGAAAATACATCTAAGGTAAGCTTTGTAGGTTGACCAAAGTATAAATTTGTCGGTATCAGGCAAGTCTTTAAGTTCAAAGAAGGAGTGGTGCTCAGTCTCTATTTCTTGTTGGACTTTAGGGTCTTCCAAACGCGAGGTGTCAAGTCTTCATATTCTCGGTGTCCCGGTCGAAGATCGCCAAGGGTGATCGAAATAGGGGCATGGTCCGACCAAGTAATGAGACCAATATCAGAGTCCATAACATTTTGGAGTGTCCATTTGTCTACTAGGAAGGAGTCAATGCGTGAGTAGGATAGCTGCGGGTGAGAAAAGAATGTGTAATCACGTTCCAATCCATGTTGTGCTCTCCATACATCAAAGAGATCCAGGTCGTGGAGTAGGGGATTCAGGGCTGGTCGGGGGTGGCTTTTGTTGGTAGAGGTTTCCATGGATGGGTCGCCGATTATGTTCAGGTCACCGCCCATGATTAAGTTGCCTTGGCGTAGGGTGTTGATTTTCTTGAAGAGGCGTCTAAGAAAGCGAAGTTGTCTGGAGTTTGGGCCGTAGATATTGACTAGAGTGTAGGTGGTTTGAGCAATGGAACAAATAAGAATGAGGTAGCGACCCTGTGGGTCGGCATAAGTGTGAAGGTGTTGGAACTGGAGGGTAGAGCGTATAGCTGTCAGTACACCATTTTTTTTCTTCGGTCTTGAGGCCAGGTATGTGGTTTCGTATCCTTTTAGCTTCAGCGTTGGTGTTTTGGATTCTGCAAAATGCGTCTCCTGTATAAAGACAATGTCCGCATTATGATTTGTTAGTTCTCTTTGCAGATTAGCCCTTTTTTGTGGGCTGTTTAGGCCTTTGACATTAAGGGAGGTTAGTTTAATTGGCATGGTAAGGCTGTTGGTTATGGCCCTTTATACTGAAACGATAGTGCTAGGTGTGGTCAGGTATGTGCCAGGAATGTTGATTAGATGGTATTGTGGTCTGGGATGATCGGGATGGTCAGGTCGTCAGCAATGGATCGTTGGAGCAGGTCCAGAAGGCTTAGTGAAGGCTGGTGTGGGGTGGGAAGGGTAGTAAAAAGAAAGAGCCCGTGAACAATACAGGTTCAATGTGCAGAAATACTGCTGGATCTTACCAAACAGAGGGGGGATTTCCTCCAGTGGCTTCCAGGAACGTGGAGCCAGTGGATGGAAGGATAGGCTTAAAAGAGACAGTTAACCGCCGTCACCCGGCTGGGTGGCATATGAGACTTTATGCACCAACAAAGGCATCAGGCATCTTGAAGGGACCATTCGGTTTCCATTTGGGAAGGAGGAGACGGAGGTGGTTTTGGGCTATCCTCCGGGATAATGCGCCAGAGCCTCAGTAAGTGGAGGCCCGCTTGAAGTGTGCGCACCACATGTGTTTTGCTTTGGAACGTGATCAGCAGTTTGGTGGGAAATCCCCATTTATATGGTATGCGGTGATTCTGGAGGGCTTTAATAATCGTGGCTAGTTGCCTACGATTTTCCATGGTCACCTTGGAGAGATCTGTATATAGTGCGATGGCTGTGAAAGGATCAGGAAGGTTAGGCGATCGTTTTGCAGCGGACATCACTTTTTCTTTTGCATTGAAGAAGTGTATGCGGGCTAGAACATCTCTGGGTTTTTCCGCCGGGAGGTGAGGCAGTTTTGGTAGCCTATGTGCCCTGTCAATTTCCAGATCTCTGTCAGTGAGGTCAGGTACTAGTGCGCGCATCAGGGATTGCAGGAATCGCACCAATTCGGGTGGTTGAACCGATTCGGGTATGTTGCAGAATTTGATGTTGTTCCTGCGAGAACGATCTTTGAGATCTGCCAACTTAAGATGTATTGCCTGCATTTCATCTTCATGTTCCGTGTATACATCTACCATATCATTATGAGCAGTAAAAAGGTCAGACATTTTGCTTTCAACATGCTGGAGATGCTGGTCCTGTTGCTGTACAACAGAGGCCAGTGAGGATACTGCAGCGGAGAGATCTGTCTATAGCGATTGTTTAAGGGAGATCAGCATGTTTTTCATTGTGAGCCCAGATAAGGGCTGATCTGAAGCAGGAAAGCTATCTATGGCTGAGTGGTACTGGACATCAGAGGGAGGTAAAGTGAAGGGCAGGTTATGGCTGCTTCTCTCCTGGGTTTGGATTTCACAGGGGAGGCAGAAGAGGTTGAGCGAGGTGGAGAATACTCACAGTTCGCCTGTGGGAAGGCTGAGCGCTGTGATCCGCCGCCGCTGGTGTGAGGAGACTGCACAGCTGCATTCCTGTCAGAGCCATCAGCGCCATCTTGTCCCCTGCCCGCTCTCTCATACGAGTAAAAGTCTGTCAGTTTGTTAGGCACAGTCCGCTCCTTCCTCCTCTTTAACATTGCGCCCAGGTGCCGAGTGACCCGCGGGGGGGATGATCGGATGTTTTTCGTGGTGGATGAAGTGCTGTGAAGCCGCTATTAGCCGGGGTTGGAGCGGAGAAGAAGGATTAAGCTGCCATCACAGATGCCGGCAAGCCACGCCCCCTACGAAGACATTATTATCACTGAGAGGTACCCGTCAGGATTATTACCCTGTTTATCAAAATAGGGATTAATGAGGGCAGGAAGATCCTAAGGTTGAGACCTTGCGGAAACATAATCACTGTGAGTAGGCCCTCGAGAATGATATAGAGCCTGGATATGCAATTAGCGGACCTCCAGCTGACCTCCAGCTGTTGCAAAACTACAAGTCCCATCATGCCTCTGCCTCTGGGTGTCATGCTTGTGGCTGTCAGAGTCTTGCTATGCCTCATGGGACTTGTAGTTCTGCAACAGCTGGAGGTCCGCTAATTGTATATCCCTGATATAGAGGGTTCTAGTCTAGTGACGACTTTTCTCTAAATATCTTCACCCCGTTTCCCCTGTTGAGGGCTCCAATCCCTCAACTATAACAAAAAAATCTTTCGAGTAGGAAAAGAGGAAGAGAGGAGATTAAAAAAAAAAGGGGTGGGGGGGGGAGGGAAAGAGCAGATAGAACATAATTCTTAGATTGGATGGGATCAGAGGAACAATAGAAATGGTAAAGAAAGAGGGAAGAAGTGAGTCTGTCCGGGCATCTTCCAGTCATTATCAGAATCAGTCTCCTGGGACCTGTAAATAATCCAACCAAGGAGACCAAATTTTGTCAAAGGTTGGTTGCTTATCTTGCAAGACACTCACTACCTTTTCATTCAACATGATCCACATAAGTTTCCGTTTCATCAAGGCCATATCTATGACAGAGCTTTTCCATGCTGTGGCTAGAGTGATTTTAGCCGCTAAGAACATAAAATAAATTGGGGTCTGGGTATGTCAAGGGATATTTTCAACAGGCTTATTTATTAAGGCTACACTTGCTTCTTTAGGGATATTAAACAGAGAAAGGCCTAGTGCTCAAGGCACAGCATACCCCTCAGGATTTTGAGGACAGACCAGAGATATATAAAAAGTTTTCTTTATTAATACAAAAATGATAATACAATAAGGTATAAAATCAATGACAATAGTCGCAAACATGATAACTGCTAACAATAGAGCAGCGGAAAATCAGTGAAAGTGGCTGTATAGAATGACGCCTGATGTTTCAGACTAACTGTCCTTCTTCAAAGGCTTTTGTGTCATCTATAGCACAATTATTCTATAAGGTAAACATAGATAAATGTCAGTATAGAAATGCAATCAAGTTAAAATCGCTTTATACAGAGATTGAATGATCATCTGATCAATGGACATAACAATGGAGAAAACACATATTATCTTGCATACCTGAGCTGATCAACACCAATACACAGGGGGAAGGCATGTATAAAGCGATTTTAACTTGATTGCATTTCTATACTGACATTTATCTATGTTTACCTTATAGAATTATAGAATAATTGTGCTATAGATGACACAAAAGCCTTTGAAGAAGGGCAGTTAGTTTGAAACTTGTCAGGCGTCATTCTATACAGCCACTTGCACTGATTTTCCGCTGCTCTATTGTTAGCAGTTATCATGTTTGCGACTATTGCACTATGTCATTGATTTTATACCTTAATGTATTATCATTTTTGTATTAATAAAGAAAACTTTTTATATATCTCTGGTCTGTCCTCAAAATCCTGAGGGGTATGCTGTGCCTTGAGCACTAGGCCTTTCTCTGTTTGTTGGCCAGACCAGCACATACATGTGCCACCACTCCACTTCTCTTTTGTTCTTTAGGGATATTGACCATTGCGACCAAGAAAATAAGTGAGCTTACCCTTATCCAAAAGCGGCGAACCTTAGGCACACCCACCACATATGTAATGTTGTTCCAATTTGACCACAACCCCTGAAGCACAGGGCTGAGGTGCCTGGATACATTTTTGACAAACGCTCTGGCACCAAGTACTAACTGGCATGGACTTTATAGCCTGCTGCTATCAAGGCTACATTCAGAATGCCTTTATGAATTCTCGTGCTCCATTTATGCCAGTCTTCTGCCTCGGGAGTTATGGACAGATCCATTTCCTACGCCACCTGGTAGGATAATCTATCATCAGGGCTTTTTTTCTCAAACAATAGGTGCTGGAACTTAACCACGGCCCCACAAAACCCCTCCCCCTACACACACCCTCCAAATCATATCAAATAGTGGGTGTGTTCAGTCAAATTTCACGAAAACAGTAGGAGGGTCTTAAATGGGCATTAAATACCAGGATTGCATTACATACAGAGTGAGGAGCTGTCACTTATAAACACAGAAACCGGACTTCCTGTGTTTACAAGTGATTGTGGTGAGCAGGCGCCAAAGGGTCTGAGCCAGAGGTGGTGGAACTGAGTTCCACCAAGTTCCCCCTGAAAAAAAGCCCTGTCTATCATTATTGGTGTTGAGCAGTTTATATAATAGCAAGATGCTCCCCCGCAGAGCAGCATCCTGCATGCATCTGTTTTCAAAAACAGTACGGACTGCCACATCAGAGCTGTCTTTCTGTAGGGATTGGAGAAAGTGATACATTTGTTGCAAGTGTAAGCTCTCAGCTGGGAGGGGGCATCTCCAGGCTTCCCGTGAAATATAAGGAGGGACGTATGCCTCTGTGGTCAAAATAATCACCTATTCAGTACATTCCCTTATTCAACCACCAACCGTACCTGTGAAGTTGCATACCCAGTGGGAACAGGGGGTTGCCAAAAAGAGGAGCTACTGGGATATGCGATGAGCGCAGAGGCCATCTCCAGCTTGTATCCCACACCTGTAGTGAATGAGAGAGCGTTGAGCTCAGCATAGCCCTGCGGTTTTTCGGGGGGACCCAAAGAACAAGATCCATTGCAAGTGGAAAACTTGCCTGGGCCTCTATGGCAACCCAATCTGGTTGGTAATGTTTGCTATGGAGTTGGCCTAGTTGAGCGAGCTGTGCTGCCACATAATATTTCCGAAAGTCTGGCACCCCTAGTCCGCCCATATCCTTAGGAGAGTATATCGTGGCCCTTGCTATTCTGGTGTCAGGGCTGGGCTCAGCCCTTCCTTCTCTGAGCTGGCCGCTCAGCTGTCGGCTAATTGCCAGCTCCCATCTCTCTCCACAGTTACCCAGCTGTTGATGATCCTGCTCGTCAGTCCTGCCTACTTAAGCTGTCCAGTCCAGAGGAGCTCTGCTTTCGCCTTGGTCACATCACAAGAAACTATCTCCTGCGTTCCTATTCTAAAGACTGGCTTTGCAGAAATCCCTTCTAGCTCCAGATCCTGCTTGATGTTCCACTACTTTGATCCCTGACTTCTGCTTGGCTGACTATCCGTTCAGGTTACTGAACTATGTTTTGACTACGTTTGTAAAAAACTGTACTTCTGTCTCAGTCAGATTTCATGGTTTCTGACATCTGGGTCCTTTGGTACCCCAGATAAATTGGAGTACTTTGGATTGGAACTATTGTGTAGCGCTAACAGGGACCTGGATCAGTAAAGTACGGAAAAAATATAGTCACCTAGGCAGGATTGTCATTTTCACCGAGGCAATCCTATTCAAGATTGAAACAAGATTTATATAGTTTTTATAGACAAACTCGCTTAAAGGCATACTATTCCTCTAAATCTGCCAAATATAATTCTAATATATTGCCTCTATCCATTCATACTATAGGATTAAGAAATAAGAGTCAATTTACTCCCCCTACTTCATGCGCAGCAGCTGAAGTGTTTATTGGCAAAGTTGAATAACTTTGCGTGATGGTACTAAACGGGACCATATAACCAACAAACTAAAGCAGGAAGAACTTGATATTCTCGCCTCCTTGTCTACGCTGTCTGATATCACTATCAAGCCCGCAGAAAAGGGTGGATCAATTGTGGTCATGGACACAGTAGCATATGAAAACGAAATTTTGAGAGAGTTAGGAGATACCAAAACTTATGTCCAGTTACAAAATAATCCTGTTTTACGTACTTAAGACAGGATGACAAAAGTGATTGCATATGCAGAAAGTGAACAAATTATTGACACTTATACTATAAAATATCTTATATCGGAACATCCCGTCACTCCCATTATATATGTATTGCCTAAAATACATAAAGACGCATTAAATCCACCAGGACGTCCCATAATTTCTAGCACTGATTCCATTACTACACCGCTTGCCAAATTTCTTGACAAATATCTTATGCCCTGTACACACGATCGGACATTGATCGGACATTCAGACAACAAAATCTATGGATTTTTCCGACGGATGTTGGCTCAAACTTGTCTTGCATACACACGGTCGCACAAAGTTGTCGGAAAATCCGATTGTTCTGAACTCGGTGACGTAAAACACGTAAGTCGGAACTATAAATGGGGCAGTAGCCAATAGCTTTCGTCTCTTAATTTATTCTGAGCATGCGTGGCACTTTGTGTGTCGGATTTGTGTACACACGATCGGAATTTAACCGATCAGATTTTGTTGTCGGAAAATTTTATAGCCTGCTCTCAAACTTTGTGTCGGAAATTCCGACGGAAAAAGTCAGATGGAGACCACACACGATCGGAATTTCCAACAACACAATCCGATCGCACTTTTTCCGTCGGAAAATCCGACCGTGTGTACAGGGCATAACACCCCTTATAGAAACTACACAATATATATACGCGACACTCAACATTTTTTAGAAAAGGTTCGTAACATAATAGTGCCCCCCCCCGGGTCAATATTAGTTACCTGGGATGTGGCTAACTTATATACTGCTATACCCCATGATTTGAGGATAGAAGCCTGCCAACAACTATTGATTCATTCCAAGAAATTTACATCCACACACATTACCTTCTTCCTGCAACTGTTGTCGATCGTTTTGGAGGAAATTTGTTTTCTTTTTAAAGAAAAGTACTCTTTACAGCTCATCACAGCTGCGATGGGTTCTAATGCTGTCCAAAGACATGCTGGTAGGGTAATTGGATCCTGCCTAAATTGTCCCTAGTATGTATGAATGTGAGTTAGGGACCTTAGATTGTAAGCTCCTTGAGGGTAGGGACTGATGTGAATGTACAATGTATATGTAGAAGCGCTGCGTAAATTGCCGGCGCTATATAAGTACCTGAAAATAAATAAATAAATAAATTAAATAAATGTCCCCCCCCCCCCCATACGCCAATGCTTTTATGCATATGATAGAGAATGCTTTTATTTACCATTGCACTTTACTATTCAAAATTGCACATGTTGGTATAGATTCATTGATGACGCTTTTGCGATTTGGTCGGGCGACTTAGAATCTTTAAATGCATTTAACTTTTACCTCAATTCCTTAATTCCTGGTTTAATGTTTAACATGACAGTTAGTGATAACGAAATACCGTTTTTGGACACTCTGCTAAGTATTAAGGAACAACACATAGTGATCTTTATACAAAACCTACAGATCGCAATCAACTTTTATTGTATTCAAGTTTCCACCCATCTGGTGTTTTTAAATCTGTTCCTCACAGCCAATTGGTTTGTATGTCCTGGATTGTTAGTAACATGGATTTCTTGTCTGTCAGATTGGATGAGATGGAAGGGAAATTACAACAGCGAGTTTATCCCAAAAAAATTACTAAAAAGGAGCTATATGATCTGTCCCGTCATAGATCGGTACAATCTAATACCTGTCATCTTCCCTTCATCTCACAATTCCATCCGTACTCCACTAGGGTCTATAACATACTTAGGAAACACTGGCCTATCCTGCATGATGGTTATCCATCAGTGCAGGAATTTCAGAGTCCTCCATTGCTTTCATACTGCCGAGGTCGAACGATATATGACAGATTGGTTAAATCTAATCAGTATCATCCTCCCTCACCTCGTACAACCTTTCTAGGACCACGTAACTTTGGCTCATTTCCCTGCTTATGTTGCATTCAATGCAACAGCATGATCAAAGGGAAATCTTTCTCCCATCCACATACAGGGTACAACATTGATTTTAAGAAACATTACACTTGCCAATCATCTTATGTTGTATACATAATAAAATGTCCATGCGGCTTGTTGTATGTAGGTCAAACCACTCAAAAGGTTAAAGATAGAATAGCTAGACATAAGTATTCTATCAGAGATAAATTAGACAAATTACCTTTAGCCCGACATTTTTTAGAAAAAGGACACACCGTTTCTCAATTGAGATTGATGGTGATAGATAGTATACCCAGGAACAGACTTGGAGGAAATAGGAGTTTCAATGGATACATCGTTTAAACACATTATGGCCGAACTGATTAAATTCTGATTTTGATTTATATTTATTTCTTTGATATGTTTATTCATCATGTGTTTTTTTTTTTTTTTTGTTTTCTCTCAGCGCATATTGAATGTGATAGGAAAAATGGTAGCACCTGATGATCCATGATTTCATGCATACCTATATGTTTTTTGAATTGGTTGATTTTTCCCATTGGTACAAAATGATTGATTAATTAATTGATCCCACATGAGATAGGATTGTATAAATATGCTTGTAAAAACCATTATCATTGTATGTGTCTCTGCTCTGAAGAAGGGCGTTATCTGTATAGCCCGAAACCGTTATGCATTTGACACTGAATGGAATTTGAATTTTTCTAAATAAATTTTAAGTGCAGCAATCCCATCTGATCGTTTTTTCTATATATGACCTGTGGAAGGGTCTGATTGCTTGCACTGCTACATCTGGATCGTGTGCACTCCACCCTCTACATTTCTTCTATATATATACCGTATATATATTTATATATATATATATATCTATCTATATATATACTGTATATATATTTATATATATCTATCTATATATATACCATATATATATATATATATATATATATATATATATATATATATATATATATATACACTACCGTTCAAAAGTTTGGGGTCACATTGAAATGTCCTTATTTTTGAAGGAAAAGCACTGTACTTTTAAATGAAGCTAACTTTAAACTAGTCCTAACTTTAAACAAATATACTCTATACATTGCTAATGTGGTAAATGACTATTCTAACTGCAAATGTCTAGTTTTTGGTGCAATATCTACATAGGTGTATAGAGGCCCATTTCCAGCAACTATCACTCCAGTGTTCTAATGGTACAATGTGTTTGCTCATTGGCTCAGAAGGCTAATTGATGATTAGCAAACCCTTGTGCAATCATGTTCACACATCTAAAAACAGTCTAGCTCCTTCCAGAAGCTACAAAACTGACCTTCCTGTGAGCAGATTGAGTTTCTGGAGCATCACATTTGTGGGGTCAATTAAACGCTCAAAATGGCCAGAAAAAGAGAACTTTCATCTGAAACTCGACAGTCTATTCTTGTTCTTAGAAATGAAGGCTATTCCATGCGAGAAATTGCAAAGAAATTGAAGATTTCCTACAACGGTGTGTACTACTCCCTTCAGAGGACAGCACAAACAGGCTCTAACCAGAGTAGAAAAAGAAGTGGGAGGCCGCGTTGCACAACTAAGCAAGAAGATAAGCACATTAGAGTCTCTAGTTTGAGAAACAGACGCCTCACAGGTCCCCAACTGGCATCTTCATTAAATAGTACCCGCAAAACACCAGTGTCAACATCTACAGTGAAGAGGCGGCTGCGGGATTTTGGGCTTCAGGGCAGAGTGGCAAAGAAAAAGCCATATCTGAGACTGGCCAATAAAAGAAAAAGATTAAGATGGGCAAAAGAACACAGACATTGGACAGAGGAAGACTGGAAAAAAGTGTTGTGGACGGATGAATCCAAGTTTGAGGTGTTTGGATCACAAAGAAGAATGTTTGTGAGACGCAGAACAAATGAAAAGATGCTGGAAGAATGCCTGACGCCATCTGTTAAGCATGGTGGAGGTAATGTGATGGTCTGGGGTTGCTTTGGTGCTGGTAAGGTGGGAGCTTTGTACAGGGTAAAAGGGATTCTGAATAAGGAAGGCTATCACTCCATTTTGCAACGCCATGCCATATCCAGTGGACAGCGCTTGATTGGAGCCAATTTCATCCTACAACAGGACAATGACCCTAAACACACCTCCAAATTGTGCAAGAACTATTTACAGCAGAAGCAGGCAGCTGGTATTCTATCGGTAATGGAGTGGCCAGCACAGTCAACAGATCTGAACCCCATTGAGCTGTTGCGGGAGCAGCTTGACCGTATGGTACGCCAGAAGTGCCCATCCAACCAATCCAACTTGTGGGAGCTGCTTCTAGAAGCGTGGGGTGCAATTTCTCCAGCTTACCTCAATAAATTAACAGCTAGAATGCCAAAGGTGTGCAATGCTGTAATTGCTGCAAAAGGAGGATTCTTTGATGAAAGCAAAGTTTGATGTAAAAACAATGTTATTTCAAATACAAATCATTATTTCTAACCTTGTCAATGTCTTGACTCTATTTTCTATTCATTTCACAACGTATGGTGGTGAATAAGTGTGACTTTTCATGGAAAACACAAAATTGTTTGGGTGACCCCAAACTTTTGAACGGTAGTGTATGTAACCTGGGGGACAGGTAGCAGGCACAAAGCTCCCTGGGATGAGTGGTCTTTCAGGCACAGATACCAAATCCAGTGGAATAGTGACAAACAGTGCGGTGTTTATTTGTGATATTTACAAGTCTATATACAGGTGCTGTACAGTGTTCCAAAAGAAACAAATAGGAACAAAAATAGCCAAAACAAAACCTAGCCGTGTCTCGGCACTAACTAAACAATATTTACAGATCCTAACTATTAAGCTGAGCAAGCCTACAGCTTGTCAGCTTCCACATACCTTTTTGCTCTCTTACACAGAAGTTCTCTGAGTATCCCAGGCCAAGAGCAAGGGCTGTCTTGCTCAGGTGAGCTTAAATTAGCCTGGGGGAGAGGACCAAGAACTGAACTGGACCATGGATCAGAGATCCCTGAACTTGTATGAGAGGAGCCTGGGAGATGTATAAACCCCGAACAGGACTTTTCCTGGCTCTCTCTGGGACGCTCTGCTACATATCCTCCCCCCTTGTTTCAACCCCAGGGTTGGAACACCTGTAGCCCAACAGGAGTGAACACGGGACAGGGCATCTACATTTCCCATCTCAACACCTGGTCTGTGTTTTACAGTGAATGAGTAATCCTGTAGAGCCAAAAACCACCGGTTCACCCGTCTATTAGTCTCCTTCTTTTGGGCCATCCATTTCAGAGGAGCATGGTCAGTTATTAACTCAAACTGGCGTCCTAACAAATAGTACCTGAGTGCGTCCACGGCCCACTTTATGGCTAAACACTCCTTTTCAATGACTGCATACCTTTGCTCATGGTCGTTGAGCTTTCTGCTTAGGTACACCACAGGGTGTTCTTCCCCATTGTGTACCTGTGATAGTACTGCCCCGATACCAACATCAGACGCATCCGTCTGAACCAAAAAATCTTTGGAGAAATCGGGGGAGTACAGTACTGGTTGTGCACAAAGAGCCTTCTTCAGGACTTGGAAAGATTCCTCTGCTACTGAGGACCATTTCACCATAACAGAGTCTCTCCCTTTCGTAAGGTCTGTCAGTGGGGCAGCTATAGTTGCAAAATTTGGGATAAATCTTCTATAATACCCCGCAATGCCAAGAAAGGCCCTGACCCGCTTCTTGTTTGCAGGACGTGGCCATTCCTGGATGGCTTCTATTTTATTCACTTGAGGTTTTATTTCACCACGCCCAATAGTGTAGCCCAAATACTTGGCTTCCTCTAGACCAATGGCACATTTTTTTGGATTTGCTGTAAAACCTTCTTTGAAGAGGGAATCGAGGACAGCCTGGACCCGGGGCAAGTGAGACTCCCAGTCAGTGCTATGTACCACTATGTCATCTAGATATGCTGCTGCATATTGTCGGTGGGGTCTTAGAGTCCTGTCCATGGCCCTCTGAAATGTGGCGGGGGCATTTTGCAACCCAAAAGGCATTTTTTTATATTGAAAGGAACCCTCTGGGGTCACAAATGCAGTCTTCTCTTTGGCGCTACCAGTCAGGGGTATTTGCCAATAACCTTTTGTCAAGTCCAAAGTGGTCAGATAGCGAGCCTTGCCAAGTCGGTCTATAAGTTCGTCCACTCTGGGCATTGGGTACGTGTCAAACTTTGTCACTGCATTAAGCTTCCTGAAGTCATTACAGAACCTCCAAGTGCCATCCGGTTTTGGGACTAACACGATGGGGCTAGACCAGTCACTATTGGATTCCTCAATGACATCTAGCTCCAACATTCTTTTAACTTCCTCGCTGATGTCCTTTCTCCTCGCTTCAGGAATTCGGTATGGTTTTAGCTTGACACGGACCCCAGGTTCAGTAACAATATCATGCTGAACTGCTGAAGTCGTGCCAGGTAACTCTGAAAATTTCTCTCTATTTCTTATCAGGAATTCTCTAGTTTCCTGCTTTTGAGAATATGACAGGGTGTCTGGAATCGTGACCTCAGGGATCAGAGGAGACTCAGTACCCTTAGGCGTTACCGGGAGGGACCTCGCAGTTAACGCCAGTCTATCCTTCCAGGGCTTTAACAGGTTTATGTGGTAAATCTGTTCGGGCTTCCTTTTTCCTGGTTGATATATTTTGTAATTGACCTCCCCAACTCTTTCAATTACTTCAAAGGGACCCTGCCACTTAGCCAGGAACTTGCTCTCAACAGTGGGAACTAACACCAGGACCCTATCACCAGGTGAGAAAACACGGAGTTGGGCCCCCCTGTTGTATATCCTCTGTTGAGCTGTTTGGGCCTGCAGTAAGTGTTCTTTTACCAACGGCATGATTGCTGCAATCCTGTCCTGCATTTGAGCGATATGCTCAATGACACTTTTATGGGGTGTCTGCTCCCCCTCCCAAGTTTCTTTGGCTATGTCCAAGAGTCCCCGAGGGTGTCTCCCATAAAGCAACTCAAAGGGAGAGTACCCCGTGGAGGACTGGGGAACCTCCCTGATGGCAAACATCAAGTATGGTATCAGGAAGTCCCAGTTTTTCCCATCCTTGTCAACAACCTTTTTTAACATGCTCTTTAATGTTTTATTGAAGCGTTCCACCAAGCCATCCGTTTGAGGATGGTACACCGAGGTTCGCAATTGCGTCACCTTAAATAACTTGCACAGCTCTCTAGTTATTCGTGACATAAATGGGGTGCCCTGGTCTGTAAGGACTTCTTTAAGGATTCCAACACGACTGAACACCATAAACAGCTCTTTGGCAATGTTTTTAGCAGACGCGGTGCGTAAGGGAATTGCCTCTGGGTAACGGGTAGCATAATCCATGATTACGAGGATATGCTGATGACCTCGGGCAGACTTGGGGAGTGGACCCACAAGGTCCATGGCAATCCTCTCAAAGGGCACTTCAATAATGGGCAAGGGCACTAAAGGACTTCGGAAGTGTTGTAGTGGGGCTGACATCTGACACACAGGACAGGATTGACAATAATTCTCAATATCCTTCTGTATTCCGGGCCAATAAAACCTGCGCAACACCCTTTCAGTAGTTTTCTCAACCCCTAAATGACCTCCTAGCAAGTGCCCATGGGCAAGTTCCAACACCACCCGTCTGTATGGCTTAGGGACCACCAACTGTTCCACCACTTCATCATTTTTTTTACATACACGATACAATAAATCCTCATTGCTGCTAAAATAAGGAAAACAGAGCCTGTCCCCTGATTCGACAGGTACATCATTAATCACCATTACATTTTCCCAGGCCCTGGCAAGGGTTGGGTCTTTTCTCTGCTCGGTACCAAAATTTTCCTTGTGTACATTAAGGTCAGCAAACTCCAACGTAGGCTCAGATTCAGCAGATGGCTGTCCAGCTCCACTGGTTGTGGGGACCTCCTCAGGCTCCTCCAGCTCTCCTGCCATAACTGAGAAAGGAAAACCAGGGGAGCACTGAGAAGAGTCCCCTGAACCCACATTTTCAGTAGCGGCCAGGAGTTCTGGCTCTGTCACTGAGTCAGCTACTGCGACCGGGTCGGGACGATCCCACAGTTCCCAAAACTTAGGGAAGTCCCTACCAATGATGGCCTCGTGCACCAAGTGGGGCACAAGTCCGACCGGATGGGTCACCGTACCTAAGCCAGTTTTAAACTGAACAGTGGCTATAGGATACTCGCGGGTATCCCCATGTACACAGATCACAGCAATTTTTTTAGCATGCAAATTCACAGTGTCAACCATCTCAGCTGTAACCAAAGTCACTAGACTTCCAGAGTCTAGCAAGGCCGTAATAGGCTTATTATTAACAGTCATTTGGCACATGTGTTTTCCCATACTTGGTGCTGCAGCGCATGAAACAGCAGCAAACATAGACTGCCTTCTAATGGACAGATCGCACTGCATTGGTTCATCTGTCAATGGACAGTTTGCTGCAACATGTCCCAGTTCTTGGCAACGAAAACACCTGATGTTTCCCCAGTTGGGTTTGCTGACAGGCAGTAGCTTCCCTTGTTTGGGACGCCAAACTTCAGTCCTGGCACCAAAAATCCTCCCCCCTATTTCCTTGCCATGCTTACCACCCACTTCCCCTGGAACAGTCTTACCGGTTGCCTGGGGAGACCGTGGCTTTGGGCGGAAAGTCCGTGCGGCTGTAGGGGTGGTGACCAGGTTCTCTGCAGCAAAGTACCTTTCAACAAGTTCCACGAGGTTGTCCGCCGAGTTGGGGTCTCCTTGACTCACCCACTTCTGCAGGGGAACTGGTAGTGACCTCAGGAACTGGTCCATGACCACACGCTCCACTATTTGTGGCCCAGACAGGGACTCCGGCTGTAGCCATTTCCTCACCAAGTGAATTAGGTCAAACATCTGCGATCTTGGGGGCCTCTCGTCTTGGAAGAACCAGCTGTGGACCCGCTGTGCTCGAACTGCCAAGGTGACACCAAGTCGCGCCAGGATTTCCCGCTTGACCTTTTCATAGTCTCCTGCTTCTGCTGACTCCAAATCATAGTAGGCCTTCTGCGATTCTCCAGACAGCAAGGGGGCGACCAGTCCTGCCCACTGGGTTTTGGGCCAACCTTCCCTCTCAGCGGTCCGTTCAAAGGTTAGGAGAAAGGCCTCTGGATCATCATCTGCAGTCATCTTGGAAAGAAAACGACCCACATGGATGGCTGAGGGCTTGTCTCCAACAACATTAACTTTAGCAGGTGACCACTGTGCAAGCGTCTCTACAACCGCAGCCAGGGTTTTCCTATCCTCTTTTGCATCAGTGGCTAGCTGTTCAAACAGCCTCTGCGATAGCTCCTGTACAGCACCAATCTGTTGGCACAGCGCCTTGGTTTGCTCCTGTGCGATAGCGTTTGTTTGCTGCTGTGTAGCGTTTGCTTGATGCAGTGCAGCGTTTGCTTGTTGCTGTGCAGCATTGGATTGTTGCTGTGCAGCATTGGATATCACCAATTGTTTTAGGATTTCCTCCATGTTTAGTCACTCTAGGTACTGGCCTTTTAAGTAGTAACTTACTACAGCTGCCCGCATTCTCCACCATATGTAACCTGGGGGACAGGTAGCAGGCACAAAGCTCCCTGGGATGAGTGGTCTTTCAGGCACAGATACCAAATCCAGTGGAATAGTGACAAACAGTGCGGTGTTTATTTGTGATATTTACAAGTCTATATACAGGTGCTGTACAGTGTTCCAAAAGAAACAAATAGGAACAAAAATAGCCAAAACAAAACCTAGCCGTGTCTCGGCACTAACTAAACAATATTTACAGATCCTAACTATTAAGCTGAGCAAGCCTACAGCCTTTTTTCCACATACCTTTTTGCTCTCTTACACAGAAGTTCTCTGAGTATCCCAGGCCAAGAGCAAGGGCTGTCTTGCTCAGGTGAGCTTAAATTAGCCTGGGGGAGAGGACCAAGAACTGAACTGGACCATGGATCAGAGATCCCTGAACTTGTATGAGAGGAGCCTGGGAGATGTATAAACCCCGAACAGGACTTTTCCTGGCTCTCTCTGGGACGCTCTGCTACAATATATATATATATATATATATATATACGGTATATATATTTATATATATATACCGTATATATATATATATATATATATTTTTTATATATATATATATATATATTAGATGTAAACCCTAACTCAGATATTTAGTTTGCTAAAGCACAGTGTGCCATGAACAACTGCCATGTTTTTTATTAAAATACTTTTTTATCCTTCATCAGAACTACATATCTCTTGCAACCTTTTTGCAGTCACTTCCTGCATATATGCATTCACTCCAGCAACTGCTGCACATCATTTCTCAGGGTGAGGTTCTAAATGATGTCAGCTGTGAAACATGCAGCAGTTTGTATACTCCATTGGGAGAGCATGCAACAAGGTGACAACACAGGAGAGCAACTGTGAGATAAGGACAGGGTGTTGTCACCCTATAACAGGAAGTGCCTAAACAGGGTATTATTTTATTGAAAGCTGTAGTTTTAAAAATACTAACATTTAGAAATGAGATGAATATGTTAACACTTTTATGAGATTTAAGTGACTGGGTTTAAATATTCTAATACAAAAATATGTTTCTCATTTTATTAGATACACATAACACTAAGCAGAGCAGAATAAATCAAAGAAATACAGACTACAATGTACACAAAGAAACTCATTCTACAATGGACTCAGCGCAAGAAGCTGCAAACACAATTCCTTCTACAACAGAAGTTAAAAAGAAAAATGTTGCTCCAGCAAATGGATCTGCTAAAAAGTCTTCTGCGTGTGTCATTTTATAAATAACGTTTGTCAAATACGTTTATTCTGAGGATGGAGTTATTTTTAGAAAGATGTTTTATAAAAGTATGTATACACACCAAATAATCCAAAATTTAAAAAATGGATGAATTGAGCATTAGAAAACCTTTAAAGAATTAAATATGTATTTTTGTTTCAATAGCTTCATAAATAAATACATAGGCCATGATAAAGGTGATCAGATTGCTGATTTGGTTCCCGTAGCCAGGTCCAATGCGTGCTTAGATCAACATATATACTGTATTGTATAGCAAGATATATAGTATAAGGCCTCATGCACACGAGACGCTGTTAAACTCGTATTCAGAAGCAGTTGGACACTTTTTTCAACTGCCCCTGAACTCATTCAATGTCATCCTATGTGTCCATGTACAGTCTCGTTTTATGGCATTTTTAGGCACTTGTGTATAACCTCGTTTTTCCAGAAGCAAAAAAATGGGTTCAGACACAAAAGTTTTCCACGTTTCAGATGCCAAATGCGGCTAAATGCCGGTACCGGGTTTAGCCGCGTTTGCGTTTATAAGTGTTTTTAAAGGAACATTTTATGACCCGACTTTTGGGCCCCATATTTTTCGGGGTTCCTAGCACCAAGTGGCCCCAAGATATGGGGCCCCAAAGTCAGGTCGCAAAATGTCAAGCACTTCTGCAGCAGAGAATAACATTTTGTGACCCGAATTTGGGGCCCCATATCTCAGGCCCACTTAGTGCTAGGAACCCCAAATATGGTGTGCTAACACAATTGAACTAACACTATAATATATCCAAATTTGGGGCTCCTAGCATCAAGTGGCCCCGAAATACTGGGCCCCGACTTTGGGGCCCGATATCTCAGGGCCACTTGGTACTAGGAACCCCAAATTTAGATATATTGTAGTGAGTTACACTAGTTACACTGTGTTAGCACACTAGATTTGGAGTTCCTAGCACCAAGTGGCCCCAAGATACAGGGCCCCAAAGTTGGGTCGCAAAATGTCATTCTCTGCTCTGCAGACACTTCTAGACGCAAACTCGGTAAAACGCGGCTAAACGCAGCATGCAAACGCGGCAAAACGGGCGTTTCTAAACGCAGGTTTCAGCTTTTAAAAACAAGTGTTCAGCAGAGTTAGCACTGGCGTCTCGTGTGCATGAGGCCTAAGCCCAGGCACCTAATTTTGTTTGACATCCATCCACCTACAACTGATATTTTGTTAATGGCGAAGCCTAGTGGGTCAGCCAATGTAGTGTAAATGTTTAGATATTCCACCAGTGAGGGCCTACTCACACTATAGGAAACCTGTAGTGATGTGTTAATGTGCACTGCTTTAAGGCACCCCATTCACTATGAGTAGGCTGCCAACATACTATACCTCAATGGATAAAAAAAAATGCATGACTCTTTATTCAAAATGCAGCGCAGCACAACACATGGTATGTGCATTGTGGTGCGCTGCTATGCACCTGCATTGCATGCTACTGTACAATGCGTTGGGGTGCCAAGTTATCCAACATAGAGCAGGTCCATAGCCATGCGTTGGGGCAATGTGTTAGTGTTTGTGTTTTAGCTCACATTTCCAAAATGCACAAATGTGAATCACCCTGAGATTTCCAATTTTAATTCTGTCTACACGAGAATTTTGGGTGTTCCTGACCTCAGTATCATTAATGTCTTAAGGGATCAGAGCTCAGACAAAGCCGGACAGACCAAAAAAGGCATCTATTTATGTATAGTAAAGAGGGCCTCCACCAAAATAGAGAGGATGTGAAGCTCGGATAAGTCTTTGCTGATTTCCATTACCCAGGCAGGGACATTTTCCAAACTTGACCCAGCAAAACCTTCACAATCTGTTCTAAGCAACTCAGTGACATTTATCAATGTCGTTTCACATAACCCTATGACAAATCCACTAAGGGCACAGGACACACAAAGGTTATATTATGTATCCTCCTGTAAATGTTTCATAGGAATAAGTAGAAAATCCCATAATCTGTGATATAAGGAGCTCAGCTGAAAACTCAAGTTTTATCTGCCACAAATATGCTGGGGTTGGGGGCAGTTTTACCCCCTTAGGTTCCAAACAAGAAGTGATGATACTCTACCCATTACACCCATAATCGATAAATCTGTCTAAGAGCAAGTTGCTCTTTAGGATCTTTTATATTCTATGTTATTTAAAATGATGTGTTAAGATATATGTTTGTGGGCAGCCTCAGACCTCTTCATTAGTTTATCAAAAAATTCCATTATTTTAAAGTGTTTTTTCACACGCTAACCAAAGATTACAGCATTATTTGCTAATTACATATTTTATATATCGTATCATTATTATTATATATTGTATTTTTATATAAGTAAGCTGAACTTTGCTCCTTCTATTTTGTATATTTTGTATAAAATTTAAATGATTGATAATGAAAGGTAACATGTATTTTGCTATTGTGTATACCAACTTGCAACAAATAGATTTGCATAAAGATAATTCTATATTTCTTCTTTTTGGGTTTTTCATACAAGGCAGCATCAATGATTACACTGTTACAACAAATAGCTGTGAAATATTGATTGTTGTTGAAAAAAACTAGCATCAATGAATGTTGTGAGAAAGAGAGCATAGAGGATAACTGAAAAGGTGCCTTTACCCCCACTGGCACTAAAATTAAGGCCCAATCAAGCAAAGCCATTGTGTATAACTTTCCCAGTAATTGCTCTGTAAAATTTACTTTATTGGTACAAAACACAAACAAAACAAAAAAAAAAACTCTATAGGCTCCTGGCTTCTATACTGGCTGAGCAGTGGCTACAGAAGAAAGATCCTATCCTGACTTTAGCAAATGGGTAAATTCGCTCTACAAGGGCTCCAGAGCATTTCCTCACGCCTCTTTGATGTAGTAAGTAGAGGGACTTGACAGGGATGCCCATTATCCACACTGTTATTCGGCCTGGTGATTGAACCCCTGGCAATAGCTAACCAACATAACCCAAACCTTCAAAACCCAGACGTAGCAGGGTACAGACATAAACTAAGCCTCTTTGCAGATGATGTTCTCACATTCCTTACCAATCCACTGACAACTTTAGCTAACCTTGTTGTACTAGAAAAACTCCAACAAATCTCTGGACTTCCAGTTATTAACAGCAAATGCAGAACCCTAAATATTAATCTCGCTCAGGATATCCTGCCTCAACTTCAAAATTATTTTCTCTTCCCTTGAGAACACATTCAGTTAGCATACATAAGAATTTCAAATACATTTTTTATTAGAAAAACACATTGAATGCAAATGAAAACCATGAAAGCTTTACAGTTGGTACAGGTCCAGAATTTCACTGTGATATAAATGTTCAATCACATGGAAAGTTATGCAAGCAATATAGGTTCCCATTCATGGGATTTGCCATTATACTAACAACCGAAGGCAGATGCAGTTATCAAGATTTGACAAACAGTAACACTATCCTCCTGTACTTTTAAAGCAGTTTCATTAGGGGTAGTACAGTGACTAAGCGGGTCCTTGGTCATTTAGTGTCTGAGGACAGCAACAATGCCAGACACTGTTTCTGTTTAAAGCTGTGAATAAGTTGAAGAACATGACGCACGTCATTACTCAAGGCCTCTTTGGCATGAATCCCACTTACCAGGTAATTAATGCCACTATTGAGTAATGTGGCTTAGTGGGCATGTGGATTAGCAAGTTTTTTTGCTAATAATTTTTCATCTAAATTGAAAAGCAAGATAGGATGGTAATTAGTCCACATAGTGTTGTCATTGTTAGCTTTACGCAGCATGCAGATGGAAGCCAACAAGGCAATATCTTCCAGAGGACCCTACACTAGGATATTGTTGTAGTATAAAACTAACCATGGAGCAAAAATGTCCATATATTTTCTGCAGTACATATTTGCAAAGCCATCTGGGCCCAGTCGTTTCTGTGGTTTTAAGAATTTAATAGCTAATTTCACTTCTGGAAGAGAGATGGTGGCCTTGAAGGGTTGAAAATGATCATTAGGAATGTGGGGAATGAAGGTCACATATAAAAAATGTTTAGCCACTGTCTTGTAGGGATGGGCTGAACGGACCCCTGTTCAGTTGGCACCAGAACTTTCGAACACCGCTAAAGTTCGGACCTGAATAAGGTCCGAACATTAAGGTCAATGGGACCCAAACGTCAAAAATCAAAAGTGCCCATTTTGAAGGCTTATATGTAGGGATGAGCTTCGTGTTCGAGTCGAACCCATGTTCGACTCGAACATCGGCTGTTCGACCGTCCGTCGAATTGCGAACGATATGGGCCGTTCGCGCCAAATTCGTGTGGCGCGTCACGGCCCATAATTCACTGCGGCATCGCAGTGCATTGCTGGCTGATGATTGGCCAAGCATGCACTATGACCCGCATGCTTGGCCAATCACAGCGCCGTCAGTAGAGAGAGCTGTAATTGGCCAAAGCCAGGGTGGCTTTGGCCAATTATGGCTCAGGGGATTTAGTACACGCCCCACACTATATAAGGCCGCCTGCACGGCGGCCCTGTGTAGTGTGTTCCGGTGTGCTGAGAGATAGAGAGAGAGAGAGACAGTGTCATTTGATTTGAGTTAGATAGATTAGGCAGAACAGTCAGTCAGTTAGCTGCACTTACAGTGTATTGTGTATATATATGCATCCCAGGTGTTGCATATATATATATACACTGTATTCAGTTTAGCTAGATCCGTTCCTGTTATCTTCTATCTAGACTATTTACATTTAGTGCAGTGCGTCCTGCTCACAGTGTTCAGCTAGATCCGTTCCTGCTATTTACATTTAGTGCAGTGCGTCCTGCTCACAGTGTTCAGCTAGATCCGTTCCTGCTATTTACATTTAGTGCAGTGCGTCCTGCTCACAGTGTTCAGCTAGATCCGTTCCTGCTATTTACATTTAGTGCAGTGCGTCCTGCTCACAGTGTTCAGCTAGATCCGTTCCTGTTATTTACATTTAGTGCAGTGCGTCCTGCTCACAGTGTTCAGCTAGATCCGTTCCTGCTATTTACATTTAGTGCAGTGCGTCCTGCTCACAGTGTTCAGCTAGATCCGTTCCTGCTATTTACATTTAGTGCAGTGCGTCCTGCTCACAGTGTTCAGCTAGATCCGTTCCTGCTATTTACATTTAGTGCAGTGCGTCCTGCTCACAGTGTTCAGCTAGATCCGTTCCTGCTATTTACATTTAGTGCAGTGCGTCCTGCTCAGAGTGTTCAGCTAGATCCGTTCCTGCTATTTACATTTACTGCAGTGCGTCCTGCTCACAGTGTTCAGCTAGATCCGTTCCTGCTATTTACATTTAGTGCAGTGCGTCCTGCTCACAGTGTTCAGCTAGATCCGTTCCTGTTATTTACATTTAGTGCAGTGCGTCCTGCTCACAGTGTTCAGCTAGATCCGTTCCTGCTATTTACATTTAGTGCAGTGCGTCCTGCTCACAGTGTTCAGCTAGATCCGTTCCTGTTATTTACATTTAGTGCAGTGCGTCCTGCTCACAGTGTTCAGCTAGATCCGTTCCTGCTATTTACATTTAGTGCAGTGCGTCCTGCTCACAGTGTTCAGCTAGATCCGTTCCTGTTATCTTCCTACTGACAGGCAGGCTTGTCTGGTTACAGTATATAAAGCTACCTGAAGAAAATTACAGGTGTTCTATCCCAGCTTAGTGCAGCTACAGGCCATTAGTATGTCTGGAAGGCCAAGAAGGAGAGGCAGACAGTCACAAGCCAATAAGAGAGGGCAAGCAGGCTCTGTGTCTAGTGCTGGTCGTGGAGACGGTGCATCCTCATCAGCACGTGGCCATGGGACACGCTTGGCCTTTTTTTCGGCAGCTGGCCGTGTTGAGCCGCAACATGCGGAAGACTTGGTCGAGTGGATGACCAAGCCGTCCTCATCCTCTCTCACCCATGCCCAGGATGCTTTGTCTGGCAAAGCAGCGGCCTCTTCCCTCAGCTCAATGTCATCAGTGACTCCTTCCCTAGCTCCACCATGTCCTCCTGAGGATTCCCTCGAACTGTTTGACCACAGTGTTGGGTACATGCTCCAGGAGGATGCCCAGCGTTTGGAAGGCTCTGATGATGATACTGAGCTCGATGAAGGCAGTAACATGAGCACGGACAGAGGGGGTGCCCAAGAAGGACAGCAATCTGGCAGTCATGCTCCCCCTGCTGCAGCATACTGCCAGGTTTGCTCCAGTGATGAGGAGGGAGGGGATGATGAGGTCACTGACTCAACGTGGGTGCCTGATAGGAGAGAGGAGGAGGAGGAGGAGGAGGAGGCGGCACATCACCAACGAGGCAGGATGCCCTCCAGGGGCCAGCCTAAGGGCAGCACATTGACTGCATCACACCCCAAAGCTCCACATGTGCAGGGCGCTGCAGTCTCTGCGCGTTATTCAAAAAGTTCTTTGGTGTGGGCCTTTTTTGAGACGAGTGCATCAGATCGCACCGCTGCTATTTGCAACATATGTCTCAAGCGTATCTCGCGTGGCCAAAACATCTCCCGCTTGGGTACCACATGCTTGACCAGACATATGTTGACCTGCCATGCAGTTCGTTGGCAAGCGTATCTAAAAGACCCACACCAAAGAACAAAGAGGATCTCTCCTTGCTCCTCATCAGCTGAGATTTCCAACCCCACTAGACCTTCAGTCCTCTCTGAGACCTGCAGTGAGAGGAATGAAGGTGTAGAATTAGGTGTGTCACAGCCAAGTACTTGTGGGCAATCTGCTTTTGGTACACCGACGTCAGATTGTACCAGGCAAATTTCCCTGCCCCAGCTGCTGCACCGCCGAAAGAAGTTTGCTCCCAGCCATCCACATGCCCAGCGGTTGAATGCTAGCTTGGCAAAATTGCTAGCACTTCAACTGCTGCCTTTTCAGTTGGTAGACTCTGCCCCCTTCCGTGAGTTTGTGGAATGTGCGGTTCCTCAGTGGCAGGTACCCAAACGCCACTTTTTCTCACGGAACGCGATTCCGGCTCTCTACCGGCATGTGGAAGGCAATGTCCATGCCTCGCTGGACAGGGCGGTCAGCGGTAAGGTGCATATTACCGCTGACTCATGGTCCAGCAGGCATGGACAGGGACGTTACCTAAGTTTCACGGCGCATTGGGTGACTCTGCTGGCAGCTGGGAAGGATGCAGGACAAGGTGCAGTAGTGTTGGAGGTTGTTCCGCCACCACGCCTCCAAAATGCTGATTGTGACACACCTCTCTCCTCCACCCCCTCCTCTTCTTCTTCCTCCATGGCCTCTTCCTCGGAACCAGCGGTGCTCCGTAGGCGTTCAAGGGGCTACGCAAGTACGCAGGCCAAAAGATGCCATGCGGTGCTTGAGCTGGTGTGCTTGGGGGACAGGAGCCACACTGGGGCAGAGGTTCTGTCAGCTCTGCAGGGGCAGGTTCAGAGGTGGTTGACGCCATGCCAACTTAAGGCAGGAATGGTGGTTTGCGACAATGGCACCAACCTCCTCTCTGCCCTCCGACAGGGACAAATGACCCATGTGCCCTGTTTGGCTCACGTCCTTAACTTGGTGGTGCAGCGGTTCTTGGGCAGGTACCCGGGCTTACAGGATGTCCTGAGGCAGGCCAGGAAAGTCTGTGTGCATTTCCGCCGGTCATATAATGCCAGTGCTCGGCTGACGGACCTCCAAAAGGAGTTTAACCTGCCCAAGAACCGCCTAATCTGTGACATGCCCACGAGGTGGAACTCAACGTTGGCCATGCTGCAGCGGCTGCACACGCAGCAGAGGGCCATCAATGAGTACCTGTGCGACTATGGCACCAGGACAGGGTCAGGGGAGCTTGGTTTTTTTTCCCCACGCCAGTGGGCCATGATCAGGGATGCATGCACTGTCCTGTCACCATTCGAGGAGGCCACGAGGATGGTGAGCACTGACAGTGCATGCATCAGTGACACTGTCCCCCTTGTCCACCTGTTGGAGCACACGCTGCGTGGAATAATGGACAGGGCACTTGAGGCAGAACAGAGGCAGGAAGAGGAGGACTTCCTTAGCTCTCAAGGCCCCCTTTATCCAGACAGTGTTCCTGCGTGCCCGCCGATCACACAGGAAGAGGACGAGGAGGAGGAGGAGGAGGAGGAAGATTGTGTCAGTATGGAGGTGGAGCCTGGCACTCAGCATCAGCAGCAGTCTTTAAGGGATCAGTCCCAAGGAACACATGGACTTGTACGTGGCTGGGAGGAGGTGGCTGCGGACGTTGTTGTCCTTAGTGACCCAGAGGACTCCGGACCGAATGCCTCAGCAAACCTACGCTGCATGGCCTCCCTGATCCTGCAAAGCCTGCGTAAGGATCCTCGTATTCGTGGTATCAAGGAGAAGGACCAATACTGGCTGGCAACCCTCCTTGATCCACGTTACAAGGGTAAGGTTGCGGACCTTATCTTGCCATCGCAGAGGGAGCAGAGGATGAAACATCTTCGGGAGGCCTTGCAGAAAGGTCTGTGCAACGCGTTCCCAGAGACTGGGAGGTTACAAACTCCTGTTTCTGGACAACGTGTTGCTGAGGCTTCGGTCAGTCAAAGAAGGAGCGGTGGAGAAGGTGGCCGTCTGACCGATGCGTTCAGACAATTTTTTGGTCCGCAGCCCCAAGGTATGATCGGTTCCAGCAACCATCGCCAGCGTCTGTTTTACATGGTGCAGGAATACCTAGGGGCAAGATCAGACTTGGACACCTTTCCCACCGAAAATCCTCTGGGTTACTGGGTCTTGAGGATGGATCACTGGCCAGAGCTTGCACAGTATGCAATTGAGCTACTGGCCTGTCCTGCATCCAGCGTTCTTTCGGAACGCACATTCAGTGCTGCTGGAGGCGTGGTAACCGATCACAGGGTGCGTCTGTCCACCGACTCGGTCGATCGGCTGACCTTCATAAAAATGAATCAGTCTTGGATCACCACCAGCTACCAAGCACCTAATGCTGATGTAACCGAATAATTTTTTTTTGAAATCTCAGATCCCTTCAAAGACTGCCTATGCTGATGCTGAGTGACTATCCCTGAGTAATTATCCTCTTCCTCCTCAATCATCACGCTGATAGCTTGTAAGAACATTTTTGGTTCTGGGCGCCACCACCAGTGCCTAAGGCACAATTTTTCAGCCCCTGTTTAACAGGGGCGTGTAATTACAATTTTTGATGTAATACTTTGCAGCAGGGCTCGTTCCTGCGTTCCAACTAGAGTGTCTGTGAGGGGTTGCAGTGTTGTGGCACCAGCACCAGTGCCTAAGGCCCAATTTTTCTGCCCCTGTCTAACAGGGGCGTGTAATTACAATTTTTGATGCAATACTTTGCAGCAGGGCTCGTTCCTGCGTTCCAACTAGAGTGTCTGTGAGGGGTTGCAGTGTTGTGGCACCAGCACCAGTGCCTAAGGCCCAATTTTTCTGCCCCTGTCTAACAGGGGCGTGTAATTACAATTTTTGAAGCAATACTTTGCAGCAGGGCTCGTTCCTGCGTTCCAACTAGAGTGTCTGTGAGGGGTTGCAGTGTTGTGGCACCAGCACCAGTGCCTAAGGCCTAATTTTTCAGCTCCTGTTCAACAGGGGCATGTAATTACAATTCTTGATCTAATATTTCACAGCAGGGCCCTGTGAGGGCTTACAGTGTTGTGGCCACAGCAACACCTAAGGCCCAAATTTCTGCTGAGTATATAGGACAGGACCCTACTTTCAAACATCTAACTTACAAACGACTCCTACTTGCAAACGGAAGGAGACAACAGGAAGTGAGATGAAATCTACCCCTAGGAAGGGAAATTCTCTCCTGTAAGAGTTAATATGGGAAAACAATTTCTCCTTTCCACTGATGCTTTCCAATCCTTGTTCCACAAAAAAACCCAAATTTTCAAAAAACATTTTTCATTGGGACAAAAAAGTGAGGTGAAATCTTCTGAAGAGGAGGAAAGACAGCAAAACAAATGTCATAGGGGTGATAACCCTTCCCTATGTTTTCCAAAAAGCTTAGAAAAGATTTTTTGGCTGGAGCTAAACACGTTAAAAATGTTCAAAATTACAAACAGATTCTACTTAACAACAAACCTACAGTCCCTGTCTTGTTTGCACCGCCTGTATACTGCTGTTCAGAGTATATAGGGCCTGGTGGCCCCACACCTTTCCTTATTTTAATTTGGGTGCGGGGTTCCCCTTAATATCCATACAAGACCCAAAGGGCCTGGTAATAGACTGGGGGGTACCCATGCCGTTTGTCTCACTGATTTTCATCCATATTGCCATGACCCGACATGACATTAAACCCGCAAGCAGTTTTAAATGAGATTTTTTCCTTTAAAAATGACATTTGGTGCAGGGACTGTTCTAAACATGGGAAACACGCGTCACTTTACAGGCATACTATAGACACCCCCCAGGTACGATATTTAAAGGAATATTTCACTTTTTTTTTTTTTACTTTAAGCATCATTAAAATCACTGCTCCCGAAAAAACGTCCGTTTTTAAAAGTTTTTTTGCATTGATACATGTCCCCTGGGGTAGGACCCGGGTCCCCAAACCCTTTTTAGGACAATACCATGCAAATTAGCCTTTAAAATGAGCACTTTTGATTTCGAACGTTCAAGTCCCATAGACGTCAATGGGGTTCTAACGTTCGTGCGAACTTTCGGTCCGTTCGCGGGTTCTGGTGCGAACCGAACCGGGGGGTGTTCGGCTCATCCCTACTTATATGCAAGTAATTGGGTATACAATGGTTATAGGGGTCCGGGTACTGCCCTGGGGACATGTATAAATAAAAACAAAGTTTGTGAAAAACGTCATTTTTAAATGAGCAGTGATTTTTTTTCATTTTTAAAGTGAAAGCATAAAAAGGAAAAATTCCTTCCAATATAGTGCCTGGGGGGTCCCCTTAGTCTACCTGTAAAGGTGCAGATCTGTACAATGTCTAAAATCTGCTGCAGCAATAATTGCATTTATAAAACCAAAAAAAATGACATTTTCCTTGCAAGCTGCCTTTATTTTGCTCAGCAACAGCTGGGGAGCCAGTGTGTATGATGTATGGCCACAATGTATTGCACTGGGAACAAGATTTTTTGGATGGTGTCACTTTAACTTTGGATAGAAGTAACGGGTGCGTAAAACTTGGTTTTGGGTGTCAGTGGCGTCTTCCCACCGTAACCCTATAGAGGTACTCTTGATGAAGAATTGGCCTTGCTGTAAAAAATTGCAATGATATGCACCTGTCAAACAGGTGCAGAAAAATTGGCCTTTGGGTGTTAATTGTGCCCATGAAACCCATACCAAAAACATTCTTCCAGATGAAATTATTGAACACCCTCAAAGCTAGTGTCAGAAACCATGAAATCAGACCAAGACAGAAGTACAGTTAAATCACACTTGTTTAATAAAAGTAAATAGAACAAACCTAGTCAAAACATTGACCAAGGCGAAAGCAGAGATCCTCTGGGCTGGACGGCTTAAGTAGGCAGGTCTGACGAGCAGGATATCATCAACAGGTAAGTAGCTGTGGAGAGATAGGAGCTGGCAAGTAACCGACAGGTGAGCAGCGAGCTCAGAGAAGGAAGGGCTGAGCCCAGCCCTGACAGTACCGCCTCCTCCCCCTCGGAGGACCACCAGCCTTGAGGGGAAGACGTCTATGGAAATCACGGAGGAGGACAGGGGCATGTATGTTCAAGGATGAGACCCAAGAGTGTTCCTCTGGACCGTACCCCTTCTAATGCACCAGGTACTGTATGCGCCGACAGAACTTACGGGAGTCAACAATGGACTGTACTTCATACTCCTCGTGGTTCTGTGTGGGCTAGGCTCAGCCCTTCCTTCTCTGAGCTGGCCGCTCAGCTGTCGGCTAGCTCCTATCTCTCCACACCTGTTGATGATATCCTGCTCGTCAGTCCTGCCTACTACTAAGCCGTTCAGCCCAGAGGATCTCTGCCTTCGCCTTGGTCAACATCACAGAGACTATCTCCTGCATTCCTGTTTAAAGACTTGCTTGGCTGACATCCCTTCTGGCTCCAGATCCTGCTTGCTTTTCCACTACACTGATACCTGACCTTCTGGCTTGGCTGACTATCCGTTCCAGTTACCGAACTTTGGCTATGTTTTGACTACGTTTGTTCTATTTTACTTTTATTATTAAACAAGTGTGATTTAACTGTACTTCTGTCTCAATGATATTCTCATATTTTCCAAGTCCCTGGAAAGCCACCACACAGATGTCTGTCGTGTGCTTCAGAAACTAAGAGTATTTTAAATTGGAGAAGTGCGAATTCCATTGTGAACAGGTTAAATTCCTGGGTTATGTAATTTCCACTGCTGGTTTTTTGATGGACCCAGAGAAACTTTCAGCAGTCCTACAGTGGCCCCGACCCTTGGGTTTACGTCCTCTGCAGCGTTTTCTGGGTTTGCCAACAATTATCGGAAGTTTATTCGTAATTTCTCGTCTCTGGTCAAGCCCCTGACTGATATGACCAGAAAGGACGTTAACCCACAGAGTTGGTCTCCGGAGTCCGTTAAGGCCTTTGAGAGTTTCAAGGCTGTCTTTGTTTCTGCTCCTGTGTTGGCTCATCCTGAGCCTATGTTACCTTTTATCCTTGAGGTTGATGCTTCTGAGACTGGTGTTGGTACCCTTCTGTCTCAACTTCCTAACTCTGATAGCGCTATGCATCCTTGTGGCTACTTTTCCAGGAAATTGTCACCTGCGGAGTGCAATTACGAGATTGGTAACAGAGAGCTGTTAGCGATCATTTTAGCTCTGAAAGAATGGAGACATCTCCTTGAAGGTACCACTGTTCCGGTTCTCATTCTTACTGACCATAAGAATCTCACATTCTTTTCTGAGGCTAAACGCATCTCTCCCAGAAGGGCGCGATGATCTCTTTTCTTGTCAAGTTTCAATTACAATGTCTCATTCTTACCCGGTACTAAGAATGTAAGGGCTGACACTCTGTCGCGACAATTTTCCTCCACTTCCAAGATGGAGTCGGTTCCAGTTCCTGTGATTTCTCCTGATTGTATTCTGGCTACGGTTTGCACCAGTCTCACTTCTCCTTTGGGTGACAAAATTCTTGCTGCTCAGGTCTATGCTCCTCCTGAGAAACCTTGTGACCACTGCTTTGTCCCAGAGAGTCTCTGTACTGCCGCGCTCCAGACTTACCATTCTCCCAGGGCTGCTGGCCACCCTGGGAAGAACCAACTCTTTTGGGCCATTTCCCAACAATTCGGGTGGCCTAGTCTACGTGCTGATGTAACCGCCTTCGTAGCTGCCTGTTCCGTGTGTGCTCAGAGTAAGACTCCATGACACCTTCCAGCAGGCCTCCTACAACCCATACCCAATGGAGAGAGGCCCACCTGTTTATGGATTTCATTGTGGAGTTACCCAACTCCCAGGGCAACCCAGTTATCCCTATGGTGGTTGACCGGTTCTAAAAAATGTCTCATTGTATTCCACTTAAGAAGTTGCCCACTTCTAAGGAACTGGCTTCCATTTTTGCTCAGGAGATCTTTTGCTTACATGGGCTACCCAAGGTGATTGTCTCAGACAGGGGTAGTCAGTTTGTGTCCCGGTTCTGGCAAGCCTTTTGTGCACAGTTGGGAATTCAGCTTGCTTTTTCCTTTGCGTATCACCCGCAGTCTAATGGGGCCGCAGTACAAGCTGATCAGTCCTTCAAGCAATTCCTACGTTGCTGGGTTTGGCTGTCAACTCGCAACCTCCGACTTTATGTTCCCTCTCTGAAGTTTGCACCTCGGTTTATTGGGCCTTTCCGTATTCTTCAGAGGATTAACTCAGTGGCTTAGGCATTAGACCTTCCTTCTAATATGCGTATCTCTAATGTATTTCATGTCTACTTATTAAAACCTTTGGTCTGCAACCGCTTTACCACCTCGGTGCCACGTCCTCACCCTGTACAGGTTGAGAACCATGAGGAGTATGAAGTACAGTCCATTGTTGACTCCCGTAGGTTCTGTGGCTGCATACAGTACCTGGTGCATTGGAAGGGGTACGGTCCGGAGGAACGCTCTTGGGTCTCATCCTCGGACGTACATGCCCCTGTCCTCCTCCGTGATTTCCATAGACGTTTTCCCCTCAAGCCTGGTGGTCCTCCGAGGGGGAGGGGTTATTGAGGAGGGGGTACTGTCAGGACTGGACTCAGCCCTTCTTTCTCTGATCTGGCCGCTCAGCTGTCGGTTAATTGCCAGCTCTTATCTCTCCACAGCCACTCACCTGTTGATGATGTCCTGCTCGTCAGTCCTGCCTACTTAAAGCGAATCTTCACCCGATTTCACAACACTAGCTGCAGAGGATTGCCGCAATGTCCTAATGACAAAACGGCACTTTTTTTTTTTTTATACTGTACCTTTGTTGTTGATTGTATCTGTGTCTTCCAGGATGTACAGGCTGCGGATAGGGGCGTGTTTTCTGCGGCTAAATCGTCACTTCCTCTTAGCCGTACTGGCTCCTGGGAGCTTGTGTCATTGTTCCCAGGAGTCAGTGCGGCGGCCTGTTGTGAGAGTTATCTCGGGAATTCAATCCTGGGAGTGATGTCATTGCCATCACAACAGGGCGGGACTTCCTATGACGCTGCTCGTTGTGATGGCAACCGGAGCTGTTGACGGCGCTGCGATGTCAATCTACTGCGCATGCGCGAGATCGGGAACAGAACAGGCGGTGCATGCTGGTTGATCAGCAGCACCGTATCCCGGAAGAGGATGCCTGTGGGCTTCACATGCCCACAGGCAAGATGACAACCGCCTGGATCGTAATTTATAAGTTTCTTTATTAGGAGAAAACGGACAGCACTCATCTTTAAAAACCAAACAAGTAGAGCATATTCATTGTCATTTTGCCAAAAAAAAAAAATCTCGGAGATAGTGGAACCCCGCTTTAAGCTGTCCAGCCCAGAGTATCACTGCCTTCACCTTGGTCAACATCACAGAGACTATCTCCTGCGTTCCTGTTTAAAAACTTGCTTGGCTGACATCCCTTCTGGCTCCAGATCCTGCTTGCTGTTCCACTACACTGATCCCTGACCTTCCGGCTTGGCTGACTATCCGTTCCGGTTACCGAACTTTGGCTTTGTTTTGACTACTTTTGTTCTATCTTACTTTTTTTATTAAACAAGTGTGATTTAACTGTACTTCTGTCTCAGTCTGATTTCATGGTTTCTGACAGGTTCTCAACCTGTACAGGGTGAGGACGTGGCACCGATGTGGTAAAGCGGTTGCAGAACAAAGTTTTTAATAAGGAGACATAAAATACATTTGAGATACGCATATTAGAAGGAAGGTCTAATGCGTAAGCCACTGGGTTAATCCTGCGAAGAATACGGAAAGGCCCAATAAACAGAGGTGCGAACTTCAGAGAGGGAACATGAATTCAGAGGTTGCGAGATGACAGCCAAACCCTGTCCCCAACCTGGTAGGAAGTCTCAGGCAGGCGTCTGCGATCAGCATGGAGTCTGTACCTATCATTAGCATGTCGCAAAGCTTCCTGGACTTGTGCCCAAGTGGAACGGAGACCACGGAGATGCTCCTCTAATGCAGGAATACTCTGCGGAACAAATGAGTCTGGAAACATGGAAGGTTGGAAACCATAGTTCGCCATAAACCGTGACAATTGGGAAGCAGAATTCAAGGCACTATTGTGAGCAAACTCTGCCCATGGTAATAGGTCTGATCAGTTGTTATGACGGTCAGAAATATAGCAACGTAGGAATTGCTAAAGGACTGATTGGCTCGTTCTACGGCCCCATTAGACTGTGGGTGATACAGAGAGGAAAAAGCAAGCTGAATTCCCAACTGTGCACAAAAGGCTCACCAGAACTAGGACACAAACTGACTACCCCTGTCTGAGACAATCACCTTGGGTAGCCCATGTAAGCGAAAGATCTCCTGAGCAAAAATGGAAGCCAGTTCCTTTGAAGTGGGCAACTTCTTAAGTAGGGATGAGCTTTCTGTTCGGATCAAACATGAGTTCACCTCGAACATTGGCTGTTCACCCGTTCGTCGAAAACCGAACATTGTGGGCCGTTCGCGCCAAATTCGAGCAGTGCGTAATGGCCCATAATGCACTGGGGGAGCTCAGTGCATTGCTGTACGATGATTGGCCAGACCTGCATGCTTTGGCCAATCACAGCGCCCTCAGCCAAGAGAGCCATAATTGGCCAAAGGCAGGGTGCCTTTGGCCAATCATGGCTCAGATGGACTAAGTCCATGCCCCACACTATATAAGGCTGCCTGCACGTCGGCCCCATGTAGTGTGTCGTTGGCGTGGACGGAGAGAGAGTGTCATTTAGATGAGCAGGTAGGCAGATTATTCAGTTAGCTGCAGTGTATTTATTATATATATACAGACAGTCTCATATATATATAAGAAAAAAAATGTCCCTAAGGCTAACGCTGCTCTAGATAATAATCAGTAACTAAGGTGAATATTAAAAAAATCAGTAATTGTAAAGCAGCCAGCACCAAAAGTTTAATACTAAAAAACTTCAAATAGAATAAATAACAAAGTAAGTGCAGCGCTAGTATTGATGTGAGAGTAATTGTGATATCATTATGATAATAAAAATATTTGAATAATCAATGAAGAAGTGATAAATACAATAAACAGTAGGATAATAGTAGGTGAAACCAAAAAATAACTTGATTACTGAAGAAAGAAAAAAATATTCAAAAAAGAAAAAAAAAGTAAAAAAGAGGAGGCTAATTTTAAGGATTATGGAGGCCACTGTGTTCTTAGGAACCTTAAGTGCAGCAGAAATTTTTTTGTAACCCTGGCCTTGGCCAGATCTGTGCCTTACCACAATTCTGTCTCTGAGCTCTTCAGGCAGTTCCTTCGACCTCATCATTCTCATTTGCTCTGATATGCACTGTGAGCTGTAAGGTCTTATATAGACAGGTGTGTGGCTTTCCTAATCAAGTCCAATTAGTATAATCAAACACAGCTGGACTCAAATGAAGGTGTAGAACCATCTCAAGGATGATCAGATAAAATGGACAGCACATGAGTTAAATATATGATTGTCACAGCAAAGGGTCTGAATACTTAGGACCATGTGATATTTCAGTTTTTCTTTTTAATAAATCTGCAAAAATGTCAACAATTCTGTGTTTTTCTGTCAATATGGGGTGCTGTGTGTCCATTAATGAGGAAAAAATGAACTTAAATGATTTTAGCAAATGACTGCAATATAAAAAAGAGTGAAAAATTTAAGGGGGTCTGAATACTTTCCGTCCCCACTATATATACAACTCTCGTATATATATATATATATATATATATATATATATATATATCCACTGTATCCAGTTTAGCTATATCTGACTGCAGGCCGTTCCTGGTGTACTGTTTCTAATATACTTCAGGCGGTGTACGCATTATACATAGTGCAGTTGCTCATACTTTTCTGGTGGGTGGTCAATACAGTACACCCATAGTTGTTATTCCACTTCTGTTGGTGTACACAGTACCGTGCAACTCTAATGCAGCTGTTACTACTTTCCGGGTGGTGTACACAATACATACAGTGCACCCATAGTTGTTATTAAACTTCTGTTTGTGTACACAGTACAGTGCACCCCTAGTGCAGTTGCTACTACTTTCCTGGTGGTGTACACAATACATACAGTGCACCCATTGTTGTTATTAAACTTCTGTTGGTGTACACAGTACCGTGCACCCCTAGTGCAGTTGCTACTACTTTCTTGGTGGTGTACACAGTACACAATACAGTGTAGTGTTTTATTGCTAAACAAAATTTACAGCATGGCCACCAAGGAGAGGCAGACGCTCACAGGCCACTAAAAGAGGGCAAGCAGGCTCTGTGTCTACAGTTGACAGTGCTGGTCGTGGACACGGTGCATCCTCAGCACGTGGCCGTGGGGCACGCTTGTTTCCTGCAGCTGGCCGTGTTATTGAGCCACAACATGCAGAAGAGTTGGTGGAATGGATAACAAAGCCGTCCTCATCCTCCTCATCCTCTGTCACCTAGGCTCAGAGTAGTTTGCCTGCCAATGCAGCTGCCAAAGTGGCCTATTCCATCGGCTCTATGTCAACAGTTACTCCTTCCCTAGCCCCACAATCATGCACGGAGGAGTCCCCCGAACTATTCAACCACAGTGTCGGCAGGGCCGGATTTGCCACAAGGCCACCGAGGCCAGGCCTCGGGGCGGCAGTGGTGCAGGGGCGGCGCCGCTCCTGCGGTGACTTCGCGGCCGCCCCCCCCCTTCAGGCTGCCCGTTAAAGTTGATTAAGGGCACCGGTGCCCTTAGAAATGATGGCCGCGAGCCGCCCACTACTGCGCATGCACCATTCCAGAAGCCGGCCGGGCTCGGGAAAGCTCGTACGTACTCGGCTGGGCGGCGCATGCGCAGTAGCGTGATTGCACTGCCCGGCGCCATTTTTGAAAAGATCGAGGAGTAATGTCAGCGGTGCGGCGGCGGGGGAGAGAGATGACATCTCTCATTGCCCGCACCGCTGTTCCACCCTCCTCCATCTGGTGGCAGCCAGACAGCGTGACAAGTGACATCTTCATAGGGTGGCAGTGTGGCAAGTGACATCTCCATCTGGTGGCAGTGTGGCAAGTGACATCTCCATCTGGTGGCAGCGTGGCAAGTGACATCTCCATCTGGTGGCAGCGTGGCAAGTGACATCTCCATCTGGTGGCAGGCAGGCAGTGTGGCAAGTGACATCTCCATCTGGTGGCAGGCAGCGTGGCTAGTGACATCTCCATCTGGTGGCAGGCAGCGTGGCAAGTGACATCTCCATCTGGTGGCAGGCAGCGTGGCTAGTGACATCTCAATCTGGTGGCAGGCAGCGTGGCTAGTGACATCTCCATCTGGTGGCAGGCAGCATGGCAAGTGACATCTCCATCTGGTGGCAGCGTGGCAAGTGACATCTCCATCTGGTGGCAGGCAGCGTGGCAAGTGACATCTCAATCTGGTGGCAGGCAGCGTGGCTAGGGACATCTCCATCTGGTGGCAGGCAGCGTGGCAAGTGACATCTCCATCTGGTGGCAGCGTGGCAAGTGACATCCCCATCTGGTGGCAACGTGGCAAGTGACATCCCCATCTGGTGGCAGACATAGTGGCAAGTGACATCCCCATCTGGTGGCAGGCAGCGTGGCAAGTGACATCTCCATCTGGTGGCAGGCAGCGTGGCTAGTGACATCTCAATCTGGTGGCAGGCAGCGTGGCTAGTGACATCTCAATCTGGTGGGAGGCAGCCTGGCTAGTGACATCTCCATCTGGTGGCAGGCAGCGTGGCAAGTGACATCTCCATCTGGTGGCAGCGTGGCAAGTGACATCCCCATCTGGTGGCAGACATAGTGGCAAGTGGCATCCCCATCTGGTGGCAGGCAGCGTGGCAAGTGACATTTCCATCTGTTGGCAGCGTGGCAAGTGACATCCCCATCTGGTGGCAGGCAGCGTGGCAAGTGACATCTCCATCTGCTGGCAGCATGGCAAGTGACATCCCCATCTGGTGGCAGGCAGCGTGGCAAGTGACATTTCCATCTGGTGGCAGGCATAGTGGCAAGTGACACGCTCAGGGCTCCCAATGATTCTGCATTATGGTGAGTTGAACTATTTCATTTTACATTACAATGTAATGATAGAAGTAATGTGTTTCAATCATCCTGACACCATAACAGCCATGGTGCCAGGGATGATTGAAGCACTAACACCAGTTATTGCCCTGAAAAATTGCCCGCAAAAAAACCTTACCCCGCACGCGCTTACCCTGAAGTTTTTTTAGTCTGTACAATTAAAGTCAGTTATTTTCAGTGTTCTCGTGTGTGGAGATATGTTTTTAACTGATCTATTGTAGCAGTCATCGATAAAGGACAAGAATGGTGGTGTGTGTGTGTGGGGGGGGGGGCGGCATTGAAGGACCCGGCCTTGGGGTGGCAAAGGGAGTAAATCCGGGCCTGAGTGTCGGGTACATGCTGCAGGAGGATGAGCAGCGATTTGAAGGCTCCGATGATGGTACCCAGGTTGAGGAAGGGAGTAACGTCAGCCTAGAGAGAGGGGTGCTCAAGAAGGTCAAGAAACTAGCAGTCATGTTCCCCCAGCTGCAGCATACTGCCAAGTTTGCTTCAGTGATGGGAGGGGGAGGGGATGATGAGGTCCCTGACTCAACTTGGGTGCCTGATAGAAGAGGGGAGGAGGAGGAGGAGATACATCTCCACGAGGTAGCATGCCCTCCAGGGGGCAGCTTAAGGGCAGCCACCCTATTGCATTACACTGCAGAGCTAAGCAGGTACAGGGCGTTGCTGATTCCCCACATATTTTGAAAAGTTCTTTGGTGTGGGCCTTTTTTGACACGTGTGCAGCAGATTGCACCGTTGCTGTTTGCAACATATGTCTGAAGCGTATCAAGCGTGGCCAAAACAGCAGCCGCTTGGGCACCACATGCTTGACCAGACATATGACGACCTCCCATGCAGTCCGTTGTCAGCAGCACTTAAAAGACCCACGTCAAAGAACAAGGCGGACCTGTGCTTGCTCCTCATCAGCTGGGTTCTCCAACCCCACTATACCTCCAGTCCTCTCAGAAACCTGCACTAAGAGGAATGAAGGTATAGGTGTCCCAAGTACTGATTTTAGCAGGCAAATTTCCCTACCCCAGTTACTAAACCGTCAAAAGAAATTTGGTCCCAGCCATCCACATGCTCAGCGTCTGAATGCTAGCTTGGCCAAATTGCTAGCACTGCAACTGCTGCCTTTTCAGCTGGTAGACTCTGCCCCCTTTCGTGAATTTGTGGAATGTGCGGTACCTCAGTGGCAGGTTCCCAAATGCCATTTCTTTTCACGGAAGGCCATTCCGGCTCTCTACCAGCATGTGGACGGCAATGTCTTGGCCTCGTTGGACAGGGCAGTCAGCAGTAAAGTGCATATTACTGCTGACTCATGGTCCAGCAGGTATGGACAGGGAAGTTACCATTCTTTCACGGCGCACTGGGTAACTCTGCTGGCAGCTGGGAAGGATGCAGGACAGGGTTCAGTATTGTTGGAGCTTGTTCTGCCACCACGCCTCCAAAATGCTAGTGGTGATTCTGTCACAGCTCTCTCCTCCACCCCCTCCTCTTCTTCTTCCTCTATGGCCTCTTCCTGTGCAGATTTCTCCTCTGAACCAGTGGTGCTCCGTAGGCGTTCAAGGGGCTATGCAAGCACCCAGGCAAGAAGATACCATGCATTGCTTGAGTTGGTCTGCTTAGGGGACAGGAGCCACACTGGGGCACAGAGGCCACCTCTGAGCCAGCAGGGGCAGGCTCAGAGGTGGTTGACGCCACGCCAGCTTCAGCCAGGAATGGTTGTATGCGACAATGGCACCAACCTCCACTCCTCCCTACGACAGGGACACTTGACCCATGTTCCCTGTTTGGCTCAAGTCCTGAATTTGGTGGTGCAGAAGTTCTTGAGCAGGTACTTGGGCTTACAGGATCTCCTGAGGCAGGCCAGGAAAGTCTGTGGTCATTTCCGGTGGTCATATAATGCCAGTGTGTCACGTACCTTACAGCGGAGCCCGAAATGATGAGGGTGGCCTCTTGCACGGTTCCGGTCCAAGCACCCCTGGTGGTGGGTACAGGGAGTGCGAGGGAAACGAAAGGGTGCAGGTGCCTGCAGGCAGGAGGCTGGAACTTGGAGATATAGGAACCTCTGCTGAGGAGATGTGGAAACTAATCACCAAACTTGTTCAGCGGGAGCCAGATCAGGATCAACTGCAGAATTAGGAACAGGCAGGAGTCGGCAACAGGCTGGCAGCGGGGTACCAAGCCAGAAGGCAAAACCGTAGTCAGGAACAGGCAGGGATTGGCAACAGACGGGCAGCAGGGTACAGAATCAGGAGGCAGAGCCGTAATCATAAGTTCAAGCCAAGGTCAGTATTGCAGGTAGAGGCAGGTTCAGCAGGCAGGGGAGATCCAAGAGAATGGTCAGAAGATAGCCGGGTTTTCAGGAACAAGGTCAATCAGGCAGAGTAACAACAGGAACAAGCTGAAGACAATCTAGCACTGATGCTAGGCAGACTCTCTGTTTATATAGGGTGCTGTGTTCAAGGATTCACGCCAGCGTACGTGCGTACGCGCATGCGCATTAGCAACTTAGCACATTGGCACTTGCGCGTTAGCACATTAGCACCTTGGCACATTGGCGCATGTGCGTTAGCACATTAGCGCTTTGGCACTTGCGGGCGCGCATTAGCGCTCGTGCGCGTTCGCATAGAGGTGCCATTGTGCATGCCCACCCTGGATCTCATTTGTCTCTGGCTATGGTTCCGTGCATGCACCTTGGCATTAGCAGAACGAGGATTGGCAGCTGCTCCATGGAGACGGGTGCTTGCTGTGTGAGTTCTCTGACACAGTGCTCGGCTAGCTGACATTACCTAGGCTCAGAGTAGTTTGCCTGCCAATGCAGCTGCCAAAGCGGCCTATTCTATCGGCTCTATGTCAACAGTTACTCCTTCCCTAGCCCCACCATCATGCACGGAGGAGTCCCCCGAACTATTCGACCACAGTGTCGGGTACATGCTGCAGGAGGATGAGCAGCAATTTAAAGGCTCCGATGATGGTACTCACTTTGAGGAAGGGAGTAACGTCAGCCTAGAGTGAGGGGTGCCCAAGAAGGTCAAGAAACTAGCAGTCATGTTCCCCCAGCTGGAGCATACTGCCAAGTTTGCTTCAGTGCTAGGCTGGCTGACATTCAAAAAGAATGCAACCTGCTCAAGAACCGCCTCATTTGTGACATGCCCACCAGGTGGAACTCAACGTTGGCAATGCTGCAGCGGCTGCACACGCAGCAGAGGGCCATCAATGAGTACCTGTGTGAGTATGGCACCAGGACAGGGTCAGGGGAGCTTGGCTTTTTTTCACCACGCCAGTGGCTACTGATCAAAGATGCATGCACTGTCCTGTCACCATTGAGGAGGCCACGAGGATGGTGAGCAGTGACTGTGCATGCAGTAGTGATACTGTCCCTCTTGTCTTCCTGTTGGAGCACACGCTTCATGGAATAATGGACAGGGCACTTGAGGCAGAACAGCAGGAGGAAGAGGAGGACTTCCTTACCTCTCAAGGCCCCCTTTATCCAGATACTAGTATTCCTGCAGGCCCGCCGATCACACAGGAAGAAGTAGAGGAGGAGGATTGTGTCAGCATGGAGGTGGAGGATAACACTCAGCATCGGCAGCAGTCTTCAAGGGATCGTTTTCAGTCCCCAGAAAGCCATGGAGTTGTACGTGGCTGGGAGGAGGTGGTTGAGGATCATGTGATCCTTAGTGACCCAGAGGACTCAGGATCGAATGCCTCTGCAAACCTATGCTGCATGGCCTCCCTGATCCTGCAAAGCCTGCGAAAGGACCCTAGGAGTCGTGGTATCAAGGAGAGGGATGATTACTGGCTGGCAACCCTTCTTGATCCACGTTACCAGGGTAAGGTTGCAGAACTTATCCAGCCTTCACAGAGGGAGCAGAGGATGAAACATCTTCGGGAGGCCTTGCAGAAAGGTTTGTGCAATGCGTTTCCAGAGCCTGGGAGGTTACAATTTCCTGGTGCTGGACAACGTGTTGCTGAGGCTTTGTTCAGTCACAGAAAGAGCGGTGGAGAAGGTGGCTGGCTGACCGATGCCTTCAGGCAATTATCAGTCCTCAGCGTCCCGGTCTGATTGGTTCCAGCAACCATCGCCAGCGTCTAAATTACATGGTGCAGGAATATCTAGGGGCAAGATCAGACTTGGATACCTTTCCACCAGAACATCCACTGGGTTACTGGGGCAACATTACATTACAGCTGCAAGCAGTTTTAAATGACTTTTTTTCCTTTAGAAATATAATTTTGCCATGGTATTGTTCTAAACATGGGAAAACTGCGCCACTTTACAGGCATACTATAGTCACCCCCCAGGCACGATATTTAAAGGAATATTTCATTTTTATTGTTTCACTTTAAGCATTAATGAAATCACTGCTCCCCAAAAAAAGTCTGCTTTTAAAACTTTTTTTTGCATTGATGCATATCCCCGGGGGCAGTACCCGGGTCCCCAAACACTTTTTATGACAATAACCTGCATATTAGCCTTTAAAATTAGCACTTTTGATTTTTCACGTTCGAGTCCCATAGACGTTAACGGGGTTCGCGTATTCGCACAAATTTTTGGTCTGTTCGCATATTCTGACGCGAACCGAACCTGGGGGTGTTCGGCTCATCCCTATTCTTAAGTGGAATACAATGAGACATTTTTGAGAACTGATCAACCGCCATAAGGATAACTGTGTTGCCCTGGGAGTTGGATAACTCTATAATGAAATCCATAGACAGGTGAGTCCAGGGCCTCTCTCCATCCGGTATGGGTTGTAGGAGGCCCACTGGAAGGTGCCGTGGAGTCTTACTCTGAGGACACACGGAACAGGCAGCTACGAAGGTGGTTACATCAGCACGTAGACTAGGCCACCAGAATTGTTGGGAAATGGCCAAGAGTTGATTCTTCCCAGGGTGGCCAGCAGCCTTGAGAAAATGGTAAGTCTGGAGCACGGCAGTACGGAGACTCTCTGGAACAAAGTAGCAGTCACAAGGTTTCTCAGTAGGAGCATGGACCTGAGCAGCAAGAATTTTGTCAACCAAAGGAGAAGTGAGACTGGTGTGAACCATAGCCAGAATACTATCAGGAGGAATCACAGAAACCGGAACCGACTCCATCTTGGAAGAGGAGGAAAATTGTCGTGACAGAGCGTCAGCCCTTACATTCTTAGTACCGGGTAAGAATGAGACAATGTAATTGAAACTTGACAAAAAAACAGCCCATCACGCCCTTCTTGGAGCGAGGCATTTAGCTTCAGACAAGAATGTGAGATTCTTATGCCGCGTACACACGGTCGGACTTTTCGTCTACAAAAGTCCAACGGACGCTGACGGACTAAAGCTGGCTGGTAATCCGATCGTGTGTGGGCTTCTCCGGACTTTCAACTGACTTTTTTTGCCTCAAATCCGACGGACTTTAGATTTGAAACATGCTTCAAATCTTTACGTTGTAACTACGACGGACCCCGAAGTCCGCTCGTCTGTATGCTAGTCCGACGGACAAAAAAACAACGCATGCTCATAAGCAAAAACTAAACGGAAGCACTCGGTCTACTAAAACTAGTGTTCTTATTGTAGGTAGCACATTCATCACGCTGCAAAATCTGTGATCGTTGAATGCAGCGCATTTTATGTCTTCTTTACGAATGCTATAAAGAACGAAGGTGTTTTGCTGTTCATATTCAAACAGAGTTCTCCCAAACTGATTTCTGGATTCTTTTTCTCTTTGATCTCATGAATGATATAGTATGCTTTTTAAAAACAATGTTTCCATACTAATAATACTTTTTACCCTTTTTTTTTTTTTTTTGTGTGGAGTCATATTTTCGTTTAATTTTTATCCAGATATTTATTTTATGATTGTTGTTGAACTTTTTTATATGTTTATCTCTATATTTGTTTTTTTTTATTTTTTTGTGTTAGTAAAGTTACCACAAAGAACCCATTTGTATTTGTTTTTTTTTTTATTTGTTTTTTAGGTTTGTAAAGTTACCACAAAGAACCCATTATTATAGTTTTGTTTTTCTAGTGTTTTTTTTATTTTTTAGATAAAGTTAACCCAAAGCACCGTTTTTGGTTATGTATCTTTTTTTTTTTTCAAGACTTACCACTCGAACATTATTAACATTATTAATGTATTTTTGGTGTGTTTATGCAAACTCAATGAGATTGTTGTCCCTTGTTAATTTAACATTGTGTGTAAAATCAATGATTTAAAAGAAAACACATAAAGTCTTTTCCTAAACTCAAAAAAGATCCATTTATTCATGGTCAAAATAAAATAAAGAGGAAGTCAACGCTGGAATAAGTCGGTGTACAAGAAAATTGGGATCTTGAGGAGTCCATATAAGAGGGAGCACAATCTGGTCCAAGAATCCCAGAGATCAACAGCACCAGCAGATGATATAGATGTCCCCAGACTGTGGTCCTACAACAGCCTGCGTCTTCTGTCAGACCAGACTGAACCCAGGTCATCACTTTCTTCTCTTCCCTGCAGCCTTTCCTCCACGCTGCCCTGCAGCCTTCCCTGCAGCCTTCCCTGTAGCCTTCTTTGGAGGCTGTGGCTGTGGTGTTTCAGTTGTGGCAGGAGGAGGAGGAGGGGGGGCTGCCTCATGTAGTTGGGTGTTTCGGGTTAGCGTGCCCTGCAGCCCCTTCTGGATAGTTTCCCCAAATAGGTGCTCGCAAATGAGGCGCTGGTCCCAATCCATTTGAAGAAGCCTGCTGGCTAAGTAGCAGCCATAGGACTCTTCCGCTTCGGGGGGCTCCTCAAAAAACGGGTGGCCTCTTGCATGAGGCGCAGGGATGCCTCCTGTGTGACCGTCCCCTTCCTGGCCCTTTTTTTGGGAAGGCGGAGGGGAGGCACTTGGGATTGGGTCATGCTCCTACTGGGCCCAGCCACCTCACTGGGACCAGCCACCTCACTTGGCCCAGCCACCTCACTGGGACCAGCCACCTCCTGCCTGACACTGGGCCCAGCCTCCTCCAGGATGATGGTGAATCCGGCCTCCTCCAGGCTGTCCATGGGCCCGGTCTCCTCCTGCCTGCCACTTTCCACACATTCCTCCTGGATGGACTCATCCTGTGTATAAAAAAAGGACATAGTTTTAGTTTTTTTTTTGGGGTTCATCAATGACACACAATTTGCTTCTCATGACTAGCAAATTCAATGTGAATACATCTCTTTAATAAAAGAGTCTAATCAGACACCCTAATTTTTTCTAGCAGGTTCCAAACATATTTAGCCACTCCTGTCAATTGATATGTATACACAATTTTGAGGGAAAAAATCTTTGAGACAATTATAACATCCAGTTAACCTCATTAATATTAGTACAGTAAATATTGTTTAAACTAATTTACCTGACTCCAGATGGTCATATCCGGTTCATCCAGGATGGAAGACCCAGCTTGCTCCTCATCAGCCTCTGCTGGGGTGGAGTGAAGGGTGAAGGGAAGGGTGGAGGGAAGGGTGGAGGGAAGGGTTGAAAGTGATGCCCTGGCTTCAGTCTGGTCATCAAGAAAACGGAGTTGATTGTAGTACCACAGCCTGGGTACATAAACATCATCTGCTGATGCTCCTGATCTCATTGATTCCTGGATCTTCTTATGCTCCCTCTTATACATATTCCTCAAGACCCCAATTTTCCGGAGCAATGTCTCCATTGTTGCTTCCGGGATGGTCGCCTGGACAAAGGACAGAAGTCTCTCCAGCGTTGACTTCCTCACATGCTTTGCATAATACTGAGGGTGTTTCACCTCCCACAAATTCCTCATCTCTCGATATTTAGAAATGAAAGCTGTAAGGAACTCTGGATCCTTAAATAGGGGAATCATTATATCTGGAAAAGATAAAGTCACAAGACAAAAAACACTTATTAGGTTTCTGCTAAACCCTCATCATCTTCTCCCTATGTAGGCCTCATCAATCTGTCAAGCCATATAGGCCGCTTGCTACAAAGTCATGACCATAAAAAAATATAATTTTAAAATTACCTTCGTTTAGTAACGTCCCGGTCCACTATCACCTACGCACAGAACGTACGTACGACACGTGCACAAGGCCCCTCTTTATACACTACGCATGTGTGAAACTCCGCCTGCGTCGCCCGCCCCTGACGTTCGATTTTAACTCATGTTCTCCGCCCCCTAATTCGACGCACAGAACGTACGTACGACACGTGCACAAGGCCCCTCTTTATACACTACGCATGTGTGAAACTCCGCCTGCGTCGCCCGCCCCTGACGTTCGATTTTAACTCATGTTCTCCGCCCATTTTTATTTACGGCGCGTAGTGGGGTGAATAATAGCGGAGACACATCAGGTGTGTACTACCTCAAGTAGCGAAGAAAGCCCGGAGGCCGGAACGTCAAGATCTGTGAGGCCTAGATTTAAGGCCTCCAATATGTCCTTTGAAGAGATGGTAGAAATGGTGGCCATTCTAAAAAAAAAGGACTATGATGGGAAGTATGGGCCGTACGCCCGGCCAAATTTGCGCAAGGCCAAAATAATGGCGAAGGTGGTGGACACTTTACAGGCTTATTTTGGGGTACAGCGCTCCAAGGATCAAATTAGAAAAAGATGGTCTGACCTCAAACTCAGGGAGCCGGATCAGTACAGACGGATCCATAAAGTGCTGAAAAAAAGTAAGTACTTGTCGTGTTTTTCTCTTGTGTTTATTACCTTGTATACTGCTCCATGTGCTTTTCATTCCTATACGATTTTTTTGCTCATCGTTTCAAACGATCTTTTAATAAACCTCGTTACATATCTATAGATATATCTCTATATAGATATATCTATCTATATATCTATATATATATGTATGTATGAATATATATCTATATATATATATATATATATATATATATATATATATATATATATATGTGTATGTATATATCTATCTATATATCTATATATCTATATGAATATATATATATATATATATATATATAGATAGATATAGGTAGATGGAGATATGTAGATATATAGATATAGATAGATATAGATAGATATAGAAATGTAAAAAATTAGTTTGGAATATTTTAAGTTATATATTTTTTTTTTTCGTTACATTTTGTTTGATATTTATATTTTGTTAGAGATATAGAGAGAGAGAGATCAAAAGATTCTTAACTATATTTATAGATATTGATATCTAGATATCTATCTATCCGATATGTCTTTAGAAATTTAAATATTTAGGTAAAATAGGAACTCTACACAAACAGAACATTTGTACACCACTTCACTACAGATGTTTGAAAATTACTATGTACTAAAATATCTGTGTGCTAAGTATATTAATTTTTTGGTTCACATAGGGGAAAAATCACTCAGCCAACAAGAACACAGTCCACCCCAAGCAAAAGAACATACTTGGGAAATCAGCCCAAGCCCCACTGAGGATGTGGAGGAAGGAGAGGTGGGCGACATGGGCACCCCACCAGGTGAGTGTCTGACACACCAGCTTACGGTAATCTATGCATGGCTGCCTTTTCTTTTATGTAATTTTTCAACTCTATTTTAGGTGATCTGGTTGTGCTTGAGTCAAGCAACAGCGCCACCCCCGAGGATGTTCAGGAATTATGCGACATGGGCACCCCACCAGGTCAGTGTCTGAGACACCAGCTTTATGGTAAGGTAAACTATGTATGTGTGCATATTTCTAAACACATTTTTTTGTTTCATTCCACTTTAGGTACAAGAAGTGACTATTTCACCTCAGACAGTGCCCAACGGCTAATTGGTCAAATAATGGCCTGGAATGGGGAGATCGATGAAATGCGTAATCGGCTGGATCGTATGCAGCAGGAAATGAAGGACATGATTGATGTTTTGGGTCGAATCTAAATGCCCTTTTTGAAACCCCAAAACATCGATCATGTCCTTCATTTCCTGGTTTGCTGACCCCATTCTGGGCCTTCTCTTTATTATTTTTGGTAAAATTATATGGCTGTTTAACATCATTTAAAAAAGGAGGGCTGTTTAGAGAAAATACCTTAAAAAGCCAAAAAAAAAAAAGGATTTTAAAAAACCAAAAAAAAAAAAAAAAAAAGGATTTAAAAAAAACAAAAAAAGGATTTAAAAAAAAAAAAAATAAATAAAAAAAGGATTTTAAAAAACAAAAAAATAAATAAAAAAAAAGCCTGTTTGCTAAAATCAAAATGCCCAAAAAATTGTATTTTTTATTATGTAAAAATATTTAACTATAATTATATTTTTCTAAATTATTAAGATATCATTATATTTTTGGCAAGGAACATTTTATACTAAATGCATAACTGAATGCATAACAACGATTAATAAAAACATCTGATTAGGAATTAAATAAATGTGTGGTTTGTTATTTCAATGCTCAGTATCAGTTTGGTTATAATTTTAAAAAAGTTGTTTACAGTGGCAATGGAGCTTATTTAGACATTTAAAAGGAAAATACAGTTGGCACTACAACTGCTCGACCATAACCTAGGAGAAAGCCCAAAAGAAAGGCAAGCAATAAATATAATTCAAGATTTCATCAAGATTTTTTTTATTTAAAATATTTAGATATCCTGGTCCATTGCAATGGCCCCCCTACCCATAAAATAATTAACATATTGCTGTCTAACTTGACGGGCACTTTGGGGGGCCAAGCCAGTACGGACAGTATCCAGGCCCGTAAGGTTGTCATCGATAAGTCCGGCCTCAGGCCCAACTGTTACCATATAATTTGGAGAATGTTGGTGTAAAAAGTTGTGCAGGATGCAGCACGATAAAATGATAAAATTAAGTTTGTATTCCGCCAAATTAATGGAGGTTTGAAACAGGCGGAACCGGCTGGCCAGAATCCCAAACGCATTTTCAACCACTCTTCTAGCTCTGGCCAGCCGGAAATTAAAAACCCTCCTCTCCAGGGTGAGGGTTCTTTGGGGGAATGGCCTCATGAGGTGCTTGCTCAGAGCGAAGGCTTCATCGGCAATGAAGACAAAGGGGAGTCCTTCCACGTTATCCGCATCAGGTGGCAATCCCAGGCCACCACTCTGGAGACGCTGGCAGAACTCCGTCTGGGCAAATACTCCTCCATCCGACATCCGGCCATTCTTCCCCACGTCCACATATAAAAATTCATAGTGTGCCGACACCACCGCCATTAAAACAATACTGTGGAACCCCTTATAATTAAAATAGTATGACCCCGAATGGGGTGGTGGCACGATGTGGACATGTTTCCCATCTATAGCCCCTCCACAATTGGGAAAGTCCCAACGGGTGGCAAAATGGGATGCCACAGTCTGCCATTCCTGTGGCGTTGAAGGAAACTGGGGAATCAAACAAGAAAACCAAAATCAGTAATTTTGAAGATAACATTGCAAGAAAATTATACAATTAAAAACATTATTCCCCAGCATCAGTATAACATTAAAAAATTTAAATCTTCGGGAAGAACTAATATGGAAAGGCACACTTATCAGATTGCTCACCCCCTCTGATGGAACATTGATTACATTTTAGGGGGTTGTGAAATCCCTAAAAAAGATTACTTTTAGGACACGCAGGGATTTAGGGACTAAAAAGGCTACAAGACTGCAGTTGTCGCACTCTGCAAGTGCAGTTGCTACCCAGCTTACAGTAAATGAGGTAAGGTAAAAAGGCAGTCATGTTGCAAGGAGTACACAATCACATGCAAGGGCAATTAATGAAAACACTTTGTGGCTTGCATATGATTTGATGATGGAAATCAGCAGAGCTTCTGCTCATTTACTAAAGCACTGGAACAAATGCACTTGTAGAGTGCACATGCATTTTGCAAAGTGCAACATATATTTGCTTTATACAAATCAACACCACAGAACATTCTAGCAAATTTTTACGAGGGTGGGGGGGGGGTTGGGAAATCAAGCTAATTGCTAATTATAAGCACACTATTTGGATTGAGTTTAGGTGGGGGGGAGGGGGTTGGGAAATCAAGCTAATTGCTAATTAGAAGCACACTATTTGGATTGAGTTTAGGTGGGGGGAGGGGGTTGGGAAATCAAGCTAATTGCTAATTAGAAGCACACTATTTGGATTGAGTTTAGGTGGAGGGGAGGGGGTTGGGAAATCAAGCTAATTGCTAATTAGAAGCACACTATTTGGATTGAGTTTAGGTGGGGGGAGGGGGTTGGGAAATCAAGCTAATTGCTAATTAGAAGCACACTATTTGGATTGAGTTTAGGTGGGGGGGAGGGGGTTGGGAAATCAAGCTAATTGCTAATTAGAAGCACACTATTTGGATTGAGTTTAGGTGGGGGGGAGGGGGTTGGGAAATCAAGCTAATTGCTAATTAGAAGCACACTATTTGGATTGAGTTTAGGTGGGGGGGAGGGGGTTGGGAAATCAAGCTAATTGCTAATTAGAAGCACACTATTTGGATTGAGTTTAGGTGGGGGGGAGGGGGTTGGGAAATCAAGCTAATTGCTAATTAGAAGCACACTATTTGGATTGAGTTTAGGTGGGGGGGAGGGGGTTGGGAAATCAAGTTAATTGCTAATTAGAAGCACACTATTTGGATTGAGTTTACGTGGGGGGGAGGGGGTTGGGAAATCAAGTTAATTGCTAATTAGAAGCACACTATTTGGATTGAGTTTACGTGGGGGGGAGGGGGTTGGGAAATCAAGCTAATTGCTAATTAGAAGCACACTATTTGGATTGAGTTTAGGTGGGGGGGAGGGGGTTGGGAAATCAAGCTAATTGCTAATTGGAAGCACACTATTTAGATTGAGTTTAGGTGAGGGGGAGGGGGTTGGGAAATCAAGCTAATTGCTAATTAGAAGCACACTATTTGGATTGAGTTTAGGTGGGGGGGAGGGGGTTGGGAAATCAAGCTAATTGCTAATTTGAAGCACACTATTTGGATTGAGTTTAGGTGGGGGGGAGGGGGTTGGGAAATCAAGCTAATTGCTAATTAGAAGCACACTATTTGGATTGAGTTTAGGTGGGGGGGAGGGGGTTGGGAAATCAAGCTAATTGCTAATTATAAGCACACTAAATACACTCAAACAAAATACATTCAAAATGAGTAGACTAGGTGGATATGTGCCCATCATTGCATGCTGGGGAGGTTATTGAAGGAAAATATACATGCATGACAAAAAAGAACAGGAAAAAAATCCTGCATGTGTGAGGATAAAAAGGGGACATTCACACTATATTGCAATGATGGTAAGTAGTGTTTGAGGCAAGAAATACATTACATTATCAAAGATTACATAAAAGAACATGTGATGCTAATAAAAGAAAAATATCTTACCTAATATAGTCCTTCTGCAGGACCTGGATGATGGCAGAACAGGTCTCTGGGATAATGATCCCCAGAGCCTGGGGGGAGATGCCTGTCGAGAACTTGAGGTCCTGCAGGCTTCTCCCTGTCGCCAAGTACCGCAACGTGGCAACTAGCCTCTGCTCCGAAGTGATGGCTTGCCTCATGCAGGTATCCTGCCTGCTGATATAGGGGGTCAGCAAAGCCAACAAACGGTCAAAAACGGGGTCCGTCATCCGGAGAAAGTTCCTGAAATCCTCAGGATTATTCTCACGGATCTCACAGAGCAATGGCATGTGACAGAACTGGTCACGCTGGAGCAACCAATTTTTGGTCCATGAACTCCTCCTCGCCCTGTTCATGGACTGGTCTTGGTCTGAAGAATAAACTACAGCACCAAACACATACAATGCACGAGCTCGAAGACGAGTACGTACAGGTAACATGGTTTCAAAACGGTCGGCTTGTCAGAACGCACTAAACAGAACGCACTGAAGAACAGCAAGGCCTGTGAAGAGCGACCTGAAAATCAGGAGCGAGCGGACAATAAAACAAAGATTTCTCAATGCCAACTGACCAAATGCACTGAAAAGCAGATACAAACCTCACAAGCACAGACTGAACAACAGTTAAAACGAACTGAAAAATACGAGTCTCACAAGCGCGAATCGTCTCTCACCAAACTTCTACTAACACGAGATAAACACGAGATTAGCAGAAGGAGCCCAAAGGGTGTCGTACGGGCTATTGAACTTCCGTTTTATAGTCTCGCCGGACTTGGTGTACGTCACCGCGTACTAGGCTGGCGAACTTTTGTGTGGTCGTGTGTAGGCAAGTCCGTTCGTTAGAAAGTCTGCCGCAAGTCCGCCGAAAGTCCGCCGGAAGTCTGTCGGACAGGCTGTCGGACTTTTGTAGCTGAAAAGTCCGACCGTGTGTACGCCCCATTATGGTCAGTAAGAATGAGAACCAGCACAGTAGTACCTTCGAGGAGATGTCTCCATTCTTTCAGGGCTAAAATGATTACTAGCAGCTCTCTGTCACCAATCTCGTAATTGAACTCCGCAGGTGACAACTTCTTGGAAAAGTAGCCACAAGGATGAATAGTGCTCTCATAGGTGGGACATTGAGACAGAAGGGCGCTAACACCAGTATCAGCAGCATCAACCTCGAGGATAAAAGGTAACATGGGATCAGGATGTGCCAAGACAGGAGCAGAAATAAAGGCAGCCTTGAGACTCTCAAAGGCCTTAACGCTCTCCGGAGACCAACTCTGTGGGTTACCGTTCTTTCTGGTCATATCAGACAGGGGCTTGACCAGAGAAGAGAAGTTATGAATAAACTTCCGATAATAGTTGGCAAAGCTCAGAAAACGCTGCAGAGGATGTAAACCCACGGGTCGGGGCCACTGTAGGACTGCTGAAAGTTTCTCTGGGTCCATCGAAAAACCAGCAGTGGAAATTACATAACCCAGGAATTTAACCTGTTCACAATGGAATTCGCACTTCTCCAATTTACAATAGAGATTGTTCTCTCATGCCGCGTACACACGAGCGGACTTTACGGCGGACTTTGCCCGGCGGACTGGATTTCGTCGGACAATTCGATGTGTGTGGGCTCCAGCGGACTTTGTTTTCTCAAAAGTTGGACGGACTTAGATTTGAAACTTGTTTAAAATTTATCCGTTGAAATCGAGTCCGGTCGAAAAGTCCGCCGTCTGTATGCTAGTTCGACGGACAAAAAGCCACGCTAGGGCAGCTATTGGCTACTGGCTATGAACTTCCTTGTTTTAGTCCGGTCGTACGTCATCACGTACGAATTCGACGGACTTTGGTGGATTGTGTGTAGGCAAGTCCGTTCATTCAGAAAGACCGTCGGAAAGTCCGCCGGGCAAAGTCCGCCGTAAAGTCCGCTCGTGTGTACGCGGCATCAGTTTCAGAAGCACACGACAGACATCTGTGTGGTGGCTCTCCAGGGACTTGGAAAATATGAGGATATCATCGAGATAAACCACCACACATAACTGCAACAAATCTCGGAGGACAACTAAAATAAATTCCTGGAAAACTGCCGGGGCATTACAAAGGCCAAAAGGCATTACAAGGTACTCATAATGGCCTGTTTTGGTATTAAATGCAATTTTCCACTCGTCGCCCTCCTTAATCCTCACGAGATTGTATGCCCCTCTCAAATCAAGCTTTGTGAAAACCGTTGCTCCCTTGAGGCGGTCAAATAACTCCACAATTAACGGAATCGGATAGGCATTCTTAATTGTGAAACGATTGAGACCCCTATAATCAATACAAGGTCTCAGTTCACCACTTTTCTTCTTCACAAAGAAGAAATCAGCACCAGCAGGAGACAAGGATTTGCAGATGGAACCTCGAGAAAGTGTGTCTGCAACAGGGCCATCTTTAATATTGATTGGACCCTGGGCAAAAATTTTCTTGGCCCCCCCCATGCAATTTCACTCTCCACCTGCTCTGAGACATACAATAAATAGCAGCTAGACTTAAAATCAGTTTAATGTATCAGATCAGGCAGCAATTGCGATTGGTTGCCAGCAGTTACAGCATATCATTACTGCTTACTAACTGGTTGCTAGAGGTTACAGCACACATTACGGCTCACTGATTAGTTGCTAGAGGTTACAGCACATCATATCCTCACTGCAGGGAAGCATGATATACATATGAATGCCGCCTTTATTTACATATCAATGCCGCCGGCCGAAGGTATTTACTTAGTAATGCCGCCATTTACATATGAATGCCGGTTATTTACATGTAAACACACAGGGTCTGCAGGGGAGTCATCTGTACACAACAATAGGGCAGAGCTGGGCAGCATTAGTACCAGCACTTCACACTGAGATATCGGGACACAGCACAGGACTAATCCCTTATCTACGCATTATCTACCACCCAGGACACCTAATAGATTTCCAGATAGACTAGTAAACAGAAGAAATGATCATCAACACCTGAATCAATATGGAACCCCACGTACACCAAGATTCAACATACCTACGCATAACCCATATTCTGCACTAAGGGAGCGTAATTACCCCCCCTATGAGAGAAGGAATGAAGACTGGGGAGGCTTTCAACAGAGACAGAACTATGATGAGGAAAGGGTTTTTCCCAGAGGAGGCCCAAGAGACAGACCACCAGGGAAATGGAAGGCCCGAGTCCCATACAGGAACCAGATGTGGAGAGGGAGGAATATGAACAGAGAAGGCTATGGAGGGCCAAGGGACGATCGTCTGCAAGGAGAATATCAAGATCAGAGAACATATGGATACCCCAGGAAAGAGTGGGACAACCACCGTGGGGGGAATACAGTACCCACCCAGAGATCCACTGGAGGAAGAAGAGGACCAGAGGAACAAGAGGGGGGAGAAAGAAAAAGGAGAAGGGAATATTAGGTAAGGGCATTTATAATCTCAGCAAAGTCCAATTCACCCAAGAGGAAATAAAAGTCCTGGACTTAGGACTGAAGTACGCACCAGAAAAACCTCTGGATGAGTTTCAAACATATATAGATCTCAAGAAATTCATGAGGAGACTTAATCTAAAGAAACACTTTGCTGAGAATGGGGATACAAGAACAAGCACGGAATCGATCTACACACATACCCAACTCAAGAATAAATCGACCCTTAACCCAAACACCCCAGGTAACCAATGTTTGGCAGCATTTGAAAAAATGGTGGAAGAAGATGTAAGAAAAGTGCAAAAGAACAACAACCACAAAGCCAAAAAAATTTGGAAAACAATCAGGGCATTGAGCAAGAAGAATGAGGTGGTCATACGACCGGCAGATAAGGGGGGAGGACTGGTGATCCTTGATAAGGAAGATTATGAGGAGGAAATGAACAAATTGCTACAGGTGGAGAATACATACAACAAATTAAAAAACAACCCCAAGAAGATATATATGAAGAAGCTAAAGGCCTTTGTGAAAAAAGGGAAAGACAGTGGAATACTCAACACCCAGGAAGCTGAATACCTTGTATCCAATTCTACCAAGACCCCTGTCATCTACTACACACCCAAGATTCATAAAAGGCTGGAGAAGCCCCCTGGAAGACCCATAGTTAGTGGGATAAACTCCATCTTTTCAAGACTGGGTGAATACTTAGACAAATTTTTAAAACCTTTGGTATGTAAGGGCAAATCGTATTTACGTGATAGCTCACAACTTTTGCAAGATCTACAAGCAATTAGTGGAGCTCAGAATTACATGCTTGCTACAATTGACGTAAATTCTCTGTACACCAGCATTGTGCAAAAAGACGGCTTACATGCTGTAGAAAAAGCCTTACATGAACATACAGAGATGAGACAATCACAAATCAACTTCATACTGGAGGGCCTAGAATTAGCAATGAGTTGCAACTACTTCTGGCACAACAACAACTACTATGTCCAACAGAAAGGTGTCGCAATGGAGGCACGCTACGCACCGAGCGTAGCTAATCTCCTCATGAATAGATGGGAGGAGGAGTATGTCTATACAGGAAACAACCCCCACCTCAAGTTTTATCGGAGGTACATCGACGACCTGTTTATAATCTGGGAGGGAACGCCACAGGAGTTTGAACAGTTTCTAAATAACCTCAATATTAATAGATATGGGCTCACTTTTACTGGTAAATGGAACCATCAACAAATTGAATATTTAGATCTAGTGATCTTCAAGAATGGAGACAGATTGCATACAAAAACGTATTTCAAGGCCACTGACAAAAATGGGTACATACCGATTACAAGCTGCCACCACCCACAATGGAAGGGAAATATCCCTAAAGGGCAGCTTTTGAGACTACGCAGAAACTGTGACAACATGGAGGATTTTCTGGTCCAAGCAGATGGGTTGATTGAACAATTCTGTGAAAAAGGCTACAAGAAAGACGAATTGATAAAAACAAAAACCGCTGTAGCAAGTATGAATAGAAGGCAACTATTCACGAAAAATATAAGAAATAATAAACCAAAAGATATAGCATTCATAACGGGGTTCAACAGCCAATATAGAAGTTTAGAAAAAATTGTTAGGAAATACTGGCCTATCCTCAAGGAGGACAGAGTGCTAGCCAAGATTCTACCTCACAAACCAAAATTTGTTTATAGAAGAGCCCCCAATCTTCGTGATCATCTGGTCCATAATGTCATTAATCCCCCCAAACAGATAGAAATTTTTCCTAATTTAAAAGGCTTCTATAAATGCCAGAGATGCTTACCCTGTAGGGTCAGTAAGAAAGTTCCAAGGAGGAGGGAAACCTTTAAATCGAGGGTTGATCAGAGAGAATACAAAATCAGGAACCTGATCACCTGTCATAGTACTCACGTTACGTATGTCATCGAATGCCCTTGCCACCTTCAGTACGTGGGGAGAACCACCCGACCCCTACATGTACGTATACGTGAGCATATCAATAATATAAAGAAAGGTTTCCCCAAACACAACCTGTCACGTCATTTTGACCAAGTACATAGTAGAGACCCATCAGGGCTAATTTTCTATGGCATTGACTCCATAAAGGGCCACTGGAGAGGAGGAAACAAAACCACCCTCATTTCACAGAATGAGACAGTTTGGATATATAGGTTGAGGTCCCTGGCGCCTAGGGGCCTCAACCTAGATATAGATCTCAACTGCTTCATAGCTGAACCCTGATATATTCAAGCCTGATTACCGTCATCATACTGTGGATATATAAGATAACCTTTAACCTAGGGGGCACCCAGAGGATATACCGACCCTTAAATATTCAAGCCCTGCTTACCCATACTTCTGTAATATGGGGGGCCACTGTGCACTCCTTAGTTCAGGGGATGGTTACATACATAACACCTCCCCTCTACGTTCGACCCTTCCCCATTTATAAGGGTATACTATCACTATATAAACACATCTAATAAAGTTTTTTGCGGTATCTATAAAGATAACACCGATACACTACTCAATCACTTATAATTTAGTGGGCACTGTAATTATCCATTAGGATATATAATAATCACACCTAAGTAGAGGTATTCATACACCCATACATTATGGGTGTCTAGTAAGAAATATGACACTTAGTAATTTTAAGACTATTTAATATCACTATAGAGTTTATGGATCTAATTCTTTTTATGCGGGATTTACTTTAGATTACACAAACAAAATATTTTTTAATTTTGTAAGATGACAAGTGTTCACCTTTAAATAGCACCATAGGGGAATATAAGCACGAGGTAACACTAATAATTTAATTTGTATACTACTAAAAATTATTATTTTTATGATTTATGTATATATGAGGTTAGGGTGTCATTGTAGACACATATATATCCATAATTTTTTCACTTATGATAAGTCGGGTTTCCTGACACATTATATTCTCTTATGCTCAATTAAGTCTTATAAATACACATTTGTTTGCAGATAAAACAGAACACGCATATAATAGAGATATGCGTTGATAATATGGTAGATGTTGGGGATATACCTCCCCTTAGGACCTATGTTCAAGCCGGTTGCTAAAATATTCTGTATATGACATTGTTCAGAAACCTTTCTCCAAAAATACTGTACACTGAATTAACAAACTTGCTGTTCTATTTTGAACCAGCAGGGGGAGTTCTGTCTAATAGTAATGAAATGAATGGATTGTCTCTGTGTTAATGGAGAGCGCGCCCATGAATCTTCACAATCAATTGGATATGCAAATTGAACATCCAAGTTTCATTATATAACCAATGGGAGAATTTCCCTATATTACATATATTTTAAATTGTATCCATGGGACATATATTGAAAATGAGCCCCGGAATATGAGGGGTAGGTTGAAGATGAACGCGCTCTCCTCCTATAAAACTCAGTAGAAGGAAGAGTGTGACACCGTTGCTGAGGACGTCATGTGACGAAGCGCGCACAACGGCATCACGCTCTGTCAGTCTGCTCCACGGCATAGGAGAGAGGAGGACGCTGCTTAGCAGCTGATAGTATCATATCCTCACTGCGCTCCATATGCTCATTTGGAGCGTCCTGCTTTACCCATACAAACTGTAGTTTGTACTTTGTCTGGCAATCTTTGCTGTCCTAATCCATCCGGACAGAAATATACAATTAGTGCCTGGACTTGGTAGATTCACCTATTTTTTCTTTTTATTTTTTCTTTTAATTTTTGTTTGTTTTGGAACTCTATCATTATTATTTTTTAATCTATTATTTTTTAATTTAACATTTTAATTTTTGGTTTGTCATTTTTAATTTTAATTTTTGAAAAAAATTTTCTTTTACAAACCAACGGTGCTGGTTCTGATGTAATTTTTAAATAAAGTGGCCATACGGTATTACGCTATGGAAGCTCTCTTTTTTTCCTAAACATATGAGTGGAAGCAACACCTTCAAGGATTTAAAGGCACAGGAGATACCCAGCATAACACCTGGCAGCAAGGCGATCTATCTCCCAACACAGGTGAATTACCCCGCTGGGGGGCTTGGGGAGCTGATTATAACATAAAGATTCGTCAGAAGGAAGCAACCCTGCGTATCACACCACAAGCGTTATACCCCTGCTGGGGTTCTGGGAGCTGGTGAGTAAGCAACCAAAGGGGGAGCACGAGAGTCACCTGACAAATTATTGCAGCACCAAGTCACCTGTGGGAATCTGCATGAGTCACTTTACATCAATATATGGAACTTTGTTGAAAACCCAATTGTTGTTGTTCCCTGGGCTATCGAGCAGTTTTTGGTCTATGCAATTGCAATCTATGATGATTATGTGGAATGTAATGGATTAGAATAATATTACATATACATACATCACTGTGTTTGCATATGGTTCTTAGTAAATGCACTATATGGAATCCAGTTTCTGGTCTCTTTCCCAGATACAGTAGGATCCAGTAAGCTGTGCGACATTTGATGCCTATTATAACCTTTGTATATTTGAGTATTGGAAACGTATCTACTTAATGGCTGTGGAACTACCTATATTGTAAATAAGGGGGACCTGTACATACTGTATACCTCTTAGAATTACAACTACAGGTAGGGGGTGCCTAGTTATAGGTCATCCCAATTTCCAAACATACTGACTGATATTTAATATTTCTTCAGGTAGCGCCAGTATACCCAATTCTTTATTTTCATACAGCACAGGACTAAAACTTCAAGGAGCAAGCGAATTTAAACTGGGATAGTTCGCAAATATGAGGTAGCTGCTTTGGGCCCCACAACAATGACAGGGCCCAGGGCAGCTGCCCCTTTTGCCCTGCCTTAAAGACGGCCCTGGTCTGCAACATACTCCTCCATGGCCTTATCCTCCAAGACCGACAAATGGGTAAACCCGGCCACGAGGGGGTATGGCACCAGGTTGAAGGTCAATTACGCAATCATATGACCGGTGTGGAGGCAAACTATTGGCTTGTCCTTTGTCAAAGACATCGCTAAAATTGTGGTACTTCGGCAGGGAGGAGAGTGAAGGGGTGCACAGGACCTTGGCTACCTTCTGGAAGCATGTCTTACTGCATTGTGGTGACCAGGAGAGAACCTCACCACGGAGCCAAATCAAAAGAGGGGTTGTGCCTCTGCAACCAAGGATAACCAATAACCAGCGGAAACTTAGGTGAGGAAATACCTTGGAATTGGATTATCTCATGGTGAAGAGCCCCTACGGCCGTGGACAACGGAAGAGTCTCATGAGTCACATAGGCAGGCTGTAGAGGCTGTAGAGGTCTCCTGTCAAGAGCCTCAATGGCAAGTGGAGTGTCACGCAGCTGCAGGCAGTGGAATCGAGTGCTTCGATACAAAGGCAGCATCAATGAACAGGCCTGCAGCCCCAGAGTCGATTAGAGCCTGTATCTGGATGGACGACTCAGCCCAAGAAAGGTTGACCGAAACCAGGGGCTTCATTCTGGATAACTGGGGACGAAACAATGCCACCTAAGGTCTGTCAATGACAGAATCTTAAAGTTTGGGCATTCCCTGGACAGGTAGGAAAATACTTCAAAAAGTGACCTGCCTGGCCACAATAAATGCACAATCTCTCCCTCCTCCTAAAGGTTTTCTCATCTGCAGAGAGACACGTGAAGCCCAAGTGCATGGGTTCACTGACTGACTCGGTACCAGGAGGCATGGGAGGTGAGGGAGGCACGGGTGGGACTGCAAAGCTCGGAGACAAACGTACAGGAGGCTTCAACAAGCACTCCTTAAAACAGAATCTTTCTCTGAGTCTGGAGACAATGAGGATGGCAAACGTGATCAAGTTCTCCAGCTCAGTGGGTATATCTTGGGCTGCTATCTCATCCTTGATGGTATCCGAGAGACCATGAGAAAAAGCAGCCATAAGGGCCTCATTTTTCCAAGCAACCTCTGCTGCCAGAGTACGGAATTCAATGGCGTAATCGGCAACAGTTCTCACACTCTGTTTGATGGACATGAGGCACTTGGCAGCAGAAGCGGAGCGTGCGCGAATGTCAAATACCCTCTTAAAGGAGGCCACAAACTCAGGGTAACTCAAGACAATAAGTTTTTGTGTCTCCCATAGAAGGTTTGCCCAGGCCAAGGCTCTCTCAGAAAGTAAAGCTATCACAAAACCTACTTTGCTTCTGTCCGTGGGAAACGCCTGGGGCAGCATCTCAAAGTATATCTCAACTTGATTGAGAAACCCTCTGCATTGGACTGGATCACCCCCAAATTGCTGGGGAAGCAGAGCAGAACCAGACATGCCTCTTATAGAGGTAATACTCGAGGCGGGTGCCTGCACAAAGCTGGAGCAGCAGCAGGGACAGCCTGCAACAGGTTGTACCGGAGCAGCCACAGTGGGAGATTCCAGGTGAGTCGGGCGACTGAGGAGCATTTGTAACGCCATGGCAAACTGATCCATGCGGTGATCCTGCTCATCCAGTCTGGAAAAAATATTACCAACAAGTGAATTGACTATGTCTTCTGAATTCATGGCCTTCGCTTACTATCAGAAACCTCTCTGAAGTTCGCACCTCTGTTTATTGGGCCTTTCCGTATTCTTCGCAGGATTAACCCAGTGGCTTACGCATTAGACCTTCCTTCTGATATGCGTATCTCAAATGTATTTTATGTCTCCTTATTAAAAACTTTGTTCTGCAACCGCTTTACCACATCGGTGCCACGTCCTCACCCTGTTCAGGTTGAGAACCTGTCAGAAACCATGAAATCAGACCGAGACAGAAGTACAGTTAAATCACACTTGTTTAATAATAAAAGTAAATAGAACAAATGTAGTCAAAACATAGCCAAAGTTCGGTAACCGGAACGGATAGTCAGCCAAGCCACAAAGTCAGGGATCGGTGTAGTGGAACAGCAAGCAGGATTTGGAGCCAGAAGGGATGTCAGCCAAGCAAGTCTTTACACAAGACCGCAGGAGGCGGAGCTGAAGGCAGAGATCCTCTGGGCTGGGCGTCTTAAGTAGGCAGGTCTGACGAGCAGGATATCATCAACAGGTGAGTAGCTGTGGAGAGATAGGAGCTGGCAATTAGCCGACAGCTGAGCAGCCTGCTCAGAGAAGGAAGGGCTGAGCCCAGCCCTGATAGCTAGGCAGGCTTGAAGTCCTGCAGAGATTCCACATACTTAATCAGTGACATTGGCATCAGGGGCTTCATAGCTGGTAATCCAGGACTGATTAATTTTTGTAAAATTCAAACGGTCCACAGAGTCTGTGGACAGACGCGTTCTATGATCAGTAACGAAACCTCCTGCAGCACTGAATGCCTGTCCTGAAAGCACACTGGATGCAGGGAAGCCCAACAACTTAATAGCATACTGGGCAAATTCTGGCCAGTGGTCTATTTTCATGACCCAGTAAGTCAGTGGATCGTCAGCTGGAAAGCTCTCTATCTCTGTTTTGGCCCCGAGGTAATCGTCCACCATGTGATGCAGACGCTGCTGATGGGATGTGGAAGCTGACAGCCCTGGGCGGCGAGGACTAAAAAAATTCAGAAATGCCTCACTTAGGTGGACACCTTCTCCAACGCTCCTCTCTTGACCAACAGAAGACTCAAAACTAAGTTTTCCATGACACTGTAACCTACTGGAGTCAGGAAAAACATTCAATAAAATCCTCTTTAACGTGTCTTTAAGAGATTTTATCATCTGCACTCTCTGTGGCAACGGGATGAGTTCTGAGACCTTCCCCTTATAACGGTGGTCAAGGAGGGTTGCCAACCACCAGTAATCATCCTCCTTTAACCACGTATTCTTGGGTCCTTTCGCAGGCTTTGAAGCATGAGGTTGCCCATGCGCCTCAAACTTGCCGAGGCTTGAGAAGCAGACTCCTCTGGGTCACTCAGGATGACAGCATCTGGAACTTCCTCCTCCCAGCCACGTACTACTCCCAAGGGTCCTGGGGTTAGAAAGCCATTGCTTACAGATTGACGCATGTCTTCCTCTTCTTCGAAGCCTATGAAAGTGCCAGAATCCTCCTCCTCGTCCTCCTGTGTGTTCTGTGACATAAGAATGATGGTGTCTGGATAAAGTGGGCCTTGAGAGGAAAGGAAGTCCTACTCTTCCTCCTGCTGCTCTGCCTCCAGTGCCCTGTCCATAATGCCATGCAGAGTCTGGAACACAACAGGGATTGTGTCACTGATGCATGCACTGTCAATGCTCACCATGCTTGTGGCCTCCTCAAATGGTTACAATACAGTGCATGCATCCTTAATGATAAGCCATTGGCGTGGGGAAAAAAAGCAGAGGTGGTCTGAGCCTGTTGTCATGCCGTACTGGCACTGGTACTCGTTGGCGGCCCTCTGCTGCATGTAGAGTCGCTGCAGCATTCCCAAAGTTGAGTTCCACCTGGTAGGCATGTCACAAATCAGGCGGTTTATGGGCAGGTGGAATTCCCGCTGAATTTCAGCCAACTGAGCACTGGCTGTGTTTGACCGCCTGAAATGGCTACAGACTCTTCTGGCCTGCTTTAGTACATCTTGCAACCCTGGGTACGTACTTAGGAAACGCTGTACTACCAAACTGAGGACATGTGCCAGGCATGGCACATGTGTCAACTTTCCCTGTCTAAGGGCGGACAGGAGGTTTGAGCCATTATCGGACACCACTATTCCTGGCTCCAGCTGGCGTGGTGTGAACCACCTATGGGCCTGTCCCTGCAGAGCTGCAAGAATCTCTGCTCCGGTGTGGTTCCTGTCCCCTAAACACACCAGCTGAAGCACTGCATGGCACCTTTTAGTCTGACTCTGGAAATAGCCCTTTGAACACTTAGGGGGTACCTGATATTCATAGGACAATTCTGCAGAGGAGGGCATGGAGGTGGCGGAAAAGGAGGAGGAGGGGGTAGAGCTCAAAGGTCTGGCATCATCACCACCAGCTGTATGGAGACGTGGAGGCACAACAAGCTGCAGCACCGAGCCCTGTCCTGCATCCTTTCGAGTTGCAAACAGCGTTACCCAGTGTAAGTAGAAAGGACTACCGCGCTACATGTACATACAAATGTGGAATTTAAATGAACAAACCCCTCAAAAATCAAACACAAATCATGTGAAGAAATAAATTAATAGAATCAATGTATGACACTAGAGCAGCCGCTAAAAGTGGGATACACACACTAAAATATTCAAAATCAAAAAAGAGCAGCGCTGTGAAAATAAAAAACTTAGGCTTAAGGGTTGACCTATAAGTGAACAATTATTAAATTAAATTGCCTTAAAAAGTGTTGATAAAGGATTAACATGTAATCAATGAAGGTTAGTCCCAAAACACCAAACAAAAGAGACAGTCCAAATATGAGTCCCAGCAGATGAATGAGATGATGAGGGGAGATAGAGGTACCAATCCCGGTTGGCAAATGGAAGTGTATTGGATAAATGAGACCTTCACCGCACCAATGTGACAGATTATTAAAATTGCGCGCTTACCAAAAGGCAAGCTATTATGAGCTTGCGACCTTAACCCGGTCGGGGCCTTTTGTGGATTGAAACAGCAACGCACCACTTCAGCTTATGGATGGGTACACTGTCCGTCCGATCCCAGGAAACATTCGATTGGGGAGATATTTCCTCCAGCTAAGGGTTGTTCTCACAGGGGGTATTCAAAGGAAAAGAAGGGGCAACATAGTGCAATCCTGCTTGATGCTTTAATAAAAAGTAGTTTTAAAATCACACTTACATTTAGTAGGTCAATACAAGCAAAAAAGTAGCCGGCCAGCTACAAGCGAACACCCGTCCGAGACGGAATCTGCAGCACGTCAGCACGCCCGACGTACGTTTAGTCACACTCTGACGTCGTCTGGGGCACGGGCGACGCATTGACGTGTCGCACATAAATAGTAAAAAGCGTAACCAAGCCTCAAGATGAGACCGGAACAGGAAATCACCTTGCGCTCCACTAGATAAAGCGGATGGTATCAAAAAGCCATCTTAAATGAGGGATTAAAAGTAGGAAATCAGTGTATATTACTACTGCGGGACCCCCGGATATGTAAAAAACAATGCAAAGACATTTAATTGTCAAGGTCTCACAACATTAATGCATAATGTTTCAAATTAAAACTAATATCAAATGAGGAATACTAAAAATCCCTCAATAATACAGGAAAAAGAAATCTCCAACAAGAACTATAAATTAAATAAAAAATTAAAAATTGTATATATGTGGGTACCAAAATTAATAATTGGATTGACAGAAAAAATTCCGCCAAGAGCGTAATTATTAGTGCACTCGTCCATATTCAGTTGGGTAAGGATAAGGCATAACTAAAACAAACGACACCCCAATCAAGCAGATATTGGAAAATGAATAAACTAGGGAAGAGGAAGGTGATTTCATCCCCCATATGGGAAAACCTATTATATGGCATAATGTATCAGACAAAGGTTATAGAGGGAAATACATCCCATACAAATAACTTCAGACTTAACCACACCTCAAAAGTCCTGATTAGAATGCAATTAATGGGGCGCATACCCCATTGTTAAAGTATCTTGACATAGCCAATGAAGCATGTGTCCAATCAAGGACTGGCTGGATAAACAATGGCCTCTCGTACCTTGTATAAAAAAGAGCTCTAAGGGCATCCCAGGAACCTAACTAAAGGTTCACCCAGTGAGTGAAAAAAAATTTTTTTAATTACATTTTGTGATATTTATTCTATGAGTTGTCAATAAAGGCATTGGTATCAACGTCCACATTAAGCCCATGTGGAACGTAGCACTTGATTTTATGTATCCAGAGCATCTCGAGCTTAGAGATGCTCCTGATCATAGAACTACCCCTCCAGTGGGGCCGATACCTATCAATACCTAAAAACAAAGTCTTGGAGGGATCCTTATTATGGGTGGTTAGATAATGCTTTGAAACAGAATGTTTCGGAAAGCCATTTAAGATGTTGGTAATATGTTCATTTAGACGAACGGAGAGGGGTCGTCTAGTCCTGCCCACATACTGCAAGCCACACGGGCATTGCAGCATGTAGACAACCCCCTTCGTTCCACAGGTGATAAAGGGTTTGATGTCGTGCTCCTCATGAGTACTAAAAGAGGTAAATCTCTGGGTACGTCTAGAGGGCGCGGAATTCAACTTACAGACACGACACCTACCACATTTATAGTACCCCTTCAAATTGTCAAAAAGACCTTGTATGCTCCTAACAGGGGGATCGAGAACGTTAGGGGCTAGTCTATTTCTGAGGGACAATGCTCCCCTAAAAATCACTTGAGGTTTCTCTGGTATCACAGCTCTCAGAACAGGATCATTACACAATATGTGCCAATGCCTATTGAGCAAGCTTTTGATATTATTGTGCTGTATTGAGTAGGTTGTAACGAAGGGGAGAGTCACAGAGTTCTCTCTAGGGAGTACCCTCTCACTTAATAGCTGTTTTCTGTCGATATCCTTGACAGCATGCAAGGTTTGGGTTAGAGACTCCCTATTGTAGCCCTTTTCTACAAAGCGATTCATCAAGATACCGGGCTGTTCCAAGAACTGAGAGTCATCAGTGCAATTGCGTTTAAGTCGCATAAATTGACTCTTGGGTACAGACCGGAGCCATGATCTATGGTGACAGCTATTTAAAGGAATATACGAGTTGCGGTCCGTTTTTTTTAAAAATGTGGAAGTTACGAACCGGTCACCCTGTATGCTAATATTCAGATCCAAAAAGTTTATATTAGACTGGCTGGCTTCAAATTTAAGTACAATGCCCCTATCATTTAAATTAAGTTCCTCCATAAATAGGTCTAAGTCACTGCGATCACCATCCCACGGGAGGAGGATGTCGTCGATGTACCTAGCCCACAGTATTAACTGGGGCCTCTGGCAAACATGGACGACATCCTCCTCCCACAGGGCCATAAACAGGTTCGCAAGACTGGGGGCATACTTAGCCCCCATCGCAACTCCACGGTCCTGTCGGTAAAAACGTTTGTCGAACCAAAAATAATTGTGGGACGCGGCATATCTAAGGAGTGCCATAATAAAATTGATTTGCTCATCATATAATTCAGAGTCCCTTCTTAAGTAATATTCAACCGCATAAAAACCTAACTCATGGGGGATAATCGTGTATAAAGACATTACATCCGCCCTCACCATCCACATGGTGGGGCTAGGGGTGAAATTGGCTAATAGGTTAATGGTGTGTTTGGAATCCCTAATAAGGGAAGGCATTTTCCCCACTAGGGGTTGTAGAAAAAAATCGATATACCTGCCCACCCGGGACGTGAGGGAATCAATTCCACTCACAATAGGACGTCCCGGGGGGCAGGTGGGGTTTTTATGCACTTTCGGCAGATAATATATGACGGGAGTGCGGGGGGCTTTAGGTATCAGGTAGGCCTTTTCTTTTTTATTAAGAATTCCTTGTGTATAACCACAGTCAACTAATTTTTTCAGTTCCTTAAGATAAGGGGTTTTGGGATCTGATTCTAATGGGGTATAGGTCTCCCTATCATCAAGGATCCTATACGTCTCTTGGAGATAATCTCCTCTATTAAGCACCACGATCCCCCCCCCCTTTGTCTGCGGGTCTAATAACCAACTCCTTGTTGTTACAAAGAGACTCAAGACCAGTATGGAGCTCACGATCTAATTTTGCCCTTTTAATGGGCATTTGGTCTAGGTCCCTTAATAACACCTCTTTAAATATTTTAATAGAGGGTGCCATCGCTCCTGGAGGGTTGAATAGGGAGGCATTGGTCAATCCCGAATGTTGGTAGTCATTAGGAAACCCAATCCTTTCTTCTTGAACGGGATTGGAGAGCAAATATCTCTTGATGTTAATTTTGCGAATGAATTTATGGATATCCATATAGGTTTCAAACTTGTTAAGTTTTCTGGGTGGTGCAAACTTTAAGCCTTTAACAAGTAACAGTTTTTCTTCTTGAATAAGAACCACAGTACTTAGATTAAAAATCCCTGTACCAGCTAGAGCTTTTTCCTTTTTTGCTCGATGGCGTCTGCCCCCTCGGGTGCCTCTCCCCGTTCTGCCAATCGCTTTGTACCTTGGCCTGCCCTGTGAAAACCCCATTCATGATGGTTGGGGCCCAAGGGGCCTGGATAGTGCGTGGATCCCATCCTGTAATTCTCATAAAATGACGATGGGCCTGGGGTACCCCCATCACCCGGATAGGGGGAGCAAACTGGATCGATATCACCCTCCGGAGGACCAGCAAGGTCACGTAGGGGGAAGAATCAATTCTGGGTATTACCTCCATAGCCAAAGTATTCGTCAGTGTTAGGGCCACCCGAAGGATGATTCACTGGGGCTCCTGTCACATGGGAATATCTACCCTCCTGGTGGATGGGGTAATTCCTCCTAGGCGGGGGACCATCTATGGATCTTTCAGTGGGATAATTCCCCGTACGTGGTGGGGACCCCATCTAGGGTTACCCCCTGCATTTTGATATACAGCATCCAGGCCCCTTGGGCCCCAACCATCATGAATGGGGTTTTCACAGGGCAGGCCAAGGTACAAAGCGATTGGCAGAACGGGGAGAGGCACCCGAGGGGGCAGACGCCATCGAGCAAAAAAGGAAAAAGCTCTAGCTGGTACAGGGATTTTTAATCTAAGTACTGTGGTTCTTAGTCAAGAAGAAAAACTGTTACTTGATAAAGGCTTAAAGTTTGCACCACCCAGAAAACTTAACAAGTTTGAAACCTATATGGATATCCATAAATTCATTCGCAAAATTAACATCAAGAGATATTTGCTCTCCAATCCCGTTCAAGAAAGGATTGGGTTTCCTAATGACTACCAACATTCGGGATTGACCAATGCCTCCCTATTCAACCCTCCAGGAGCGATGACACCCTCTATTAAAATATTTAAAGAGGTGTTATTAAGGGACCTAGACCAAATGCCCATTAAAAGGGCAAAATTAGATCGTGAGCTCCATACTGGTCTTGAGTCTCTTTGTAACAACAAGGAGTTGGTTATTAGACTCGCAGACAAAGGGGGGGGGGGGGTTGTGGTGCTTAATAGAGGAGATTATCTCCAAGAGATGTATAGGATCCTTGATGATAGGGAGACCTATACCCCACTAGAATCAGATCCCAAAACCCCTTATCTTAAGGAACTGAAAAAATTAGTTGACTGTGGTTATACACAAGGAATTCTTAATAAAAAAGAAAAGGCCTACCTGATACCTAAAGCCCCCCGCACTCCCGTCATATATTATCTGCCGAAAGTGCATAAAAACCCCACCTGCCCCCCGGGACGTCCTATTGTGAGTGGAATTGATTCCCTCACGTCCCGGGTGGGCAGGTATATCGATTTTTTTCTACAACCCCTAGTGGGGAAAATGCCTTCCCTTATTAGGGATTCCAAACACACCATTAACCTATTAGCCAATTTCACCCCTAGCCCCACCATGTGGATGGTGACGGCGGATGTAACGTCTTTATACACGATTATCCCCCATGAGTTAGGTTTTTATGCGGTTGAATATTACTTAAGGAGGGACTCTGAATTATATGATGAGCAAATCAATTTTATTATGGCACTCCTTAGATATGCCGCGTCCCACAATTATTTTTGGTTCGACAAACGTTTTTACCGACAGGACCGTGGAGTTGCGATGGGGGCTAAGTATGCCCCCAGTCTTGCGAATCTGTTTATGGCCCTGTGGGAGGAGGATGTCGTCCATGTTTGCCAGAGGCCCCAGTTAATACTGTGGGCTAGGTACATCGACGACATCCTCCTCCTGTGGGATGGTGATCGCAGTGACTTAGACCTATTTATGGAGGAACTTAATTTAAATGATAGGGGCATTGTACTTAAATTTGAAGCCAGCCAGTCTAATATAAACTTTTTGGATCTGAATATTAGCATACAGGGTGACCGGTTCGTAACTTCCACATTTTTAAAAAAAACGGACCGCAACTCGTATATTCCTTTAAATAGCTGTCACCATAGATCATGGCTCCGGTCTGTGCCCAAGAGTCAATTTATGCGACTTAAACGCAATTGCACTGATGACTCTCAGTTCTTGGAACAGGCCGGTATCTTGATGAATCGCTTTGTAGAAAAGGGCTACAATAGGGAGTCTCTAACCCAAACCTTGCATGCTGTCAAGGATATCGACAGAAAACAGCTATTAAGTGATAGGGTACTCCCTAGAGAGAACTCTGTGACTCTCCCCTTCGTTACAACCTACTCAATACAGCACAATAATATCAAAAGCTTGCTCAATAGGCATTGGCACATATTGTGTAATGATCCTGTTCTGAGAGCTGTGATCCCAGAGAAACCGCAAGTGATTTTTAGGGGAGCATTGTCCCTCAGAAATAGACTAGCCCCTAACGTTCGATCCCCCTGTTAGGAGCATACAAGGTCTTTTTGACAATTTGAAGGGGTACTATAAATGTGGTAGGTGTCGTGTCTGTAAGTTGAATTCCGCGCCCTCTAGACGTACCCAGAGATTTACCTCTTTTAGTACTCATGAGGAGCACGACATCAAACCCTTTATCACCTGTGGAACGGAGGGGGTTGTCTACATGCTGCAATGCCCGTGTGGCTTGCAGTATGTGGGCAGGACTAGACGACCCCTCTCCGTTCGTCTAAATGAACATATTACCAACATCTTAAATGGCTTTCCGAAACATTCTGTTTCAAAGCATTATCTAACCACCCATAATAAGGATCCCTCCAAGACTTTGTTTTTAGGTATTGATAGGTATCGGCCCCACTGGAGGGGTAGTTCTATGATCAGGAGCATCTCTAAGCTCGAGATGCTCTGGATACATAAAATCAAGTGCTACGTTCCACATGGGCTTAATGTGGACGTTGATACCAATGCCTTTATTGACAACTCATAGAATAAATATCACAAAATGTAATTAAAAAAATTTTTTTTCACTCACTGGGTGAACCTTTAGTTAGGTTCCGGGGATGCCCTTAGAGCTCTTTTTTATACAAGGTACGAGAGGCCATTGTTTATCCAGCCAGTCCTTGATTGGACACATGCTCCATTGGCTATGTCAAGATACTTTAACAATGGGGTATGCGCCCCATTATTTGCATTCTAATCAGGACTTTTGAGGTGTGGTTAAGTCTGAAGTTATTTGTATGGGATGTATTTCCCTCTATAACCTTTGTCTGATACATTATGCCATATAATAGGTTTTCCCATATGGGGGATGAAATCACCTTCCTCTTCCCTAGTTTATTCATTTTCCAATATCTGCTTGATTGGGGTGTCGTTTGTTTTAGTTATGCCTTATCCTTGCCCAACTGAATATGGACGAGTGCACTAATAATTACGCTCTTGGCGGAATTTTTTCTGTCAATCCAATTATTCATTTTGGTACCCACATATATACAATTTTTAATTTTTTATTTAATTTATAGTTCTTGTTGGAGATTTCTTTTTCCTGTATTATTGAGGGATTTTTAGTATTCCTCATTTGATATTAGTTTTAATTTGAAACATTATGCATTAATGTTGTAAGACCTTGACAATTACCGTATTTATCGGCGTATAACACGCACTTTTTTCCCCTTAAAATCAGGGGAAAGTCGTGGGTGCGTGTTATACGCCGATTCCCGCTATCGCTATGTGAATGTCGGCGATCGCCGCCGACATTTACATAGCGAGTAGTTTCAAATATGGCGCCGCGGACTTCGGAGGGGCTCGGCAGTGCTGAACGAGCGCCGCCGAAATCACAGAGCCGAGATACACATAGTCGGGTGTATTCGGCTCTTTCCGGCGCCGCTCACTGTCACGCCCAGTCCCGCCATTGGACCTGTGTTATGTCCATCATAGGGCGGGACTGGGCGGGACTGTGAGCGGCGCCGGAAAGAGCCGAGAACCCTCGGCTATGTGTATCTCGGCGGCGTTCGTTCACTTCCGCCGGCGCCGAGTCTCTCCGAACTCCGCGGCGCCATATTTAAAACTACTCACATGTGTATGGCGGCGGCGGTGGCAGCGGCAGGAGGCATGGAGCATGGAGCATGGACACTAGGCTGCAGGGACAAGGCTGCATTGGGGACAAGGCTGCAGGGACAAGGCTGCATTGATAAGGCTGCACTGGGGACAAGGCTGCATTGATAAGGCTGCACTGGGGACAAGGCTGCATTGACAAGGCTGCACTGGGGACAAGGCTGCATTGACAAGGCTGCACTGGGGACAAGGCTGCATTGACAAGGCTGCACTGGGGACAAGGCTGCATTGATAACGCTGCACTGGGGACAAGGCTGCATTGACAAGGCTGCACTGGGGACAAGGCTGCATTGACAAGGCTGCACTGGGGACAAGGCTGCATTGACAAGGCTGCACTGACAAGGCTGCACTGACACTGAAAAGGCTGCAATGACACTAACAAGGCTGCAGATGAACACTGATGAGGCTGCATTGATGGGCATTTTAATGTAAGTTTCTTTTCCTTAAACTTCCCTCCTAAAAGTTTTTTTCCTTAAAATTCTCTCCTAAACTTGGGGTGCGTGTTATACGCCGGCGCGTGTTATACGCCGATAAATACGGTAAATGTCTTTGCATTGTTTTTTACATATCCGGGGGTCCCGCAGTAGTAATATACACTGATTTCCTACTTTTAATCCTTCATTTAAGATGGATTTTTGATACCATCCGCTTTATCTAGTGGAGCGCAAGGTGATTTCCTGTTCCGGTCTCATCTTGAGGCTTGGTTACGCTTTTCACTATTTATGTGCGACACGTCAGTGCGTCGCCCGTGCCCCAGACGACGTCAGAGTGTGACGAAACGTACGTCGGACGTGCTGACGTGCTGACGTGCTGCAGATTCCGTCTCGGACGGGTGTTCGCTTGTAGCTGGCCGGCTACTTTTTTGCTTGTATTGACCTACTAAATGTAAGTGTGATTTTAAACCTACTTTTTAATAAACCATCAAGCAGGATTACACTATGTTGCCCCTTCTTTTCCTTTGAATACCCCCTGTGAGAACAACCCTTAGCTGGAGGAAATATCTCCCCAATCGAATGTTTCCTGGGATCGGACGGACAGTGTACCCATCCATAAGCTGAAGTGGTGCGTTGCTGTTTCAATCCACAAAAGGCCCCGACCGGGTTAAGGTCGCAAGCTCATAATAGCTTGCCTTTTGGTAAGCGCGCAATTTTAATAATCTGTCACATTGGTGCGGTGAAGGTCTCATTTATCCAATACACTTCCATTTGCCAACCGGGATTGGTACCTCTATCTCCCCTCATCATCTCATTCATCTGCTGGGACTCATATTTGGACTGTCTCTTTTGTTTGGTGTTTTGGGACTAACCTGCATTGATCAATTTCAGATTTACATGTTAATCCTTTATCAACACTTTTTAAGGCAATTTAATTTAATAATTGTTCACTTATAGGTCAACCCTTAAGCCTAAGTTTTTTATTTTCACAGCGCTGCTCTTTTTTTATTTTGAATATTTTAGCGTTACCCAGTGTGCTGTGAACAAAATATATCCTCCCTAGCCATGCTTGATGGACCACGTGTCAGCTCTAAGGTGGATTTTACAGCTGACTGCCTTGTCCAATGATGCCAGAACATTCCCTTCCACCTGATGGTAGAGAGATGGAACGGCCTTATGTGAAAAGTAGTAGCGACTGGGAACCTGCCATTGTGGTACAGCACATTGTGCGAATTCACGGAAGGAGGCAGAATCCACCAGGCTGAAAGGCTGAAAGGCAGAAGTTGGAGAGCTAACAGCTTTGACAAGCTTGCATTCAGACGCTGGGCATGTGGGTGGCAGGGACTGTATTTTTTTTTCCTCTGCAGCAGATGGGGCAGAGAAATTTTCCGGCTACAGTCTACAGCCGGTGGTGTGCTGCTGGCAGATGTGCTGCTAGGACCTGGGACACCCTGTGCCATACCATCATCCCTGTCAGTGGAAGCTGCTGACACAAAATGATATGGCGTTAAACTGGCAGTAACGCACACAGAAGTAAATGGCGTTAAACTGGCAGTAATGCACACAGAACTATATGGCGTTAAACTGGCAGTAACGCACACAAAACAATATGGCGTTGAACTGGCAGTAACACACACAGAAGTAAATGGCGTTAAACTGGCAGTAACACACACAGAAGTAAATGGCGTTAAACTGGCAGTAACGCACAAAACTATATGATGTTAAACTAGCAGTAACGCACACAGAAATAAATGGCTTTAAACTGTCAGTAACACAATTAAATAGACGGTGTTCAACCGTCACTACACTGACGCTATCTGAACTGTCCCTACTCTAGCTATACACTAATGTAAAGATTACTGACACGGTCTCACTACACTACACTGAAACTATATGAGCTGTCCCTACTCTACACTAATGTATGTATGAATGACACGGTCTCACTACACTACAGTGAAACTATCTGAGCTGTCCCTACTCTAGCTGCACACTATGCAAAGCTAAATGATGGTCCTCCTCACTACACTCACACTATCCCTAGACTGACACTAAACTAATATTCTACACTGACAATTGAAGCAAAATAGCACAGTATAGCACACTAACTAACTAATAGCCTGATTCTATCTCTCTCCACGCCGAAATCACACTGAAAATGGCTGCCATTGAAAGAATACTTTTATACTGTGGGTAGGGAATGAGCCATGATTGGATAAAGTCATTATAACAGTGTCCAATCATGACTCTGACAGTGCTCTGTGCCCTGATTGGCTGAAGCGTTCACTGCTTCAGCCAATCAGGGCTTGCAATGCACTGTTCAGCGCTGCAATGCATTGTGGTCGGTTTGGGGGGGGGCGAACAAACGGTCGAACGACCCGTTTGTTCGGCTGTTCGCTGAACGACTAAACAATGAAAGTTCGGTCTGATACAACTTAGTGAGTGTTCTATGAAACACAGGAAGTATTTTGGTTGGATTTTTTGTGTAATCAGTGTGTTTTTTGGGGGTTTTATGAGGTTTGATTAGTGAATCTGGTCTGCACAACAAGTGATCAAAAGTGTCTGTGAGACAAACACACAGCTATATGGTCAACGTGGATAGAACACTTCCACGACAATGCTCACATGTCCTCTAGTCTGGATGTATCCTTATTAAAATTGGCGGACCCCACATTGGGTCATCGTGACCTCCTTAAGTAATAGCCACCATTAATTTCTCTAAGACCGAAACATGGACCGCATACAAAGTATATGTGCTCTTATCAAGACAGGAAGACCACCTGGCGGCGGACTATCCGGAGTGGTTTCTAGGAGAAATACACAGATCCAAGGTGTGAGCCTGTCCACCCCTCCCTACCCCACTTACCCCCTACCCACTCCCCTCTTTCTTTTTTCTCCCTTCTTCCTCTCTGCTCTTTCCTATCCTAATAAGTACCGTAATCAACAGACTTGTTTGTTGAATGAATGCTAGCAATTATTGATAACAAAATTGATGGCCACATTATTGCGAGGTGGATGTGTAGTGGAGATGCTCTCCTGGCCGGGAGGGTCGTGGGGGCGCCTGTGGTCCGGGGGGCGCGCCGGGGGAGGACAGAAGGAGGCCTTGATGGCCCCCCTCTCCCGGTGTGGGCCCTGGGCGGGGGTGGTCCCGCGCTACCGCGGCTTACTTTTCCTCGGCCTAGGAGCCTATTATAGCTCAGGTGCAGAAATCCACGGTTAGATGGAGAGCTCGGCCAGTCTCCACCTTGTGGATGCTGAGGCCTCCAAACAACTTGTATATGTAACACTAAAAGCGTATATTCTCAAGGTCTTAATGAGGTCTTAGTACCCCACTAGCCTAGTTTCTCTCTTTCTCTATCTTCCTTTCTCTTGTTATCTCTTTTCACTTATTATTTATGTTACTTATATGTACGCAATTTATTGCCACACTTGAAATGAGAAAATATCTGTCACCAATGCGCTTATATTGAACTATGTTTGTCAAGCTGTGACTAAATAGAATAAAGAAAGTTTAAACAAAAAAAAAAAAGTGTCTGTGATCTGTTGGCATGAAATGAATATAGAATAATTTTTTAGTCCATCTCATTCACTTTTCAGCTTCAGGGACCTGATATAGGTGCAACTGGATTTGGGTTTCAAGCAATTCTTTGTAGAGAACTGTTGTAGAGAGGGGTTGTGTCTGAAAAAGTGTTTAGAGTAAAGTACTTATTCAGTGAATCTGTAATTTTCTGCGCATGTCTTGGTTGCTCAGCAGAGAGTCATTTAAGGTCCATTTGCCATTCTGTGGTTTAACATTAAATGTTGACAATGTTGATAAGATATGGTCATGGCCTGACCACAAGATGACAAGAGATTCTCAGGACTGTAGTTGAGAAAGTGTTTGTGTAGTAACAAAGACATGGTCTATTCTAGAAAATAGCCATCAAGGGTAAGAGAAGTGAATTTAGTACTCATTTACAACTCATGTGGTAAAGCGCTGCACAAACTGTTGGCGCTATATAAATCCTGTATAATAATAATAATAATAATAATAATAGTCCCGTCTAGTCGTATGTAACTCTCTCCAAGCCTTTATGTACATAAAATTGCCACCTGTATGGTTTTCTCCCGGACATTCCAGTTTTTGAATGATGTGTTCAGGTTTACTTCTGCCCCAGACCCGGACACATCATTCACACGGACTGTACCAAGAGTGACATGTCTCCCCTCTCCCTGACAGCAGCTTGGTTCAGCAGAGCAGAGCAGAGTGTCAGTGTATCAAAGCTCCTCCCCTCCTCCTTCCCGTTCTGTACACACACAAGGAGGAGGGGGGAGCAGGGACACGCTGATATCAGGTCTGTAGAAAGTTTTTATTATGCTCTGTAGATGTAGGAGGGAGGGGGAGAAAGCGGATGGAAAGGAGGACAAGGTAGAAAATATGTGGAGTGATCGAGGGGTTAGGAGGATATGTGCTGGGGGGCTTTGGCAAGAGGAAAATATGCTAGAAGCGTGGATTGGATTTGAAATCTGACAACCCCTCCTAGCACTATCTCTCTTCCTTCCCAAAGCATCCCTCCAGTACATATCCTACTCCCCACCTCTCCCCCTTGCACTGGCCCTCTTCTCTCACAAAGCACCCCCCAGCACATATCTGACCCCCCCAAGCGCCCCCAGCACATATGGGCACAGAGGCTGTATGATTGGCACAGAGGCTGCATATGGTGGGCACAGTGGCTGTATGATTGGCACAGAGACTGCATATGATGGGCACAGTGGCTGTATGATTGGCACAAAGGCTGCATATGATGGGCACAGAGGCTGCATATGATGGGCACAGTGGCTGTATGATGGGCACAGAGGCTGCATATGATGGGCACAGAGGCTGTATGATGGGCACAGAGGCTGCATATGATGGGCACAGAGGCTGTATGATTGGCACAGAGGCTGTATGATGGGCACAGGCTGCATATAATGAGCACAGAAGATGCATATGATGGGCATAGGCTGCATTTCATGGGCACAGAGGCTGCATATGATGGGCACAGTGACTGCATATGATGGGCACAGAGGCTGCATTTTATGGGCACAGAGGCTGCATTTTATGGGCACAGTGGCTGCATATGATGGGCACAGTGGCTGCATATGATGGGCACAGTGGCTGCATTTGATGGGCACAATGGCTGCATTTGATGGGGCACAGTGACTGCCTTTTTTGGGGCACAGTGGCTGCATTTTATGGGGCACAGTGAGGCTGCAAATGATTTTTTTTCCAAAATGTTTCAGTTTGTTTGCACCTCCCCCCCAAATTTTTGAGCACAAGCCGCCACTGCCCCCAGTACATATCTAACTCTCCCCACCCCCCTGCTAGCACTAGCCCTCTCCCCAGGACATATCTGACCCCTGCATTCCATGCAGAACACTCACAATTAAGCCACGCGCACTGTTTACTACGGCGAGCTATGTGCCACAGTACTACTCTCTTTCAGGCCACCAAAAGTGTCACAGGTCTTTTACAATCTTATAGCGTATACCCCCCCAAAAACTGCCGACGCTAAAGTGTTCGGGTTTGGCTTGAAGAAAAGGTGGCAACCCTTCATATAGCTCGGGAAGATAATTTAGAGCCTGGATAGGGAGTTGTACCCGCTAATATTCTTTTGGCTAGGTGAGTTGCTAGGGGGACATCAGTGTCCATACCTAAAATGTGTGTTCCATGCACATGTGATTGAAAGACCCTGAACAGATATATAAGCAAGTGAAGTTGTTTTTATCGGGGGGCAAAAATATGTGATTCTGGAAACTTGCACATCACTGAGTGGTCCCCTAAGGAGGAGGAACAGTGGGGATGGAAAATATTCAGACCCCCCTAAATTTTTCACTCTTTGTTATAGTGCAGCCATTTGCTAAAATCATTTAAGTTCATTTTTTTCCTCATTAATGTACACACAGCACCCCATATTGACAGAAAAACACAGAACTGTTGACATTTTTGCAGATTTATTAAAAAAGAAAAACTGAAATATCACATGGTCCTAATTATTCAGACCCTTTGCTCAGTATTTAGTAGAAGCACCCTTTTGATCTACTACAGCCATGAGTCTTTTTGGGAAAGATGCAACAAGTTTTTCACACCTGGATTTGGGGATCCTCTGCCATGCCTCCTTGCAGATCCTCTCCAGTTCTGTCAGGTTGGATGGTAAACATTGGTGGACAGCCATTTTTAGGCCTCTCCAGAGATGCTCAATTGGGTTTAAGTCAGGGCTCTGGCTGGGCCATTCAAGAACAGTCACAGAGTTGTTGTGAAGCCACTCCTTCATTATTTTAGCTGTGTGCTTAGGGTCATTGTCTTGTTGGAAGGTAAACCTTCGACCCAGTCTGAGGTCCTGAGCACTCTGAAGAAGGTTTTCGTCCAGGATATCCCTGTACTTGGCCGCATTCATCTTTCCCTCGATTGCAACCAGTCGTCCTGTCCCTGCAGCTGAAAAACACCCCCACAGCATGATGCTGCCACCACCATGCTTCACTGTTGGGACTGTATTGGATAGGTGATGAGCAGTGCCTGGTTTTCTCCACACATACCGCTTAGAATTAAGGCCAAAAAGTTCTATCTTGGTCTCATCAGACCAGAGAATCTTATTCCTCACCATCTTGGAGTCCTTCAGGTGTTTTTTTTAGCAAACTCCATGTGGGCTTTCATGTGTCTTGCACTGAGGAGAGGCTTCCGTCGGGCCACTCTGCCATACAGCCCCGACTGGTGGAGGGCTGCAGTGATGGTTGACTTTCTACAACTTTCTCCCATTTCCCGACTGCATCTCTGGAGCTCAGCCACAGTGATCTTTGGGTTCTTCTTTACCTCTCTCACCATTTCTCTTCTCCCCCAATAGCTCAGTTTGGACAGACGGCCAGCTCTAGGAAGCGTTCTGGTCGTCCCAAACATCTTCCATTTAAGGATTATGGAGGTCACTGTGCTCTTAGGAACCTTAAGTGCAGCAGAAATGAAATTTTTTTGTAACCTTGGCCAGATCTGTGCCTTGCCACAATTCAGTTCCTTTGACCTCATGATTCTCATTTGCTCTGACATGCACTGTGAGCTGTAGGCCCCTTTCACATTGGGGCGGGATCGGCGTCAGCGGTAAAGCACAGCTATTATTAGAGGCGCTTTACTGTCATTTTAGCGGCGGTATTCAGCCGCTAGCGGGGGGTGTTTTACCCCCCGCTAGTGGCTGAGAAAGGGTTAAAAACCACTGCAAAGCGCCTCTGCAGAGGCGCTTTGCCGGCGGTATAGCCGCACTGCCCCATTGCTTTCAATGGGCAGGAGCGGTGAAGGAGCAGTGTATATGTAGTTTAACCTTTTTTTTTTCACCCCAATGGAAAGGTGAATAGATTCATCTGTATGTTGAAATCCTTTATTTAGGTTTAGTGTACAAGTGAGATTTAATGAGTGTTACATTTTCCGGATGCACATTTATCCTATTTTAAATGTTGTAAGTGTAACTCCACAAAGGAATGTAGTATGCTTTTCCGTGCTAGCAACAGGTGAAGGGCTAGTTATGTGGAAAATTGGATAATGGTTATATTTTTCAATACGCTTGTTGTAACCATAGGAACGACTGGACTGTGTCTCCAGCGTGACTGACTATGCAGCTCACCTTTATCCTGCACTATCTCTAATGCCCCGTACACACGATCGGACATTCCGACAACAAAATCCATGGATTTTTTTCCAACGGATGTTGGCTCAAACTTGTCTTGCATACACACGGTCACACAAATTTTCACACGGTCACACAAAATTCCGAACGTCAAGAACACGGTGACGTACAACATGTACAACGAGCCGAGAAAAATGAAGTTCAATAGCCAGTGTGGCTGTTCTGCTTGATTCCGAGCATGCGTGGAACTTTGTGTGTCAGAATTGTGTACACACGATCGGAATTTACGACAACGGATTTTGTTGTCGGAAAATTTGAGATCCAGATCTCAAATTTTGTGTGACGGAAATTCCGATGGAAAATGTCTGATGGAGCCTACACATGGTCGGAATTTCCGACAACAAACTCCCATCGAACATTTTCCATTGGAAAATCCGACCATGTGTACAGGGTGAACAGAAAGAATGGAAAGGTGAACAGATTCATCTGTATGTTAAAATCCTTTATTTAGGTTTAGTGTACAAGTGAGATTTGATGAGTGTTACATTTTCCTGATGCACATTTATCCTATTTTAAATATTGTAAGTGTAACTCTACAAAGGAATGTAGTATGCTTTTCCCTGCTAGCAACAGGTGAAGGGTTAGTTATGTGGAAAATTGGATAATGGTTATATTTTTCAATACGCTTGTTGTAACCATAGGAACGATTGGACTGTGTCTCCAGCATGACTGACTATGCAGCTCATCTTTATCCTGCACTATCTCTAATGCCCCGTACACACGATCGGACATTCCGACAACAAAATCCATGGATTTTTTCCAACGGATGTTGGCTCAAACTTGTCTTGCATACACACGGTCACACAAATCTTCACACGGTCACACAAAATTCTGAACGTCAAGAACGCGGTGACGTACAACATGTACAACGAGCCGAGAAAAATGAAGTTCAATAGCCAGTGCGGCTCTTCTGCTTGATTCCGAGCATGCGTGGAACATTGTGTGTCAGAATTGTGTACACACAATCGGAATTTACGTCAACGGATTTTGTTGTTGGAAAATTTGAGATCCAGATCTCAAATTTTGTGTGACGGAAATTCCGATGGAAAATGTCTGATGGAGCTACACACGGTCGGAATTTCCAACAACAAGCTCCCATCGAATATTTTCCATCGGAAAATCCGACCATGTGTACAGGGCATAAGAGCTGTAAATTAGCATTAAAAAACAAATGTGTCCAGGCGTGGGGTTGGTGCCATTTTTAGCACCCATTGCTGTTTGAAGAGCATGACCGTTGCTGTTAAAACAAAGTGTAAGTTTAGAAAAGCATAGAGTCATTTTTCTAATTAAACAAAAAGCAAACTGAATTGGTAATCAAATGATATGGTTGTTATATTACACAACACACTTTGTGTTGTGTATAAATAGCTATTTTAATTGCTCACAACCACACAGTAATGTGGGCAACACCCAGAGCAAACTATATGTTATATGAATCATCTGTCTAGGAACTTAGATAGTATGTTTTCAGGTTACTGATGGTAAACAAAAGAGCAAATACTCCAATCATATGATTATCATTTCTGTTTGTTTAGGTTGATAAGCAAAACTGAAGAGCTTTGCAGCTCTACAGTCCTGGGCACATGTTTACAACATTACGTACTTCTGTCACTAGCCAGTCCCTTGGCTTTTTTTATGGGAAATTTGGTGTTGAAGAAAAATCACATGTAGATAGTTCAACCCAAATGTCACTTCCCCAAGCACCTTTGTTCCAGACTATCTGGCAGTTCCTTCAGCACTTGTTACACACCAGACTTACAAAGAAAGCCCTAGGGCACAAAGAATGGTATGTGCTTCCTTTGTTCTAAACATGTAACCACTCCAAGACAGCTAAAGTAAATTCCATGCTATGGAGCTGTCACTAGGTGCTTGTTGGAACCAGATTGGTTGCTTGCTTGAAGGAGAGTTTATTTATTTATTACAGGTAGTTATATAGCTCTGTCAATTTAGGCAGCGCTTTACACATATATTGTACATTCACATCGGTCCCTGCCCTCAACGAGCTTACAATCTAAGGTCCCTAACTCACATTCATACATACTAGAGCCAATTTAGACAGGAGTCAATTAACCTACCAGTATGTCTTTGGAGTATGGGAGGAAACCGGAGTACCCGGAGGAAACCCACGCAGGCACAGGGAAAACATTTAATGTACCCTAAAGCCTTCCTTTTGTAGCTGTAAATTTCAGCTCAGCGAAGCTTGCCCCCCTACAATCAGCACAAATAAAAACTCAAGTGTGTTTGTTTAGTGCTACGTTTGTGCTGTTTTGTGCCGTAAAAATTTACATTTGTGCTGCTTTTATTTTTAAGATATTAGCAATTGTTTTTTCCAGACCATGACATCACCTAGCCCCCCTACAATGTCCAAATGACACAAAACTGGTCTCGTTGGTTAGTGCTACGTTTGTGCTGTTTTGTGCTGCTAAAAATTCTGTTCTATCTTTTGTCGTTTTTGCGTTATTAATGATTTATTAAAAGTCACCAAAGGTCACTCAGCCCCCCTACAACGCCCAAATGACACAAAACTGGTCTCGTTGGTTAGTGCTACGTTTGTGCTGTTTTGTGCTGCTAAAAATTCCGTTCTATCTTTTATCGTTTTTGCGTTATTAATGATTTATTAAAGGTCACCAAAGGTCAGTCAGCCCCCCTACAATGCCCAAATGACACAAAACTGGTCTCGTTGGTTAGTGCTACGTTTGTGCTGTTTTGTGCTGCTAACATTTCCGTTCTATCTTTTATCGTTTTGCGTTATTAATGATTTATTAAAGGTCACCAAAGGTCAGTCAGCCCCCCTACAACACCCAAATGACACGAAACTGGTCTCGTTTGTTAGTGCTACGTTTGTGCTGGTTTGTGCTGCTAAAATTTTTATTTGTGCTGTTATGGTTTTTAAGTTATAACAGTTTTTTTTTTTTCAAACCCCACTCACTTTGCCCACCCTACAATAAGCACAAATAAAAACTCAAGTGTGTTTCTTTAGTGATACATTTATACTGTTTTGTGCTGTTTAAATTTAAGTTTTATCGTTTTTGCGTTATTAATGATTTTTTTAAAGGTCACCAAAGGTCACTCAGCCCCCCTACTACACCCAAATGACACAAAATAGTCTCGTTGGTTAGTGCCTCATTTGTGCTGGTTTGTGCTGCTAAAATTTTTATTTGTGCTGTTATGGTTTTTTAGTTATAACAGCTTGTTTTTATATTTGTGCTTTTTTGTGTTATAATAATAAAAATTTGTGCTGCTTTTATTTTTAAGATAATAGCAATTTGTTTTTTCCAGATGATGACATCACCCCGCTCTCCTGTCACGTACCTGGTTAGTGAGCTCCTGGTTAGAAAGCAGCCATGGGAGCACAGTGAGGTATGAGTGCCTGTAATCAGTCCAGTAGACTGCGTGGTGGCAGCAGTCAGCAGGTGGATGTGGTGGCAGAACCAACTGGTGGCAGATGAGCTGGCACTGAGCTTGGCTGGTGGCAGATTGTGGGTAAGCAGCTGGAAGCAGGAGACAGATGAGACCTTGCTGGGCTGAAGAGCTGTAGCAGGCTGGATGAGCGGGATGCAGGGTCAGATGAGCCGGGTCCATAATGGTCAGGCAGATCAGGCATAGACGGCACACAACAGGATAGTCGGGTCACAAGCCAAGTCAGCAACAGGAGGTAGATCAGGCAAGAAGAGAAGGCAGAAGCAGAATCCAGAGACAAGCCAAGGTCAGGGCAGGTAGCAGTCAAACGGAGGTCAGGAGCAAGCTGGGTTAGGATCAGAGGTCAAATACAGGAATCAGGAATGAACACACAGAAGCGGCACACCAAATTGCAGACTGTTTAAATAGTCTGTCTGGTGCCAGCATTGGTGAAAGGCTCACGCTCATCTGCCCAGCCAGTTGCCAGTCTGCGCATGCGCATATGTATGTACAGGGAGACATCATTTGTGCTATGCAAAAGCCTTCCCTGACACCCCCTACAACAGCCAAACAAAATGAAAATGGGCTGGTTGGTTAGTGCCACCTTTGTGTTGGTTTGTGCCTATTTACTTTCCATTCTATCTCCTTTTGTTTTTCAGTTGTTGTTTGAACCCCCAAGTTATTCAGTTATTTAATAAAGGTCACCAAAGGTTACCCATCCCCCCTACAAGAGACAAAAGCCATGAAACTGGGCTGGTTGGTGCCTCCTTTGTGCTGGTTTGTGCTGTTTAAATATCAGTTCTACCGCTTTTTGTTTTTCAGTTATTTACTATTTATTAAAGGTCACCAAAGGTCACTAAGCCCCCCCTACACATGAAACTGGGTTGGTTGGTTAGAGCTGCGTTTGTGCTGTTAAAATTATTATGTGTGCTGCTTTGATTTCTTAATTGTAAAAGTTTGTTTTTATTTCATCAAACCCCACCCACTTGGCATCCCATGTCATTAGATACTATAAGGCCTCATGCACACGAGACGCTGTTAAACGCGTTAAATAGTAAATAACAGAAAAACAAAAAGTGGTAGAACTTATATTTAAACAGCACAAACCAGCACAAAGGAGGCACCAACCAGCCCAGTTTCATGCCCTTTGTCTCTTGTAGGGGGGCTGGGTAACCTTTGGTGACCTTTATTAAATCAACAATAACTGAAAAACAAAAGGAGATAGAATAGAAAGTAAATAGGCACAAACCAACACAAACATGGCACTAACCAACCAGCCCGTTTTCATTTTGTTTGGCTGTTGTAGGGGGTGTCAGGGAAGGCTTTCGCATAGCACAAATGATGTCTCCCTGTACATACATATGCGCATGCGCAGACTGGAAACTGGCTGGGCAGATGAGCGTGAGCCTGTCACCAATGCTGGCACCAGACAGACTATTTAAACAGGCTGCAATTTGGTGTGCTGCTTCTGTGTGTTCATTCCTGATTCCTGTGTTTGACCTCTGATCCTAACACAGCTTGCTCCTGACCTCCGTTTGACTGCTACCTGCCCTGACCTTGGCTTGTCTCTGCATTCTGCTTCTGCCTTCTCTTCTTGTCTGATCTACCTCCTGTTGCTGACTTGGCTTGTGACCCAACTATCCTGTTGTGTGCCGTCTATGCCTGATCTGCCTGACCATTATGGACCCGGCTTATCTGACCCTGCATCCTGCTCATCCAGCCTGCTACAGTTCTTCAGCTCAGCAAGGTCTCATCTGTCTCCTGCTTCCAGCTGCTTACCCACAGTCTGCCACCAGCCAAGCTCAGTGCCAGCTCATCTGCCACCAGCTGGTACGTGACAGGAGAGCGGGGTGATGTCATCATCTGGAAAAAACAAATTGCTATTATCTTAAAAATAAAAGCAGCACAAATTTTTATTATTATGACACAAAAAAGCACAAATATAAAAACAAGCTGTTATAACTAAAAAACCATAACAGCACAAATAAAAATGTTAGCAGCACAAACCGGCACAAATGAGGCACTAACCAACGAGACCAGTTTTGTGTCATTTGGGTGTTGTAGGGGGGCTGACTGACATTTGGTGACCTTTAATAAATCATTAATAACGCAAAAATGATAAAAGATAGAATGGAAATTTTAGCAGCACAAAAGAGCACAAACGTAGCACTAACCAACGAGACCAGTTTTGTGTCATTTGGGTGTTGTAGGGGGGCTGAGTGACCTTCGGTGACCTTTAATAAATCATTAATAATGCAAAAACGATAAAAGGTAGAACGGAAATTTTAGCAGCACAAATGTAGCACTAAAGAAACACACTTGGGTTTTTATTTGTGCTGATTGTAGGGTGGGCAAAGTGAGTGGGGTTTGAAAAAAAAACTGTTATAACTTAAAAACCATAACAGCACAAATAAAGATTTTAGCAGCACAAACCAGCACAAACGTAGCACTAACCAACGAGACCAGTTTTGTGTCATTTGGGCATTGTAGTGGGGCTCACTGACCTTTGGTGACCTTTAATAAATCATTAATAACGCGAAAATTATAAAAGATAGAACAGAAATTTTAGCAGCACAAAACAGCACAAACGTAGCACTAACCAACGAGACCAGTTTTGTGTCATTTGGGCATTATAGGGGGGCTGACTGACCTTTGGTGACCTTTAATAAATCATTAATAACGCAAAAACGATAATAGATAGAACGGAAATGTTAGCAGCACAAACCAGCACAAAAGTAGCATTAACCAACGAGACCAGTTTCGTGTCATTTGGGTGTTGTAGGGGGGCTGACTGACCTTTGGTGACCTTTAATAAATCATTAATAACGCAAAAACGATAAAAGATAGAACGGAATTTTTAGCAGCACAAAAGAGCACAAACGTAGCACTAACCAACGAGACCAGTTTTGTGTCATTTGGGTGTTGTAGGGGGGCTGAGTGACGTTCGGTGACCTTTAATAAATCATTAATAACGCAAAAACGATAAAAGGTAGAACGGAAATTTTAGCAGCACAAAACAGCACAAATGTAGCACTAAAGAAACACACTTGAGTTTTTATTTGTGCTGATTGTAGGATGGGCAAAGTGAGTGGGGTTTGAAAAAAAAAATAAACTGTTAAAACTTAAAAAACCATAACAGCACAAATAAAAATTTTAGCAGCACAAACCAGCACAAACGTAGCACTAACCAACGAGACCAGTTTCGTGTCATTTGGGCGTTGTAGGGGGGCTGACTGACCTTTGGGGACCTTTAATAAATCATTAATAACGCAAAAACGATAAAAGATAGAACCGAAATGTTAGCAGCACAAAACAGCACAAACATAGCACTAACCAACGAGACCAGTTTTGTGTCATTTGGGCATTGTAGGGGGGCTGACTGACCTTTGGTGACCTTTAATAAATCATTAATAACGCAAAAATGATAAAAGATAGAACAGATTTTTTAGCAGCACAAAACAGCACAAACGTAGCACTAACCAACGAGACCAGTTTTGTGTTATTTGGGCGTTGTAGGGGGGCTGAGTGACCTTTGGTGACCTTTAATAAATCATTAATAACGCAAAAACGACAAAAGATAGAACGGAATTTTTTACAGCACAAAACAGCACAAATGTAGCACTAACCAACGAGACCAGTTTTGTGTCATTTGGACGTTGTAGGGGGGCTAGGTGATGTCATGGTCTGGAAAAAACAATTGCTAATATCTTAAAAATAAAAACAGCAGCACAAATGTAAATTTTTACGGCACAAAACAGCACAAACGTAGTACTAAAGAAACACTCTTGAGTTTTTATTTGTGCTGATTGTAGGGGGGCCAGCTCCGCTGAGCTGTAAATTTCATGACCCCAAAGAACTTACAACAGCAGTTTCCTTGATCTCCCCCGTATTACTTGTGTTGATTTCACAGAGGTCTACTGAGAAATAACCAGCTCTAGAGAACATCAAGGAGATGGGCAAAGCTTCCAAAAGCAGGTAGTGATCAGGACTTTGGGGGTCAATTAGAAAAATATAATTTATTTAGTGCTTCCAATTATTCCTGGTGAAATCTGCTCTTCTTAGTCCTTTTTAAACATATATTTACATCAAGACCCCATCATACTTTTCCAGTAATTTATCTCAGCGGTCTCCAAACTACGACCCAGGGACCAGATGCTGCCCTTTTGTTTGCCTTTATCTGGCCCTTGGGGCACTATACCACTGACACTACCAAAAAGGCACCACTCCTTCCATTGACACCAATGATGGGGCATTATTCCTCCCTCTGACACCAATGATGGGACATTATTCATTCCACTGAAACCAATGAATGGGGCATTATTCCTCTGACTGACACCAATGGGACAAAATTCCTTCAATCGACACAAATGATGGGGCGCAATTTCTCCCACTGATGCCACCAGGACATTTTCTACTCCCACTGGCTTTAGTCCAGCCCCCCTAAAGTCTGAAGAACAATAAACTGGCTGTTTAGAAAGTTTGAAGACCCCTGATTTATCTCATAGTTTTAGTGTAATATCAGGGTTTTGAAGACCCCTAATATTTCACTTTTTAAAAAGAGAAAGAGATTGAGGACACAGTCTTCAGTCTTTTTATCTATTGCAGCTGCCCTCACACACTGATCAGGAAGTTCTCTGTACATGGATGTTCCTGGTCATTCACATCTCAGTGCTGATAAAATGGAACACCGGGTCATCAACACTGATCACTTTGGTGTTCATTCAGGACAGGCAAAGGATTGGTAAATATGACACTAATTTTTACTGATCCTCCACTGGGCCATCAAGAGAGACTAGATCCTCTCCCTGGGTGCCAGCAGTCTTCTTCCCTGCTCAGCCCACTCTCTTTGATGCTACAAGCAGGGGAGCAGCAGTGGGAGGATCAGAGGGAACAGTGGAGACAGCAGACATGGAATGGAGCTGTTTGTGGTGCCTGTCAGTCACTGGATCCTCCCTGCTAGGCACCTGCTGTTTCTCCCTTGCACAGTTTGCTGTCTCCCCTGCTAGTGGTGGGAGGAGACATGGGGGGGGGGGTCGCATGGCATGGGGTTGGGAAGGGATACGGCTGTGCAGGGGACACAGACACAGAATTAGTTTGACAGCACTCAGGAGGGAGGATCAGTGTTGGCAGAGTGGTGGATCTTGACAGTAGTGACATTGGGGGGGGGGGGCAATTTTTGGAATAAATTGCTACTATCAGTATTATTGTAGCAGATTAACATTCATTAGGTGTGATGGCTGCATTATATTTATTTTTTAGGCTTTCTCCCCTCTGTTTTCACCTGGTGATCTGGTGAACTGCAAAAGCTGGTCTTGATATTTTATATTTTAATGGGCTAATTACTTTTTATTTTATGTGCTATTTTGAGCTGGGGTTCTGCTTTAGCAACTTTTTGATAAAATTCTACATCACTAAATGCATCGCTTTAGTTAAACTACCATCCTAACATATTTCAAACATGTTTATTTTTAACACAGACAGTTTTCTGCTCTTTTATTTTACCATATGTGTATGGAATCATACATTAGCACACAAGCAATTCTAGATGATCTAAGCAATGGGTGACAAAACAACACACACACTCTTACAACAACACACACACACTTGTAACCCTACAAAAATGGATCCTGTTCCTTTAAAGCATGTTATACAGCTTGTGCTGTGTAATTTGGCCCCCTGTATAACCTGAAATACCTGGCTGATTCTGCCTGGTTCTGCCCTCCCCCCTGTAAACTGACCACGGTTTATCATGGCTGCCCTGACACCGTGGTCAATTTACGTGCCTCCGCCATCCGCTGTGTCTCCTCTCACCCCCCGATCGATCCCCCTCCCTGCCTGTCAGCTCCGATCTTCTCCATGACCCCCCCCCCCCTGCTGCTAAAATAACAGTGTGATGCCCCTACAATCCACTCTTTTATATAACAACATGTGCCCCACTGTATATCCTTTATTTTAAAAAAGGGAAAGGGATAAACTTTGGTCTGTAATTGAGGTCAGTTTAACCACTAAGCCTTTTTCTGACACTCGTTGCTTACAAGCTAAACTCAGTATTTTTTGCTAGAAAATTACTTAGAACCCCCAAACATTTTATATAGATATATATCTATATATCTATAGATATCTATATATATCTATAGATATACAGTGCCTTGCAAAAGTATTCGGCCCCCTTGAACTTTTCAACCTTTTGCCACATTTCAGGCTTCAAACATAAAGATATAAAATTTTTATTTTTTGTGAAGAATCACCAACAAGTGGGACACAATTGTGAAGTGGAACGAAATCTATTGGATTGTTGAAACTTTTTTAACTAATAAAAAAATGAAAAGTGGGGCGTGCAAAATTATTCGGCCCCCTTGCGTTAATACTTTGTAGAGCCACCTTTTGCTGCGATTACAGCTGCAAGTCGCTTGGGGTATGTCTCTATCAGTTTTGCACATCGAGAGACTGAAATTCTTGCCCATTCTTCCTTGCAAAACAGCTCGAGCTCAGTGAGGTTGGATGGAGAGTGTTTGTGAACAGCAGTTTTCAGCTCTTTCCACAGATTCTCGATTGGATTCAGGTCTGGACTTTGACTTGGCCATTCTAACACCTGGATACGTTTATTTGTGAACCATTCCTTTGTAGATTTTGCTGTATGTTTGGGATCATTGTCTTGTTGGAAGATAAATCTCTGTCCCAGTTTCAGGTCTTTTGCAGACTCCAACAGGTTTTCATCCAGAATGGTCCTGTATTTGGCTGCATCCATCTTCCCCTCAATTTAACCATCTTCCCTGTCCCTGCTGAAGAAAAGCAGGCCCAAACCATGATGCTGCCACCACCATGTTTGCCAGTGGGGATGGTGTGTTGAGTGTGATGAGCTGTGTTGCTTTTACACCAAACATATCGTTTTGCATTGTGGCCAAAAAGTTCGATTTTGGTTTCATCGGACCAGAGCACCTTCTTCCACATGTTTGGTGTGTCTCCCAGGTGGCTTGTGGCAAACTTTAGACAAGACTTTTTATGGATATCTTTGAGAAATGGCTTTCTTCTTGCCACTCTTCCATAAAGGCCAGATTTGTGCAGTGTACGACTGATTGTTGTCCTATGGACAGACTCTCCCACCTCAGCTGTAGTTCTCTGCAGTTCATCCAGAGTGATCATGGGCCTCTTGGCTGCATCTCTGATCAGTCTTCTCCTTGTCTGAGCTGAAAGTTTAGAGGGACAGCCAGGTCTTGGTAGATTTGCAGTGGTCTGATACTCCTTCCATTTCAAAATGATCGCTTGCACAATGCTCCTTGGGATGTTTAAAGCTTGGGAAATCTTTTTGTATCCAAATCCGGCTTTAAACTTCTCCACAACAGTATTACGGACCTGCCTGGTGTGTTCCTTGGTCTTCATGATGCTCTCTGCGCTTTCAACAGAACCCTGAGACTATCACAGAGCAGGTGCATTTATACAGAGACTTGATTACACACAGGTGGATTCTATTTATCACCATCAGTCATTTAGGACAACATTGGATCATTCAGAGATCCTCGCTGAACTTCTGGAGTGAGTTTGCTGCACTGAAAGTAAAGGGGCCGATAATTTTGCACGCACAACTTTTCAGTTTTTTAATTGCTAAAAAAGTTTAAAATATCCAATAGATTTCGTTCCACTTCACAATTGTGTCCCACTTGTTGGTGATTCTTCACAAAAAATTAAAATTTTATATCTTTATGTTTGAAGCCTGAAATGTGGCAAAAGGTTGAAAAGTTCAAGGGGGCCGAATACTTTTGCAAGGCACTGTATATCTATATATCTATATATATATATATCTATATATAGATATATAGATATATATGTATATCTATATATCTATATCTATATCTATATATTATATATATATATATATATATATATATATATATATATATATATATATATATATATATATATATATATATATATCTATATATATATAGATCTATATATATATATATATATATATCTTTTTTTTTTTTAAGCAGAGACCCTAGGGAATAAAATGGCAATCATTGCAATATTTTATGTCACACTGTATTTGCGCAGCGGTCTTTCAAACACAATTTTTTGGGAAAAAAATACACTTCAATGAATTAAAAAAATTAAACAGTAAAGTTAGCCCAATTTTTTTGTATAATGTGAAAGATGATGTTACACTGCGAGAATCGTGAGAGAATCGTGATCTTTCTTATAAGCAAAAAAATCATGATTCTCATTTTATCCAGAACCGTGCAGCTCTAAACCTGGATACACACTATATAATTTTCTTTAGATTTTTTCCTTTCGATTTACCAAAACCATATAATATTAGGTCAAATCTAAGCAATCTTTCAATTTGTATGCAATCGGGCAGGCCCTTGCAGTTTTGCTCAATCTAAAGGAAAAAATCTAAAGGAAATTGTATAGTGTGAATGGTCCTTTAGGCACACATACAAAAATGCAATAGTTACGATGCCTACATAAAAGAAAAAAAGGCAATTGTGCTACGCATGTTACATGTCACCGCACACGCCAGAGTGATATCAATAATTTTAGCACCAGAGCTCATGGGTAATGCTAAACTGATGACCTGTAAGGGCTTTTAAAGCATCACCTATGGAAAATATAGTGTATTGATGTTTTTTTTGCTGTTTCAGGGCCGGTTCACACTGCTGCGAATTCTATTGCGAATTTGAGCCATTGTGATCGCTCAAATTTGCAAGTCATTTAAATAACATAGTTTTCCATTAGTGCCATTCACATCAATGCATTGCGAATTTAAGCTGCGTACAAAAAGGTTCCTGTGCGAGTTTGATCGTTGTGCGATGCGAATTCAATGCAATATTTGCAGTAGAATCGCAGTAGATTCGCCAAAACACATAAAGAATTCGCAACGAAAATTTGCAACGCAATCGGATCAAATTCACGCGAAATTCGCACCGCTGCAGTGTGAACCGGCCCTTACAGGTACATGCAATTTTAATGCTTGACATGTTAGATATCTATTTACTTGGTGCAACTTCACCTTTTATATTTTACCAAAAAATGGGTAAACTATTGTGTTTGTGAGCCCTAAAATTTACTTTTAATTGTTTAATAACTGAAATCTTGCCTTTTATAAACCATTGTGCTAATATCATGCGACAGAAAAATTTGAAACTACCCCAAATGTATTCTCTAGGCAGTGTCTGTTTTCAGAAAATAGATAATGGCTGGGGGTTTTAAGTAATCTTCAGGACTAAAATTTTTTTTTTTTGGGGGGCTTTACAGTAGAACTAAAGGCAAACCTTTTTTTTTTTTTATTTTGGATTTTGAAATAAGGGAGGGATATAACCCCTGTCAGATTTTTTTTTCCCACCTATGTCTCATTGGAGAGATTTTCCTTCACTTCCTGCCCCGTAGCCAAAACAGGAAGTAAGAGGAAATCCCCCAAAGTCAAAGTGAGGGAATCCCGGTGTGTCACCAGAACTAGTCTTCCAATTGAAAGATCTTCCTGCTGCTTCTGTTCAGTTCCCAAAATTTGGGATTTTCCTTTGCTTTCTCAATAGTCCCAAAAAAGTGTCAAAAGTGTCCGATGCGTCCGCCGCAATGTCGCAGTCCCGCTAAAAATCGCAGATCACCACTATTGCTAGTAAAAAAAAAAAAAATAATAATAATAAAAATGCCATAAAACTATCCCCTATTTTGAGGACGCTATAACTTTTGCGCAAACCAATTAATATATGCTTATTGCGATTTTGTTTACCAAAAATATGTAGAGGAATACATATCAGAATACATATTGCCATAAACTGATGAAGAAATTGTTTTTTTTACATTTGTTTTTTGGATATAGCAAAAAGTAAAAAATATTGGATTTTTTTTTTTTCAAAATTGTCGCTCTTTTTTTGTTTATAGAGCAAAAAATAAAAACCGCAGAGGTGATCAAATACCACCAAAAGAAAGCTCTATTTGTGGGGAAAAAAAAGGACATCAATTTTGTTTGGGTACAACATCGCACGACCGCACAATTGTCAGTTAAAGCATCGAAAAAAATGGCCTGGTCATTAAGGGGGCAAATCTTCCGGTCCTTAAGTGGTTAATACTAGTTAGTACCAATGTGCACTGCAAAAGGTGTTTTCGCTTTCTAGGGAAAAAAATGCCTCTAATGTTGCGTGTCCTACGTGCCTGCTGCGAATGTAAGAATATAAGTTTTGTTTTTAAAATTTTAGAATGGGGTGCATAATGTTAAAGGGTGCCTTGACTGAAAAAAAGCTGCTTTAAAAGACTAAAAAGACAGTCTTAGAGCTCAGTTAAGCCAGAAATCTTCATGTGCAATTCATTGACTGACATACTAAAATCTCTTAAGGAGAGAGGTGACTTTGTATGCTTTCACTACAGCAATGACGGCAGAGGGCGCTACACACAACTCCTAATACCTTTAGTACAAGCATCACCGTTTCGAAGATGGCGATTTAGGTTTCTGAGTCGTGTTGCCTCCAGCCTATCAGCATGGTTTCCGGTGCTCTGTGGGCCGGAAGTGATGTCGACGCGCTGCTAGAAGCGGGCTAAACAAGAGCTGAGGGAGAGAATTACGGTTAGAAGCGTTATTTTGGCCGGTATAGTCCAGAGGTTCCCGTTATCACCGGTTCCCTGGACCTACTCGGGTGTAATGTGCATGTTATAACCGGCGGCACCCATTGGCCTGTGTTCCCTGGTGTAGTGTGGAGCTGCAGGTGATGTCAGAAGGCTTGTAGAGGACAGGCACCAATCGCGTGGTGTTGTATAGCTGTGACATGGAGGAACAGAAGGAGAACAGACCGATAGAACCTGGACATGTGGACGAGGCTGATCTGGCCTGGACGTTTTGGAAGAATGTGGATCTCGGAGGAGGGGTACATGTCTCTATCGTGTGTTTATATGGCATTAGGCTCATAGGACATTCCCATAGGGATCAGTAATGGGTTTTCTTAGTGTGTACACTCTATGGGAGTTCTGATGACTCTTGTTTTCCCTTTTTTGCTCTTCTGTATTTTTATATTTCTTGTAGATTCTCAGCTGACAGATGGATTTGCATTGAGGAAGAGGACCAGCAAAGCACTGTTTTCTTACACCATTACTAAGACTTTTAAAGCTGAACTCCGGGGAAGATTCAAAACCGCCCTGGCGTTGGGGCTCCCCCTGCTCTGTAAATGTGTGTGTCTAAATCCCTTTCATCTGAACCCTAATTTTGCCTTTTAGATGCTACTGATGCTATCGGGGGGCACCACCTAGTTAGATGCTATCAGGGGACACCACCTGTCAAACTTGCTCATTGGATTCAATGTGATTGCACCACAACCACGAACAAGCAGCTTGGCTGCAGCATGGAATTTCAGTACAAAATCTCCCTTGGGATTTAAAAAAAAAACCCAGGTATTCTGGAGGAGGCAGGATCGCCTTCTAAATACCTGCCGCCCTTTGTTCTGCCGCCCCCTTTAAAAAAACGGGTTAACCCTAGCAGTGCCGGGGGAGCCCCAATGCAGGGCAGATTTTGCCAGAGTTCAACTTTTTTTTTTTTCAAATTTGTATTGTAAAGGAAAAAAGGCAACACACAAACTAATACAAAGCAGAACTGATGAAGTCCAAATTCCAGTGCATTAATCTGTTAGAGGAATGTAATGCAAAGACCAGGCTGTCCTGTCCAAGAATACACGTTTCTGATCCATTGAAGTCTATGGAACCAAAAACCAGAAAAAAGTCCCTGGCCCTTTCCATAAAACGCACAAATGTAAACCATATCCATAGAAAACTATGTTAAATGGACTGTAGTGTTTCTGCAAAAGTGAAAACGCACTAAAAAAATGCATAGGTGTGAACCAGGCCTAAGTGTACCCAGAAAAAGAGTCCTGTTAATCTCTAAAGTCTGCTGCAAAAGAATGGGTATTACTCTTCTGTATTCAATATGTCTGGGATTGTCTGATGCCTATATATCCTGCTTTATGCAGTGATTAAATCTTCCAACCCCCTACGTCACTGGGTTCTGCGCTGATACATTATGGAAAGTCTCTGTTCGCTGTACTTAAAAAAAAAAAAAAAAAATCAATAAAAAAAAAATCTAAGGGTCTGTGTAAACAAAGGTACAACACCCCGTGCTTAGATCTGTAATTTTATACAGATATTAATGCAGGAGCATTGTATGCTGGGCCCATGCAGACTGGTATGTTTTCAACAGTAGCATTTGGCTATGTAAACCAAAATTAGAAAAATCTACAGTCCTTTGGCTGTAATTTTACACTTTTGCCTATGTAAACATTTGTGCTAATATTTACATTGTGTACAGTACTCATGGACCCTGTTGGCCACCTCCACTGCTAAGGGCTATATCAGGGAATATGTGGCAGAAGTCCGTATACACCAAAATATCTACGCATTAAATCTACCCCCCTTTTTAAACCTAAACTGTGAAGAAATCAGCCTTCTATGAGGGCAAAAAGTGAACCTAATAAAATGGCCACTTGATGTGTGTGTGTGTGTGTGTGTGTGTGTATGTATGTATATATGTATATATAATGTATCTATGTCTATCGCTACAGATCAGATATTGCCCTTTTATTTCTAGGTCAAACCTAATAGTAGACTTGATGGGCAAGAGGACAGTGCAAATCATTCAGCAAAATCTTGTGTGAGTGACTTCAGTGACCCAGTCTACAAAGAAATTGCAATTGCAAATGGATGTGTGAACAGAATGAGTAAAGATGAACTAAAGACGAAGCTTGCGGAATTGAAACTAGAAACAAGGTAAATCAAATGTTGCATCTTAATAGTTAATAGTTTGCATGTCTGAGTAATAGTGATCTTTAATCACTGTGACTCGTTTCCAAAAGAAAAAGTCACATTGCAAGCAAGCACCATATGGTGGTTAGTCCTGCATTCTATGTATTCCTTTGCTGTCCATCACATTAGCCTCATGAAAGTTGAAGCCTGCACAGGGCTAAACAAACTTCCCCTGCTACCATTTGTCTACATATAAGCCAGACAATTTATTAAAAAAAACTGCTGCATGTTTGAAATTCAGACACCTGGACGTGCAGCTTACAACACTATCATGTCCACCTGTCAGACAGGTTTTTACAGGCATAGCTCCCACAGTTCCAAGTAGGCAACCTGACTGGGCAGTAGAAATGTGCAGGATGCAAGAAGGATTGGAATAAAGAGTTGGGTGTATTGGCGCTACCTAAAAAATATGATATAATAAGCGATTTGTGTAAATGCTGGGATAGCCTATAGTTTGGCACCCCCTACTGCTAGTTTTGGATCTAAGAGGTGTGCAGCATATATAAGCCCCCCTTATTTACAGTATGGGTGGTACCACAGCTGCTAAGCGTGTGCCCACTGATCATATGCTAAGATGACTATGATGAACAACAGGTGTCACACAGCTTACTGGGTCCTACAGCGTCTAGAAAAGGAGCCAGAAGCTGTATTCCATATGGTGCATTTGCTAAAAACTATATAACAATGCGGTGATGTGTGTTAGAGATTATATATATATATATATATATATATATATATATATATATATCCTGATCTAATACAATATACGTAATTGGCACAAATTACAATTGCATAGACCAAAACAGCTATAATAGCCCAGAAAAACCAGCAGTTAAATTTCCAACATATATTGTAACAGTCCCATATGTTGATGTTATATAACTTATTCAGATTCCCACAGGTGACTTGGTGCTGCAACAATTTGTCAGGTGACTCTCGTGCTCCCCCTTTGGTTGCTTACTCACCAGCTCCCAGAACCCCAACAGGGGTATAACGCTTATGGTGTAGTACGCTGGGTCACTTCACTTGTTGTTCCATCTGGTAGATAATTGTGTTGTAATCAGCTCCCCAAGCCCCGCACCGGGGTAATCCACCTGTGTTGGGAGATGGATCGCCTTGCTGCTAGTATTGTGCTGGATGTCTCCTATGCTTTTCAATCCTTGGAGATGTTGCTTCCCCTCATGTATTTAAGAAAAAAGAGCTTCCATAGCGTAATAAAGTATGGCCACTTTATTTAAAAAACAACTGAACCAGCAAAGCTGATTTCCAAAGAAAAGAAGAAAAAATTTTTGATAATAAAAAATGACAAAAAATAAAAAATGAAAAGTGACAGTAAAAAATAAAACTAAAATTAAAAAGTCCAGGCACTAATTATATAGTTCTGTCCAGGTTGGATAAGACAGCAACAATTGCCAGGCAGAGTACAAAGTACAAATGTATATAAGTAAAAAGTCCCTCCAAACAGGCATAAACAGCGCAGTGGAGGTGTATGTCCACCAGCTGCTGAGCAGCGTCCTCCTCTCTCGTATGCCCTGGAGCAGACTGACAGAGCGTGATGCCGTTGTGCGTGCTTCGTCACATGACGTCCTCAGCAACGGTGTCACACTCTTCCCTCTGCTAGGTTGGGCATGGATCAGCACTATGATTGAAGAGTCTCCTGAAATACGGGGTGTAGCGAAGAGAATCACACGTTTCACCTGTATTTGCAAGCATTGCATTGTATTGTTCGGGAGCCTTAAAGTGTTACTAAACCCAGAACCCTGCATTCACTATATCTGGTCTCCCACAGTACACAGAACATGGAAATGCAATTATTTTAGTAAATATAAACTGCTAAATGCCTTTTTCTCCTTGGCAGTATTTAACAGTCTTGTGGCTTCTATTAGTGTCTGGCAGAGCACTGGTTAAAGCTTGTAGGATGAGTTTTCTGACTGTCCTATGACCCCTGACTTTCTGTCTGGACAGTGCTGATTGGCCCTGTGCTGATCACATGCACCCCCCCCCCCCCAAAAAAAAACTCTCTAGCAGTACACACCAAATTGAGCATGTACAGAGTGCCTCCAAGGCTCAGTTATATCAGCAGATGGATTAGGGACAGTAAAAGAATGGGTGGATTGGAGACAGCAGGATCAAACGGCCTTTTTCAGATCTAAGCTATGGTACTTTCTACCACTCTATAGATGTCTATATGGTAATGAATAAGCGCACCTGTTAGTGTGTGAAACGCGTCTACCATTTGAACTGTTTGTAACACTTGGGATGTTCGTTCATTAAATAAGAATTTTGATGGATCTTGGAGTGCAGCCATTTCTTCAGTGTTCACGCATCTATCTATCTATCTATCTATCTATCTATCTATCTATCTATCTATCTATCTATCTATCTTTCAGAGACTTTAAAGTGAAACTATCGGTTTGTGTGTGTTAATAATTTTTTATTAAAAGGTTTTTAAAATGTACAGTCCTGTGCAGATTTGAGGCACTGATAAAAAAAAATTGTGAAGTTTGGATGCTTAAAAAAAAATGAATACTTTTTGTTTATCAATGAACAACCTACAAAGTGCATAAAAAAGACAAAAACTAAATCAAATCAATATTTGTTGCATCCACTTTTATGCCTCAACAGGGGATTTCTCTGCTGAGCTGGCAGATGACCGGTCCATGTCCACTCTGCTGATACAGGCACGGCCTGGTTTCCTCTATGGGCTGTTTGGAAACAGGTCGCCTGTACGTTCTCTATCCGACTGTCATCTGATCCGCCAGACAGACAGAGAATTGATCCCCATCCATCTGTTTTGATCTGATATCGGCAGGTGTCAACGAACACGTCTGTTAACATCTGCCACTCCATAGAGGGCAATTGATGGTTCGATCGGGTCCGCCTAAAAAACTTACAGGCGAACCTGATCGGTCTGTTAGTGTGAAAGAGGCCTTTAACTTTTGAAATGGCAGCAATTCTTCCAGAAACACTTGTACACAGTTGAGGGTTGCTCAGACATATGGTCCAGTGCGTGATTAACCTTTTCCTGCTGGCTGTACACATATATGCAGCGATGCATTGGGTCGGCCTAATGCCAAACCATTGGATAATGCGTCCATGTAAAACAGCACTTCTGTTCTTTCTGCTCACTCTCTGCTTTCAATCGCGTGACCACTGTGACAACAAGTTGCATCGGTCACATGATCGGGATGTCCATCTCCCGGCATTAAAAGGGTGGGCAGCAGCAAGGGGTTCAAAATTATACCAGAGAGGTGCTAATGATTAGCAGTATAACATGTAAGTCAAAATACAATCATTGAATTAACATGCAGGTCAAAATGCAATTATTAAACAGAATCGGTTGTGTAGGAGGAATCCAACTTGGCAAGGAAAGGTTGTGCTCAACTAACAAATTTTAGATCATAGTTGTGTAAAAAAAACCAAAATACTTGCCTAACAAAACAGACTTTCTCACAGGCAGAAGATTACAATTCATTTCTTCTTCAGGCCTATTGAGATACAATATAATTATCTTTTTTTTTTTTTTTCCTTTGCTTTCTCTTCGTTACAGGGGAGTGAAGGATGTTCTCAGGAAACGTCTAAAGAATTACTATAAGAAGCAGAAACTTACTCATATTTTGTCAAAGGACTCCAGTGAGACTGATGCATATTATGACTATATCTGCATAATTGATTTTGAAGCTACCTGTGAAGATGGTAATGCAACAGATTACGTCCATGAGATTATAGAGTTCCCCATTGTCTTGCTGAACACAAGGACTTTAGAAATTGTGAGTTTAACTCATTTCTGGGGGATGTGTAAAGTCTAAATTGCAGGAATTTGCACTGGTAGTAACTCACATAGGTGTTATGTGGATATTTCTACCTTTTTACATAAGCTTGATATGTTCACTTTTTGTTCTGTGGACTGCTGCGCTGATCCTGTTTTATAAAAACTATTGTTGAAAGATGGCTGTCAAATCAAGATCTTAGAAGTATGGCCAATGCTTGTTTGGTCATACTTTTCATGTGGGTCACACTACTGTGACCCAGAATCAGACAACAGTAGGCTTTAGCCATGTCACAGAGCTGCTCCTGACTATAGAGGGATTATGAGAATAATGTTGGGATCCACTCAGAGTCCTGATTGACAGCTGGCTTGCTGAGAGCCTGTCCCAGCCATTCCCACCCCCTCTCCAGCCTGGCGCTCCAGTGAACGACAGTCATCGCTCTCTACTCAGAGCGGACCTGAGAACTGCTTGATCAGCGGTAACATGATTGCTTCGTTTTTTGGCACTCTGTTCTTAGGCACCAGGAGACAGTTGCAGTATCAGACCAATGCAGTATCCATAGAGATGAACATAGATGTTTGAGTACCCCACACTTCTCTAATAATCTGCCCTTCTCTTTACATGGGCTTGTGCTCCTAGACTTGTTCCCAGAGCTGCCAGAACAAATTTCCGCTAGACAGTTATTATATGGTAAATGCTCGTGGCCGTTCTACTTTGCCCATTAAATATGAACTGCATGTTTTTTAGGTGCACCCAGTATTCAAGTAGTGATGAATACTGACATCAGTCTGTTTCGTAAAGGGCTGCTATCTCAATGGTAACTACATTGATATACTATGATACAAATTAGGGTGGAAACGAAGTAGAGCTCTTAGTTACCTAATATCCCAAATTAAGCCCCACCTTTTTTATTCTTTATAGTTCTGTACTGAATTTTGCTTGTCAGTGGATTAAAAGAGCCTTTATTCCTCATTAGGAAATATACCTCCCTCTGCAGTATTCTAGAAAAAGTCAGTCTTATATACTAAAAAAAGTAGTGTTATACCAGGTTGAGAGTATGGAGGCTTATTAGCAGAAAGACACTTAAGTATCTTGCAATATTCCTCTAGACAGTTAACCTGTGAGAACAGGTAAAAGCAATATCATGGATTATCAGACTATATCGTATGTGCCAAAATTGCTCTTATAATGCGCTTCAAGCTGTAGCACTCTACAGAATATTATGTTTGACATGTGCCTGCTTTACTCATCAGTAATGCAAAGTATCAGGCATTGATGCACAATTTTTTTTTTTTTTTTTTTTTTTGAGATCTTTAAAGTGGTTCTAAAGTCAAAAGGTAAAGCATTAAGTTAAAAAACCTTTTACTGTTTGTCCCCCCACCTCCTTCAATACCTACCTGAGTCCTCAATTCATCCAGTGCTATGCATTGCTGGATCTCCTCTCTTCCTGTTCACACAGGAACTTGAGCAACCAATGGCTCCTCCTGTCATTTAAAATCTGTGAGTGGGGCCAAGCTGCTCTGTGTGGGTCTATGAAGCGCAGCTCCATAGACTCGCACAGCTCGGGAGCGAGCATGCACATGTGCCCCTATTGCAAGAGCCTTGCTATGGGGGCACACAGAAAAAGAGGAGCCAAGGTCACCAGCGGGACCCCACAAAAGGAGTATTGGGGCTTATCTGTACAACACCATTACACAGAGCAGGTGAGTATAACATGTTTATTATTTAAAAAAAGCCTTTAACACTTTCTAAATATCTAGTTCACAAAGCTTGAATTTGGGTCTTGTATATTCAGGGTTTTGTTTTTTGTTTTTTATTTATTGGCATGTATGTTGCATTCGGCATCTTGCCTCGCCACCAGTGTCTAGCCCCTCCTGCTTTTATGCATTTCAGACCCTAAAAGGCTTAGAGGTTGGAAGTCAGTGATGGTGTAGAAGTATTATTATAATATTTATTATACATGATTTATATAGCGCCAACAGTTTACCCAGCACTTTACAATGTAGAGGGGGGGACAGCACAAACTAAAAATATACTAGTTTGCTGCAATCATGTAAGCCTACACAAAAATGGTAGATTATCAATATAATATAAAAGTGGATTGCGCTAACTTCTGTGTATACCACTGCTGAAATATACAAAAATAGGATATCTATCCTATGTAGCGTGCTGTTCTGTATCAATTAATATTGTGTCAAAAATATACTGTCCACTTAGTGTTTACTAATGACAAAATATTCCAAAAAACTGTTTAAAGTGCTAGTGCTAAAAAATCACAAATATTAAAAAATGTGCAATGTGCCAATATTACTTAGTGACCATCAAATATCACATATCAACATGCATATAAACTACTAGCTGCAAAAAATATCCTCCAGCATGTGCAAAAACACTACAGCCCACTAGATGTCCTCAGTGGGTAATTACTTCTGTGCAATGACGTAGGTGCTACCAAAAGCTATTTAAAAAAATATTAATACTAAACAATGTGCCAATATTACTAACAAAATATCACATATTAACATGCCTATGTACTGCATAGTGCAAAAAAAATGTCCTTGACATTTGCAGAAACACCACAGTACACTGGATGTCTTCAGTGAGTGATCACTTCTGTGCAATGACGTTCCTTTTCAGTATATTGTGCTCCTAATTCACCACTTATCGTGACTTCACCACCACCTCATGCAATGGCCACTCACCAGATGTAGTAAGAATAAACGCCTTTGGTTCATTAAAGTAGTGTTCCGGCTGAATTATACTTTTTTAAATATACCCCTATAATACACAAGCTTAATGTATTCTAGTAAAGTTAGTCTGTAAACTAAGGTCTGTTTTGTTAGTTTATAGCAGTAGTTTGTTATTTTATAAACTTACAGCAGGCTGTGGCCATCTTAAGTGTGGGCATCTGAATCTCATCCTTGCAGATCTCGCACATGCTCAGTGCAGCACAAGCAGTGTAAAAGGTTTCATGTCAGGTTTCCACAGCAACGGCAGTGTCAGAGGAAGTTGCCGCCCCTTCCCAGAAGGCATTGCAAACAGGAAATGATGCGATGGGCCACGGCCAGGGAGGAGGAAGTGAAAAATGAATACAGCAGATATACAGTAGGTGCTGAGAGAAAAAATTTAAAATATCCAATTTGTTTACAGTGCACAGTTTAGTGAGGGATGCTGAAGAGTTGTAAAAGTGGGTGGAACTCCACTTTAAGGATAACCAATCTGTTTAGGATGGGTTCAATAGCAGCCTTTCCAAGCAATGTATTAGTATCTCTTGCTCTGTTCAGTGCTCATAAAGACATATGGATAGCCATCATGGTACAGTATGTTTTTTTTTTTTTTTCATTTTATTAAAAAAGTTAAAAACATGGTTAAACTCACGTTATGGTGCCCTTAAGCCGGCACCAAGCAAATCCAGCAGTAATATTTGATTTTTTTTATTTATTTTTTTTTCGCACTAACAGTTTTTTGGAATATTATTTTGTCACTAGTAGACACTAAGTGGACAGTATATTTTTGACACAATATTGATACAGAACAGCACGCTACATAGAATAGATATCCTATTTTTGTATATTTTAGCAGTGGTACAATACACAGAAGTTGGCGCAATCCACTTTTATATTATACAATTACAGTACAGTTCAATACAAAAGGGACAGGAGGGCCCTGCTCTTAGAGCTTACATTCTAAAGGGAGGGGGTGGTAGGTACAAAAGGTAATTGATGTGGGGAATGATTTGATGGGGGTGTATGTTTGTACATACAGTATCTTAATTACCATGCCATGTTCTTAGTGACATTGTTTTTCTTGCATCTTTCTTTCGTATCTTATGGCAACAAAATTGTGTGTTGGACAGGACAGGTTAAACCAAAATGCTTGTTACAATTAATTAAAATAAAAATAAAAATGGTAGTTGCGCTGTGATAAAAGGGAAAGGGAGTGGAATGTGGAAGGGACTAAGTGTAAAGTGAATGTGATAGAGAGGTGAAAACAGCCCAAATGGGGCCACAGATACACTAAAAAGGAGATACCGATATACAAAATAATAAAATCAAATGTAGCATGTATAGTGTATAACGAATGTGGAAACTGTGTGGCATATAACAAATATCTCAAAATTAATATACAATGGATAAAATTGAACAAACTTAAGTGAAACTAAACAAAACGTCCAAATGGTCTAGTCACAAAACTAGCACAAATTGGCTGACGTAGATTTAGAAGCTGAATACAGTGAGTCCATGTAGGTGAATATATAGCAGTCCCACCACCAAGCAGCATACAAATCTTCAGTGTGAACACCTCCGTGTCTATAAGCAGCTCGCCTTACTGCTGTAAGGTATGCAGCATGTGCTTAGTTGCAGACCACGGGCGGACATGGATGTCCCCTCCGGTGTTTCAAATGGTTCCAATGGTGGATATATAGGACGATAATAGAAAATGATAAGAGCAATATATCAGATATAACACCGTGACGACCAGAGAGGGTACAGACCAGAAGGAAGGGATGCGCTCACTTTTTTAAAATGAGTGTGGGCATCAATCCACGAGCGCCGAGTTTGTATGCCTCAGTAGATATCTTCAGTTAGTCCCAGCTCCACAATGCTCGTCAGATGTAGTAGGTGTATATTTGGTATAAGGAAAGAGTATACATAGCATAATCCCGTATGGTAAACAAATTTTTATTAAAACAGTAAAGCAGACTCCCATTTAAAAGCAGACTGCGGCGCATAACATCCACGAGCGCCAAGCTCGTCTCCTGCCGTTAGGTTGTGACAGTGTACCGTGCTCCAATCCTGACGCGTATCGTCACCTCACGCCTCTGGCTATCACAGTGATCAGTGACTGCGAAGCCCATCCCCGTGTTTTCTGTCTCTGTGAATGGACGAGTAAGATACATTGTAAAAAGTGTTTTGTAGGAAAAAAAAATTATTAAAAAAAAAAAACCTAGATCAAGGTTTGATCTAGGTCAATACCAGGGTTAGCGTTTGTGTCAGGGTCAGTATTTTTTTGGACAGGATTTTTTTTTTCTTATTTTAATTAGTGTGTGTGGTGTTTTTTTTTTTTTTTTTTTTTTTAATAAAAAAAAAAGTGAAATGCACACTAGATTCTGGGCTGTACTACGGGTACATACAACAAGTAGCATACACATATGGTATCGCTGCGACAGGAGCGGGAGAATTTGTTTCTGGTTATTCTTTGATGGTAGGTTATGGAAGTAGCTAAAATAAAGAAATTATGTGTGTGTGTGTATGTATGTATGTATATGTGTGTATATATAATTATGTGTGTGTGTGTATATATATAATTGTGTGTGTGTTTGTATATGTATATATATATATATATATATATAAAATAATGTATGTGTGTGTATGTGTGTATGTATATATATATATATATATATATATATATATATATATATATATATATATATATATATATATATATATATTTATTTTTTTCACTATTTTTGAACCAGTTTTCCTTTGATAATAAAAGTGAAAAATCAGGAGATATCATTACCATTTACCGCCAAATCTGTCCTGAAAAGAACAAGGTATAATCCAATTGGATGCACAAAGTAGTGGCGATTATGTACAGTTTTACTAACACATGTCAAAGTTGCAAAATTGGGCTTAGGCATTTAAATTTGTTGTACCCTTAGGCACGAAGGGCTTAATACTGAAAGGCAGTGGTGATGTTCTGATCCCATTATCACTGTGATTGGCTGTCACATGACGAGGAGCCAGACCGATCGCTGACTGTGGCAGTTCAGTCATTTTGTAGGAAGCCTGCAGTGAGTTGTACATACATCCTTCGTCCATTGATTTCTGACCTCCCTAAGATTAAGCCATTTATAGGGTATAACTCTTCAAGAAGGTAAGGATAGGATGTGGTGAGATGCTGAGTGTAACCTACAGCCAAAGTTTTTCTTGGTAAAAAGAAAAAAAACATTTGGATGTGTAGCTTCTTCTCATTGTTATCAGTTTTTTCCCAGAGGAGTAGACAGACCCTGTAAGCCTGCACTTAGGGGCCAGTGGTGACAAGTCAGGAGTCCACCTAGAACAGCAAATGAGGTTTTGCAAGTCATTGCAACACTGAATGCATTTCTTTTTTTTTTCTGTTTTTAGTCGCGGTGAGCTTGATTCCACCTCTCCCACCCACAGATCCCTGGATCTGCTAATAGTTTTGATATGTATTTTTAACTAAATTTATGGAAGTTGTCTAACTGATAACCTCTGCATGTGTATTTGTGAGGGCTTTAATAGGTTCACTTGGACAAAAAAAAATAATTTACATTACTATACAGAATCATGTTTCTATGATTGGCTTCTCTCTATTGTATGAGACCATGTCTGACATTTTACCTTTCCAATACAGAGCTGCATTAAGCTATACAAGGCTGCTCCCACTGCTCACTATCTGGGTGTTTTTGTTATGGTCATGTCAGTTGGGATGGTTAGATTAACAGTAAATTTAGAGTGATGACAAATTTCCTTTAATGAATGACCACAACGTGTTTTTTTGTTTCTCCCCCCCCCCCCCCCCCCATCTCTAGGAAGACACTTTTCAGCGGTATGTGAAGCCAGAAATCAAGCCTCAACTTTCAGAGTTCTGCATTAATCTTACTGGAATTACTCAGGTAAAATTGTGACAGAAACTAAACATTCCTATCTTGAAGAAAGTGCTGACACAATGAGTTTCTCAATCAGGATTCTGTGGAACCCTAGGGTTCCTCCAGAGGTTGCTAGGAGTTCCTGGAGCTATAAGCAATTTCTGCCTCTGACACATTGAACTTTTTAGCTATCTGTGAGGTGGATATTCTTCCCAATGACCACAAGTGTAATGAGCATTCTTTCCACTCACGATCACACTAATGTATCGCGAGTTGTAGATATAGTAATTTTTAGCACAGGTTTCCCAAGACCATACAGTTGTTTTAAGGATTTCTCTGTGTTGAGGTTTCCTCATTTCATTTCAAAGTTGGGAAGAAATATTCTAAGTTAGTCGAAGATGCATTCATAATACATGAACTACATGATAACCAGTGTAATTTTGACAACTAAATAGTATTTTAGTTGACTAAAACAATTCAGATGACTAAAATGCAACTAAAACGAAAATGCTGTTTTAATTTAAAGACTATGACTAAGGCTCCATTCACACTAGCGCGTTTTTTGATGCATGGGAATTTAACATGGGTTCCTATGGAACATGTTCACATCAATGCCTTTTTGTACCTCTGCGTTTTTGGAAAGGGTCAGGGTCTTTTTTTCATGCAAAATGCAGCGTTTTGCATGTAATAGAATTAAATGGACCAGCATCAAAAACACAAGTGCAGCGTTTATGGCTTTTTTTTTTTTTGATTGTATACAGTATAAAAAAACTGTGGGAAAAAAAAACGCAAAACGCTGCTCAAAAACGTGGCAAGCATCACAAAAAAAACTCCAAAAACGCTCAAAAGCAACATGCATAGATGTGAAACGAGCCTAAAACCACATTGAATTTATATCACAACGGCTAAATCTTTGTAGTGCATGTTCAATAGGGGTGCGCATCTTCACTGGTCTCACGATTTGGATTACGATCATCTGGTCAACGATTCGATTCCGCGATGCATCACGACTACCGACGAGCTCCCACTTCCGCTTGGGCCGTCTAGGTGGCCCTTCCACCCTGCAATCTTCTGGGACACATCACAGTTCCCAATAGATTGCCCGGCTATGCAGGACAGCGCAGCGAGACATGCCCACCCGGCTGTGAAGCTGCAAGCTGTCACAGCCGGCTGCCCACAGTAGTACTGCCAGCGCTGTGGACAGGCGGGGGAGAGAATGGAGGGTTTGGGTGGCCACGTCGCTGGATTGTGGGACAGGTGAGTGTCTATTTATTAAAAGTCAGAAGATGCACTTTTTTTGTAGCTGCTGACTTCTAATAAACAAAAAATTGACTGGAACTCCGCTTTGAATTAAAAATAACCTCACTCCCTTAAAAATTGCACTAATCCGGTGCACTACAGGTTACAGAGATTCACACACACACGGCTGCTTGGAGGTCAGAAGGGATAGAATCCACAGATGACAAACAGCCCTGTGAAGTTCACTGTACAGTCTCTGTGCTGACCAGTGGCAGCTGGTGCTCAAAACTTTTTTTGGGTGGCGCAAACAAACTGAAAAATACTGAACCTCCCCCATCAAACGCAGCCACCTGTGCCCGTCAATCGCAGCCACCTGTGCCCGTCAATCGCAGCCATCACTAACCCCCCACAATTACTTTCTTTTAATAAATGTATTACAGTGGATGCTGTGCCCCTGCTGTATGTGCTTTTAAAAAACGATGTCACTTCATACCAAATTTCGCCGGTATACGATCATGTGACTCCCGGCTCGTCTCGCCCCTCTCCGCTCTCCTCTCTGCTCTCCTCTCATGTGTCTCCTGAGTCCTGACGTCAGCGGGGAATTCTCAGTCCCGCCCGCTGACTATAGTTATCGTATCAGAAGAGAGGACTGAGAAATCCCCGCTGACGTCAGGACTCAGGAGACGGAAGAGGAGAGCGGAGCGGAGAGGGGCGGGATGGGCCGGGAGTCACATGATCGTATACCGGTGAAAAACTGGTGCTCACAAAATCTGGTTCAGCTGTGTGTAGTAACCAATCAGCTTCTAGCTTGTTTAAGTTTTGCCAATGAGGCTGTGTTCACACATATGCAATGCGGGAACCCGCGCGATTCCTGTGTGGGTTCCCGCATCGCATGTCACTGGCAGGCAGTTCACACTGCCCTCTACGGACCGCCAAGTGTGTCAATAGAAAGGTAATGACACCCCCAGATCAATTCAGTTCACAGTGCGAACTGTCAAATGGTACAGAAATCTGATTGCATGGGTGTGAACACCCATGCAATCTGATTCTGGTGCGGACCAAAAAAAAGGGTCCTGCACCATTTTGGTGCGGATGTGATTTCAGCCAAACAATATGCCTGAATTTGCATCGCACAGACATCAGATGTGATCTGAACAGCAATGCTGTGTGACTCCCGTGCAATGTCTGTTCGCACCAGTGTGAACCCAGCCGAAAACCTGGGAGCTGATTATGCACAGCTGCCACAGAATCTGTGTTTTATTGAACGTAAATTCGGCTAAAATGCATTTTCATGCTGTTAAGTGCATCTCGCTGCAGGGAAACGAGTGGGAACAAATCCTATATTTTAGCACAATTACATAATTGGCATATAAAGTCAGCGCTCACTTTCAGCAATCCTAAACATAATTGAATTGGAAATGTGTATTCACAGTGGTAAATGATGAAAAAAAACACATTCCGCACCTCCTCTTCCAGGACGGCAACACATGAGAGATGATGGGCTCCTTCCTACAGGAAACCCAATCGGTTCACAGCTGTTAAAAGGCCCCACCTTCCCCCTTGTCCCCAAGTCTTGGTTGTGTTTCTCCTACAGCAAAACGTTTATTATTTTTCTCTGACTTGAAGACTAAAAAAGAGTTGGATGGTACCCCTGTGAGCCAGGTTCAGGAATGCTGGTGAGGGCTGCACTAACCTGCCACTTTAAGCTTCTCACAGGTCTCCCCAGGGTGTGGTGCAGGCGGTCTAGGTGTTTCTAAGGTTCCTCCGCCATTGCCCGCTGCTTATCAGCTCGGGTCTCCTCCTATCATCCCCTGTGTGCAGCAGGTAAGACACCAGGGGGAGGACACTTGTGCACGCCAAGCCTCGCTCTGAAACCGGGACTTCCGGTCGGGGCAGGAAGGGGGCAGAGCACGCCCAGGAAGGGGAAATAAAACATGGAGGAGATGCCGCACCCATGTGGCTGGGGAGGCTGGAGGTTCCCTGTCTTCTCTCAGGACCCAGCGAGCTGCAAAGAGCAGAAAGTCTGCTGTTACCCACTTAATGGAAAAAGAGGATGGCAAGGCAGCACAGGTGGCTGCAGGCAAGAGCAAGTCGGGGCCTGGTAAGTGTTTTGCCTATTATGCAGAGTGACACCAGCCTTTAGTGGTCCCTGGAAAACCCTAGGTTGTATTAACAAACTGGCTGGGAAAGAGGCCTCATGTCTAATGAAAGATTTTCTGAAATCTGTTCAAACAGAGATGTTGGCCACTATACAGCCACTATATATTTTCGCACCTCTGCAGCCGCTTCCCAGGTGGCAGATGCAGAAGAGATGCCCCCTAAAGAGGGTCCATCCTCTCAGGAGAGTGTTCTCTCCAAACCAGGGCCAAGTGCTTTTTACCAATTTCTCAGGGCCTTCCCCCAGCTCAGGCTAGGGAAGAGGATGAGATAGAAGAAACAGGAAGCCAGGCAAAATCTGAGCCCAGTTCAGAGGAGGAGACTGATATGGGCCTGGATAGTGATGTGGAAAGCGTCAAACTAAACAGACATCTTTGGTCTAGAGGACTTGGAGGGACTCAAGCGATTTATGCCACTGAAGAGATCCCTGAACCAACTAAGGAAACCTCGGCATGAGTTGTATAGAGGGTTGGTTAAAAAACAGTCTAGGGTGTTTCCTATACACCAGTCCCTGAAGGATTTAGTGCTTCAGGAATGGCAGTCTCCTGAGAGGAGCCTGGTCAAACCTAATACTTGGAAGAGAAGATTCCCCTTTAAAGAGGAGGAAGCGGAAAAATTCCTAAATATCCCAAAAATGGACACCTCTCTCTCAGGTGACAAAAAGGTCTGACCTCTCCTTTGAGGACACGGAACATCTGAGATGCTATGGATCGCAAATCAAAATCCCTGTTGAAAAAGGCCTGGGAGGCCAATTCCTCCTCTGACCCCAGCATTAGCAGCCACCTGCGTTGCTGGGAGTGCGGACTTCTGGATAGGGAGGCTTAATAAGCACCTCTCAGGGTAATAAGTCTCAAGAACTTCTGGATTCCCTCTTAGTAATGGGGAAGGCTGTAGCCTTTCTGGCAGATACAGCCGCGGATGCAGTAAAAGCGTCAGCCAACACAGGCGCCCTTATTAACTCTGTCAGGAAAGCCATTTGGGTTAAAGCCTGGGAAGGGGACCTCACTTCAAAGGCTAAACTTTGTGGTCTCCCCTAGGAAGGGTCCTTACTGTTTGGCCCGGGTCTTAATAATGTTTTGTCCAGGTCCTCTGAGAAATCGAGGCCACTCGAGTCAAAATCGGCAAAAAGCTAAGAGAGAACCCAGCCGGAAGTAGAGGTACTGCAGAGGTAGGCAAAACGGCAATTTGCGCTTTCCTGTTGCAGCCCAAAACACCAAAAATTCCAAGTGATGCCAGAATCAAGGTGGGAGGCCGACTGTCTCAATTCGTTCCCCAGTGGGAGGAAATTTCAAACAGTCCGAACATCATTCAGCTGATCAAGGAAGGCTATCGACTAGAATTCTCAGCAAAGCCCCTGCTTATGATTAAGATAACGCATCCTCCTAAGGATGCATTAAAAAAGAAAGCACTACTAGAAGGGATTCAGGAACTTGTGGAACAGCAGGTGGTAGTACCAGTGCCAAAAAGTCAGCGATATCAAGGCTTTTACTCCCATATTTTCGTGGCACCTAAACCATCAGGGAAGTACTGCCTGATCGTAAACCTCAGGAACTTAAAGGGATACCTAGAATACAAGAGGTTTTCCATGGAGAGTATTTACTTACCTATTTGCACATCCCAATCCACCCGGAACACCAGGCATTCCTGAGATTCACGGTGGTAACCCAAGAAGGCACTCTCCGTTTGCAATTCAGGGCCCTCCCTTTCGGGTTAGCAGCCAGTCCAAGGATCTTCACGAATCCTTGCCGAAGCAGTGGCCTATCTGCATCTCCAGGGAATAGCGTTAATACCTTACCTGGATGACCTGCGTTATCCTTGGTCCGTCAGCCCCTCAAGTAGAGACAGATGCCCAAAGGGCGATTTCAGTCCTACAGAAGTTAGGCTGGGTGGTAAGTGTGGAAAAATCATTCCTGGTACTGGCTCAGGTCCAAACCTACCTAGGCTATCGGGTAGATTCACGGGCCCAAAAGCTCTACCTTCCAAGGGAGAAGGTGGAGAAACTAGTCGCAGCCATCAGAAGGCTGATCGACAACCCCGTGTGTTCCAGGAGAGCGATTCTCAGGGTCCTGGGACTCGTGTCAGATTGCAGTCGCTTGGGCGCAACTGCATCCCAGAGACCTTCAATTTTTTCCAACTTTCCTCTTGGGACAAAAGCAACGATTCCCTAGACGAAAGTTTAGTCATAACTCCCCAGGTAAAATCTTCCCTGGAGTGGTGGTTAGTCCCAGAAAATCTGGAAAAAGGCAGACCGTGGGATCCACTGAAGCTCACCATGGACCCAAGTGCCTGGGGTTGGGGAGCCCACCTAGAAAAAGCCAAGGCACATGGCACCTTGGACAAGGGGGCAACCAGATCCTCTTCCACCCTCAGGGAGCTTAGAGCAGTGGGCGAAGCCTTAAGAAATCCAGATTTGCTCAGACAACACCACAGTGGTAGCCTACCTAAACCACCAGGGGGGAACCTGATCCAAAGCCCTATTGGACTTGGCAAAGGAGATTTTAAGCTGGGCCGAGCACAGGGTGTTCTTGCTGTCAGCAGTCTACATAAAGAGGGCAGACAATCAGGAAGCGGACTTCCTCAGTCGCCAACTTGCCGGAGAGGGAGACTGGGTGCTGAACTCCAAGGTATTCTAGCCATTAGTCCAAAAACTTGGCCGCCCAGAAATAGACCTCTTTGCCAGTTTCAAGAACAGGAAGTTAAAGAAGTTCTTCTCCCTCTCTCAGGAAAGAGTCAGAGGGCCTGGATGCCCTAGCGCAGGAATGGAAGTTCCAATTGGCTTACACCTTCCCTCCTCTGGCACTGATTCCTCGAGTCATTCAAAAACTCAACCGGTCCTTGGGCTGCTTCCTCTTGGTTGCTCTTTGGTAGCCAAGGAGGGAGTGGCTTGCAACCTTGAAAGCGTGGTCAGTAGCGCCTCCCTGGAAGCATCTGGACCTACTCTCTCAGGGTCCAGTGTTGCACTCCAGACTGGAGTTCTTCCATTGGACGGCCTGCTTAGTGAGCGCCAGATCCTCAGAGGTAAAGGCTGCTCAGACTGAGTGATGGACACTCTCCTCTTGAGCAGAAAAAGAGAAAGATGTACTTTAAAGTATGGAAAACCTTTTGTACCTGGTGTAAACAAAAATGGGTTGTTTCCACCTCAATCCCCAAAATCCTAGAATTTCTTATGGATGGGATAGAGAAGGGTGTGGCAGTGAACACTCTTCGGGTGCCGCGCTTTGTTTTCCTTAATGCTAGGTTAGCAAAGGAACCCTTGGTTAAAAAGGTTTTTGGTGGCCAGGGATAGGGCTACCCTGGTCACGAAGCATAGGTTCCCACCTTGGGACCTAACCAGGGTTCTAGAGGCATTAGCTAGACACCCCTTTGAACCCATAGAAGAGGTTCCTCTTAAAGTGGAGTTCCACCCACTTTTACAACTCTTCAGCATCCCTCACTAAACTGTGCACTGTAAACAAATTGGATATTTTTTTATTTTTTTTCTCAGCACCTACTGTATATCTGCTGTATTCATTTTTCACTGCCTCCTCCCTGGCTGTGGCCCATCGCATCATTTCCTGTTTGCAATGCCTTCTGGGAAGGAGCGGCAACTTCCTCTGAAACTGCCGTTGCTATGGAAACCTGACCTGAAACCTATTACACTGCTTGTGCTGCACTGAGCATGTGCGAGATCTGCAAGGATGAGATCCAGGAAGAAATACAGTCTGGCTTCAGATGCCCACACTTAAGATGGCCACGGCCTGCTGTAAGTTTATAAAATAAACTACTGCTATAAACTAACAAAACAGACCTTAGTTTACAGACTAACTTTAATAGAATACATTAAGCTTGTGTATTATAGGGGTATTTTTATTTAAAAAGTATAATTTTGGCCGGAACACCACTTTAAGTTTAAAAATTAGCCTTCCTGCTGGCAATTACAACAGCTAGAAGGGTGGGTCACAGGGTCTCTCTCCATTAAAGAACCCGTTTTTGTTGATCCTGCCAGACAGGATCACCCTCAGACAGATCCTTTTATATCTGCCCAAGGTGTCATCTGACTTCCATAGGTCGCAGGTAATAAACCTACCATCCTTTTGTGACAACCCTAAAAATTAGGGGAAAAAGTTTCACTTGCCTAGATGTAAAGGAAATGCTCCTCTCTTATCCAGAAAGTGTTAGGGATTTTAGTAGATCCATTCACCTCCCTAATCCTTTTTTTCTGGACCAAGGAAGGGACTTCAGGCCTCAAAATCCTCAGTCTCTAGGTGGATAATTCAAGCCATTTATGTAGCATACGAAAGCTCAGGTAATCCCTGCACCAGCAAAGTTGAAAGGCACACTCGACTAGAGCCCTGGCAACCTCCTTGGCCGAAAAAGCAGGAGCTTCCTGGGAGCAATTTCGTAACGCATGTGTTGCCATCCTGGAAGGTGAGAAAACCGATGGTTACGTACCGATAACTGTATTTCTACAAACCTTCCAGGACAGCAGGCCTACTTCCTGCCCTGTTATGGGTGGAGGAAAGAGTGAATACAATGGGTGGTAAGTGCCTAAGTGTCTAAAGACCTCTTGTGAATCGGTTTGAGAATTACTTTACAACTGAGGAACAGCTGTGAACTAATTGTGTTTCATGTGTTTTTTATATATATATATATATATATATATATATATATATATATATATATATATATATTATATATATATATATATATATATATATATATATATATATATATATATATATTACACATATACAGTATCTCACAAAAGTGAGTACACCCCTCACATTTTTGTAAATTTTTATTATCTTTTCATGTGACAACACTGAAGAAATTACACTTTGCTACAATGTAAAGTATTGAGTGTACAGCTTGTATAACATTGTAAATTTGCTGTCCCCGCAAATAACTCAACACACAGCCATTAATGTAATGTATCTAAACCGCTGGCAAAAGTGAGTAAACCCCTAAGTGAAAATGTCCAAATTGGCCCAATTAGCCATTTTCCCTCCCTGGTGTCATGTGACTCCTTAGTATTACAAGGTCTCAGGTGGGAATGGGGAGCAGGTGTGTTAAATTTGGTGTTATCGCTCTCACTCTCTCATACTGGTCACTGGAAGTTCAACATGGCACCTCATGGCAAAGAACTCTCTGAGGATCTGAAAAGAATTGTTGCTGATGGCCTAGGCTATAAGAAGATTGCCAAGACCCTGAAACTGAGCTGCAGCACGGTGGCCCATCCATACAGTGGTTTAACAGGACAGGTTTCACTCAGAACATGCCTCGCCATAGTCGACCAAAGAAGTTGAGTGCACATGCTCAGCGTCCATATCCAGAGGTTGTCTTTGGGAAATAGATGTATGAGTGCTGCCAGTATTGCTGCAGAGGTTGAAAGGGTGGGGGTCAGCCTGTCAGTGCTCAGACCATACGCTGCACACTGTATCAAATTAGTCTGCATGGCTGTCGTCCCAGAAGGAAGCCTCTTCTAAAGACTAAGGACATGGATTACTGGAACTTTGTCCTGTGGTCTGATGAGTCCAAGATAAACTTATTTGGTTCAGATGGTGTCAAGCGTGTGTGGTGACAACCAGGTGAGGAGTACAAAGACAAGTGTGTCTTGCCTACAGTCAAGCATGGTGGTGGGAGTGTCATGGTCTTGGGCTGCATGAGTGCTACCGTCACTGGGGAGCTACAGTTCATTGAGGGAAACGTACTGTGACATACTGAAGCAGAGCATGTTCCCCTCCCTTTGGGGACTGGGCCGTAGGGCAGCATTCCAACATAACTACCCCAAACGCACCTCCAAGACTACCACTGCCTTGCTAAAGAAGCCGAGGGTAAAGGTGATGGACTGGCTAAACATGTCTCCAGAACTAAACCCTATTGAGCATCTGTGGGACATCCTCAAACGGAAGGTGGAGGAGCGCAAGGTCTCTAACATTCACCAGCTCTGTGATGTGGTCGTGGAGGAGTGGAAGAGGACTCCAGTGGCAACCTGTAAAGCTCTGCTGAACTCCATGCCCAAGAGGGTTGAGGCAGTTCTGGAGAATAATGGTGGCCACATAAAATTGACACTTTGGGAACAATTTGGACATTTTCACTTAGGGGTGTATTCACTTTCGTTGCCAGCTGTTTAGACATTAATGGCTGTGTTGAGTTATTTTGAGGGGACAGCAAATTTACACGGTTATACAAGCTGTACACTCACTACTTTACATTGAAGCAAAGTGTAATTTCTTCTGTGTTGTCACATGAAAAGATAATAAAATATTTACAAAAATGTGAGGGTTGTACGTGTGTGTGTGTGTGTGTGTTTTATTTATCTATATTACATGTACGTGGGGGTGGGAAGATGGGGGGGGGGGGGGTGACAGCAGAGGGAGATGGGATGGTGTCAGCTGGTGTGGTGATGACAGTGGGTCAGACGCAGTGGTTAGAATGAGTCTGCATGCAGGTTGGTGTTCAGAGAGGAGGGGGTGGCAGAGTGTTAAGATCGAGGTTGGGTATGTGAGCTGGCAGTAGTTGAAGGGTTAATTGCTGCAGAGAAATGAAAGTTGGGGTGGTAGTATAGTGCTTGCACAGTAGGGAGGAGTTTTATTGCAGCCAGACCAGTGAGTAGTAAAAGTGGGGGGGGACTGGTGAGAGGAAGGCTACAAAATGGTGATTGAGGATAAAGTTGGCAGAGCAGGTTTTTAAAACATTTGCCAGCATTTCCTTCACTGCAGCTCCACAGATGCTTAATAGGGTTTAGGTCTGGAGACATGCTTGGCCAGTCCATCACCTCTACCCTCAGCTTCTGTAGCAAGGCAGTGGTCGCCTTGGAGGTGTGTTTGGGGTCGTTTTCATGTTGGAATACTGCCCTGCGGCCCAGTCTCCGAAGGGAGGGAATCATGCTCTACTATGTCGCAGTACATGTTGGCATTCATGGTTTCCTCGATGAACTGTAGCTCCCCAGTCCCGACAGCACTCATTCAGCCCCAGACCATGACACTCCCACCAACATGCTTGACTGTAGGCAAGACACACTTGTCTTTGTACTCCTCTCCTGGTTGCCACCAAACACACTTGACACCAACTGAACCAAGTAAGTTTATCTTTGTCTCATCAGACCACATGACATGGTTCCAGTAATCCATGTCTTAGTCTGCTTGTCTTCAGCAAACTTTTCCACAGAAAACCTCTGGATATAACGCTGAGCATGTGCACTCAACTTCTTTGGTTGACCATGGCAAGACCTGTTCTGAGTGAAACCTGTCTTGTTAAACTGCTGTATGGTCTTGACCACTGTGCTGCAGCTCAGTTTCAGAGTCTTGGCAATCTTCTTATAGCCTAGGCCATCTTTATGTAGAGCAACAATTCTTTTTTTCAGATCCTCAGAGAGTTCTTTGCCATGAGGTGCCATGTTGAACTTACAGTGACCAGTATGAGAGTGAGAGCATTAACACCAAATTTACCACACCCTCTCCCCATTCACACCTGAGACCTTGTAACACTAACGAGTCACATGACACCGGGGAGGGAAAATGGCTAATCGGGGCCAATTTGGACATTTTCACTTAGGGGTGTACTCACTTTTGTCGCCAGCGGTTTAGACATTAACCACTTGCCACCCAGGCCAATTCTGACATTTCTTTCCTACATGTAAAAATCTTTTTTTTTTTTTTGCTAGAAAATTACATAGAGCCCCCAAACATTATATATGTTTTTTTTTTTTAGCAAAGACCCTAGAGAATACAATGGGGGTTGTTGCAACTTTTTTTTCTCGCACGATATTTGCGCAGCAATTTTTCGAACACGTGGTGTTTTTTTTTTTTTTTTGCTTTAAAAAAAAAACAAAACCGTAAAGTTAGCCCAATGTTTTTGCATATTGTGAAAGATGAAGTTACGCCTAGTAAATAGATACCTAACATGTCACGCTTCAAAAATGCACACGCTCGTGGAATGGTGCCAAAGTTCGGTACTTAAAAATCCCTATAGGCAACGCTTGAAAAAATTTTTTTATTGGTTACATGTTTTGAGTTAGAGGAGGTCTAGGAACAGGCTCTTGCTCCAACGTTAGCGTCGATACCTCACATGTATGGTTTGAACACCGTTTTCATATGTGGGCAGGACTTGCGTATGCGCTCGCTTCTTTGTGCAAGCACACGGGGACAGCAGCGCTTTAAACATTTTTTTTATTTATTTTTTTTTAGTTTGACACTTTTTTGAAAAAAATAAATATTTTTATCACTTTTATTCCCATTACAAGGAATGTAAACATCCCTTGTAATAGTAATATGACATGACAGGTCCTCTTTACAGTGAGATATGAGGTCAATAAGATCCCCTTCTCACCACTAGGCTGGGAAGCCTGAAATAAAAAAAATAAATGGTGCCGCCTCAGCTTCCCAGCCGAGGCGGCACCATTTTTTTTATTTATTTTTTTAATGCAGAGGCCGGGCGTGATGTCATAACATCGCGCCCAGCCTCCGATGATCATAGAAACTCTGGCGACCATCTGGTCCGCTGGAAATATCTGATTAACATCCGGGGCCGGTGGATCCTGTCTCCGACTTACCGATAGTAGCGGTGAGTCGTTAGGAGGGCGGCGGGAGGGCGTCCCCTCTCACCTCCCGTAAGAACGATCAAGCGGCGGATCAGCCGCTATGATAGTTCTTATGGTGTAGGGAATTTCCGGCTGAAAACAGCAATATCTAAATGATGTCTGCAGCTACAGGCATCATTCAGATATCCTGGTTAATGGCTGTGTGAGTTGTATTGAGGGGACAGCAAATTTACATGGTTATACAAGCTTTCTTCTTCAGTGTTGTCACATGAAAAGATATAATATATTTACAAAAAATGTGAGGGGTGCACTCACTTTTGTGAGATAGTGTGTGTGTGTCTGTGTGTGTGTAAAGAGAGAGATTTGAACTTTTTGTATGATTCATTATAAATGTTGCTTTCAATCTACAGGATATTATAGACCAAGCAGATACATTTCCCGTAGTTCTTCAAAGTGTTGTTGATTGGATGAGACAAAAAGAGCTGGGCACGAAATATAAATATGCTATACTGACTGATGGGTAAGATGCTAGCATTCTTCTTCCTTCTTCCTTCTTCCTCCTTCCCTTTTTTTTTTATTTTTTTATTTTATATTCTTATTGTCATGAGTCTTTTATAATTGTGGTTACTAAATACCAGGGGTAATATTAGAATCATTTTAAACACTTTTTTTAGGCTTTTTGACGAATGCAAAATTATCATATGCAATACTTTTTCATATTTATATGAATGCTTCTTCCTTCTTTTTTATTTTTGTTTTCATAGAATTAATACAAATATGTCACCAATGAAGTGGTTTTATATTTCACGGAGTCCATTTATTGTACTGCAATATGTAAATATTGTTTTCATGAACCTGCAGGTCATGGGATATGAGTAAGTTCCTAAATATGCAGTGCCGCGTTAGTCGGATTAAATACCCTCGCTTTGCAAAGAAGTGGATCAACATTCGCAAGTGTTATGGCAATTTTTATAAGGTTAGTACAGCGTAGATTTCAACTGGAAAAAAACACCTAGATTCCTCTTGCCCCTTACTCTACTCTAGCTGTTGCAAATTTTAATGTCTGTTTGCTAATATTTTTGGTTTAAGCAATTGTCAACAAGGTGTTTATAAGAAGTGAAGCATATTTGGAAAAGTACGTCAAAAGCGTTTTTGGAGGTATAAACATTAATAATCAAGTCATGCATTTTATTGCAGGTTCCAAGGAACCAGACAAAGTTAACAGTGATGCTGGAGAAGCTGGGTATGAGTTACATTGGGCGTCTTCACAGTGGCCTGGATGATTCAAAGAACATTGCCAGAATAGCTATCCATATGCTTCAAGATGGCTGTGAACTTCGAGTGAATGAGAGAATGCACACAGGACAGCTAATGACTGTGTCCAGTTCCCTGCCATTTGAGGGGGCTGCAATACCGCAGAATCCACAGTTAAAAAATTAGCCTTTTTTGTTTGTTTTCTGTCAGTTTTAGGAGCACTTTAAAATGTTTTTAAAAACCATTTGCTTTCATTGTATAGACTTGTAAACTGTAAATGCCATGGTGGCTTTTTAATCTGGTAATCATGGACAAGTGTTACTGGTTTCGGCAATAAAAAATGTAAATTTCAGTTCATAAACTTTAGTAAAGATTGGCCTTTAATAAAAATTCTAGACACACATATAAAGGTATCATAAGCTGAAGTCTGCGGAAAGTTAAAAATCCTTCTTTGCAGTGGGGTTGCACCCACAAGGCAAGGGTTTAAGTGGCACTAAACCCACATTATATATAAAAACAAAAAAAAAAAATACCTCAATCAATGGTGTATTACATGCTGATCATTCTCGCTCAGTCACTGAGATATGTATTCTGCAAACAACCTGGTTGACCCTGCTGCTGTTTTATCTCCCCCTTTTGTCCATGTCCCCAGTTCAGCTAGGGATTTTGCAGAGCAATGTTGGCACCTCTGCACATGCTCAGTTTTCTGTAAGTTTCTATGCTGAGCATTTCCTCCCTATCATGTCTGAGCAGCTCATCGACTATATAGTCACACATGTGGGTGTATAAACAGTGGTAAATGGCAGCCCACTTCCTCCCTTTAGTTCCAGCTAAACACAATGGTGGTGGGATATTACCTGTAGATTGCTGGAGGCTTCACCTCCCTCCTGTTCTAAGACATAGGATGGAGGGGCTTGACAGAGCCTGTTACTGGCAGAAATTTGCCCACACCATGTTATTGCCAAAAAATATATATTTAATTTCAAATATATATTTGTATGACAATTTTAAAACAGTTTATTGATATTTATCTTTATGCTTTTTTTTTTTTTGGAACATGTAACCAGCAGCTGAGAACTAGAAGCTCCTCCTGTTTGTTTCCCTGCAGACAGGCTGGGTCGTGTGACAGCTATATATCGATTAAGAAAAAAGTACTTTGATGTGTTTATTTTAATGAAAAAAAAATTACAGTGCTATCATCCACATACAGAAATAGAAGGGACAATGTAAATTAAACAGTGTGTTTAGTATCACTTTAAAGTAACACTAAACTATATCCTTATTGTCTACAAATAATTAACACATAGCCAATACCTAATGTCCTTGTATTCCTGTATTTTATTAAATTATTTCTTACCAGTTTTTCTGCCTAGCCCTTACCCCTCACATCCGTTTGCACGTTATTTGTAGTCATGAGTACTGCTCTGTGGACACTGCCAATCCCACAGTCCCTAGGCCATCTTGGGCGCAACAAGGGAGGGTGGCTACATTCCTACATACAGTGGGACCATGAAGAATGAACATAGCCATCTTTTTAACAGGAAGTCGGAACAGAACAGCAAACAAGAAAACATTTTCAGGAGGCTGAGATAAAAGTTTCTTTTGTGTTCGGAAGACACAAGTTTATTATTATTATTATTATTTTTTTTTTTCAAACCCTGTTTACTGTTACTTTACATCTAGCAGGGGGACCAGAAAAAAAAGCAGTTTTGCTTACCTGTTCCCACAGGCACCTTGTATATTGCAAGACTGCCCCCCCCCCCCCAAGCCTCTTGTTCCCTAGGCTCTGATGGTCAGATATCCTTGATGTTATCAAGGGTGATTCAGGGCCCATAGCTGCTGTGTGAGGACAATAAGGAACAGTCTACTGCTGGAGCATAGGATTTGCATGCATTTAACCCCTCGCAGTGCAGGTACATTTCTACTGAAAGGGAGGATTTTAACCTTCCTGTATTTGGGCTTTAAAGAGCTTGTAAACTATTTTTTTAATTTAAATAACATTTGCGTTTATACTTCTCTGTGCAATGTTGTTGCAAATCATCCTTTTTTTGGGGGGTCCCTGAGGCACTCTTGGCTCCTTCTCGTCTCTGTGTGTCTCCATAGGAAGTTGCTTCCTATGGTCGTGCAACTGTAAGCTTGCTCCAGAGCTGGGCTGTGTGCGTCCATAGATACATAGTGTGGCTCGGCCTAGCCCCCTGCTCCCTCTTACAGGATTTGATTGACTGCAGCGGGAGCCAGTTGCTCCAGCTACTGCGTGCGTGTCCTGTGAGGAGAGTGCCACTGCAGACATGCACAGCACTGGATCAAAATAGGATTCAGGTAAGTATAAGGGGGGCGAGGAGGGGGCAATACACCTGCTGGGACATTTTTTTTACCTTTACTGCAGGGAATGCATTAAGGTAAAAAAATGTCCTGCCTTTACAACCACTGTAAGTCTTTCCACTGTGCAGCTAGTTTCCTGTGAAGTTAGTTCCTTTTGTTTTGGCCTACGACTATCACATGATCAAAAAGCTGAAGCAGCTAGCCAAGTTTACAGAACATGGAAGGCATCTATTCAGTGCGAAAAGGTCCTACAAAAAGATGCCCACGTGGTTTCTCTGGACTTACAGGATGTGTACTTTTACATTCCAATTCATCCATTTTATCAGCAGTTTCTCAGCACTGTGGTTCAGATGCCAGAAGGAAGGCATTCAGCATTGGCAATTCAAAGCTTCTACCATTTGTTCTCTTGGCAGCACTCAATATGTTTGGCCAAGCCAGCGTCAGTTTCATTGACAGTGGATTTTGGCTCTTTCTTATCTGGACAATATCCTCCCATATGCTGTGCTGTCTCTGGAGATACCTTGGCACCTCCTAAAATGGCAGGATCTTCTGGTTTAGGAGCCTAGTCTAAGAAATTCTATTTGCTGGATGTATACAGGTGTCTTCTTCATCTGGAGTTAATGAGGAAATTTGGTAGTTCCAGTCACCTTATAGTAGTCTTCAGTGGCATACGAATGGTCTTCAAGCCTATAAAAGTTCAGTGGTTAGATTGCTCCAAGAAACTATTTCTTTTGTATACAATAAGGATAGTCTACAGGCCCAGAGGCCTTGAAGGCCCATTTACTGAGATTACCAGTGACGTCCTGGACAGAAAGCCAGAGGCCACAGTGGACCAAATCTGTACAGCAGCTGTATGGTCAAGTCAACACCTTCATGAAGATTGAGTTGATTTGACCTTAGAAAGTTCTATGGGCAGTAGTCTCGCTCTGAGGTGTGCTTTTACTTGCTTCTCTTCTTGCATAGCTGTCCTGGAAAACGATTGGGAAAATTCATCCGGCTTTGGTCCCAAAAAGGTTGAGAACTACTGTTTTTAGAGCACTTGCGTTTTTGAGATTTTCCTTTATGTCAAATTTGCATCTAAGCCAGGTAATCATTAGATTTCCAACTGGAAAATTGTGCAAAAATAAACTGTTGGCGTACTGAATTTTAAAAACCCTGGATTCATAGATTAGACGTGTCTATGGGTTTTGCATAAGGTTTACCTGAAAAAAAATAAAAATCTAAACCTCAATATGCTTTTTCATGATGCCCCATTGCAGTCTGTTTTATGCCAGTTTTCGACATGGCTCTGTGCTGTATCAGTTATTGTAGAGGCAAGATGGCATCACGTGTTCAGGAAATCTATGTACCTGCCAAATTACAGGCATTACATCTCATTAAACATGCCTCATTTCTACAAATAGGATGTTGAATTGCTCCACACCCTTAAGAAATAGGTCATGTGGAAAGAATAATGCAGACACAACAACAGTGCTCAAGCTATAGTTGTGTATTATAGTGCCAGTAGATGTCACTGCTGTTTTAATATAAGGGTTAAAACTGAGACTCTTAAGTAAACGTTCTGGTTAATGTAAGGCCCAGTTCACACAGAATTCAAAAGTTTGCTAAATGGTAGTTTGTACAGTTTTATGCAATAACCATTTAAAAGACTTTTGGCAACCTTTTCATGTAGTGCTGCAATCCACCCTTCAGCTCCATATCTTAAACAGAGCCCTACGCAAATAGCCTCAAGTATATGCAGATAATAATTTTTTTTTCTTGTCTAAGCTAGTAAGGGTGGTAAAACCTGTCAGTTTTTTTTTTTACTAGTATCTCATTGGGGAGACTTATATCTGGTCCGTTGAGGGATGTAGGAATTCAGATACAGATACTGCCACCTACAAGACACTAGCAAACTGCTAGGGAGAGTCTAATTGTTAAATAAGCCGATGTGTAAATAATCGCTCTAAATGAGAAACACTTACACATCAAAGCGGTGCTTTTCTCAGTCAAAAATTATGACTGATGAGTATGAAATGTCTCTGTTGTAAATACGGGAAAAAGAACTTGAGCAAAGATAAATGTGGCAGAAATTGGCATAGGGTCTCCAGCTGGATACAAAGAGTGTGTGTAGCAGATTGGATAAGTGCACCGTTTACCATATGTTATGTCACCGTGTGCTGCACACACCCCCGCAAGGGGTTCCAATTCACCAGAACCCAGGGGTTAACAGGCCTTGGACAGCTTCCTTAATCCGGTCGTCCCTAGGGTCCTCCGAGGTGAGTGGTTAAAACCACCAGCATGGGGAAGTCCAAGGCGCTGACTGTGTCATAGTAAGTCGCCGAGCCACTGTGTTCCCAGGTGTGGGGGTCCTTCCAAGCCCTCTCTTCTTCCTCTGTCCCCCTGTGTTGTTCTAAGACGTCCCCTCTCAGAAGGCTCCCTTCTCCAGGTTGGGTGTATGCCAGGGTTTTCCGGCCTCCCCGCTATAGAGGAGCGCACCCCTCCATCACACAGCGTGAGCTGCTCTACAGCTCTGTTGGTGTCACTGTCAAATCGGCCCTGCTACACCCCTTCACAGGCACTTTCAGTTCCGGGGAGGAGCTTTGCGTTCCATTGGCTGCTCTGTTGTGTGAGGTAGGAGAGAGGGGACTGACTAGGGGGTATAAAGCTCGGTGCTGGCTTCTTCCTGTATGTGCCGCTCACTGGAGGGTAGAAACACGGACCCCCTTGTATCCCCAGTAGCCCGAAGCACAAACTTCGTTCGCCAACAAAGTTTGTGTCTAATTGTTGCTAGCCGCCTTTTCATCAAGGAGTTTTTATTCCCTGTGACGTCTATCGTAATGTTCTCCACTGCTTAAGTCATTATTTAGCAGCTATCTGGACCAGCGTTTCCTCAGCCTAGCTTTGGGGGCAGTCTTTACACCTAGTTGGACTGCATGGCGTCTTCAGACCTAAATGTACTGTGTTAGCTGTGAAGTGCTTTCCAGGTCCAGATCTGTGGCACAGCCCCAATTTGAGACTTTCCCTAAAAGAAGACTCATTTTGTGAGTAAGGCTTTGCAGGCTAAAACGCAGGGAGCTACCTCATTGTTTACTCCACTAGGCGACTTTCAAAATTCCTGCCACTGCCAATTTGACCACATTAAGTTTTAAGGTGGAACTATAGACAAAACTTTTTTTCTTTCTCGGGCATCACGGGACACAGAGCCACGGTAATAACTGATGGGTTATGTAGGTACCACTAGGTATTGGACACTGGTCACACCCTAATCAGGAAGTTCAACCCCCTATATAATCCCTCCCCTTACAGGGATACCTCAGTTTTTACGTCAGTGTCTTAGGTGTTGGATGTGTAAAGATGTCCTGTGCTGAAGCTTCAAAGGGAATATCCTGATATCCTATACTGGGGCAAGCCAGGCGAACCGGATCCATTCAAAGTGTCTTTTCATGGCCGAATTGGATGGTACCCGGGCCTCGTGTCCGAAGAAACTAGGTTTTACCTGTAACGCTTCTCTTTTTAGAGAGCTGGACCCCGCAGATCAGAAAAGGGTCTTTAACACCTTATTTCTGGCTGGGTGCTTTACAGGGCCAGAACTGCAGGATCCCCCTATTCGTAGGGGGCCCCAGTCTCTGACGGTTTTTTCAAACTGAGCCCACCGTGAGAGTTAATGATTGGGTCTGTGTATACAGAATCCTGCGGCTGGATAAGGTAAGAGGAGATTCCACAGAATTTTTGAATTCTAGTAGGTTTTCTCCTTTAAGGTAAATGCATGCTATGCCTATTGTGACCACCGGGGGCTGCCAAGAGCACATACCTTCTCATGCTGATCTGTCTCAGCGTTCAATGTTGCACAGCTCCTCCGGCCGGCTCCAGGAAGGATGGGGTGGGGGGTTTTCTCCACGAGTATATTACCCCCAGGCTTGGGGGAGGCTACAGGTGCGCTGTAAGGTGGTTTTACACCGCACTGTGACCGCGCTGCCGCCGCCAGGCCGCCTTTGCTTTGCAGGCCCCATCACTGCCGGCCTCCTCCTTCCCCCACCCTTCCTTCAGGCTTATCCCGGAAGGGGAAGCGCTCGTTTTTCGAAAACGAGGGGGGGGGCATCAGCACAGCGTCAGCGTGCTCAGACGCCCACAGTGCCAGAAGCATGGCTATTTAAAGCACACTTTATAGGTGCTCTGAGCCTTTGGAGGGACACAGGGCTGACAGTCGCAGGTGGGGGGAGGTAAGGTGGGACACAGGCATTCTCCTAGGCTGCATTTACTAAGGGAACACCAGACTGGGCATTTGGTAGCAAGGCTTTGCCGGACTACATCGCTCAGCAGTCAGTGTTCATTTTGGATACCTCACACCTTGTTGCTTTGCACTATGGGTAGAAGAGGTTCAAGTACCCCCAGAACCAGGGACACTAGGGCAGTGATGGCGAACCTTGGCACCCCAGATGTTTTGGAACTACATTTCCCATGATGCTCCACCACAATGCAGAGTGCATGAGCATCATGGCAAATGTAGCTCAAAACATCTGGGGTGCCAAGGTTCGCCATCACTGCACTAGGGGATCTCGTTCAGGTTCTGAGGACCCCCTGTCTGCTGCATCCTCCCCCCCTGAGGGGCCAGGGACGGCTGGCCAGGGATAGACGTTGGGGTCAGGGGCTGTACCTGCTTCTGGCACTTCAGCCCTGTATACATTACGCAAGAGGTTTTTTCCTCAACCATTTCTGGGTTAGAGGAAAGATTAATGGCTGTGATTACATCTTCACTCAGTGGAAGAAAACGTACTAGGCCTTCCTCTGTTTCCCAAGACCCTCAGGCAGAGGAGCTCTGGGATAAAGGAAATGAGTCCCTTTCAGAGGATCAGGATGGGACAGATGATTCCTCTTCGGAGGAATCAGGTGGAGAGGGACCCTCTTCGGCTTCCCAAGAGGAGAAAGTCTTAGTGCAGATCCTTACTGGATTGGTCCGCTCCACATTTAAGTTGCCCGTACCTGAATCTGTTAAGGAATCTTCTTCTTCTTTGGGGTCGCTGAAACCTTCTCAAACAGCACATGCTTTTCCTGTTCATAATTTACTTGAAAAGCTCCTTTATTCTGAGTGGGATCACCCAGATAAGCGATTTCTTCCGCCGAAAAAGTTTTCAACACTTTATCCTATGGAAGAAAAATTTATTAAGATGTGGGGAATGCCATTTCCTCTGTAAATAATAGTCTGACCTGTCCTGTAGACAACGCTCAGATGCTCAGGGATCCTGTGGATAAAAAGATGGAATCCTTATTAAAGGATGTTTTTTCCTTCGCAGGATCAGTGGCTCAGCCTGCAGTAGCAGCGATTGGAGTCTGTCAATACTTAAGAGACCATGTTAAGCAGGTCATCAAAGTTCTACCTGAACAGCAGGCCCAGGGGTTCGCTAACCTTCCAGCGGCCTTATGTTATGTTGTTGACGCCATCAGAGATTCTATCATGCAAACTTCTGGTCTTTCACTTGGGTTGGTGCATATGCTTAGAATCTTATGGTTGAAAAATTGGTCAGCCGAAGCACCATGTAAGAAACTGTTGGCTGGGTTTCCTTTTCGTGGTGCAAGGTTGTTTGGAGAAGACTTTGGTAACTATATCAAGAGAATCTCTTGTGGGAAAAGCACTCTCTTACCTGTTAAGAAGAAGAGTAAGCGTCCCTCTTTCAAACGGACTCTTTCCCCAGCGCCAGGGGCTTCAGCCTCCAGGCAGTCACGACGGCCTCCTCCGTCTGGGGCAAGAAACAGGACAAAAGAAGTCCTGGGGGAAGAAGTCTTCTAGACAAGACACTAAGGCCTCTTCATGAAGGGGCGCCCCCGCTCGCTCGAGTGGGGGGAAGACTGCTACAGTTCTCAAAGCTCTGGCAGGAGGACTTCCAGGACAGATGGGTAATCTCCACGGTAACCTTAGGGTACAAGCTGGAGTTCCAAGAATTTCCCTCTCCTCGTTTCCTCAGATCAAGTGTCCCCAGAGACCCAAAGAAGAAGCAGTCGCTCCTTCTAGCGTTAGAGCGACTTTTGTCGCAAGAGGTCATTATGGCAGTTCCCACAAAGGATCAAGGATTGGGCTTCTATTCCAACCTTTTTACGGTCCAAAAACCAAATGGGGTTGTCAGACCCATTTTGGATTTAAGAGATCTGAATCGATTCCTAAGGATACAGTCCTTCCGCATGGAATCAATTCGGACAGTAGTCTCCATCCTGCAGGAAGGAGAATTTTTGGCATCGATAGACATCAGAGATGCATACCTACATGTGCCCATTTTTCCTGCTCATCAGAAGTTTCTGCGCTTCGAGATAGGAGGGCGCCATTTCCAGTTTGTGGCTCTGCCTTTCGGGATAGCCACTGCACCTCGAGTGTTCACAAAGATCTTGGCTCCTCCTCTGGCCAGATTAAGGGCTCAGGGTATAGCTGTCATAGCATACCTAGACGACCTGCTCTTGATAGACTGGTCAGTAGCTTTCTTGAACAGGAACTTGAGGACCACTTTCAAGTATCTGGAACATCTAGTTTGGATCCTCAACCTAGAAAAATCTTTCCTAAAACCAGTAAGAAGACTGGAGTATTTGGGTCTGATCATAGATACAAGCCAGGAGAAAGTATTTCTTCCTCAGGCAAAGATCCCTGCTTTAAGGGAGCTGATTCTGACAGTAAGGACCAAGAGGGGTCCTTCTGTCCGCCTTTGTATGAGACTGCTAGGAAAGATGGTGTCTTTATTCGAGAACAGTTCCCTATGCCCAGTTTCATTCAGGACTGCTGCAACACAGTATTCTGTCGGCCTGGAACAAGAAGGTTCAGGCATTAGACTTTCCGATGCACCTGTCTCATGCGGTGCGTCAGAGCCTCAATTGGTGGCTCATACCCGAAATCCTGCAGAAGGGGAAATCCTTTCTGCCGGTTACCTGGCCGGTGGTAACAACAGATGCCAGTCTGTCAGGTTGGTGAGCAGTTCTGGAACAGTCTCTGGTTCAGAGGGTATGGTCCAAAACAGAGAGGACCTTACCCATCAACATTCTGGAGATCCGTGCGGTATATCTAGCCCTAAAGGCCTGGACTATCAGGCTACAGGGTTGTCCGGTCAGGATCCAGTCTGACAATGCCACAGCAGTGGCTTATGTCAATCATCAGGGAGGCACCCGGAGCCCAGCTGCTGAAAAGGAGGTGAACCAAATCTTAGTCTGGGCAGAGATGCATGTGCCATGCATATCAGCAGTTTTCATTCCAGGGATAGAGAATTGGCAGGCGGACTATCTAAGTCGCCAGCGGTTACTCCCAGGGGAATGGTCTCTGCATCCCGACGTCTTTCGGGCCATATGCCAAAGATGGGGGGTCCCAGATGTAGATCTCTTTGCATCCCGATTCAACAAAAAGATAGACAGATTTGTGGCAGGGACAAGGGATCCTCTTGCATGCGGGACAGATGCGTTGGTGATTCCGTGGCACCGGTTCTCACTGATTTATGCATTCTCGCCTATTCTGCTTCTGCCACGACTCCTTCGCAGGATCAGGCAGGAAAGGAAGTCAGTACTTCTGGTGGCCCCCGCTTGGCCCAGAAGGACTTGGTATGCAGAAATAGTAAGGATGACGGTGGGTTCCCCGTGGACCCTACCGGTACGCCCAGACCTGTTATCTCAAGGTCCAGTGTTCCATCCTGCCTTACAAACGCTAAATTTGAAGGTTTGGCTATTGAGACCCACGTTCTGAAGAGTCGTGGGCTTTCAGGTCCTGTGATATCTACCTTGATCAATGCAAGGAAGCCAGCTTCCAGAATGATTTATCATAGAGTCTGGAAAGCTTATGTATCCTGGTGTGAATCCAGGGGTTGGCATCCCAGAAAATATGTGATAGGTAGAATTCTTGATTTTCTACAATTAGGATTAGAGATGAAGCTGGCCTTGAGTACCATCAAGGGCCAGGTCTCGGCCTTATCAGTATTGTTTCAACGGCCACTTGCTTCGCATTCTTTGGTCCGAAACTTTATGCAGGGGGTGATGCGTCTTAATCCTCCGGTTAAGGCTACCCTAAACCCCTGGGACTTGAACTTGGTTCTGTCTGTGTTACAGAAACAGCCTTTTGAACCAATACGTCAGATTCCTTTGGTCTCGCTAACAAGGAAACTAATTTTTCTGGTAGCCATCTCTTCTGCTAGAAGAGTATCAAAATTAGCAGCTCTTTCCTGTAAAGAGCCTTTTTGATTGTACACAAGGATAGAGTGGTATTGCGCCCTCATCCTAATTTTTTACCGAAGGTGGTTTCAGATTTTCAACTAAACCAAGACATTGTTCTGCCTTCCTTTTTTTCAGATCCCTGTTCTCTGGAAGAGAGATCACTACATTCTTTGGATGTAGTAAGAGCAGTCAAAACCTATCTGGAAGCAACTGCTCAAATTCGCAAAACGGATGTTTTGTTCGTGCTGCCAGAGGGTCCCAATAGAGGACAGGCAGCGTCAAGAGCGACCATTTCTAAATGGATTTGACAATTGATTATTCAAGCTTACAGTTTGAAACAGAAGATTCCCCTGTTTCAGATCAGGGCACATTCCACAAGGGCTATTAGTGCTTCTTGGGCAGTGCATCACCAGGCCTCTATGGCTCAGATCTGCAAGGCCGCAACCTGGTCTTCAGTCCATACATTCACCAGATTTTATCAGGTGGATGTGAAGAGGCATGAGGATATCGCCTTTGGGTGTAGTGTGCTGCAGACAGCGGTACAAGGTCCTCAGGTCTGATTGCACCCTACTTGGTTGTGATTCCCCCCCCCCCCCCCCCCTCAGTTGGCATTGCTTTGGGACATCCCAACAGTTATTACTGTGGCTCTGTGTCCCGTGATGTCTGAGAAAGAAAATAGGATTTTTTATAACAGCTTACCTGTAAAATCCTTTTCTTTTGATGGACATCACGGGACACAGAGGTCCCGCCCCTCTTCTAATACACTTATATTGCTTTGCTACAAAACTGAGGTATCCCTGTAAGGGGAGGGATTATATAGGGGGTTGAACTTCCTGATTAGGGTGTGACCAGTGTCCAATACCTAAAGGTACCTACATAACCCATCAGTTATTACTGTGGCTCTGTGTCCCATGATGTCCATCGAAAGAAAAGGATTTTAAAGGTAAGCTGTTATAAAAAATCCTATTTTTTTTTTTTTCATTCTTGGATAGAGCAAGGACGGGTGATAACCCCTGTCAGATTTCTTTTTTTTTTTGCCATCTGCATCCCATTGTGTAGATTGCCCTTTCTTCCTGTCCTATAGCCTAACAAGAAGTGGGAGGAAATCCTTGCAAATGAAGGCAATTCTTTGGGGATACCAAAGTCAGCAGAACTAGTGTCTCCATTGGAGGATTTCCCATCTATTACTTTTTTTGGGGACAAGCCAAAATTTGGGACTTTCTTTTACTTTCAATGATAATGGTAAACTGGACAAGCAGAGAGAGTAAATCTCCCGGGGACACAGACAGCAATAAAACCTGACAAGCGTTCTAATCCCTTTCCACTTTATCTAAAACTAAAGTAGAGTCCTACTTTAAATCCTAATTGGAATTGATTGGTCTTGCTCTCCATCCCCTATTGGCTGTGACTTTAATCTATCAAACCATGTAAGAATGGCAGGTTCCCTCTAAGGGATTCCTCCTACCTGGTGGTAGGTCCCTGTTTCGTGGAGCAGAGCAAATATCTGGAGTGTTTTGCTTGAGTTGTAATAGCTTGTTACAAGCATCTGAACTTATGTCTTATATGAGTCTGATGTCGCTCTAACGAGCAGGGCCCTCTGATCCCTCCTGTATTGATTTGTATTGTAAATGTACTGTCTGCCCTCATGTTGTAAAGCGCTGCGCAAACTGTTGCCGCTATATAAATCCTGTATAATAATAATAGATGCACAGAGCATTCTGGCTGCACATTTGGGATGCTGATTTATTCAAGGAGTTTCTGGCGTGCTTTTTCAAGGGACCTTGTCTCTTTGGCCCTGCACTTGACACCATGGTTAGCAACACCACAAATAGAGTGTCTGCAGAGGGGTTTGAGGATTCCCACTCTTCACTTTCATTTAGTTTGGCAGTATATACGGTACTCACAGGCCTTTAACCACTAGCCCACCGCCCACCGTCAAATGACATCCTGGGCTTTGGGCGGGTATATCTCAATGATGCCTGTAGTTACAGACATCATTCAGATATTGCCGGTTTCAGCCGGCGAATCTCTACACCATAGGAACGATCATAGCGGCCGTTCTGCTGCTTGATCGTCCTATGAGAGGCGAGAGGGGACGTCCCCCCCCTCCCGCCGCCCTCCAGTGCTTCTACCGACTCACCTCAGCGATCAGAGTCGGATAGCGGATCCGCCGGCGCCGGATGTAGATCCTAGAGATTTCCGGCGGACCAGATGGTCCCCGGAGTCTCTATGATCGTTGGAGGCCGGGCGCGATGTTATGACGTCACGCCCGGCCTCTCCATTCAAAAAAACGGCGCCGCTTCGGCTTGGAAGCGGCGATCGTTTTATTTATTTTTTTTATTTCAGGCTTCCCAGCCTAGTGGTGAGATATGGGGTCTTATTGACCCCATATCTCACTATTAAGAGCACCTGACATGTCATATTGCTATTACAAGGGATGTTTACATTCCTTGTAATAGGAATAAAAGTGATCAATTTTTTATTTTTTTTTCAAAAAAGTGTCAAAATAAAAAAAAATATATAATTAACAATAATAAATAAATTTTTTTTTAAAGCGCCGCTGTCCCTGTGTGCTCGCACGCAGAAGCGAACGCATACGTAAGTCCCGCCCACATATGAAAACGGTGTTCAAACCATACATGTGAGGTATCGCCGCGAACGTTGGAGCGAGAGCAATAATTTTGGCCCTAGACCTCCTCTGTAACTCAAAACATGTAACCAGTAAAAAAATTTAAAGCGTCGCCTATGGGGATTTTTAAGTACCGAACATTGGCGCCATTCCACGAGCGTGTGCAATTTTGAAGCGTGACATGTTAGGTATCTATTTACTCGGCGTAACTTCATCTTTCACAAAATGCAAAAACATTGGGCTAACTTTACTGTTTTGTTTTTTTTTTAAACACAAAACATTTTTTTTCCCCAAAAAAACGCGTTCGAAAAATTCCTGCGCAAATACTGTGTGAGATAAAAAGTTGCAACAACCGCCATTGTATTCTCTAGGGTCTTTGCTAAAAAAACATATATAATGTTTGGGGGTTCTATGTAATTTTCTAGCAAAAAAATGATGATTTTTACATGTAGGAGCAAAGTGTCAGAATTGGCCTGGTATTGAGGTGGTTAAAGCCTACTACTAGTCCATAGGGCTCAAAACCAGAGGTAAGCTAACCCTGTGAAAAACCTTTTGCATGTAGGTGCACAATCACTTTTAGAAGTGAGGATTTGATTATGCATGCAGACACAGCACACCCAATTTTGCTTACAGTCCAGGGCTTTTTTTCCTCAGGAGAATAGCTGCAGGAACTCCCCCCGTCTGAGTCACCCCTTGTCTCTGCCCCCTACCCACATCTGACCACCGTCCCTTGATTCCACCCCCTACCCACCTACCAGTACTGCCCCTTTTAGAGAATACAGAACCAAGTATCATTTTGTGGTGCTAAATCATTTGTATGGAACATGTTAATGATAAAAAGAAAAGCAGTAAAATAGATCCCCTGCACCCAGCAACAATAGAATCCCAGCAATAGATCCCCACACAAAAATAGACTCCCCCAGCAACAATGGACTCCACCCCAACAACAATAGATTCCCTGCAGCAACAGTGAACCACCCACAACAAAATATCCTCCCAAGCAACATTAGACGCCCCCCCAGCAGCAACAACAGATCTCCCAGCAGCCAGTATCAATGGATCCTCCAGCAGCCAGTAAAAATAGACCTCTCCCTCAACAATAGATCCCGTCCAGCAACATAAGACCCCTCCAGCAACAATATATTCCCCATCAGCAACAATAGGCCCTCACACAAAATCAGATCCCCATCAGTGACAATAGATCCCCAGCAGCCAATATCAATAGACCCTTCAGCACACCCCACATCCCATGCTATTACATACATTTAGTGCTGGAGGTGCCGGAACTGCGTTCCCACTGAAAAAAAACCCTGTTACAGTCTATCCTCTTGTCTCTGGCATTCCCCTCAGTTGCTTTTCATAATCTCTCTTGTACTTCTGCCCAACGCTTTGCAATTTTCCCTGTCTCCCTGTGACCCCTTGCCCATGTTCAAATGAGGACCCATGTTTTGGCTTTCTATTCCATCCAGAAACACACTCCTATCTAAACAACAACCTGACCCCTAAGTATCCTTTGGAGACACCTGCTACTCCTCAGAACATATACCCTTATGTTAACCTGTTTGTTTTTCTGACCTCCCCATTGTGGGGTTCTCAGAAAACCTTATTTGAAGAGTCACCTTTGAGTACCTTCACAGTCAACACCCTTCTGAAAGGCCTAACATCTGTAATGCCGCGTACACACGAGCGGACTTTACGGTCCGACTTTGCCCGGCGAACTTTTTGATGGACTTTATGACGGACTTTCCGAATGAACGGACTTGCCTACACACAATCCACCGAAGTCCGTCGAATTTGTACATGATGACGTACGACCGGACTAAAACAAGGAAGGTCATAGCCAGTAGCCAATAGCTGCCCTAGCGTGGCTTTTTGTCCGTCGAACTAGCATACAGACGAGCGGACTTTTCGACCGGACTCAAGTTCGACGGATAGATTTAAAACATGTTTCAAATCTAAGTCCTTCCAACTTTTGAGAAAACAAAGTCCGCTGGAGCCCACACACGATCGAATTGCTTGACGAAATCCCGCCTGCCGGGCAAAATCTGCCATAAAGTCCGCTCGTGTGTACGCGGCATAAGATTTGGTTGGTTAGGGCCTTGCAGGTGCCTGTTGTTGTTAGCTACTTGTCACTGGTGGGCAAGGCTGTTTAGCTTAAAGTGGTATTAAACCCAAAATAAAAAATGTAATCTATTGCAGCTTACCAATCATTAGATGTGGTGGCTGCATTAGTTTACTTTTTAAATGTTTTGTTCCCTGTTTTTACCTGGTGGTAAAGCCTGTACACACCTCAGGTATCAGAGTGCCTCCACTCTAGATGAAGGAGCAACAGAGATACCTTTGGACAGCAGCATTGTCAATCTGGGGGGAGGTAGTGTTAGATCCAGTTGTAGATTTAAATACACTAAACAATTTGAAGCTGAACTCCAGCTGACAATTCTTTTTTTTTTTTTGTGCAAATTCTTTATTTAGAAAGGAATAAAGCATCCATCCACCAGAGCAACATGATGCAAAGTACAAATTAAATGTACTGTCTCTAAAAAAAGACAAACAAAGGCAACATTCTGTCGTTAAGAGGTATAGAAAATGTTGAGCGTCAAACAACATATAAAAGTAGTTAATAACCCTCTACTAAGGTTAAATAGTGAACCATAGAAAATATAAGAGAAAGTGCTTGGGTGGATACTCCAATTTTCAAAAGAATGGACAAGGAGGTAGGGGGATTAAAAGATACCAGTGGGCAGCAGAGAGAAAGGGGGTGGTGGGGCACATGTGAGTCAACAGGATGAGATCAATCCTCAGAACAGTCTTCCAGGAATGCCTGGTCCTCATCAGAGTATACAAACATGTTTCAATATGACCATATTTTCCTGTATTGCACACTCCTATTTTGGGTGGTTAGCACTAAATCCTCCAGGGCATTAATGCTCCTGACTTTATTGCGCTACATGGCAATGGAGGGGGATTGGGATCTTTCCAGCACAGTGTAATACAAGCTTTGGCGGCATTAGGCATTTCTTGTACGTTTTAAGAGGTATTTGTGAGCAATGGAGCAAGAAGAAGACCAGATCCTCCGGCATCGGGAAATCCATAAATTGTTGAGTGATACCAGCTGACAATTTTTAAGCAATTTCTTTTGGGATAAAGGTTTCACATAAAAAAAGCTGACTATTGTAAGCACCCCTGTCAGTGTTAAATGGTTTGTCTCATTCCTCTTACAGCCACATCTGCAGAACAGATGAAAAATACCAAACTCAATGGCTGGATCAACAGGTGAAAATAAAAGAAAGCCTAAAAAAGAAAACGGATGTAGTCATCACATGTAAGAATTGGTAAGCTGCAATATAATGTTTCCTTTTGGGTTTAATAACTTTTTAAATCCTTGCTAAAAGGTCTACACCCTCTGTCCCACTAAACACTCTTTTTCCCCAGCAGGGGAGTGTACGGCATTGGAGGAACCCCATCTCTAGATGGTCTCCCCTTCTATAGTTGGTTCTTTTGGGTTCTTCTCAGATCCCTTCTATTGCTATGGGCCTGGGCTCTGAATGCAAAACTCAGATGGTCTCTATGGACTCCTTGACATGATCCATCAGTATCATCAGGTGATCCCCCCGACCTCCCACCTCAGGGACACCCAACTTGTTTTCTCCCTACCTGGGGCTTCTGTCTGGTTCCCCTGAACAGATAGTTCCCTCTTTGTTGGAGGAATCCCCCTTTAATTCAGTTTCCTGGCTATTACCTAGGTGTTGCAGTGCTTTTGCCTTTAGGAATTAGCAGCATTAGTTCCTGCGACAGAACAAGTATGTGGTCCCTATGCTGGACAACACTAATGCCCTGTACACACGGTCGGACATTTTATCGGACATTCCGACAACAAAATCCATGGATTTTTTTCCGACGGATGTTGGCTCAAACTTGTCTTGCATACACATGGTCACACAAAGTTGGAAAATCCGATCGTTCTGAACGCGGTGACATAAAACACCTACGTCTGGACTATAAACGGGGCAGTAGCCAATAGCTTTCGTCTCTTAATTTATTCTGAGCATGCGTGGCACTTTGTGCGTCGGATTTGTGTACACACGATTGGTATTTCCGACAACGGATTTTGTTGTTGGAAAATTTTATAGCAAGCTCTCAATTTTTGTGTGTCTCAAATTCCGATGGAAAATGTGTGATGGAGCCCACACGCGGTCGGAATTTCCAACAACAAGGTCCTATCACACATTTTCCTGTCGGAAAATCCGACCATGTATACAGGGCATAAGACTACTTCTCTTGGCTCTCAACTTTGCACTGTCTCCCCTAAAGACAATGTATCGGAATCTGGCTTTCCTCAAATGGGCGCTGACATATATACAGGTGTGTGTGTGGGGGGGGGGCACTGACATATATACAGGTGTGTGTGGGGGGGGGGGCACTGACATATATACAGGTGTATATAACAGCTTGTATAACAGTGTAAATTTGCTGTCCCCTCAAAATAACTCAACAAACAGCCATTAATATCTAAACCGCTGGCAACAAAAGTGAGTATACCTCTAAGGGAAAATGTCCAAATTTGGCCCAATTAGCCATTTTCCCTCCCCAGTGTTATGTGACTCGTTAGTGTTACAAGGTCTCGGGTGCGAATGGGGAGCAGATGTGTCAAGGATCTGAAAAAAAATAATTGTTGCTCTACATAAAGATGGCCGAGGCTATAAGAAGATTGCCAAGACCCTGAAACTGAGCTGCAGCACAGTGGCCAAGACCATACAGCTGTTCAACAGGACAAGTTCCACTCAGAACAGGCCTTGCCATGGTCGACCAAAGAAGTTGAGTGCACGTGCTTAGCATTATATCCAGAGGTTGTCTTTGGGAAATAGACATATGAGTGCTGCCAGCATTGCTGCAGAGGTTGAAGGGGTGGGGGGTCAGCCTGTCAGTGCTCAGACCATACGCCGCACACTGCATCAAATTAGTCTGCATGGCTGTTGTCCCAGAAGGAAACCTCTTCTAAAGATGTTGCACAAGAAAGCCCCCAAACAGTTTGCTGAAGACAAGCAGACTAAGGACATGGATTACTGGAACTTTGTCCTGTGGTCTGATGAGACCAAGATAAACTTATTTGGTCCAGATGGTGTCAAGCGTGTGTGGTGACAACCAGGTGAGGAGTACAAAGACAAGCGTGTCTTGCCTACAGTCAAGCATGGTGGTGGGAGTGTCATGGTCTGGGGCTGCATGAGTGCTGCCCGCACTGGGGAGCTACAGTTCATTGAGGGAACCATGAATGCCAACATGTACTGTGACATATTGAAGAAGAGCATGATCCCCTCCCTTTGGAGACTAGGCCGCAGGGCAGTATTCCAACATGATAACAACCTGAAACACACCTCCAAGACGACCACTGCCTTGCTAAAGAAGCTGAGGGTAAAGGTGATGGACTGGCCAAGCATGTCCCCAGATCTAAACCCTATTGAGCATCTGTGGGGCATCCTCAAACGGGACGGTGGAGGAGCGCAAGGTCTCTAACATCCACCAGCTCTGTGATGTCGTCATGGAGGAATGAAAGAGGACTCCAGTGGCAACCTGTGAAGCTCTGGTGAACTCCATGCCCAAAAGGGTTAAGGCAGTGCTGGAAAATAATGAAGGCCACACAAAATATTGACACTTTGGGCCCAATTTGGACATTATCACTTAGGGGTGTACTCACTTTTGTTGTCAGCGGTTTAGACATTAATGGCTGTGTGTTGAGTTATTTTGAGGGGACAGCAAATTGACACTGTTATACAAGCTGTACACTCACTATTTTAGATTATAGCAAAGTGTTATTTCTTCAATGTTGTCACATGAAAAGATATAATAAAATATTTACATAAATGTCAGGAGTGTACTCACTTTTGTGAGATACGGTATATACAGGTGTGTGTGTGTGTGGGGGGGGTGCTGACATATATACAGGTGTGTGTGTGGGAGGATGCTGCCATATATACAGGCGTGTGTATGGGGGGGGGGGGGGCTGACATATATACAGGTGTGTGTGAGGGGAGGGCTGCCATATATACAGGTGATACTCAAAAAATTAGAATATCGTGCAAAAGTTCACTTATTTCACTAATGCAACTTAAACGGTGAAACTAATATATGAGATAGACTCATTACATGCAAAGCAAGATATACAGGTATATACAGGTGTGTGTGTGGGGGCACTGACATATATACAGGTGTGTGTGGGGGATGCTGATATATATATATATATATATATATATATATATATATATATATATATATATATATACATATACATACATACACGTGTGTGGGGGGGGGGGGCTGACATATATTCATGTGTGTGTGAGGGAGGAGGCTGCCATATATACAGGCGTGTGTGTATGGGGGGGGGGGGGGGCTGACATATATACAGGTGTGTGTGAGGGGAGGGCTGCCATATATACAGGTGATACTTAAAAAATTAGAATATCGTGCAAAAGTTAATTTATTTCACTAATGCAACTTAAATGGTGAAACTAATATATGAGATAGACTCATTACATGCAAAGCAAGATAGTTCAAGCCGTGATTTGTCATATTTGTGATGATTATGGCTTGCAGCTCATGAAAACCCCGAATCCACAATCTCAGAAAATTAGAATATTGTGATAAGGTGCAATATTCTAGGCTCAAAGTGTCCCACTCTAATCAGCTAATTAAGCCATAACACCTGCAAAAGGGTTCCTGAGCCTTTAAATGGTCTCTCAGTCTGGTTCATTAGGAATCACAATCATGGGAAAGACTGCTGACTTGACAGTTGAGCAGAAAACCATCATTGACACCCTCCATAAGGAGGGAAAGCCTCAAAAGGTAATTGCAAAAAAAGTTGGATGTTCCCAAAGTGCTGTATTAAAGCACATTAATAGAAAGTTATGTGGAAGGGAAAAGTGTGGAAGAAAAAGGTGCACAAGCAGCAGGGATGACCGCAGCCTGGAGAGGATTGTCCGGAAAAGGCCATTAAAAAGTGTTGGGGACTTTCACAAGGAGTGGACTGAGGCTGGAGTCAGTGCATCAAGAGCCACCACACACAGACGGATCCTGGACATGGGCTTCAAATGTCGTATTCCTCTTGTCAAGCCACTCCTGAGCAACAAACACGTCAGAAGCGTCTTACCTGGGCTAAAGAAAAACAGACCTGGTCTGTTGCTCAGTGGTCCAAAGTCCTCTTTTCTGATGAGAGCAAATTTTGCATCTCATTTGGAAACCAAAGACCCAGAGTATGGAGGAAGAATGGAGAGGCACACACTGCAAGATGCTTGAAGTCCAGTGTGAAGTTTCCACAGTCTGTGTTGATTTGGGGAGCCATGTCATCTGCTGGTGTTGGTCCAATGTGGTTCATTAAGTCCAGGGTCAACGCAGCCGTCTACAAGGAGATTTTGGAGCACTTCATGCTTCCTTCCGCAGACGAGCTGTATGGGGATGCTGACTTCATTTTTCAGCAGGACTTGGCACCTGCCCACACTGCCAAAAGCACCAAAACCTGGTTCAATGACCATGAGATTACTGCGCTTGATTGGCCAGCAAACTCGCCTGACCTTAACCCCATAGAGAATCTATGGGGCATTGCCAAGAGAAAGATGAGACCAAGCAATGCAGAAGAGCTAAAGGCTGCTATTGAAGCATCCTGGTCTTCCATAACACCTCAGCAGTGCCACAGGCTGATAGCTTCTATGCCACGCCGCATTGAGGCAGTAATTGCTGCAAAAGGGGCCCAAACCAAGTACTGAGTACATATGCATGCTTATACTTTTCAGAGGTCTGATATTATTCTATGTACAATCCTTGTTTTATTGACTGCATGTAATATTCTAATTTTCTGAGATTGTGGATTTGGGCTTTCATGAGCTGTAAGCCATAATCATCACAATTATGACAAATCACGGCTTGAACTATCTTGCTTTGCATGTAATGAGTCCATCTCATATATTAGTTTCACCTTTTAAGTTGCATTAGTGAAATAAATTCACTTTTGCAACTTTTGTATGTTTTGTTCGCTTGTCTTGATGGGTTTTTGGTTTCACACCTTCTTGCTGGTTCAGGCTCTGAATCTCCTCTTTTCTGGTCTTGAGCACAAGGTTGATCCCTTGGTCATTGGCAGTTTTGCTTGTCCTGCAGGGGGATTTACCTCATCTGGTTCAGAGTGCTGATTGGTTCTGAGCTGCAGACAGTCCCTCCTTGTGACATGTCTGTGACTGTTGCCCATCCCACATTGGGACTGCTTTTAGACAAACTGCCTCACTGTATCTAAATTCTTGTGCTCCCTAATGGACGAGAAAGAAAATTAGATTTTTTTACTTGCCGTAAAATTTTTGGATCCATTGTTTTTCTTGGTACTGCTTTTTCTACAAAACTGAAGCATACTGGTAGGAGGGGTTAGGTGGGGGCTGGCTTAAAGTTTATTCTGTAAGTGCCAGTATACCAGGGGCAGCCCCTCCATTAGGGGCGCCCGGGCGCTGCCCCCTCTCTCCTCTCCACCAATTATATGCAATAGATAGATTCATGCATAGCATGAATCTATCCATGGCTGCCCCCTATTCATGCGTCTGGCCCCTTTCGGGTCACCGGGCGCATGAATTACAGTGGCCAGGGTTTTTTTTTAAGCACCTGTGTAGAACCATAAGCTCTAATAGGCTTCAAAATAGGGTGGGCTCGAGATGCTAAGGATGTGTCCGGAGCCCACCCAGGTGTGTTGCAACAGCGAATGAATTTTCGTTAGGTTGCAACACTGATCCTCCTCCCGGCCAATCGGGAAGTGGGTCTTATACCCGTCACCCAATTGGCTGAAAGGACAGCCGTCACCCGTCAGTCAGTTTATAGGAGGCCGTTGTTATGGCTACAGCCGACGCCTACCACAGCGGGGCAGGGCCACAACGTAAAGCCGTCGGCCAAGTCCAAATGTGCCGCTGCTCTGGCTACAGCTGACGCCACACAAAGCATCACAGCCAATATATGAAATAAAACCATAAAAAGCCTCCAGACTTACTTCCTATCTGAACTCTGGTTCCCATATATTCTGAACTTCCGTATATTTACACAGCAAGGAAGTAAATAAAGATTGGAAATACAAATTCAAAAATAAAGTTAAAACACTGCCCTCATGTGGACATTAATGATATCCCATCCATAAAATTGTATATTCCATTTAACATCACCTGATGCTGTCCTTCAGAATCAATATTGATCAAAACATTATAATGTCATAAAAACCTTACCAATATAAAAAAAATACATTCAAAAATACGATAAACAGACAACAAATATGTTAAAAAGCTCATGTGTTAAAAATCCATATAAAACTCATCAAAGGTTATTAATAAAATATTATCAATAAAAGGAGAGAGGGAATTTATTCAGAAGGAAATAACAAGGGTTGGTTCCTTGAATAGGACCGACCTTACCTCTGACACCAGTAAGAAGAAGGAAGTCAAACATGAATTTAAAATTATATTGGATTATAATATTCAACACAAACAGTTCAAAAAATCGTGGGAAAACATTGGGAGATATTAAGAAAGGATAAGGTCCTGGGAGCTGTCCTTCCCTCACGCCCTTTATTTATATATAAAAGGGCTCCTACACTGAGGGATATTATAGCCCCAGGGGCTATTGATCCTCCATTTTTTAAAGAAAATAGGATTTTCTGTTCATAAAAACATGCCTGTGGACGCTGTCAATCGTGTAAACAGTGTAAATTCAAAAATAAAAAAACGAAAGTAGTTCACTTCCTTTTCTACCAAGAAATCGTACACGATTAAGAATCTTATTATGTGTGGTACTGTTGGTGTGGTCTATATGCTGGAATGTAGACATGCTACATGCTGGCTCCAGTATATGGGCCGCACTTCACGTTCTCTTGGGGTTCGTATTGGAGAGCATGTGAAAAATATCAAGAGAGGTCTTAGGTCCCATAGCGTCTCCAGGCATTTCCCGACAATGCCATAATAGGGACGCCAGATGTTTAAAAATTCTGGGGGATTGAAAGGGTGGACCGGTATTGGAGGGGGGGGGGTATAACTATATCTATCATATTAGTCAGAGAGAATCTTATTGGATTGTAGAGACTAAGGTTTTGACACCTGAAGGGTTAAATGTCGACTTTGACCTTAACTGCTTCATCTCTGACAAATAAATTCCCTCTTTCCTTTCCACATGAGCTTTTTAATATATTTTTTGTCTGTTTATTGTATTTTTGAATGTATTTTTATTATATTGGTAAGGTTTTTATTATATTGGTAATGTTTTGATCAATATTGATTCTGAAGGACAGCATCGGGTGATGTTAAATTGAATATACAATTTTATGGATGGGATATCATTAATGTCCACATGAGGGCAGTGTTTTGACTTTATTTTTGAATTTGTATTTCCAATCTTTATTTACTTCCTTGCTGTGTAGAAATACACGGAAGTTCAGAATATATGGGAACCAGAGCTCAGATAGGAAGTAAGTCTGGAGGCTTTTTATGGTTTTATTTCATATATTGGCTGTGACCGCTCTGTGTGGCGTCAGTTGTAGCCAGAACAGCGGCGCATTTGGACTTGGCTGGCGGCTTTACGTCGTGGCCCTGCCCCACTGTGGATGGCGTCGGCTGTAGCCTAGGGTTGCCACATCATCCCTTTAATCCAGGACACATATTAATTAATTACACTGGTTCTGAGGCTGATTTAACGCAGATAAGGCACCAAGTGAGTTTAATTACCACCTTAATCAGCCACAAAATCTGTGTAATTAATGTGTGTCCTGGATTAAAGGGATGATGTGGCAACCTTAATGTAGCCATAACATCGGCCTCCTATAAATTGACTGACGGGTGACGCCGTAGCCACGCCCGCTGAGGAAGTTCCCAGGAACGTAATGCGTATGGGGGAAGGCTGCGTATGATGTCACCCGCTGCTGCCCTTCGAATTCTTCTTGACACATGTTTGTGTTTTTTAGGCCTGTACCAAACTGCTGAAATGTGAGTAGTACGTGTTTGGACACATTTATAACTTTAATAAACATACAGTGAACACTTAGATCTGTTCCTTTTATATAATTTATGGTTGGATGTCTGCATTTGGTTCTGAGGAGTCTGGAGATAAGAGTGCGATCTGCTTCAACCCATTTGGTATATTGGGATCTGCTTGCATGACTACCTGTTAGCTCAGGAGTCCATGCTTTGAGGTGAGAGTAGATAATAAGACCGGAGGTGGAGGGACTGTCACCTTTTGCGGATTTAACATCACTGGCGAAGGCTTTCTGGGACTTGTTGTCCACCAATTATCTGGACTTTTTCTCATCGTTATTAGATTCTGGGACTTGTTCACCAACGTTTTGGAATTTTTCTGTTTGCGCCGCTCCATGGATGCCCGATCTCCGCCGCCTAGATGGGGCAAGTGCCGGTGGACCGACCGGCGGACAGCAGGGGGTGGTGAGTGGTTTGAGTTGCCGCAGGTGGGGGTTCAGTTGTTTTCCACCCCCCCCCCCCCAAAACAAATTACCACCAGCCGCCACTGCAGTATACTCAATTGTATCTGAATCCTTTTAGACATTTGTCAGTGAAACAGGTTTTCCCACTGGATCTCCCTTCCCTGCCTGTCCTGGTGTTAAAAAAAAAAGTTTGGGTTATACATACTTTAATACACATTTTGAATACATGTAGAACTAGCTGCACACTAACTTAATGAACCCCTAAAGACTAGTTGTGTGAAGGACCTCATCAGCTGTTTCTTTTGTTTATGCATTCTAAGATTCAACTTTGCCACCAGAAAAAGTAGTTAATAAATGTACAACAGTGTACTTTACAAAAGAATCAATAAGCATATGCCAGTACAAGAAAGAATTTAAGTAAGCTTGTGGGTGAAAGGTAAGCCTGCATCTGAAAAATACCTTTTATATGAGTTAAAGCAGTATAAAACTCAAAACAAAAATATAATATATTTCAGCTTACCAATCATTAGACGTGGTGGTTGCACTGCTTTTCTTTTTTAAAGCTTTTTTTTCTTTAATTTCACCTGGTGATCCTGCCAGTAACACAGATCCTATCTTGGAGTATCTGTTTTCTGGATAAAGTAGTTAAAGTGGTTGTAAACCCCATTCATGAAATTTGACCTAAACCCATATATCTAGTGTTTATCTATCGCTCTCCAAAGCTCTGAGTGCCGTTTCTCTCTGGTGCTCCGTTCCTCTGTTATCAGCGGAGTCACTTCTGACAAGTTCTCTGACATATGAGAAAACAGCAGCTGAAAATTTGTGTCGGGGAGGGAGCTTAGAGGGAGATTGGCAGGCAGCTTAACTATTCAGACTACAGCTCTGCATGTTCCTTCCTTCCTCTGCCTATGTGGAGGGGTGGGGTGCGTGCCTTTCCTCCAATCAGCTCTCACACAGTGTAAGCCCAGACTCCCCACCCACTGTTAAAAGAGGAAGAAAGATTTCTAACATGATCTGTACTTTCCAAAGAGTATAGAAAGGGGAAGACTGCAAATATACAGGTAAAATCTACAGCTCCTTGAAAAAAAATTCATACCCTTGGACATTTTCCACATTTTGTCATGTTACAACCAAAAATGTAAATGTATTTTATCTGGATTTTATGCGATAGACCAACACAAAGTGACCCATAATTGTGAAGTGGAAGGAAAATGATAAATGGTTTTCAAAATTTTTTACAAATAAATATGTGAAAAGTGTGGTGTGCATTTGTATCCACCCCTCGAGTCAATACTTTGTAGAACCACCTTTCGCTGCAATTACAGCTGCAAGTCTTTTTGGGTATGTCTCTAACAGCTTTGCCAAAAATAGAAAAAAAAATAAAGAGATATATACACACTCTAAAGAGTTAACTACAATTTAATTTAATTATGCTATCTCCCATAACTGTTTCCATCACGGAACAGTGTGATTTATATTTGTGTTTGTGAAACACACTGCCCCTTTTAGGAATGTTATGCTTGGCTTTGGGTATTCAGAAGGTATTATAGAGGGTGCTTTTTAACTAGGGGAGGGAGGGGTCTGTGGACTGCTGTGCTTGCCTTTGCTCTCCTCATTTATGGGAGATAACCTATATAAAAATGATGCTATCTGTTCTCATTGATGTAGGGAAGTATAGACCATCGGGGAGTTTTTGGAATTCCCTTTTGGCCTATATACAGGGGATTAGCGGGATTTCTTTGGTTTGTTGTTATATTTGTATTTTGCTCTTTTCAAGCAATAAATTAAATTGTAGTTAACTCTTTAGGGTGTGTATATATATATATATATATATATATATATATATATATATATATATATATATATATATATCTTTATTTTTTGGATTGGGTGGAGAGCATCTGTGAACAGCATTCTCAATTGGATTTAGGTCTGGACTGTGACTGGGCCATTCTAACACATGAATATGCTTTGATCTAAACCAGTGATATGCAATTAGTGGACCTCCAGCTGTTGTAAAGTCCCATCATGCCTCTGCCTCTGGGTGTCATGCTTGTGTCTATCAGAGTCTTGCTATGCCTCATGGGACTTGTAGTTCTGCAACAGCTGGAGGTCCGCTAATTGCATATACCTGATCTAAACCATTTCATTGTAACTCTGGCTGTATGTTTAGGGTTGTTGTGCTGTTGGAAGGTGAACCTCCGTCCCAGTCTCAAGTCTTTTGCAGACTCTAACAGGTTTTCTTCTAAGATTGCCCTGTATTTGGCTCCATCCATCTTCACATCAACTCTGACCAGCTTCTCTGTCCCTGCTGAAGAAAATCATTCCTACAACATGATGCTGCCATCGGCATTTTTCACAGTGGGGATGGTGTGTTCAGGGTGATGTGCAGTGTTAGTTTTCCGCCACCAGGGCCGCCATCAGGAGGTTACAGCCGATACACATATACTAGGCCTGAGCGTCTGGAGGGGCCCTGGGCCCGGAGGCAACCAGGAAGTGTGCAGGAGAGAGGAGCCAGAGGTGAAATAGTGCAGGAGAGGCGTTGTAGGCTAAGCACAGTAAGCTGGCAGAGCTGGGACTCGGGAGATGTTATGAGGGAGGGACTTAACAGCCTTTCAGTTACTCATTGGCTGAGGAGGCAGCAGGAGGCTGGCTGCTCCGCCTCCTGCTGCCTCCTTAGCCAATAGGTACTCAGGGTGCACTGTCCATCACTGCAGTCTGCAGAGTCTCATGCTTTCTGTGTTGGTGGGAGGGACAGAATTCCTCTGAAAAGAAGCTGCTGTTCCAGAGATCGAGGCGAGTCAAAAAAAAAAAAAGTGTTTCCCTGAAGCTGCTAGAAGACATTGTATATGCACAGCCTGTGCTCCCCTGTTAATATCAATCACAGTATTGCCAGCCCTATTGCTGTCCTTTTAGCAGGATGAAAGTAACTTTACACATGTGCAGCCTAGGTTTCAGCTTATGTCACCATGTTAAAAGGACAGCAATATGGGTAGCATTACAGTGACTGTTATTAATCCAGGTTCACTAAACTAGCCAATCCTCTGAAAAGCAATCCATGCGGATTGCTTTTTAAGCCCCTTTCACATGAGTGGTTCTATCGAGTCCTCCTGTCCATTTGAGGCAAACCCGATCGGACCACCCATTGTTCTCTATGGATCAACAGATTTAAATGAAAATTTGTTAGTTTACACCTGCCTACTTCGAATCTGATCTGATCTGGCAAAAAGAAAAGATGGAAGACCTCCATTCCCCTCCGTCTGGTCAGATCAGAGGGCAGTTGGGTGTGAAAACCATTTATAGTTTTTCCTTACACTTCACAATTATGTGCCACTTTGTGTTGATCTATCACATAAAATCCCAATAAAATACATTTACGTTTTTGGTTGTAACATGACAAAATGTGGAATATTTCAAGGGGTATGAATCATTTTTCAAGGCAGGATTTGTGTCATCTCTGTGTATCATCTGAGGATATTCACTTCACTGGGTTTATGTGAGGATATTCATCCACTTTAAGCAAGACAACTTTGGATAGTATCATTGTCAGTTTGGTAGTGTTATGCCCCGTACACACGGTCGGATTTTCCGACGGAAAATGTGTGATAGGACCTTGTTGTCGGAAATTCCGACCGTGTGTGGGCTCCATCACACATTTTCCATCCGATATTCCGACACACAAAGTTTGAGAGCAGGCTATAAAATTTTCCGACAACAAAATCCGTTGTCGGAATTTCCGATCGTGTGTACACAAATCCGACGCACAAAGTGCCACGCATGCTCAGAATAAATAAAGAGATGAAAGCTATTGGCTACTGCCCTGTTTATAGTCCCGACATACGTGTTTTACGTCACCGCGTTCAGGAAGATCAGATTTTCCGACAACTTTGTGTGACCGTGTGCATGCAAGACAAGTTTGAGCCAACATCCGTCAGGAAAAAATCCTAGGATTTTGTTGTCGGAATGTCCGATCAATGTCCGACCGTGTGTACGGGGCATAAGACTAGCAGAGTTAAATCGACTTGACTAACAAATTGAAGCTCAACTCCAGCTAACACGTTATAAGCAGTTAGAATGAAAGTATCTTTTTTTTCTTTTGGGGAAAAAGGTTTTAAATAAATTATTAAAAATAAACGGCTTAAAAAAGGCAAACTAATGCAGCCACCTGATCTAATCATTTTTTTTGACTGACTCGCTGATAAACAAGGTATCAAATTGTAATTGATACAATTTGATACATCACACCCATAGGGTAGAATACTGTAGATTCTGCAATTAGATCAACTTTGTAAAGAAATAACAATACATCTTTTTCACAATGGCATCACATAAAACCAGTGTCATGCTACCCCCTAGGAAAATGCATTACACTGCGATTACTTAGTGAGTTTAATTATTCCTATAAAAGGCTCGCTATAGAGATGCCTAACCATTTCACAGACACGGGCTTCATGCACACTTGAGCTTAAAAACTCTGCTTTTACAGGCGTTTGAGTGTTTTGTTTTGTTTTCTGCCTCTAAACGCCCTCTATGTTAGCCTATGTATCCATACACACATACAGTAGAAGTTTAGAGGAAAAAAAAAAATACTTGGACGTTCAAGGAAAGGAGCTTTTGAGCATAAAAAAGTGCACAAAAGCACCTAAACATGCATAAATGCACATTGACGCTAGGCGCATTCCTGCTTTAATGTATTCTTATGGCCAATTGAACATATTAATGCTAGACACTGGAGCGCGCATAAACGTGCATGCAAAAATGTGTCTTTTTACCATATTTTTGGTGCTGCTAAAGTGTAGGAGAACAACGTGTCAATAGAATACAGTGTGCATAAAGCCTTATTGTCTCAAGGTACAGGAGACCTTGTTACTGCCCCACTATGTTAAGTCATGCACCCTAAGCCTGCTGAGTCAGCTGAAACTATTTTTGGATGCGGCAGAATGATTCAGTCACATGCTGATTTTTGATAGTTGCCTTTGGCATATTTCTCCCTACTCCATTTTTTGGGACTGCTTTTGAAGGTCCATAGAAGACTGTGTTCCCTAATGAATGCTGAGCATAAGAAATATTTTGGTACTCACCGTTAGACTGACTAAATTGGTGTTCCACCTGTGGCTCTCCAGTTGTTGTGGAACTTTGCAAGGTTGACAGTTACAAACACGAGTCCTTAAGGCAGAGACATGATGGGACTTGTAGTTCCGCAACAGCTGGAGGGCCACAAGTTGAGCACCCATATGGGTAAAATCTTTTGCTCCGGTGGTTCATTGGGGAACACTAATACCTCCTGTCAGACTGGATTTCGGCTTCGGGAAGATTGTCTAACCTTTGTTGCAGCTGATCTCTATCATCGAATCTGATCAGATCTTCAACACCCCACCCCCTTCTGACTATTTTGATTTTAAAGTGGTGTTTCACCAAAAAAAAAAAAATTAGATGTCAGCAGCTGCAAATACTGCAGCTGCTGACTTTTAAAATAAGGACACTTACCTGTCCCGGGGTCCAGCGATGTCGGCACCCGAGACCGAGCCGTCCCTCGATCCTCGGGTGCTGCCGCCGCCATTCACACTGAGGGAATCAGGAAGCGAAGCGTTGCCGCTTCACTGCCCGGTTCCCTACTGCGCATGCGCGAGTCGCGCTGCGCGTCTTCACTGGTCCCCGTTGTGTTGTGGGAACTGTGTATTTCCCACAACACAACGGGGGTGGGCGGGGAGTCTGCGGCTAGCTGCGGCTAGCTGTACCCGGAAGTGGGTGCAGATACCTGTATTATACAGGTATCTGCACCCCCCTCCCCCCTGAAAGGTGCCAATTGTGACACCGGAGGGGGGGAGGAATCCGATGAGCGGAAGTTCCACTTTAGGGTGGAACTCCGCTTTAACTTCACCAGTCCTTTCAGGTAGAGGTCGAACTTCCACTTCCTCTCCCTCCTGTGTCTTCTTCTCCTGTTTTTTTTATTTTTTTGCTTTTGCCACAGTAATATATTTAATTGAACAGTTATCCCTCTGTCATTGCCATTTTGTTAATTGCTTACTACTTCTAAGCTTGTTAAATACACGCAAAGGTATAGATACCTGATGAAGGTGTGCTTTCTGTTCTGCATAATGTCCAACCTTCTGTATACTCAGATATAAAAGATTGACAGTATCCCCAATGAAATATTAGGAAAAAAGTATATTGTGGTAACTACAAATAAATTTCCAATACAAATATTTTTTTTCTAGGTACTTGCACTGCAGAACCAGTGGTGGCTTGTGCTGTATTTTTTGGGGGGAGCTGCAAACAAGGCACCCGCCGTCAACAACCCCCCCCCCCCCGTCGTTTGCTCGTGCCCCCACCAGCCTCACACTTACCCCATCTAGGCAGCTTGAGCTCCTTCCTGCATCTCCTCCTCCTTGGCGGCAGCTTCCTCCTTGGCGGCTTCAACCTGCATCTCCAGCTTCACAGCAGCTTCCTTCTCAGTGGCTTCCCTCAGACCAATCAGGTCTTAAGACCCACTTCCTGATTGTCCAGGAGGAGAACCAGGAAGATAATAGCGAATATTAATTCACTATTGTCACACAACTGGGTGGGCTCGGGGGCACAGTGCCCTGCGCCCGAGCCCTCCCTTTTTTAAAGTCAATTAAAGCCTCAAGCTCTAATAATGTGCTTCAAAAAAACAAAACAAAAAAAAACCATTGAAATCCATGTGTCCGGTGCCCTGCGTGTAGATTAGGGGTCTGACGCATGGATTAAGGGGGTGAGCCGCCACTGGTAGAAGCAAATTTCCAGGGACATTCTGCTGTGAACAGGGAACATGGGGACAGTGGTATTTGCAAAGGCACTACTGGGTTGGGGATTGGAGAGTGTGATATTTTCATAGAAACTACACTCAACTGATCAGTTAGATTTGTGGAAAGTTTTCCAGAGACACTCTGCTATTGAGGTGGGGGAACAGTAGTATTTGCAGGGGGGCTGTTTAGTTGAGAATGGAAAGGAGTGATCTTTACGATGTACACAATGTAGGGTTAGAGACAGGAAGGAAGATTTCGTTTTCCACAGACTTTGTTATTGTGGTGGGGACAGTGAAGCTGTGATATGTCAGGCACATATATTTGCAGTCACAATACATTTGTGAGTGTAGAATGAGGACAGTGTTATTTCAAGTTAAAATGTAACACTGAGCTGCTAGGGGAGTACAGGGAAACAAAGAGGGATAATTGTGCTGGGAATGGGGTACACAGTGATTTCCTTGTACAGTGTGCTGTTGAGACAGGGAAATGGGAAGGATAAAAGTCAGCAGAGAGATGAATTTTTTTTTTATACATCTGACAACATTCATTCTACATACATAGCAGACATGAGGACACTTCTAATACATCTGGAAAAAATAAATAAAAGAAGACAAGAAGTATGCAACAGATAGAAAATAGGTAATATATTTAATAATATTACTCAGAGACCTTCACCGCATTTAATATCTACAGTGGGGACGGAAAGTATTCAGATCCCCTTAAATTTTTCATTCTTTGTTATATTGCAGCCATTTGCTAAAATCATTTAATTTAAATTTTTCCTCATTAATGTACACACAGCACCCTATATTGACAGAAAAACACAGAATTGTTGACATTTTTGCAGATTAATTAAAAAAGAAAAACTGAAATATCACATGGTCCTAAGTATTCAGACCCTTTGCTCAGTATTTAGTAGAAGCACCCTTTTAATCTAATAAAGCCATGAGTCTTTTTGGGAAAGATGCAACAAGTTTTTCACACCTGGATTTGGGGATCCTCTGCCATTCTTCCTTGCAGATGCTCTCCAGTTCTGTCAGGTTGGATGGTAAACGTTGGTGGACAGCCATTTTTAGGTGTCTCCAGAGATGCTCAATTGGGTTTAAGTCAGGGCTCTGGCTGGACCATTCAAGAGCAGTCACGGAGTTGTTGTGAAGCCACTCCTTCGTTATTTTAGCTGTGTGCTTAGGGTCATTGTCTTGTTGGAAGGTAAACCTTCGGCCCAGTCTGAGGTCTTGAGCACTCTGGAGAAGGTTTTCGTCCAGGATATCCCTGTACTTGGCCGCATTCATCTTTCCCTCGATTGCAACCAGTCATCCTGTCCCTGCAGCTGGAAAACACCCCCACAGCATGATGCTGCCACCACCATGCTTCACTGTTGGGACTGTATTGGACAGGTGATGAGCAGTGCCTACTTTTCTCCACACATACCGCTTAGAATTAAGGCCAAAAAGTTCAATCTTGGTCTCATCAGACTGGAGAATCTTATTTCTCACCATCTTGGAGTCCTTCAGGTCCTTCCATACGGTCTTTCATGTGTCTTGCACTGAGGAGAGGCTTCTGTCGGGCCACTCTCCCATAAAGCCCCGACTGGTGGAGGGCTGCAGTGATGGTTGACTTTCTACAACTTTCTCCCATCTCCCGACTGCATCTCTGGAGCTTAGCCACAGTGATCTTTGGGTTCTTCTTTACCTCTCTCGCCAAGGCTCTTCTCCCCCGATAGCTCAGTTTGGCCGGACGGCCAGCTCTAGGAAGGGTTCTGGTCGTTCCAAACATTTTATATTTAAGGATTATGGAGGCCACTGTGCTCTTAGGAACCTTAAGTGCAGCAGAATTTTTTTTTAACCTGGGCCAGATCTGTGCCTTGCCACAATTCTGTCTCTGAGCTCTTCAGGCAGTTCCTTTGACCTCATGATTCTCATTTTCTCTGACATGCACTGTGAGCTGTAAGGTCTTATATAGACAGGTGTGTGGCTTTCCTAATCAAGTCCAGTCAGTATAATCAAACACAGCTGGACTCAAATGAAGGTGTAGAACCATCTCAAGGATGATCAGAAGAAATGGACAGCACCTGAGTTAAATATATGAGTGTCACAGCACAGGGTCTGAATACTTAGGATCATGTGATATTTCAGTTTTTCTTTTTTAATAAATCTACAAAAATGTCAACAATTCTGTGTTTTTCTGGCAATATGGGGTGCTGTGTGTACATTAATGAGGAAAAAAAATGAACTTAAATGATTTTAGCAAATGGTTGCACTATAACAAAGAGTGAAAAATGTAAGGGGGTCTGAATACTTTCCGTCCCCACTGTATATATATACAGTGGGACAAAAAAGTATTTAGTCAGCCACCAATTGTGCAAGTTCTCCCACTTAAAAAGATGAGAGAGGCCTGTAATTGTCATCATAGGTATACCTCAACTATGAGAGACAAAATGTGGAAACAAATCTGGATAATCACATTGTCTGATTTTTGAAAAAATTTATTTGCAAATTATGGTGGAAAATAAGTATTTGGTCACCTACAAACAAGCAAGATTGCTGGCTCTAACAGACCTGTATCTTCTTCTTTAAGAGGCTGCTCTGTCCTCCACTCATTACCTGTATTAATGGCACCTGTTTGAACTTGTTATCAGTATAAAAGACACCTGTCCACAACCTCAAACCGTCACACTCCAAACTCCACTAAGGTGAAGACCAAAGAGCTGTCGAAGGACACCAGAAACAAAATTATAGACCTGAACCAGGCTTGGAAGACTGAATCTGCAATAGGCAAGCAGCTTGGTGTGAAGAAATCAACTGTGGGAGCAATAATTAGAAAATGGAAGACATACAAGACCACTCATAATCTCCATCGATCTGGGGCTCCACACAAGATCTCACCCGTGGGGTCAAAATGATCACAAGAATGGTGAGCAAAAATCCCAGAACCACACGGGGGACCTAGTGAATGACCTGCAGAGAGCTGGGACCAACATAACAAAGGCTACCATCAGTAACACACTACACCGCCAGGGACTCAGATCCTGCAGTGCCAGACGTGTCCCCCTGCTTAAGCCAATACATGTCCGGGCCCGTCTGAGGTTTGCTAGAGAGCATTTGGATGATCCAGAAGAGGATTGGGAGAATGTCATATGGTCAGATGAAACCAAAGTAGAACTGTTTGGTAGAAACACAACTCATCGTGTTTGGAGGAGAGAGAATGCTGAGTTGCAACCAAAGAACACCATACATACTGTGAAGCATGGGGATGGCAACATCATGCTTTGGGGCTGTTTCTCTGCAAAGGGAACAGGACGACTGATCCGTGTACATGAAAGAATGAATGGGACCATGTATCGTGAGATTTTGAGTGCAAACCTCCTCCCATCAGCAAGGGCATTGAAGATGAAACGTGGCTGGGTCTTTCAGCATGACAATGATCCCAAACACACCGCCGGGGCAACGAAGTAGTGGCTTCGTAAGAAACATTTCAAGGTCCTGGAGTGGCCTAGCCAGTCTCCAGATCTCAACCCCATAGAAAACCTTTGGAGGGAGTTGAAAGTCCGTGTTGCCCAGCATCACTGCCCAACATCACTGGTCTAGAGGAGATCTGCATGGAGGAATGGGCCAATATACCAGCAACAGTGTGTGACAACCTTGTGAAGACTTACAGAAAACGTTTGACCTCTGTCATTGCCAACAAAGGATATATAACAAAGTATTGAGATGAACTTTTGATATTGACCAAATACTTATTTTCCACCATAATTTGCAAATAAATTCTTTCAAAAATCAGACTGTGTGATTGTCTGGATTTGTTTCCACATTTTGTCTTTCATAGTTGAGGTATACCTATGATGACAATTACAGACCTCTCTCATCTTTTTAAGTGGGAGAACTTGCACAATTGTTGGCTGACTAAATACTTTTTTGCCCCATATATATATATATATATATATATATATATATATATATATATATATATATATATATATATATATATATATATATATATATATATATCTCATTCTGCACTTCTGCCTAGGGAGCGTGGTTGTGCGTCGCCACCAGGCTGCTTCTGCTGTCATTACTCACAGCAGAAGCCGATCTGTGTGTGCTTGGCACCCGATGTTCACCAGCACCCGCCGATCGTCTGGCAGAGACACAGAACGGAGCTCAAACAAGGCAGATCTCCATTCTGACAGGGAGGAAAGGGTAGATTTTGTTTCCCTGCATAGCAGAGAATAAAATCCATCACTTCCCTGAGTAAAAACAGCACACAGTTAACCCTTTTGATCGCTCTAGATGTTTAACATCTTCCCAGCCAGTGTCATTAGTACAGTGACAGTGCATATTTTTAGCACTGGTCAATGATTCCCACAAAGTGTCAAAAGTGTCAGTTAATGTCTGATTGTCCAACGCAATATCCTGTTATAAGTTGTTGATTGCTGCCATTACTAGTATAAAAAAATATATCCCATAGTTTGTAGATGTTATAACGTTTGTGCAAACCAATTAATATACGCTTATTGGGATTTTTTTTTTTACCAGAAATATGTAGCAGAATATATATTGGTTTAAATTGATGAAGAAATTAGATTTTTTTTTTCCATTTTTGTATTGGATGTGTTTTATAGCAGAAAGGAAAAAATATTGCTTTTTTTTTAAATTGTCATTTTTTTTTGTTTATGGCACAAAATAAAACAAAAACGCAGAGGTGATCAAATACCACTAGAAGAAAGCTCTATTTGTGCGGAAAAAATGTTACAAATGGGATTTGGACACAGCGTTGCATGACCACGTAATTGTCAGTTAAATTAACGCCGTGCTGCATCGCAAAAAATGGCCTGGTCATGAAGGGGAGGGGGGGTACATCTTTTGGAGGTCAAGTGGTTGAATTGAAAATGGCAAAATACTTCAATCAAATTGTTGGTGTGTTGCAGAGTTTAAAGACTTTTTTGGATGCTTGGGTCTGCTGACCGCACCCCTTGGGTCCCTACCAATTTGCTGCTTCACTAGCTTGTTAGGGACATGCTAGTGATGTAGCGGCAGAGGAAGGACATGTTTAGAAGAATGAAAAAAAAAAATGGTAGATTTGCTGATTATTTTCAAAATGAATTGCTCATCAATAATAGACATTGCACCTGATCACCCACGCACCTGAAACTTGTTAGGATGACGTTCCAGTAAAATACAATAAAGATAGTCTCTCTGGCAGTGCTGTCAGAGACATTGCCGCTCCCGGCCACATTTCTGGTGTGCAGAGATGTTAATGAACAAAAAGATGTCTCACAACTATACTGAGAATATTTTAAGTGGAACTCCCCCCCGACAAGACTTCCTTGAGCAACAAAATGCCTTGATCAGCTGAAAGGCAAATGAGAATAACATAAATACAGGTCAAAGCATCTCACAATCACCTCATTGTACATTTGGCTCAATTCTAAATCTACACAAGCCCTTACAGTTGCCTAAGTATTTATTGGTAAGACAAGTATTGTTCCATTGTATTTACTCAGGTTTAGTCATTTCAAAGTCATGGCCTTTTCTCTGCATATGGCATTAGTTAAGTTTTTTTTTTTTTTAAATAAAACGTGTTCCTATTTAACCCCTTTTTGTAACATTTTGTTAAGCCATAATAAATCCCTTGGCCTCCCCTTCTCCCCTTAACTATTATTTTTTTTGCTGCTTTTTCTTGTTTGTTTCATTTCTATTTAATACCAGTAGGGATGAGCTTCGAGTTCGAGTCAAACTCATGTTCGACTCGAACATTGGCTGTTCGCAAGTTCGCCGAACAGCGAACAATTTGGGGTGTTCGCGGCAAATTCGAATGCCGCGGAACACCCTTTAAAAGTCTATGGGAGAAATCAAAAGTGCTAATTTTAAAGGCTTGTATGCAAGTTATTGTCATAAAAAGTGTTTGGGGACCTGGGTCCTGCCCAAGGGGACATGGATTAATGCAAAAAAAAGTTTTAAAAACGGCCGTTTTTTCAGGAGCAGTGATTTTAATAATGCTTAAAGTCAAACAATAAAAGTGTAATATCCCTTTAAATTTCGTACCTGGGGGGTGTCTATAGTATGCCTGTAAAGGGGCGCATGTTTCCTGTGTTTAGAACAGTCTGACAGCAAAATGACATTTCGAAGGAAAAAAAGCCATTTAAAACTACCCGCGGCTATTGCATTGCCGACAATACACATAGAAGTTCATTGATAAAAACGGCATGGGAATTCCCCACAGGGCAACCCCGAACCAAAATTAAAAAAAAAAAAATGACGTGGGAGACCCCCTAAATTCCATACCAGGCCCTTCAGGTCTGGTATGGATATTAAGGGGAACCCCGGCCAAATTTTTTTAAAAAAATGACGTGGGGTTCCCCCTAAAGTCCATACCAGACCCTTCAGGTCTGGTATGGATTTTAAGGGGAACCCCGCGCCAAAAAAAAAAAAATGGCGTGGGGTCCCCCCAAAAATCCATACCAGACCCTTATCCGAGCACGCAACCTGGCAGGCCGCAGGAAAAGAGGGGGGGACGAGAGTGCGCCCCCCCCCTCCTGAACCGTACCAGGCCACATGCCCTCAACATTGGGAGGGTGCTTTGGGGTAGCCCCCCAAAACACCTTGTCCCCATGTTGATGAGGACAAGGGCCTCATCCCCACAACCCTGGCCGGTGGTTGTGGGGGTCTGCGGGCGGGGGGCTTATCGGAATCTGGAAGCCCCCTTTAACAAGGGGACCCCCAGATCCCGGCCCCCCCTGTGTGAAATGGTAAGGGGGTACTTACCCCTACCATTTCACTAAAAAACTGTCAAAAATGTTAAAAATGACAATTCCTTTATTTAAATGCTTCTTCTTTCTTCCTTCATCTTCTTCTGGTTCTTCTGGCTCTTCTGGTTCTTCCTCCGGCGTTCTCGTCCAGCATCTCCTCCGCGGCATCTTCTATCTTCTTCTCCTCGGGCCGCTCCGCACCCATGGCATGAGGGGAGGCTCCCGCTCTTCTCTTCATCTTCTTCATCCTCTTCTCTTCTTTCTTCTTCTTTTCTTCATTTTCTTCTCCGGGCCGCTCCGCGTCCATGCTGGCATGGAGGGAGGCTCCCACTGTGTGACGGCGTCTCTTCGTCTGACGGCTCTTAAATAACGGGGGGCGGGGCCACCCGGTGACCCCGCCCCCCTCTGACGCACGGTGACTTGAAGGGACTTCCCTGTGACGTCACGGGGAATGCCACAGGGAAGTCCCGTCATGTCCCGTGCGTCAGAGGGGGCGGGGTCACCGGGTGGCCCCGCCCCCCGTTATTTAAGAGCCGTCAGACGAAGAGACGCCGTCACACAACGGGAGCCTCCCTCCATGGCAGCATGGACGCGGAGTGGCCCGGAGAAGAAAATGAAGAAGAGAAGAAGAAAGAAGAGAAGAGGATGAAGAAGAAGATGAAGAGAAGAGCGGGAGCCTCCCCCCCATGCCATGGGTGCGGAGCGGCCCGAGGAGAAGAAGATAGAAGACGCCGCGGAGGAGATGCTGGACGAGAACGCCGGAGGAAGAACCAGAAGAGCCAGAAGAACCAGAAGAAGATGAAGGAAGAAAGAAGAAGCATTTAAACAAAGGAATTGTCAAAAACTGTCTCTTGTCATTTTTAACATTTTTGACAGTTTTTTAGTGAAATGGTAGGGGTAAGTACCCCCTTACCATTTCACACAGGGGGGGGCCGGGATCTGGGGGTCCCCTTGTTAAAGGGGGCTTCCAGATTCCGATAAGCCCCCTGCCCGCAGACCTCCACAACCACCGGCCAGGGTTGTGGGGATGAGGCCCTTGTCCTCATCAACATGGGGACAAGGTGTTTTGGGGGGCTACCCCAAAGCACCCTCCCAATGTTGAGGGCATGTGGCCTGGTACGGTTCAGGAGGGGGGGGCCGCACTCTCACCCCCCCCTCTTTTCCTGCGGCCTGCCAGGTTGCGTGCTCGGATAAGGGTCTGGTATGGATTTTTGGGGGGACCCCACGCCGTTTTTTTTTTTTTTTTTGGTGCGGGGTTCCCCTTAAAATCCATACCAGACCTGAAGGGTCTGGTATGAAATTTAGGGGGAACCCCACGTAATTTTTTTTTTTAAATTTTGGCCGGGGTTCCCCTTAATATCCATAGCAGACCTAAAGGGCCTTGTATGGAATTTAGGGGGACTCCCACATCATTTTTTTTTTTTTAATTTTGGTTCGGGGTTTCCCTGTGGGGAATTCCCATGCCGTTTTTATCAATGAACTTCTATGTGTATTGTCGGCAATGCAATAGCCGCGGGTAGTTTTAAATGTTTTTTCCTTCGAAATGTCATTTTGCTGTCAGATTGTTCTAAACACAGGAAACATGCGCCCCTTTACAGGCATACTATAGACACCCCCCAGGTACGAAATTTAAAGGGATATTACACTTTTATTGTTTGGCTTTAAGCATTATTAAAATCACTGCTCCTGAAAAAACGGCCGTTTTTAAAACTTTTTTTGCATTGATCCATGTCCCCTGGGGCAGGACCCGGGTCCCCAAACACTTTTTATGACAATAACTTGCATATTAGCTAGGGGTGCAACGGATCGTAGCCGATCAGCGATCCGTACGGATCACCCTCCGCGGATCCGCGGAGCACTTTTTTGGCATCAGCCATAGGAAAGGCCGCGGCTTCGGCCTAGCTCCGGAGTGGCGGCCATCTTGGTACACCCGGAAGCAGCCGCTGTCTCGACAGGAAGTGATGTTTAATCGCTGCCATCTTGCTACACCCCACACTCCTGCACAGTACAATAATGATAGAGTGAGAAGGGGGCAAGCGGACATCTTGTTACACCCACCGGAGTTTTAGATTTAAAAGCCATTTTCAACACAAAACTGAGCTTATATGCACAAATATTGTATTTATGCATATAAGCTCGGTTTTGTGTTGAAAATAGCTTTTAAATCTAAAACTCCGGTGGGTGTAACAAGATTTGTGTGTTTTTTTTTTTTTGTTTTTCTGTTTTTTGCTGATCCGAAAATGATCCGATCCGTGACTCTGATCCGAGGATCGATCCGATCCGTGAGATTTTTGATCCGTTGCACCCCTAATATTAGCCTTTAAAATTAGCACTTTTGATTATTCATGTTCGTGTCCCATAGACTTTAACGGTGTTCGCGTGTTCGAGTGAACTTTTTTCCTGTTCGCATGTTCTGGTGCGAACCGAACAGGGGGGTGTTCGGCTCATCCCTAAATACCAGTAATACTTTTTTGTTCTCACTTGTTTTGTTTGTGAGCTTTGTACCAGAAATGTCATTTTAGTGTCATGACATTTTAGTATTCTTATTTTTATAGTGTCATTTAGTGACATGACGAATTCTAGAATAAAATGTGGATCTTTATGTAGAGTAACATTACTTTTTTTTTAAACTAACACTAGTCAAAATAGAAAAAAAATTAAAAAGTACACATTTTGACAAATGTATACATAAAAAAACTTTTATTTATCATGTTTCACCTCAACAGCACTATTCAGCTTTACTCTTTTTTGTACATAATTGGTCTGTTGGAGTTCATACGAGGACACTTTCAGAGCTTTTGCTGCCTGTTTAGACATTACAGTACAATGCCAGATATAAAGCTGAATGGCCCTTTTAAACTGTAACTAAGAAGGACCAAATAGATCATGTACTGAATAGTTTATGTTGTCTATGTATTGGATCCTGAACAATCCATTCCTTACTCTGGAAGTTTCCAGAGCCTTTGACATTGAGTTTAAATAAATTTATACTTTTCTTTGGAACAAAGATGACTTTACAACAAAGCATTTTCTGACCTGACTCTCTGCAGGAAGGTCACATTTGAGCTAGTGAGTTTGATTTGGAAAACAGACATTGGGCACACTTGGTTTGCTATGCTGACATGGTGCTGGAAAGACATGAAATATTATATATAAAATATTAAAAGGATACACGTATAGAGATGTTCACTCAATTCGATCATATTTTGTTTTATGGTTATACAAAATTACTTGTGTTGTGTTTGTTTGTCATAGAGTTCCTTGGTATTTAATATAAAATGGGGCATAAATAGATCAAAATTTGGCTGATTTTTACGGTTGACTGCAGCCGCTAATAACTATATTCTGATAGCTACTGTCAGAATACGATGTACCAGCAGGAGGAATTCCTCCATTCACCTCTTTTGAGTTTGTGAATGCTTTGCATTGTCTTTAAATTAAAGCGGGGTTCCACTCAAATTTTTAACTTAATCTTACCCCCTTCAGTTAATTGCATAGATGTTCAAATGCCGCACGAAATTTTTTTTTATCGCTGTAATTACCTTTATATTGTACTTTATTGTGGCACTTCCTGTCTCTCCTCCCATGGGAGTAGGTGTGTTTATTGCCTTTCCACGGCGCCGCACTGTCTCCTGGGAGCTTAGTGTCAGGCTTCCCAAGATTCAGTGAACTGACTGCTCCAGGAGGCTATCCTACTGTGTGACCCTGCGGATTGACCTTGGGGAACTCTCCACTGAACTGGAGTTGGCATTTCTTGATCCCCTTGATCCCCTGGATTATTGTTCTGACCTGTTGGTACCGAAATAAGATCTGTGCCTAATGTCGTGCAGGGGGACTCTTGTGAGGATGTCTTCCCCTACATGACATGATGTCTGCGGGACAACCCCAATGACAAGTAACCCCTGACTGGATGGTGGACCTCTGCATTTTTGTCCTCGAGATGTAGTGACTGCCCTGGTTCTTTTGATGCCCAATTATCCCACTTGCTCCATAGAGATGTGCTGGGGAGGGGAATGGGATGAATTGGTAGGGGAGCTGTTGACCGGGCTGTTGCAAGTTTTAGTTACTGTTTATTTTGGTGAACGATATCTGGCTCCTGGATTGGGGGAGGCAGAGTTTGATTAACTCACTCGCCTTGCTCTGGATAAATGCGTTCTTGGGGGGGGGGGGGGTTCATTATAGTTTTAATTTTCCCAAGTATGTGCCCCTGGCTTTGGCCAGGAGAGAACTAAGCGAATTCCTGCTTAATGGCGGCATCTTCCTCAGACTGGAAACACTGTACCTTGAGTAGACGTTATCTACTTCTCGTCCTCTGGTTCATGACCCTGTTTGGTCGATGACCACTCCTAGTTTTGGGGAACGGGCATACCCTGGTTTGGGGGGGTGTGCGGGAAGGGGGGGGCATTTGAGTTTGAAAGGGAAATGTTATACAAGTTTTACACAGGAATGTACAATGAATTGCTATACTGGTTTACACTGCTGGACATTAATCTATGCAATGATTCTTGATGTGTTGTGGGGGATGGGTTGGACTCTTTACCTTAGGGGTCCCGGTGCACTCCCTCTTCTACAGGCTGATCCAAATTGTTTGGACTCCCCATGGCCCCCATAAAGCTAATTTCTTGGAACGTTAGGGGGATGAACTCCCGAATAAAACGTTCACTGATCTTTAATTTTCTTCAACTGCACTGCCCAGATATTTGTATATTGCAGGAGACCCACCTCACTGGAGGCTGGGTTCTTAGTCTTAAAAAACGTGGGTGGGTCATTATTACCATGCCACATTCTCTTCATTTGCCAGGGGGGTAAGTGTACTTGTGCACAAGGCCCTATCCTTCACATTGCTGGACCTGCACCTGGACCCCAAGGGTAGATTTGTAGTGCTACATGCGGTTGGTGCTAATGTACCTATGGTAATAGTGGGACTGTATATACCCCCACCGGCGTCACTGCTGGTACTTCACAAAATTACTAAATTTATCGCAGGGTATTCCACTGATAATGTGATCTTGGCGGGGGACTTCAATATGCCGCCGTGTCCAAATATGGATAGGCTGACACCAGACATGGAGTCCCCAATATCTAGATGGGTTGCCACGTTTGGTCTCACAGATATCTGGCGTTGGAAGAATCCCCTGCTGAGATCCTTTACCTGCCAATCAGGCTCTTATAGAGCTATGTCCCCTATTGATTTGGTGCTCGCCACTGCTAACATTCTCAATATGGTTCAGAAGATCTCCCACTTGCCCAGGGGTATATCCGATCACTCTCCTATCTTACTCTGACTGAATGTGAATCCTGCCCCCACTGACCGTCTTTGGGGCCTGTCCCAATTCTGGGTTTCTGACGACCGTATAGCAATGGGAGCGGAAGTGGCTCTGCGGGAATTCTGGACTGACAACCCGCCCGCTACGACACCCGCATCTAGCTGGGAGACATTTAAATACCACGCTAAAGAGCATTACCAGACTTCCATAGCTCGCACCCGACGGCAGACTGGGGCAGCACTGCTCCAGGCTGAACGGAGGGCTACTGACTTAGAAGCTCATTATGCTGCTAGCAGAGATGAGGTTCACAGAGTGGATCTGCAGTGCGCTGTGCGGGAGGTGGCGCTCCTTCGGGTAGCGGCCACAAAGAAACTGCTGTTACATCATTCGCAGCGTATATTTGAGCAGGGTGAGTGGACTGGACGACTCCTGGCGTGGCTTTCCAGGGAGTAATCGGTAACAACCACAGTGGCTAATATTAAAGACGCCTTGGGACAGTTGCTTTCTGATCCCAGAGACATAAATACCTGCTTTGCCTCGTATTATGAGGACCTATACATGTCCAGAGTGCGATACTCTACTCCTGAACTCCAGGCGTACGTGGAGACCATTGAATTGCCCTCCCTGTCGGTGTCGGCCTGTAAGAGACTTGAAGCTCCGCTCACCCTTAAAGAAATCCAAAATGCCATTAGCTCCCTTCAATTGGGAAAAACCCCGGGGGATGATGGGTTTCCAGTGGAATTTTACAAGACACATGCTGAGACCCTGGCTGTTAGGCTACTGGAGGTCCTATCTGCTTCCTTTGACTCAGCTTCTCTGCCCCCCTCTATGTCTAGAGCTGTAATTGTGGTGGTTCCTAAGCCTGGCAAGGACCCTGAAATTTGCTCCTCGTATAGGCCTATATCACTCCTTAACGTGGACGCAAAAATCCTTGCAAAGGTCCTGGCAACCAGACTCAATACAGTTATCCTATCACTGTTACATGGAGATCAGACCGGCTTCATGCTATTGGGGCATGGGATATTAATCTGCGAAGATTGTATACTGTGCTGGCAAGTCCAGCTGTTGAAGGGGAAGCTAATGTGGTGGCCTCCTTGGACGCAGAGAAAGCCTTTGACTTGGTGGAGTGGGAATACTTGTGGCTAATCTTGCATAAATTTGGGATAGGAACTAAATTTATACAGTGGTTGCGGCTATTGTATTCTAGCCCAACAGCTAGAGTCCGTACAAACGGTATCCTTTTGGCCTCAATTCCCCTCCACCGAGGCACCAGGCAGGACTGCCCGCTCTCCCCGTCTTTTTGCTTTGGCAATCAAGCCACTGGTGGTGCTCCTCAGAGCGTCAACGGAGGTGGGAGGTATTTCGTTTCCACCCCTAACTGAAAAAGTTTCTCTGTACGTGGATGATATGCTATTGTATCTCCGTGATGCCCAACAATCACTTAGAGCAGCCCTGTCTATTATTGACAGATTTGGTGTATTTTCGGGGATCAGGGTGAACTGGGAGAAATCCCTCCTGTTCCCCCTGACGGATGCTCCGGTAACGGCAGGCCCCCCCCCTCTTAAAAGAGTAACGAGATTCAAATATCTAGGCATTCAGATACAATCGGATCTACAAAGTTATCTAGTGGATAATATATACCCCATCCTTCAACAATTTATTCAACGTTGCTCGGTGTGGAAAACACTACCGGTGGGGAGGGTGAACCTAATTAAAATGTCCTTCCTTCCTAAATTCTTATACGCCTTTCGTCACACTCCGGTCCCCATCCCAAACGAATTTTTTCTTAAATTAGACCATGCTTTCACCTCTTTTGTATGTGCAGGGGCAGCACCCAGAATAGCTAAACAAACATTGCAGTTATCACTTACTGAAGGAGGCCTCTCTTTGCCAAATTTTAAGAAATACTATTGGGCAGCGGTGCTGGTCTCTGTGCGCTGGTGGTTTGCTCAGGACATTACTAACCCAGCGGTCAATCTAGAGGCAGCAATTCTAGGCTCATACTCTGAACTCAGTAATTTGGTATACAGAGGTCCGAGATACAGCCCTCAAGTCACTGCACCTATGAAAACAACGGTAAAGGTATGGCAGCAAGTTTCTTTGTGTCTAAATAATAGAAATACTATCTCTCCATATACTCCGCTGTGGGGCAACCTAACAATGCCGCACTTCCAATCTGTTCCAGACCCTCAGGTTTGGGCCAGGTACGAAGTCCGGACATTGCGGCATATTTTTAAGGAAGGTCACCTCCTCTCGTTTGCAGAATTAAAGAGTAAATATAAACTTCCTCCATGGATGTTTTTCCGATTTCTACAACTCAGGCATGCTGCCCGAGCGCAGTTCCCACATGGGATAGACCTATCTGTGCACTCAGTTGAATCCCTGTTGATGACTACTAACGTAGACCGTACGCTGTCCTCCATATATCTCAGACTTACATGCAAAGACACCTCCAAAATGCTCCCACTGTTCACTAAATGGCAGCTGGACATTCCGGCTCTGACTGAGGAAGACTGGTCAGAGGGATTGCAGCAATGCATCCCATTTATGATCTCAGCAAGAGACAGATTTGTGCAGTTGAAGTTTCTCCACAGGGTGTACTACACCCCACATAGACTGTTCAATATTTACCCAGGATTGGATGACAGGTGTCCCAAATGCAGTCAGTGGGGACTTTCTTTCGCGTGGTTTGGTCATTCCCGGTCCTACAGGCCTATTGGCGCGAAGTAGTGGCTGATATAAATGGAGTGGCAGGGCTGCACCTAGAGGTAGACCCGCTTGTGTTCCTTCTGGGCATTACAGACAACTTGGCAACTGCTAAGTATACCAAAATGTTTGTGTTTTATACTGCTTATTATGCCAGGAAAGAGATCTTGTTTCGATGGAAGCTACCTGACCCCCCTACGGTAAAGGCGTGGCGAGCCCAGGTAAATGCGGTACTACTGCTATATAAACTCACCTACATGGGCCAAAATTGCCCCCAGAAGTTTGACAAAATATGGGCGGCCTGGGTGGAAGCTAGACATCTAGTACTGTGATTGCAATCAGAGGTTCTCTCTTAGGAGACCTGCTGATTGGTGGCGAGTGTGGTAAACCTATCCCTAGTTATAGGAGACGCTGACGTACGGCGGTGTTGGATTCTTTGATTACAACTAGGGTCCAATATTCCCCTACTTCTTCCTGCTTTCTTCACAATTTTTCTCCCTTTCTCTTCACTTTTCTAGAGGCTTCATTTGTTAAACTACTTTAATATTCTCCATGGAGGGTTCTGCCTGTCCCCCCCCCCCTCCTCCCCCTTGCCCCTGACCACTTTCCCCCCCAGTCCCCTCCTTTATTTCTCCGGCTTACCCCTCTGATCTCCTCCCCCCCCCTCTTTCTTACAGAATATCCTGAGAACAAGTTGATTTCCAGGTGGGGTGGACCCCCTCATAAGTAGGCTGCATTCGTTCAAGAGACGCTTACACAGTCAGTAGAGATTTGGAATGGGTTCTTTCTTTTTCTTTTATAAACTAAAATGGATGTATAGCCATATGGAGAACGCTAGGTCCTGACAAAAGTGTACTTCTGACTTTATACCACTATGAATCGTATATCCTGTTTTCATGTGCTATATGACATGTATATGACATATATCTTGCATTCTCAAGTGTAATGTACAGTTTATTCAATAAACATTACCTGTGTTAAAAAAAAAAAAAGCAGGTAAAAGGCTTAGGCCCCTTTCACACGATCGGCCCGCAAAGATCCGCCTGTCCGTTTTTTCAGGCGGATCTGAGCGGGCCACCCATTGACTTGTATGGGCAGGTGGATGTCAGCGGAGCTGTGTCCACTGACACCCTATGGGAGTAAAATACAAATAACCCCAAATCAAAACATGTAATCATGCCAAGGCTAACTAAAAACTTCCTCCACAAAGATTTTTGTGAATTTTAATATCCAAGCAAAATCAATTCAAACTTGATATGATCAGATCCTTTGAACATAATACAATCTTTGCTACAGACACAGAGAAAGCCACATCTGCTTTCCTTCATCCTATTATTCTCTTTTTTTTTTCCTGGACACTCATGGGGTGAAAATGGGCTCATTGAGGTTATTGCAGCTCATTTAAAAAAAAAAAAAAAATAACCATCAAGCCCCAATAAAAAGAGGGTTTGATGAAACACACACTATGTCACAGTAGTATCCTTAGCCCCCTTCACATCACCCACCACCATAATGTACTCTGCCCCCCCAGAAGTGTCCTTTGCCCTCCCCCACACAGTAGAGTCCCCCCCCCCCCCCCAACAGTAGTGTCCTCTGCTCTTCCAGTCTGTAGTGTCCTCTGCCCCTTCACATAACCCTTCACTCACTGTAGTGTTTTCTGCCTCTTTGCCCCCTTTAAAGCAGTGTCCTCTACCCCCTTCACATCACCCCCCATAGTGTCCTCTGCCTCCTCCACAGCAATGTCCTCTGCCCCCTGTACATCACCCCCCTCCATTGTAGTGTCCTTTGCTCCCTTCACAATACCCCCTTTCTCCCCCACTGTAGTGTCCACTGCAAGAGGACACTACAGTGGGGGGAGAATGGGGGTAATGTGAAGGGGCAGAGGACACTGCCCCCTTCACATCAGCCGGCGTCCAAGCAACCAATCACCTGCTGGTTAAAGGGTAAATGAGGCAGCTTCTGCCCACCATCCAGTACTGTGCTGCCTCCTGCTCTCCGCTGAGCAGTGGAGGCAGCAGAAGGGAAGAATTGGTGTCATGTTTCACATGCTTTGTGATATGCCTTTAAATGTTATATGTATTCTTCTGTCCCTGGCCCCTCCCCATAGCTTAGTTTCATCCTGTATAGATAGCTCCACCCTTTGTTCATTTTTCCCAGTAATGCATCTCAGCCACATGTCTCATGGAGTGGATCACATTATGATCTTTTGACCTATCCGATGTTCATTGTTGTAAGATCCTCAGTTTATGGATCCAGCTAAGATTGGGTTATCGATATCTCTTCACAACTGTAAGTTACAGAGATCACACTTTTAATGCTTAGATTGGAGAGGCAGAACAGTCAAAAGATTGTTAGAAAGATCAGTGAAATGTCTTTCATAGGATCCTTGCTAGCTCTGGATACACAGTGAGATGTTATATGGACACAGGAAATAGCAGTTAACAGACAGTGCAGCTATTACTACACTGCAAACAAGTCTCAACATAGCACTCATCAGCCACAGGACAATATTAGTGCTGTTAATGTTCATACAACTGTGCCATACAAACAGTTTATACACTGCCTCTGTTTGCATTAGCACATGATTTTTTTTTCCCTGTGAAATCTTATAAGAAAGCCAAAGTAAACCTTTCTGCAACTGTAGCCTAGGAAACCTGAGCTCTGGCACAGCAAATTGATACATTTCTATGCTGCTGGAAGGACTTTACTATTAGAGCCTTTTGACACTGAGCCACAGGCATCGTTAGCGGTAAAGTACCACTAGTTTTAGCGGCGCCATTTGGCCGATAGCTGGGCGCTTTTAACCCCTGCTAGCAGCAGAAGAAAGGGTTAAATGCGCCCGTTTAGCGCAGCTGCCGAAGCACTTTGCAGGCGCTTTGGCAGCGGTGCCCATTCATTTCAATGGGCAGGAGCGGTGTATACACCGCATCTCAACGGCCCTAAAGATGCTGCTTGCAGGACTTTTTTTTTTAACGTCCTGCCAGAGCAGCGCCCCAGTGTGAAAGCACTTGGGCTTTCACATTGGGGTAGCAGGGGTGGCGTTTTTCAGGCGCTTTACAGGTGCTATTTTTAGCCCTTTAGCGCATGAAAAATGCCTCGGCGTGAAAGGGGTCTTAACCCTCTCACAATGTTTGAGCAAAATAATATACAATCTGGGGAAATTAATACACAACCAGAATCAGAACTCCTTCCAGATCAGGAATTAAACCCTGAATCAAACAAAAGAGAAAAATGTTTAACAAAACCAACCTGCAAAGTGCAAGAGAATTTCAAAGCTGACAAGGAATAACTGCTGTCTAATATCAATGACTTATGGTCTAATACTGTTAAAGTGGTTGTAAACCCTTACAACACACTTTTTGCTACAGGTAAGGCTTACCTGTAGCTACCCTGGATATCTCCTAAACCTGAATGGTTTAGGAGAGATCCCCTGTATTTGCATGTGCCAATGTCATTGGCACCAGCGCACTGAAGCAAACTGAAGCAACGGCATGTACATGTGTGCCATTACCGTGTGTGATGTCATCGCGGCTCGGCCAATCACAGCTCCGGAGCCCGCGATACCTGGAAGTAACTCCAGGATCGATGTCAGCCGCTGGAGCGGTGTACAAGGACGGCTGCAGGGGCTTCGATCTCAGGTAAATAATTCATAATGAGCTAGTATGCTATGCATACTAGCTCATTATGCTTTTGTCTTGCAGGTTTTTTTTATCTGTCTCAGGGTTTACAGCCACCTTAAATGCATGTCTGCTCTCTCCCAACAATCTCATGAGCCATTACAACTAGAGGGCGCTATCAAGCAATTGAATGTTGCTTATGAGAGTTAATAAAGACGCTGTGTTAAATATACTGACCTCTTAAAGCGGTACAACACTCAAGGGTCATTGGAAGAATTAAAGGGATTTGAGGAGCTTGATCTTGAAGGAGACAATTTAGTGGTGCAAACAAAGACAAAGGCAGAAGTGAGAATAACACAGCTTCATGAATCCAGATCTTATCGCTCTACATCTACTAGACCACAAGATCTTCCAAATCCCTGCCAGCAAGATCATCAACTTGCAGTCAACAACTCATAAAAGCCCTTGCAGATGCTAAAGCTTCTAAAGTTCAGGTAGCTTTCACCCAAAAGAAAGCAGAAATGGAAGCTGAAGCTGCACGCCAGAAAGCAGAGATGGAAGCTCAAGCTGCATACCTGGAAAAGCTCAAGCCGCACGCCAGAAAGCCGAAATGGAAGCTTAAGCCGCACGCCAGAAAGCAGAGATGGAAGCTCAAGCCACACGCCAGAAAGCAGAGATGGACGCCGAAGCTGCATGCCAGAAAGCGGAGATGGACGCCGAAGCTGCATGTCAGAAAGCAGAGAAGGAAGTTTTGGAAAAATATGTGAGCATGCCACAGCCATGGCAGGGTTAAGGGTCTTAGAACAAGCTGTTAGTGAAAGTGAAAGAGACAACATTTGCAGACACTCAGTTGTATCTTATGCCTCAGATTCTTCACATACCTCTCCAGAACATCAACTCCCTGTCACAGCAGCCAAAACACTCAAAGTCTTTTCTCTGCACCTACTGTACCTCAAGACAATTTGCCTTTATATCTTCCAGTACATCAGACTGCAGAATCTCAGCAAGCAGCAGGCACTAGTATGCATATAATAGACTGTCCACCTTACTTTGGCACCAACAAAGTACCTCCTAGCAAGTGCACTACTCTACAGCTACAAACCAACATGTCAATGAACTTTAAGCCAGTTTCAGCATTGAATGCCTTAACACCAACATATATTCCCAAGTCACTCAACGTCAGTGCACCAACCATCACAACTAACTCTGTTCCACCTGCAGTCATGCATCCAAAGTCTGAAAGCACGGACATGTCACAGTTTGCTAAGCACATGTTCCACAGAGAGCTCACTAAAACAGGCCTGACTAAGTTTGATGACAAGCACGAAAATTACAGAGGCTGGAAATCCACCTTTAAGGCCACAATGAGTGACCTAGACATCAAAGCCACAGAGGAATTAGATCTGCTCATCCGATTGCTAGGTCCCCAGTCTACTGAATGCATCAAGAGGCTCAAGGCAGTTCATGTTGATAACCCTGCTGCAGGCCTTAATGCTGCTTGGGACAGACTTGGACGTACCTTTGGCGGCCCAGAGGCCATTGAAGATGCCTTATTCAAAAGGTTGCAAAGCTTCCCAAAGATTTCTTCTAGAGACAATCTAAAGTTTCAAGAACTCAGCGATGTTCTATTAGAGCTTTAACTTGCTAAGGCTGACATCAACTTTCCTGGCCTCACTTACCTTGACACCCCTCGTGGCATCAACCCTATTGTTCTCAAGCTACCATATGACATTCAAGAAAAATGGGCAGCGCTTGGATCAAAGTATAAGGAAAAACATCAAGTTGCCTTTCCTCCTTTTTCCTACTTCTGCAAGTTCTTCAAATAATTGCAGACACTAAGAATGACCCAAGGTTCTCCTATGGGGACTCTAACCCTCTCAGTTCAACCTCTCCAAAACCTATGAATACACGTATGACACACAGAAACCATAGAGGTCCAGTGTTAGTGAAAAGGACTAATATTCTACCTGCACCTGCTACAGTTCTTGAAAAGACTGATCAAAACAAGAAAATTGAGAACCCAAATCGACAATGTCTGATACATAACAAACCACATCCACTTAAGAAAGGTATCGTACAAGAAATAACCCTACAGGAACGTAAGAAACTTTTAAAGAAATTTGGGGTTTGCTACAAATGCTGTGCCTCCACAGAACACTTTGCAAAGGACCTGTAAAGCTATCATCAAATGTATAGAGTGTGACAGTGATGACCACGTGCAGCTCTTCATCAATATCCAAAGAACTCTACTACGCTCAAAAACAATCTTCCTGAGGTAAAGCAAGGCGGGGAGCGCACAGATCAAACAGCACCTTCCACCTCAGTGTCCTGTACATGTACAGATGTCTGTGGAGAAGGACTCTGTGACAAATCCTGTGCAAAGTTATGCTTGGTTCGTGTATACCCCAAAGGTCAACCTGAAAAGGCTATAAGACTGTATACTATTCCGGATGATCAGAGTAACAGATCTCTTGCAAGAACACAGCCAGTGGTTTTGTAGTTGCTCCTCTGAATGACAATGTGGAAATATCCTTGCCCACTATCACTGAGTGCAACCAGATTCCAAGCAACAAAGAAGAAATCCCTACTCCTGAAGCTACCTTTCACCATTCTCACTTGAAGGACATAGCCGACCATATACCAGCCCTCCATGAAAGTGCTGATATCCTGCTGTTATTTGGCCGAGACATCTTAAGGGTGCACAAAGTTTGTCATCAAATCAACGGTCCACACGGTGCACAATATGCCCAGTGTCTGGATCTAGGCTGGGTCATCATAGACAATGTCTGCCGAGACAAAGGCCTTATTCAGTCTCTTCCTTTAAAACACATGTCAAATGGACAAACTAATTGTTCTGCACAACGACCACATTAATATAATGTGAAAGAAAGGCTGTTTGAAAAAGTTGCACAACGATACATCATACAAGGTGATAAGAAAACTCTTAATTTCTGGGATGACCGCATCGGCAACACAGTGTTTGAGGTAACCACTAAAGACAATGAGTTGGCAGATACCATGGAAAACAAAGAACTCTTGAAAACCATGAGTTAAGAGTTCTATCAAGATGATTCCAACAGTTGGGTAGCACCTCTACCATTTCGTACCCCAAGAAAGAGACTACCAAACAACAGAGAACACGCAGAATCACAATTTGTTTCTTTAAAGCGCAGTTTGAACCGGAAGCCTGAGATGAAAAAGCACTTTGTGGATTTTATGCAGAAGGTGTTTCAGAGCGATCATGCTGAGCCTGCACCTCCTCTTAAAGAATGAGAAGAATGTTGGTCCCTACCATGCTTTGGTGTCTACCATCCTCGCAAGCCTGATTAGATTAGGGTAGTCTTCAACTGAAGCGCTCGTCATGAGGGTGTCTCCCTCAATGAAAATCCTCATACTGGACCTAATCAGAACAACTTATAGGCGTTTTACTGTGCTTCAGACAAGAGCCAATTGCTGTCAGCAGATGTTCCACTGTTTCCTTGTCTGTGAAGACTGCAGAAATGTCCTCAGGTTCAGATGGTACCGCAATAATGATGACAATGATGAAGTCATAGACTACCGGATGAAGGTACATGTTTTCGGTAACAGTCCTTCTCCTGCAGTAGCAACTTATTGACTGAGGAAAACGGCTCAAGAGGGTGAGAAAGAATTTGGATTCGATCCATGACAATTTGTCAAAAGGAATTTCTATGTAGACGACGGACTCAAATCTCTACCTACGGAAATGGAAGCTATTGACCTTCTCACTAGAACCCAGAACATGCTTGCCTCTGCAAACCTCAGACTTCACAAAATCATCTTCAACAGGGACAAGGTCATGAGAGCCTTTCCTTCTGATGACTATGCTATGTGTCAAACTTGATGCACTAACATACAATTTTTCAGGACAAGCTTTCGGGGTATGTCCCCTTCTTCAAGGTCCAAGCAGTACTGATTCACAAATTTTTAAGCAGAATGTTAAAAAAAAAAAAAAGAGAAACAAACACAAATCAATGGTAATGAAGATAGCAGCAGAGTTAGCGAGACAAGACAGAGGGAGAGCTATAGAGTAAAGGGGGGGGGGATACTAGTCACAGAGGGGGGTCTTAAAACCGTCTGACCGATACAGCTATCTTCATAGTTCCAGTTTTCACCCCCAACACACTAAACGGGGCATCATACACAGCCAGGCCATCAGATATCATCGAATTTGTTCAGACCCAGAAGACAGAGATAAACATCTCAGAACACTGGCATGCTCCTTCCACAAGAAAAGTTACAAAGACAAAACCATCAACGGCATAAACACAGCCTTGAAAACCCGAAGAGAAAATCTCCTCCAATACACAGAGGAAAAAAAAATAACCGATTACCTCTAGTCACCACATACAACCCAGCACTTGAAGGCATCAAAAAGATAATCAAAGATTTACAACCCATTATAACAGAGGATGAAACTCTGAAAGGAATATTCCAACAACCCCCATTATTGGCTTTCAGACAACCACCCAACCTCAGAGACAAACTAATCAGCAGGAAACTTCACTCTGATGAAGTCACAAATAATGGAAGCAAACCCTGCAATAAAAAAACACATGGGATCTTACAACTGTACCTCCAGTATGGGATCTTACAATTCTCCAGTAATGTGGTGTACCTCATCCAATGCAAAAGGTGCAGCAAAGGATCTTATATTGGTGAAACAGGACAGAAGTTGCAAGCGAGGATGAATTTCCACAGACATACCATCAAAGCACATAAAGAAGACAGTTTATGCACACCTGTGGGACATCACTTCTCACAACCGGACCACAATATAGAAGACCTCAATGTTTTAGTTCTTAAAGGGAATTTCAGAACTATCCAGGAAAGGAAAACGTTTGAACTAAGAATGATACTTCTTTTTGACACGAAAAATAATGGCTTGAATTTAGATATTGGTTTCCTTACACATTGTGCTAAAGTTTTACGACCCCCTCTGTGACTAGTATCCCCCCCACCTCCATTCTATAGCTCTCCCTCTGTCTTATCTCACTAACTCTGCTGCTATCTTTATTACAATTGATTTGTATGGATTTGTTTTTCTCTTTTTTTTTTTCTTTAACATTCTGCTTAAAAATTTGTGAATCAGTACTGCTTGGACCTTGAAGAAGGGGACATACCCCAAAAGCTTGTCCTGAAAAATTGTATGTTAGTGCAAATAAAAAAAGTATCACGGACAGTACTCAATTTTCTCTATTAGTGTCAAGAAATTCCAACTAGGATCTGACCTTTCCGTTACGCAACACGGTCCTGGGCTGCTTTGGAATGTTACGCAAGACACATTCACATTTCAAGCAACAGTCTATGACAAGCCCTTCACAAAGCAAGGTGTTTTGTCTACAGTGAACAGTATTTATGATCTGTTGTGTTTCATAGCACCTCTTACCATTCAGGGTAAGATACTACTGAGACAACTTACCTCTGAAAACTCAGACTGGGATACCCCCTTACCCAAGGAAAAACAACAAAGGTGGGAATCCTGGAAACAGTCTCTAAAAGCATTAGAACAACTCCAGATACCATACTCTTACACCCTAGCCTCCTTAAAGAATGCCTTCAGAAGATTTGTTTCTGTGGGAGGACCTGTAAAGTTACTTAGATCTGACTGTGGGACTAATTTTACAGGAGCAGTAAAAATAGTGAACTTCTTGAATGACAACAAGTGTAAATGGGAATTCAACCCACCTCATTCCTCTCACATGGAAGGCTCTTGGGAATGCATGATTGGAGTTGCAAGAAAAATCCTCGACTCCATGCTACTGGACCAGAAAACTTCCCAGTCTACCAATGAAGTCTTAGTCACTCTTCTTGCAAAGGTGTCTGCTATAATCAATGCAAGGCCTCTGGTCCCTGTGTCCTCAGATCCAGAGTCTCCAATATTGCTCACTCCAGCCACTCTTCTTACCCAAAAAAATTAGATAACCACTATTCACACAGAGGAACTTGATTTCCCTTATGTTTACGAGCATCGATGGAAACGGGTTCAACAACTTGCTAACGTATTTTGGAACTGCTGGAAGATGAAGTACGATTCTAACCTTCAACGTTGCAGTAAATGACAAACTAACAAACCCAACCTACAAGTGGGAGACATAGTTCTCTTGAAAGAGACAGATTCATATCGCAACCATTGGCCTATGGGTCTTATTACAAAGACTATGCCAAGTAACGACGGAAAAGTACAGAAAAAAGTGGAGGTTAAAGTAATGAAAGTAGGTTCTGCACACCTTTACTTCAGGCCTATAAAGGAACTAGTACTTCTTTTGCGCAAAGAGTAAGACAAGTATCACAAGTCACCAATTTGATTCAAAGGGAGGTAAGAAGGATTAGTGCATATTGCTACCTTCCCCTCTGAACATGTATTTTTCCTTGTCACTGCCTGGACCTTTGAGACCAGCATCTGCAAGTATTATGTTAAAGTGTTACTAAACCCACAACAGTAAAATCAGTCTGTATATGCAGCATAGCATGCTTGTTATACTCACTGTGAAACTTAAGGGGTTAATCCTCTGCATTGTGTAAAAAGGCTGTTTTATCCTATATGCATGGATCCTTCCCTCCCTGCACTGTCTATCTGGGGAAGGCCAGCTAACACAGGCAGAGTAGCCGACCTACACATGCTCAGTTGTGTCTTTTATGCTGGAGAGCACATTTACTTGATCAGAACTAGCCAGGTCACATGATATTGACATCACACATGTGGGCGTGTATAAGGGCTGCAGTGGAAATCTCCACCTTCCTGAACTCTCAGCACTGGAGAAACTCTGCCGTTGATCATGTAACCATGGTATACAGAGCACCCAAAAAGTAATGGCAGTATTGTCACGTAAACAGATGATGTATAAGCTGTGGGCACTGTAGGGGGCGGATTAACTACAGTATATTCTTATTACTGGGTTTAGTAACACTTTAATGTTTGCATTGTTTTCCTTTGTTCTTCCCACTTGTTTTGCAGATGTTCCTGGAAAATAATCTTCATTACTTATATTTGGACTTGGACTAAAGTTTGTTAATAATAGAAATCATAGATTTTGATAGAGAGTGTCATGTTTCACATGCTTTGTGATATGCCTTAAAATGTTATATGTATTCTTCTGTCCCTGGCCCCTCCCCATAGCTCAGTTTCATCCTGTATAGATAGCTCCACCCTTTGTTCATTTTTCCCAGTAATGCATCTCAGCCACATGTCTCATGGAGTGGATCACATTATGATCTTTTAACCTATCCAATGTTCATTGTTGTAAGATCCTCACAGTTTATGAATTAAACTTCACAAGATCTGCAAGGTGTCGTCTGGATCAAGTCACTGTCTGTTTATCCAGCTAAGATTGGGTTATCGATATCTCATCACAAACTGTAAGTTACAGAGATTGCACTTTCAATGCTTAGATTTGAGAGGCAGAACAATTGGCAAAGCAGGCAATTTTTACGATCTACACGTCGGCTCGCCACGGTCCACAAGTAAATACAGAGTTTTGTCCATTGGGACTTTAGATAAAGTGCCACACAGTCAGAAATAAAAACATAGTATAGATTTATTGAATATGCCAGCAATAGGACTGGGAAAAATGTCAAAATGCCAAACAGTTGGCCCAAATTTACATATCCATTACATAGTTACATTCAGTCATCAAATAATCCTTAGTACGTGTGTCATAGCATCTATGGTGACTCAACATGTTTTGTGAGTTCAGTCTCACTCTTCAGGGGTTGATGCATAGACATGATCTATAAAGTAAAATAGTAACAGGAAATATTATAGTAAAGAACATGGAAATATGTCAAATAAATTGAGTTGTGGGAATCAAACTGAGGGATCCATACTCACAAAGATGCAGGGTGCTGCGTGCCACAGTCGCACCGGCGGGTGACGGAGATGTCTCACCCGGGAGCTGTGGGTAAAGGATCCAATGATGGGCCAGCAAAACAAAAACAGGCAGATGGAAAACAGGCAAACAAAGCCGTCCAGCATGGACTGCCGGGATGGTGGCTAGAAAAAAGCATTGGGAGGGATCCTTTGATGGGTCTGGGGAGCTATAAATAGGAAGGCTCAAACACCAGTCTATGCAATGCCTCCCAGATGGTTGGACACACACAGTTTTTGGTTAGCATTTCTTTGAATTTGGTAAGTACAAATCTTTATTTTTCACACTTTTTCTTTTTAAACCTGTTTTTGACCTTGCATATTGGGGTATTCCCAGGCACTGGTGTCACTGCTCCACCAAGTTGCACTTTATACTATATAACACTTATACTTAATCTAACATGTGGATTCGCTTTTCTAGCCACCATCCTGGCAGGCCATGCTGGACGGTTTTGTTTGCCTGTTTTCCATCTGCCTGTTTTTGCTCTGCTGGCCCATCATTGGATCCTTCACCCACAGCTCCAAGGTGAGACGTCACCAGCACCCGCCGGTGTGACTTTGGCACGCAGAACCCTGCATCTTTGTGAGTATGGATCCCTCAGTTTGATTCCTACAACTCAATTTATTTGACATATTTCCATGTTCTTTACTATGTTATTTCCTGTTACTATTTTACTTTATAGATCATATCTATGTATCAACCCCTGAAGAGTGAGACTGAACTCATGAAACATGTTGGGTCACCATAGATGCTATGAAACACCTACTATGGATTATTTAATGACTGCATCTAACTATGTAATGGATAGGTACATTTGGGCCAACTGTTTGGCTTTTTGACATTTTTCCCAGTCCTATTGCTGGCATATTCAATAAATCTATACTATGTTTTTATTACTGACTGTGTGGCGCTTCATCTAAAGTCCCAATAGGCAAAACTCTGTATTTGTATGTTTCCGGGGGTGGAGGCGCCCTACAGGGTACTATCAACCATATCCCGTTTCTTAATGGTCCACAAGTAGATCGTGATCGACAGGTTGCCGACCCCCGATATATAGCATTTCTATCCCAAACTTGATGAAAGAAGGTAGCTGTTTTGTCTACACTGCTAACATTGAAAATTTCATTGTGACAAAAAAACTACCTACTACAAATGACCATCTATTAAAATGTTTCTATGCCATGATGCTCTGCAGAATGTAAAGTAGCTGTCACGATCAGTGGTCAGTCTCAGAGGCCAGTGGCTATACAAGTGCAAAGGTTCACAGCAGGATAAATACACAAGCAGATTCCCCTTGCAAGTGACATGGGCTGTAAGACCTAACTGGTTCTCAGCAGAGCTCCTGATGATGGAGTTCACTTTCGCTGCCTGCTAGTACCAGGTCATGTCTTCAAGATCTATAGACAAAACAAATTGGATAGTTACTTATTCTGCTATATTTCTTTGTTCCATTATATACTATTCTTTATAAGGATCATCTGTTACTTTGTTCCCTTGATTCTAGGCCATGGGTTAAAATATATTAGATTTTTGTGTATGGAAAATGAACGTTTCCACAGTTAGCCTGAGTGGTTGGGGTTAAATCACAAATGTGGGCAGTCTGAATGGAGTTTGTTGTAGCTAATTAGTTCAATTGATCTAGTATTTAATGTACTGAAACTCAACACACTTCTCACCCCTTCATCCCCCACTATTCCTGCCCTGGGAGCAGCCATTTTGATATGAACATGGCTGGCTGCATTGATTTCCACTGATGACTGCAGCCTAAACAGCCAGCACTCTTCATGGATGAGCTGATTTTATAACTCTACGAATGAATTGATTTTGTGTCCACTAATTTTGAAGGAGATCCAAAATCTAACTGGGACTATCAAGCCTTTACACACCTGGGCATCAGCGTATTGTGGATGGGAATTAAGCCCCCGCCGGGAATTCTATCACGTGGGCTTCTCCTCCAGTGCTACACGGCCGGTGTGTGGTTTTGCGTGTCAGCGGAGCAGTCCGTTCCTGGTGAATTGCTGACTACCCCCGCAAGGCCCGGTAAGCTTGTGCTGAGATCCCTATTACGTGGGCTCCATCTTCAGTGTTGTACGGCCGGTGAATGTTATTTGCTTGTGAGCTGAGCGGTTCAGTCCCGTTGAAACCGCTAACTAACCCTGCATGGACCAGTAAGCTTCTAAACACTTGACATCTGGATATACTTAGCTGGAACCCCTAAAGGAATATTTTGTTTGCGAGTGCTCAACATACCGCCTACCCTTATATCTGTAAGTATGTGCTTCAGCTATGATAATGAAGTAAGCTTCCATTGAAGCCTTCTTACACAGATTGTGATAAGGAAAGGACTTTTTTTACCCCCCCTATTCATCTGCTCTCTTCACCAAAAAAGCTCACATAATCAATAGTGCTGCTGCATCATGTCTATCTACCGTCTATAATTGTTCTCACATCAGGGGACCTTTATTATCATTCAAGATCACTCCTACAGCCCCCTGCTCATATTTTTGTCTGCTCCTTTTGAGATACTATATCAGGGTAGGCTCCGCATTATTTGGTGTACTAACCAAAATTGCTTTCCATGAACTGATGATTTTTTACTCAGCTTATTATAGCCTATCATCGAATTATTTTTTCCTTCAGTTTGCAGTATTAGCTGCTAATAGTGAGTGAATGTTTGTATGACTGAGGGGTGTTGTCCGTGGTGATCACCTGTTTATGATAACATTATCATTAATTTTAAATTTATGGTGGAGGTATTGTGATATCTCATTATATTTATTGTGGGTGTAATGTTTTGTTTTTTCTAAATAAAGAATTCTGTTTATTATATGTATGGGTGTTCCTCTTTGAAGAATCCTTTCCCAGCCCTTCTGGCCTCTTTCCTGCTTTCTTCCTGTTCCCGGAATTTTATTTATACCATGTCTTCAAGATCGCCCAATCAGGAGGTAAGCAATCTGGGTGCAGTAGAGGATGTAGCAGGTAGGGATCAAGCAGAAGCATAGATGAGGAACAAGCCAGAGGTCAGTAACAAATGGTTTCAGTTCGGGATCAAATTAAAGTGTAGTCGAGGAACAAGACAAAAGTTGGTAATGAATATGTGGACAGCAGCAGAAGTGCAAGGAGCAAGATATTGGCTGGTGAAGTGCACAATAATCTGGCAAACAGGAAGTACAAAAACATGGCTTAAATAGGAAGTTCATGAGAGGAGTTCAAGGTTCACCAGAAACAAGATAGAAAGTAAGTTTGTCCAAGGGATCAGGCAGGGAGCAGTCCAGCATCTCAGGTAGCTCAGCAAAAGTAGCTACTGCCAGATGCAGCAGAGGTCCTGGGGTTCTGATCTAGGTCCTGACAATAGCATTTCCTTTACAATGGAGTGCAAATATATAAATTAATTGAGAATGCCTGTTCTGGGTATCCATATTATGAGGGCCCCTACTCTGCGCAAAATTAACACAGAACATAAATTGAGACACTCTAATATCTTGATTTAGCAGAACAACATTCATAAAAATGAATATCATGCCCAGATTTTTATATTCTAGTTAGTATCAGATACATACTGGGCCACCAAAAATGCAGAACCAAAATTTCAGACTTCCTTAAAATTAAGGAAGGTATGACAGAATTGTACCATTTAGCCTTTTTCTTATTGACGGGCGCAAGCACTTTGTTAACTAAAGGTCGGTTCTTGCCTGAACAGGAATTTGTTGACACACTCTCTGGCTCTTTGCCATTGTCTGAGGTCTCTACGGGGTCAAGATTTTCACACATTTTAATTAGTGATTATTTGGAACATTTCCAGTGATCCATTCAAGTTTTCAGGATATGTTTTGTACCAAGCACTACTTGTGTTAGACAAAGCCCAGACTTTCTCCCTGGAGAAAAGCGCTTTGTGATAAACTAGCATCCTCCAGGTAAATTCCCTGTACACTCTTATCTCAGAAGTGGCATCAAACGAGCTGTGGCAACAATTAACAAAAAAATCAAAACAAGTTCAATTTGAGGATTAGAGTGTCTAAATGCAAGAAGAAACATTTTATATACTACAGCTTATCAGTCCTTAGAAGTGGTTGCTGTATTTTTATTTTTTTTGTGTGTGCTTCTTTTCCTTTATTTTTATCTGATGATTCTGTCAGTAGCACACTTCCCGTCCTAGGGTGAGATTTTTCACTCTCCTTTCTGTATCAGGACTATAGAAACAAGCTGGGGCTACAGAACCTTGCTACTCTCCTATTGTCCATAACATAGAGGGATGTGATTCTCTAGTCCTTAGGGGTAGCTCAGAACAATGTAATTGCAGACAGTACAGGAAAGCACTGATCGTTATCAGCTCAAGATTTCTGAGATGATCAATAGGTATTTTTTACTTATCAGAGATATAAAACGTTAACAGACCGAAGAGAACCAAACCAAGTTCATTGTTAGGGTTTACTTGATCTTCAACTAGACATATGTCAGGGCGTGTCCTGGCTATGGAGGAGTGAGGACATGTGTCTACTCGGCTCCGTATACACCGCAGCCAGTCAGCAGCATCCAGGGGAGATTTCTCTCTCAGCGGGCTCCGGCTACCGCCACCGGACGCTATCCCAGCCGCTGAGGACTGATTGTTCCGGCAGCTGGAATCGTTCTTCCCCAAGACCTGGCACGCAGGGAGTAGGGCTTCCAAGATTGCGCAGGAGAAGGAAGCCTCACCGCACCAAGCAGCCCAGCTACCTCAGCTTGCAGCATCCACGATTCCCTCTCCGAGGTCAGTAAGCGGCTCTGCCCCTCCTGCCTCCCCAAGTTCCACGGCTTCCCCTGACAGAGGCTCAGATCTTATGGGAGTTGGAGACCTAAAATGTCTCATTTGGTCTCTCCTCACCAAGGAGGACTTAGAGAGATTTGCTGAAAGGGTAGAAAAAGCATTGCAGCAGGATATTGCTCAGCTTAAATCTGACACTACTCAGTTGGGAAACAAATTAGAAACCGTGGAACAGAGATTTGATGAGTCACTTCCCACCAAAGCTCTGCTTTCAGATAGATGTGCAGCACAGGATCAGAAAATTGAAATCCTGCTATGTCAGATGGATGACTTTGAAAACCGCAGCCGGCGGGCAAATATCCGCTTCCGCGGCCTGCATAAAGCTATGGGCCCTAAGGACATCATCTATATATCTTCTGGGAAATATTGGAGCTACCTGATACGGTCCCCAATGAAATTGACCGGGCCCACAGGGCGCTCAGACCTCCATCCCAAGATGTGAATAACCGAGGGATATTATCTGTAAATTACACAATCATACTCTTAAAGACGGCATCATGCAAAAGATGCGCAGAAAGCCTTTTTTCGATTTTGATGGGGCCCACCTTTTCTTCTATCAAGATCTCTCCAGGCGTACCCTTATGCAGCGTAGGGCGCTTCGCCCCCTATTGGCCGCCATTCAGGAGGTAGACCTGACCTACCACTGGGGATTCCCCTTTTACTTGCAGGTTACCAAAGAGGGATGCCAAGTCACTCTGTGCACCAAAGATGACCTCCCAAGCTTTCTGGCTGATTTGGAGCTGGACCCTGTTGTTTTCCCGGATTGGAGAGGGTCGTTGGACTTTCCCACAGTTCAGCTTCCTCAACCTTGGATGCCAGCCGGATGCAAAAGTCGCAAGAGAAGCCGAAGGCGCCCAGCTTCGGGTTCATCTCCTAGTCTTTCTACCCCCCAGGACTGAAGGACTACATGCAGGGTGCTTTATGACTCCTGCTCCGTGCACTTGATGGCTTTCACCAGCAGCCTTCGCCCTTTGGTGTGTAAAGCCAGCTTTGGTAGGCCCGGTCCCAGTTTGCACTCATAGTTACAGTTCAGGTTGCATGAGCCTTGGACTTGTTGCCCTTACCCCGGACTGGAACTCTTGGGCGCTTTGTATTAGTCCCCCCTTCTCAATGGCACCTAATCAGGTGCGGTGGACAGAGGATGAGCCTCCCGATCCCTTTCATGCTGGTTCACGTTCCCCACGTAGGCCAATCCTATACAGGTGTGGATACCAGAAGGTATCAGGTGGGGGCTGGAGGTCTCCTCCATTGTGGGGGTCACACCCAGAACCAGAACCATACCTGCAGATGACTCAATGGTGGGATTGGTTAGTACAAGTCCACTGTTTTCTCTACATTGTATTTCCATGTTTAATCTCCTCTCTTTTCCATGTTTTTACTTTTGTTTTTTCCTCAGGACATGCCTATCACTTCATCGCCTGAGCCGCATGTACTGGCCATTGGAACTATCGGGAGTTTCCCAGTGGGCTGATGGCTCAGTGGACCGGTCAGGCGCAGTCCTGGAGCCGCTCCTCACTGACAGTGAGTGATCATAATTTCACTCCTGTCACCAAGGAGCAGCTGCCGACACTTGCTGGAGTGAGGATTAGATTAGGCTTTCTGCTCTCTCCAGCCTGCAGGGGGAGATAGACAGCTGGCAGTCTTTTCTTCCTCTCTCCCCTTATCACTTGTCACTTATCACATGACTGGAGAGAGGTACGAGAAGCTGCCTTCATTCTGGAGAGCTGTGAGTGAGTACACGTGGGAGGGGGAGGAGAGGGGGACACTCTGATGCAAGGGGGACACTCTGATGCAAGGGGGACACACTCTGATGCAAGGGGGGCTCTCTGATGCAAGGGGGGACACTCTGCTGCAAGGGGGGCTCTCTGATGCAAGGGGGACACTCTGATGCAAGGGGGACACTCTGATGCAAGGGGGACAATGATGAAAGAGGGATTCTCTGATTCATGGGGGGACACTGTGATGGGGGACTCTCTGATGCAAGGGGGGACAATCTGATGCAAGGGGGGCTCTCTGATGCAAGGGGGGACACTCTGATGCAAGGGGGGACACTCTGATGCAAGGGGGGACACTCTGATGGGGGACAATGATGAAAGAGGGATTCTCTGATTCATGGGGGGACACTGTGATGGGGGACTCTCTGATGCAAGGGGGGACACTCTTATGCAAGGGGGGCTCTCTGATGCAAGGGGGGACACTCTGATGTAAGGGGGGACACTCTTATGCAAGGGGGACACTCTGATGCAAGGGGGGACACTCTGATGGGGGACTCTCTGTTGCAAGGGGGCTCTCTGATGCAAGGGGGGACACTCTGATGCAAGGGGGGACATTGAGTATTTGGTCTCGGCAGGCCTTCCTCCCTTGACTGACGAGAAACGATCCACCCTGGAGTTCCCCATTACTCCCCTAGAAATTGAATCAATAGTGAAATCCTTGCCTGGCGGAAAGAGCCCTGGCCCGGATGGATACACCAAGGCATACTATGTTACCTTTTTACCGCTTTTGATAGTTATTTTAATTCTATAGCAGGAGGTAGTCTGATTCCTTTGGAGACATTACTGGCTCATATCACGGTTCTCCTGAAGGATGGCAAGGACCCTACTTTACCGCAAAATTACCATCCCATTTCGCTAGTAAAAACGGATATAAAAATCTTGGCAAAAATTCTGGCGAACCGCCTAGAACATCTTATGCCCCATGTTATCCATCCGGACCAAACAGGATTTATTGTGGGCCGTGAGGCAAGAGATAATTCCCTCAGGACTATTCAACTCATACACTGGACTCGCAAATGTCAGGATTCCATGCCATACTTGATCCTATCAACGGACGTGCAAAAAGCATTTGATCGTGTGGACTGGTCCTACCTGAAAGCGGTCCTGGAGATCCCGGGGTTAGGTCTGAACATGTTGACGTGGATCATGGCCCTTTATTCAACTACTAGTGCCCAGGTCAAGGTAAATGGCCTTTTTTTATTCTAGGTTCTCCATCAGGAATGGCACGAGGCAGGGGTGCCCCCTTTCGCCTCTCCTTTTTGCTTTGGTCCTTGAACCTCTTCTACGTACTGTAATGCCCCGTACACACGGTCGGACATCGATCGGACATTCCGACAACAAAATCCTAGGATTTTTTCAGACGGATGTTGGCTCAAACTTGTTTTGCGTACACACGGTCGCACAAAGTTGTCGGAATTTTCGATCGCCAAGAACGCGGCCACGTACACCGCGTACGACGAGACTATAAAAGGCCATTTCAGAACCAAGCGTGGCACCCTTTGGGCTCCTTTTGCTAATCTCGTGTTAGTAAAAGTTAGGTGAGAGACGATTCGCGCTTTTTCAGACTCGTGGTTTTCAGATTGTTTTCTGCTGTTCAGTTTGTGCTTGTGGGTTTGTATCTGCTCTTCAGTGCGTGCAGTGAGTTCGTATTTGATTATTCCTTGCTTTCTTGTCCGCTTGTTGCTGTTTTTCAGGTCGCTCTTCACAGGCCTTGCTGTTCTTCAGTGCGTTCCGTTCTGAGCAGCCGACCGTTTTCTAGCCATGTTGCGTATACGTACTCCTTGTAGAGTTCATGCTGTGCGGGGGCTTGGTGTTTGGGGTCCTTACCTTGACACAGGTCCAGTCCATGAACAGGGTGGGGAGGAGTTCATGGACCAAGAATTGGTTGCTTCAGCGTGACCAGTTCTGTCATATGCCTTTGCTCCGTGAGATCCGTGAGAATAATCCTGATGATTTCAGGAACTTTCTCCGGATGACAGACCCCGTATTTCACCCAGGCAGGATACCTGCATGAGGCAAGAAAGCACTCCGGAGCAGAGGCTCGTCGCCACCCTGCGGTACTTGGCGACGGGGAGAAGCCTGCAGGACTTGAAGTTCTCGACAGGCATCTCCCCCCAGGCTCTGGGTACCATTATCCCAGAGACCTGTTCTGCCATCATCCAGGTCCTGCAGAAGGAGTATATTAAGGTAAGATTTTTATCCTTTAATATCACATTTTATTGTATTTAATGTTTGATAATGTATTGTATTTCTTTCCTCATTCCCTAATTACCACGATTGTAATATGCTGTGAATGTGCCCTTTGTCCTCATTCATGCTGGATTTTTATGTAATTATTTTTGTTGGCCTTCATACATATTTGCCTTCAAATACCTCCCCAGCATGCTCTCCTGGCCCTATATTCACCTCATGTAGTCACTTAACAGTGTATTTTATCAGCTCCATAGTAGTGCTTTAGCCCAAACACCCCCTAAAATGTTTAGAAATGTGATTTGTGCTTTAAATTCAGGCAGAGTGCCAGAGGCTTTTTTTGGGTGTCCCCAAATCATTTGGAACCCTCCCTTCCCCCAACTGCTAACTTAGCTGATACCAATTCTCTGTCTATCCTCAATCATCTATCTGCTGACTTTGCCAAACCCATACACACTATACCCATCTCTTTTGTGCTCAGATTTATGGATGAATTCCCCAAAGCATGTAGTGCAAGGGCCTGCCTGTATACTTTCAAATGGTACTGTTTCATGTTTCTGTATACTATTATTATCTTGATAGGTAATAGCAGAATTTCCAAATGTGCTCAAATGTGTACAGTGTGTATTTATATCTTTGTGTTATGACACTTCTTACCTGTCCAGTGGGCTGCCAATAGTGTAACTAAGGGGGGGCTGTTCAAAGTAATACCCATTATTTAGGCATTTATTTAGGCATTCATATCTCAATGAAGTGGAGAGGGTTACCTGTCCCAGAGTTCCTCCCCCCCTATAATGTTAGAAATGGCCCAGGAGAGGGGGGTGGGAATCTGATAGGTGTACCTTATACTTTGGTCTTAAAAAAAATCCCTCATAAAAATGTTAGCTTGATGTTGGGCAAGAATGTTTGTGTGTAATCTGCTTTCCATGTTTATGTGCAAAATGACTAATTTTTTATTTTGTTTTGACTCCACAGTTTCCTTCCACGCCACAGGAATGGCAGACTGTGGCCTCCCACTTTGCCCAGCGGTGGGACTTTCCTAACTGCGGAGGGGCAATTGATGGGAAACACGTCCACATCGTTCCACCACCCAACTCGGGGTCGTACTATTACAACTACAAGGGGTTCAATAGTATTGTGATGTTGGCGGTGGTGTCGGCTAATTATAAGTTCCTGTATGTGGACGTGGGGAAGAATGGCCGGATGTCCGATGGTGGAATCATCGCCCAGACAGAGTTTTACAGGCGTCTCCAGAATGGCAGCTTGGACTTGCCACCTCCAGAAGACAATGTGGAAGGACTCCCATTCGTCTTTGTTGCGGATGAAGCATTTGCGCTGGGGGACCATCTTATGCGGCCATTCCCAATGAGGACCCTCACCCAGAGGGTTTTTAATTACCGGCTGGCCAGAGCCAGAAGAGTGGTGGAGAACACGTTTGGAATCATGGCCAGCCGGTTCCGCCTATTTCTTACACCCATACATATGGCGGAGTACAAACTGAATCACATTATCCTGGCGTGCTGTGTTCTACACAACTTTTTACGGAAACATTCTGCCAACTATGCTGGCTCAGTTGGGCCTGAGGCCGGAATTCCTAATGAACCAACCCTGACGGCGCTTGAAAGTGGCCGTCCTGGCCTGCCCTCCCTGAGTGCCCGTGATGTCCGGCTAAGATACCTTGAATTCTTTGTGGGTAGGGGGGCTATCAATATGCCAGACCATGTCTAAACCATTTTTTAAATTAAAAAAAAAAAACAAGGTTTGGTGACATTTCCTGCTTGTGTTTGTTTTAGCTGACCCTGACAGAAATGTGGTGAGTCCTGAAATTGGCGTGATTGTGTAACCTTACAAAGCACTGTTGGATGTTATTTCCTAAAGGCAAAGACACTTTGCACTACAAGTGCACCTGAAACTGCACTTGTAGTGCAAAGTGTATTTCCCCTTAGGAAATAACACCCATTGTCACAGAAAACGCCCATTACAGCACAACAAATGTTTAGTAGCGTTGAGACAATAATCCACACAATCTTGATTAACAATCTTTTTAATACCAGCACAATCACATGTGCATTTAGAAAAGGTTTTTAAAACAAACCAACGTGTTTGTTGTATAACAATTTTTGGGGTCACATTAGAAAAATTAGAAATGTCTATTTAAGATAAAACAGACATGTTTAAAACCAACCAGAAAGACACAAATCTTGAACTTACAAAGTTCACATTTGGTAGAACTTGAAGGCAATATCAGACATGAGTATTTACAAACTGAGTTTGATATTGCATTCAGATGGGGTGAAGTCACCCCAGGAAAAGCCAAATTTTGAAGATGCACACAAATTTAAGAATGTCAACATGTGCTAGCTGCCATCATGGGGGATCAAGGGACGTGTTTTGGGGGTGCAACCCCTTCCCCACAGCTACTTTATTATTGAGGAAGGGGTTGCACCCCCAAAACGCGTCCATTGATCTCCCGTGATGGCAGATAGCACATGTTGACACACTGTGTGCATCTTCAAAATTTGGCTTTTCTAATATTTTTTAAAAAATTTTCAAAAATCGTAGCACACCAAAAAACAAAGGGATTTTGAGGGCTTTTAAACTCGCCCTAAAACATCAATGATGTTCTTATTTTTTTGAAGAACATCATTGATGTTTTTCTTGATGTTTTCCAATGCAACATTACACCTCATGATCTCCCCAATCAGGATCTGGACACTTTCAGAGGTGAAAGGATCAGGATCCACAACATCACGATCACCTAAAAAGAGAGAAACCAAAAAAAAAACTGGTATTATAAATATGCCAGCATCCACCTCTTACCTGAGCCTGTGGTCGCAGACACTCACCTGTTGTGGTGACAATTTCTACCACGTATTCCTCCTCCTGCTCTTCTTGTCTTTGGGGGATTTCACCTTCTTCCAGAGGTGGGGGGTCTGTGGTCTCCTCAGATGAGGGGTGTCCTCCGAGTCTTTTATCCCCTATGTAAAAAAAAATAGGTATACTTAGCACACAGACATTTGATGTCAGAACTATAAATATGAAGCATTGCTTGGAAGTGGGGTACAATTGTCTATTTTGGCAGAGTTCAAAGATGTAGCATTTTTATTGTCCTTTGTCAAGCTTCAATACTTTACCTGTTTTGTACAAGCTTCACAGATGGAGACCCCCCTATAGTATACACTGGAGCACCTGTGTGGGCCCCCTAATAAAAAGGGTGTTCTGGTGTCCCACACTAGTGCTCCAGCGTCCAGATGTGAAAACTGCTGCTGAGTGTCCTCTCCTTACACAGAATCTAGTTTGCATTTCATTCTAGTAACAAACACATCTACACCACCCAATTCTTTGCACACAAGTAGGCCCCAAAAAATGATGGCAATTGCATATGGCCAAACAAACTATGTTTGATACGAACGAATAATGTGCCCATGAACATGAAAGTTGCCATTTTAAACTGGATAACAGTTATTAAGAAAAGCACATGGAGCAGCACGAACGTAATAAACAGAAAGAATAGGAACACAGCACAACTACTTACTTTTTTGCAGCACTCTCCGGATCTTTCTGTACTGCTCGTGTTCTCTTAATTTGAGGTCCAACCACCACTTCCTGAGCTGATCTTTCGATCGTCGTACCCCGAAATTCCGGTGCAGACTCTTGACTACTTTCGCCATTATCTTGGCCTTTCGGACATTGGGGTTGGGGTAAGGTCTGTACTTTCCATCATAGTCGGCCTTCTTCAGGATGTCGACCATCTCCAACATCTCCCCAAAGGACATATTTGATGCCTTATATCGTCTCCTTCTGGATCGGGACGTTTCAGGCTCCGGGCTTTCCTCCTCCTCTTCCTCGTTGCTGTAATTATCTGACACCTGCTCTGTCTCTGCCATGTGCTCTTCCCCCACTGCGCCGAACGAGAAGGGGCGGGGAATAGACTAGAAAGAACGTCAGGGGCGGGTGGAGTTTCACGCATGAGCAGTGTCTATAAAGCGTGCGTAGTACGTACAATCTGTGAGCGGAGGAAGGAGTAACGGAGGCGCCGATCGTGATTGCGAAGGTAAGATTTAACATTGGGCCTATACTGCTTCTAGATTGAGGCCTGTATTTGCGCAAGTTTAGTAGACTTTAGGCTGACATTAGGGTTTGTCTTGTGTTGTGTCTTGCAGTGAAAATGGATATCTTTAGAGAGGATGAATTTATGGCCATATTCATTGATATGTACAGGGAGCTGCCTTATCTGTGGCAAATAAACCACCCACATTATAAGAACCAAACAAAGAGGAAGGCACCGCTGGATAGTTTGTTGGAATTTGTGAAGACGGTGATCCCCACGGCAGACATCACCTATTTGAAGGTTCTAATTGGTGGCCTGAGGAGTACATATCTAAGGGAGCACAAGAAGGTCCAGGATTCCCAGAGATCCGGAGCTGCAGATGACATTTATGTCCCCAGGCTGTGGTACTATGACAGGCTGCATTTTCTGGCAGGTCAGACTGAACCCAGGCCAGCACTCTCCACTCTTCCTTCCACGCTTCCTTCCCCCCCAGCTGAGGCTTCAGACGCCCAACCTGGGCCTTCCAGGCAGCAACATGTGGAGGAGCCCAGCTTGAGTCAGGTATAGCATTCCTCTAAATATTTCTGGTTGTCCCATCAGTGATGTTAACTAGATGTTAGTTTGAAGTACTAATTTTATGATTGTGATTGATGAAGCAAAAACTAAAACCATGTCCCTTTTTCATACACAGGGAAGTCTCAGCCAGGAGGTGGCCGGGCCAAGCAGGCTGCCTGATATGCAGGTACCTCTCCTACACCTTCAAAGACAAAGTGCCAGGAAGAGGAGTACCCTGGAGGAGGCTGCCATAGGCCTCTTTTGGAAGGCTACAGAGGCCCTGAGAAGCCCCCACACTGTGGAGGAGGACGTTGCTGGCATAACTGCCTGCAAAATGATGCAGACGGAGGAGGGCCAACGACTCCTGTGTGAGTTCCTAATTTTGGAAGCTCTCAATAAGGGGTTGAGGGGCCAAATAACATGTGCTACCCACATTTGTGACCTCACACATGGTCCTCCTCCTCCTCCTCCTCCAGGTCCTACTCCTCCTACTCCTCAAGGTCCTAATCCTCCTCCTGGCACATCCCCCACACCAGAGCCACAGCGTGGAAGGAAGCGTCTAAGGAAGACCGGAGAGTGATGGCCTGGGTTCAGTCTGGTCTGACCAAATATGCAGCCTCTTGTAGTATCACAGCCTGGGGACACAGATGTCATCTGTTGCTTTCCGGATCTCTGGGACTTCTGGACCAGACTGCACTCCCTTAGATATGGACTCCTCCGGCCACCAATTTTGCTAGTAAATAATTGATGTCTGCTCTGGGGGTCCAAGGCTTCTCTAATTTCTGCTGTTTCTCCACCGTTGCCTCCCTCTTTGTTTGGTTATGAGCCCTTAATAAAGGAATTTTTGTTTCAATTATACTCGCCTATGTGTTTTCCTTCAAAAAGGACAGTTTGTTTGTGAGGAGGCAGGTACATTTCAAAAATACAATGTGAAATTAACAAGGGACACCAACACCAAACAATCTCCTTGAGATTAAATAATACAAGATAATAATGGTGTTGTGGTAACTTGACACACAAAACACACACAAAAATATTATGGAGTAAAACACAAAACAAAACCAATAAAAACACAGCCTTGAAAAAAAGACAAACACCAAAAAAAAAAAAAAAAAAAAAAACAGCCTTGAAAAAAACATAAAATATTTAAAAACAACCCCCAAAAAATTTGGTCAGATGTGACAAATGTAAATATATTGAGGGAATCCCAATAAATAATAAAGAAATAAGTTTGTGAGAAGTCTGTGTGAATATGAGCAGCAAAACTATGAACAGCAAAACTGACAGGCGGACCTGAATGGTCCGATCGTGTGAAAGGGGCCTTAAGGTGCCAATAAATATATATATTTACACAGACACTGTATATATAGTCTTACAAAACACATACTCATATTAAAAACAGTTGCCTCAAATACATATAATCTCAATCATGAAGTTTATAGTTCATATAATCCTTCATGACAGTCTTGAACACCTATTGCACATCTTATATTTGCAGTTGTATTCTAGAGATGTATACAGACTGAACTGATCTATTAACCGAGGTAGCAAAAGAAAAAACTACATTTGTCTATAAGAGATGTTTTTAGGCTGTTGGGTAGGAGCTTCATACCGCAACGCTTTTCTCAGATCTGCTATGTTTCATCAGGAGAATAGAGGTACAGTATATCATAAAGAAAACAAAGTACCCATTGTGCTGTGAGCCAAGAGCCAATTCTGCCAGGTAGGAGAACACACGGAAGAAGTAAAAATCTGTTAAATATTTTTATGAGTTATACTCATACCAGATGGTAAAAAAGAAAATCTATAAAGAGAACACAAGGGAGATGATTTAAGCATCAATGATAAATGTTCAAGCTGTTTGCAAATAAAGATAATAGAGGAGGGCAGTTTGAGAGAGTCCCACAGCCATCCACAAGTTGATAATAAATATAATAATCATGTTAATCTAATAGAAAATAGACAAGTAAGGTTATCAGATGACCAACAGACTTGGCCAGTATTTGCTAATTTTGTTCTGCAATTGTCTCCAGCAGCACAATCCACCTTATCCCTGTGCATTCCTTTGGCAGCTGCTACACACTGACCCCAGAGAAGTTGAGAGGTTCCTTTTATGTCCCCCTTCTGCTGGTAATGGACATCACCTAAACGTGATGTGTGAAGTCTTTGGCGGTGCAGATGTAATCCCACACATGTGCAAAATGCACACACTCTGAAGCTCAACCCATCAACATGGTGGATGAGAAGAGTTCTGGTTTAGGAGCATCTAACCTATACGTTTATATGGTCCCCAATACCAGAAGGGAAAAAAATGGCTTCAGAACACCTCACACACATATGTTCATATACAAGATATAAAAACCATATAGACGATGTTTTAACATTAAGGTTACAGTATCATGGCTTTACACACAGCATATTTAATTTCATTCTACTGTTTGCCTGTTCAAATGCATTGTAAAAATCAACAATTCAGAGGGTGTACTTAAAGTGATTGTAAAGTCTCATTTTTTTTCTCTAAAAATAACATAGTATACTTACCTGCCCTGTGTAGTATTTTTGCACAGGGTAGCCCAGATCCTCCTCTTCCCGGGTCCCTCTTCAGTTCTCCTGGCCCATCCCTCCTGTTGAGTGTCCCCACAGCAAGCAGCTTGCTATGGGGGGCACCTAAGCCAAGTCACAGCTGCCTGTGTCTATTCAGACACAGAGTCCCAGTTCGGCCCCGCCCCCTCTCTCCCCTGATTGGCTGATTGACAGCAGCGGGAGCCAACGGTGCTGCTGCTGTGTCTCAGCCAATCCAGAGGAGAGTCCCGGACAGCCGAGGAACTTGTGGACATCGCTGGAGAGAGATGGGCTCAGTTAAGTATTAGTGGGTGCTGGGGGGCGGCTGCTGCACACAGAAGGTTTTTTATCTTAATGCAAAGAATGCATTAAGATGAAAAACCTTCTGACTTTACAACCCCTTTAAAGAAGTATTCCAGGTATGGATATTTTATACATAGTTATATTGGTCCAGCTTGGACCAATGTAAATATGCATATACCATACCTGGCTAATCCTCCTGGAAGCTGAAAATCACTGAAGTAGACACCGCTTCTGCAGTGATCTACATGTGGTTCGAAGTCTGTGCCGAGCAGCTGCTTTGCTGCATTCTGAACATACAGTAGAAGATTGGCCGCTTGGCAAGGGCACCATTCAGAGAATGCTTTGCATTTTCTCAATGAATGCAAAACATTCTCCCATTGGACAAGGTGGAGTGTGTGACATCGCCACCCTGCCTCTCCACCTCTGCCAATCACAAAATGCTTTGCATTCATTCAGTAATTGCAGAGCATTCTCTGAATGGTGCTGGTGCTGAACGGTTGACCAGAATGCAGCAGGGCAGACATTCAGCACAGGACCCAGAAGCAAGTACTGATCCTTATGGTGGTAGTGGTGTCTACTTCAGTGGTTTTCAGCTATCAGGCCAGGTATGGTATATAGTTACATTGGTCCAAGCTCTATTATACCTGGAATTCTTCTTTAACCCCTTTCTGACCAGCTGGGAAGGGCTCCCCTGGGCGAACTGACGTAACTGCGGCGCAAGGCTGGAGCCGATGCACGTGCCCAGCAGTCGCAATGACCGCCGGGCACCCGGGATCGCTCCACAGAGTCAGAACGGAGATCTGTCAATGTAAACAGAAAGATCCCCGTGCTGTCAGCGGTGAGGAGAGCGATCTGTTGTTCATACTAAGTATTAACAACGATCTGTCTCCTCACTCAGTCAGTCCTCTCCCCCCACAGTTTGAATCACTCCCTAGGGAACACAGTTAACCCCTTGATCGCCCCCTAGTGTTAATCCCTTCCCTGCCAGTGACATTTACACAGTCATCAGTGCATTTTTATAGCACCGATCGCTGTATAAATGCCAATGGTCCCAAAAATGTGTCAAAAGTGTCCGATCTGTCCACCATAATGTCGCAGTCCTGATAAAAATCGCTGATCACCGCCATTACTAGTAAAAAAAAAAATAATAAAAATGCCATAAATCTTTCCCCATCTTGTAGATGCTATAACTTTTGCGCAAACCAATCAATATACGCTTATTGAGATTTTTATTACCAAAAATATGTAGAAGAATACATATTGGCCTAAACTGAGGAAAAAATTAGCTTTTTTAAAAAAAAAAAATTGGGGATATTTATTATAGCAAAAAGTACAAAATATTGTGTTTTTTTCAAAATCGTCGCTCTTTTTTTGTTTATAGCGCAAAAAAAAAAAACCGCAGAGGTGATCAAATACCACCAAAAGAAAGCTCTATTTGTAGGAAAAAAAGGACATCAATTTTGTTTGGGTACAGCGTCGCACGACCGCGCAATTGTCAGTTAAAGCGATGCAGTGCCGTGTCGCAAAAAAATGGCCTGGTCATTGAGCAGCCAAATCTTCCGGGGCTGAAGTGGTTAATTTTACACATGACTGTAAACCATTGTTTAGCAGAACTGTTGATCTCTATTACGCAAATGAGCCGTTTCCTACACAAGAACAATATAGTGGTCATTATTTTGAGTGGTATAGCAACAAGTAGGTCAGTTTTCAAGTAATTCAATCAGGCTCAAGTCATTATATACGCATTCTGTCTGTACTTGGCAAAAACAGTGAGATTTTTTTTCATGATACCTTGCATTTACAATGTACATTTGACAAAAGAATGCAAGCCTTCTGTTCTAACTGCTATATTTATATTTTGTATTGTGTCTTTAACGTTCTGATGCCAGGGGGACAATGTAACCTAGCACCAGGAACATGACAACTTACTCATATTACTTCAATTTAATGGGTGTTAAAGTGGCAGGGCAGTCATTTCTGTAAGGTTATCCAGAGATGTCCATACCTATCATCTTCTCCTACCTTATTATACCTTAAAGCGGAGCGCCGCCGAAATTTTTTTTTTAAAAAGTCAGCAGCTACAAATACTGCAGCTGCTGACTTTTAAAACATGGACACTTACCTGTCCAGGGCGCCGGCGATGTCGGCACCCGAGGCCGAAACGTCTCTCCGTCCTCGGGTGCTGCCGCATCCATCTTCGGTAAGGGAATCAGGAAGTGAAGCCGTGCGGCTTCACTTCCCGGTTCCCTACTGCGCATGCGCGAGTCGCGCAGCGCAATACGGATGGTCCCTGCTGCCTCTGGGACCCGTGTGTTTCCCAGCAGGCAGCGGGGAGGGAGCAGGAAGTGGCGTAAATACCCGCAGATTCTGCGGCTATCTATGCCGGAAGTGGGTACAGATACCTGTAATATACAGGTATCTGTACCCCCCTCCCCCCTGAAAGGTGCCAACTGTGTCACCGGAGGGGGGGAGGAATCTGATGAGTGGAAGTTCCACTTTTGGGTGGAACTCCACTTTAACATGTATGCAGGGCCGGTACAAGGCAGGGGCGGAAGGGGCAAGTGCCCTGGGCGGTACCATTTGGTATGGGGGGGGGCGCAGCCTGCAGGTGAAGTTCAGCCACGCCAGTGTGTACAATAATACTGTCTTACAGTGCATGTACAGCGCCCAGCGGCACTGTACAAATTGCCTTTGTGCGCTCCTGCATGATCCTCCCTTCCCTTCCCTCAGCACACAACTACACTGTTTACTCCCCTACGGAGGAGTCCCGTAGTCTCTGCCAGCGCCGTGACGTCACTCACGGCCAGAGGCGAGGTGGGAGGACGCAGAGGAGCGCAGGGAGGCGGGGAGCTGTGAGCTGTGTCGGCGCGCTGTCTGTTGTCTCAAGCGGAGCTGAGCTGAGGAGCCGAGGAGCTGCTGGCTGGCTGGCTCAGGCTGCTGGATTCAATCTGGAAGGTAGAAGAGTGCAGTGCCAGTGTCATGTGTGCCAGCGTCCTGACTCAGATCTTCAGCAGTGGTGGTCACTGGTCATTAACCTCGCCTCAGCCTCCTCCCCTCCCCCAATCCAGCCATTTATTAATCTGTTTTTTAGTGTTTACTTATACAAGTTCAGACTTCTGAACTTGTGTAAGTTAATGACCAGTGACCACCACTGCTGAATACCCCACAACACTGTGCAATACTCTGCAATACCCCACAATACTGTGCAATACCCTGCAATACCCCACAACACTGTGCAATACTCTGCAATACCCCGCAATACTCTGCAATACCCCGCAACACTGTGCAATACTCTGCAATACCCCACAATACTGTGCAATACTCTGCAATACCCTGAAATACTCTGCAATACCCCGCAACACTGTGCAATACTCTGCGATACCCGGCAATACTCTGCAATACCCAGCAACACTGTGCAATACTCTGCAATACCCCGCAATACTCTGCAATACCCCGCAACGCTGTGCAATACTCTGCAATACCCCGCAATACTCTGCAATACCCCGCAACACTGTGCAATACCCTACAATACTGTGCAATACTCTGCAATACCCTGAAATACTCTGCAATACCCCGCAATACTCTGCAATACCCCACAATACTCTGCAATACCCCGCAATACTCTGCAATACCCCGCAACACTGTGCAATACTCTGCAATACCCCACAATACTCTGAAATACTCTGCAATACCCCGCAATACTCTGCAATACCCCGCAACACTGTGCAATACCCTACAATACTGTACAATACTCTGCAATACCCCACAATACTGTGCAATACTCTGCAATACCCTGAAATACTCTGCAATACCCCGCAATACTCTGCAATACCCCGCAACACTGTGCAATACTCTGCAATACTGTGCAATACTTTGCAATACCCCGCAAACACTGTGCAATACTCTGCAATACCCCACAATACTGTGCAATACTCTGCAATACCCCGCAATACTCTGCAATACCCCGCAATACCGTGCAATACCCAGCCATACTCTGTGATACTCTGCGATACCCAGCCATACTCTGCCATACCCAGCCATGCTCAATTATACCTAGCCATGTTCGGCCATTACCCAGCCATGCTCAGCCATACTCGGCTGTCCTCGGCCTCTGTATGTGGCCAGTCTGTGGAAGTCTCACACATGTGATATCGCCGTACTCAGGAGGAGGAGGAGAATCTATTTTGGAGTGTCATTTTTGGTATGTACATGTTATGTGTTAGAAATATTGTATAAACGGACAACTTTGTGTTAAAAAAAAATGCGTTTTAACCACTTCCCGCCCGCCGGTTGTCATACCACGTCCTTGACTTTGTGCGGTGATATCTGAATGTTGGGTGCAGCTACAGGCATCATTCAGATATCAACTTTTTTAGCCGGCTATTCTCTACACCATAAGAACGATCATAGCGGCTGTTCCACTGCTTTATATATTCTTGTTTTGAAACGACATTGATTCTTTATTAAAAACGGGGGGGGGGGGGGGGGCGCAGTTTGCCATCTTCGCCCTGGGCACCAAATGGCCTTGTCCCAGCACTGCATGTATGCATTTTTTTACAAGCAATGTTAGGACTTAGTACTAAGCTGATATAGTAAATATCATTTCTAACATACTAATAAGGAAGACAGCTTACTTCTTATTTTCTCTTAGATGCCAGAAGGGAAAGTTCAACACATAGTGCATGCAGTACTTTTCAAAAACGCACTGCAACGGATTGCATGGAAAGGCGCATTTGTGATCTGCATTTTGGGATTTATTAGGATTATATTGACATTGCATACTCAGAGCTTTTTTGCACCACATTCTAGTGTGAATGAGTCTCTAAAGATTATTAATGTGTGCTAGTTTTGTGTCATGTGAACGGTGACTGTATAATTATGTGGTTTATCATTGGGCACTTAAGACAGAACATAAGGCAAGACTTTGTTTATTTGGAATAGAGTAAGGGAGGGTTATAACCCCTGTCAGGTGTTTTTTTTTCTTTGCCATGTGTGTCCCATTAGGGAGGTTTCTCTTCACTTCCTGGCAACTGGAAGTGAGTGGAAATCCCTCCAAAGCAGGGAAATCCCTGGTAGCCACCAGAACTACTGTCCCCATATGAAGATTTTCCCTCTCTTCTTAATCTTGTGGACACTCAATTCACTTTCAGTGATAAGTCACCAGCAATATAACCTGAGAGGTGTTCTAATCCTTTTCAACTCTACCAAAAACTGTAAAAAAAAAATAACTTTCAGGTCTCAGGAAACCCCAACTTAGATTATAAGACCAATCGCTCATTGTACATTAGCATGATAAGTACAGTAGGTTGTAAAGAATTTTAAAGTATAACTAAAGGCACAACTTTTTTTGTTTTTTGATAGAGTAGAGAGGGATTTAGGTTTTTATTGATATTTGTGCCCCCATTAGGGAGATTTACCCCCTATATTTGTCCTGTTTAACATTATCATTGAAAGTGAAAGAAAATCCCAAATTTTGAGGCTGTCCCCAGAAAAGTAATAGAGGGGACATCTTCAAATGAGGACAATGGTGACCTGGGGGGCAAGGAATTCCCTTAATTTGCAGGTATTTCCTCTCACTTCCTGTCTTGGCTAGGGATGAGCCCACGGTTCGAGTCGAACGTAAGTTCGACTCAAACATTGGGTGTTCGTTTGTTCTGAAATGAACCGAACATATGGGGCGTTAGCGGGAAATTCGAGCGCCACGAAACGCCTCATAATGCACTGCAAGATCGCAGTGCATTGCTGTATGATGATTGGCCAAAGCATGCACCTGCATGCTTTGGCCAATCACAGCGCACGCTGCTGAGAGAGACATAATTGGCCAATGGCTCAGGGGGACTAAGTCTGCTTACCTAGCGGCCCTGTATAGTGTGTGGACAGAGATAGGTTGAGCTAGATTAGGCAGGCGGGTTAGTCAGTGGCAGTGTATTTGATATATATATATATATATATATATATATCTATATATAGATATATATATAGATATATATATAGATATAGATAGATAGATAGATAGATAGATAGATAGATAGATAGATAGATATTTATCTATCTATCTATATCTATATATATATCTATATATCTATAGATATATATCAATCTATACAGTCAGTCTAGTGTGTAGTCTTGTGTGTGTGTATATATATATATATATATATATATATATATATATATATATATATATATATATATATATATATATATACTCTGCTTTCAGTGTAGCCTATATATTCAGTGTATACTATATATTCAGTCAATGCATCCTGTGTACTTTATATAACACAGTGTATTGAAGTGGTTAAGGGGAACCTTGCTCAAATTTTTTTTTAAAAAAATGGCGAGGCTCTTCAGATCTGGTATGGATTTTAAGGTGAACCCTGCGCCAAAATTGAAAGAAAATGGCGTGGGGGTCCCCCCTAAAATCCATACCAGGCCCTTCAGGTCTGGTATAAATTTTAAGAGAAACCCCACGCCAAAATTAAATAAAAATGACATGGGGGTCCCTCCCAAAATCCATACCAGACCCTTATCCAAGCATGCAGCCTGGCAGGCCACAGTAAAAGGGGGAGGGGCGAGAGAGCGCCCCCCCTCCTGAACCGTACCAGGCCACATGCCCTCAACGTGATTGAAGAGGATGTACATTGCGGAACACTTTTTTTTTTTAATAAAGGTATTGTCAAAAACTGTGTGCTGTCATTTTTAATGGACTGGGGGGGGGGGACCCACGCCGTCTTTTTAAATGATTTTTTTATGTATATTGCCGTGATCTGGCAATACATTATAGCCGCGAGCAATTTTAAATGACAGTTTTTCCTTTAGAAATTACAATTTTCTGCGGTACTGTTATAAACATGGGAAATATGCGCCACTTTACAGGCAGACTAAGGGAACCCCCTAGGCACAATATTTAAAGGAATATTTAATTTTTATTGTTTCACTTTAACCACTTCAGCCCCAGAAGAATTGGCCCCTTATTGATGACCAGAGCACTTTTTACAATTTGGCACTGTGCTGTTTTAACTGGTAATTGCGCGGTCATGCAATGCCGTACCCAAACAAAATTTGCTTTCTTTTTTTCCCACAAATAGAGCTTTCTTTTAATGGTATTTGATTGCCTCTGCCATTTTTATTTTTTGCGATATAAACGGAAAAAGACCGAAATTTTTGAAGAAAAATGATATTTTCTACTTTTTGATATAAAAAAAATCCAATAAACTTAATTTTAGTCATAAAAGGGCCAAATATATTCAGCCACATGTCTTTGGTAAAAAAAAGTCAATAAGAGTATATTTATTGGTTTGCGCAAAAGTTATAGCGTCTGCAAACTAGGGTACATTTTCTGGAATTTACGCAGCTTTTAGTTTATGACTGCCTATCTCATTTCTTGAGGTGCTAAAACGGCGGGGCTAAACACTCAGAATGGAGCTAGCTTCCTACTGATGAGAACAGGCACGTACGGAAATAGGCTGGGCGTGATTCTCTGCGGCCAGTCACACCCCTTCCCGCTCACTCACACTGCAGGACAAACAAAGGAGAAGGTAGGCTCCACCTCCAGGATGTTCAAGCAGTCAGAGTCCTCAATTAGAGCAGGGGGGAGATTCGTCCCCAATCTGTTCTGGGCAGCACCCCGCTCTGCAGCATCGCTGTGTCAAACAAATCATCATGCCTCTCCTTGATGTGCCAGAAAGGTCATCCTGTGCGGTTACCTGAAGCGGCCTTATTACAGGGCATCAGACTCGGGGCTATGGGCCCCAGATTCCGGGGCTATAGCCCCAATAGCCACACCCTAGCGACGCCACTGTTCAGCAATATATGGCGGGTACCCTGGCATAATAAAAACCTGACAGTGACAGTAACTAGCTAACTGGCTAACTACACATTGACAGGGGGTGAAAGGGTTAACAGGGGGGTGGTCAAGGGGTTAAACCTTTATTAGAGGGGTTTAGGGGGGTCCCTAGACCTATCTGGGCCTACTACTAAGTACCCTAACGCTGATTAGTGTCACAAATGACACCAGTACAGTGATCAAAGAAAAATATGAAAACTGCACTTGGTGACACTGTGACATGGAGTGAATGGGTTACCTGGGGGGGGGAGGGTGATCGGGGGGTAATCGGGGTGTGAAAAGTGTGCCTATATGTACTGTGTCAGTGTAGTGTTGGTGCAACTCACGTTTAGATGTCCTCTCTCTGGAATGGAAATGAATTCCAGAGAGGGAGATGGCATCACTTCCCCTGCCTGTGCTTACACTTACAGGCAGGGGACAGTCTCCCATTCGCCAGAACCCATCACTAGGTCCAGGCCAGAAATCATTGGCCTGGGCCTGTAGACTGATCGGTTCTGAAGTGAATCCGATCGCCGCAGGTGCGCCGGGTGCGAAAATGGAAAAAATGGCCATTTTTAAAAACTTTTTTTTTGCATTGATACATGTCCATAGCTCCCAACTGTCCCTGATTTTGAGGGACTGTCCCTGATTTGGAACAAAGTCCCTCTGTCCCTCTTTCCTCCTTATTTGTCCCTCATTTTGGTCTGATCTATATAGTTGTATATAAAATGCACTTTTTATCTTTCAAAAAGTGTTTCCCAGTGCTAAACCTTTCGTCCAATTTCTTAATTGCTGCATTTCTAAATTTTAAAAGCCAATATAAAGCAATAGTAGCGGTAAAAAAAGCCCTTGTGGATTTCATTAACTTTTTTTTTTGGTTAATTCTCCTTTAAGGGGGTGTGGCAGGAGGCGTGTCCTATGCCTACATACTTTTGCTAATAGGTGTCCCTCATTCCCATCTCAAAATGTTGGGAGGTATGCATGTCCCCTGGGGAAGTACCCGGGTCCCCATACACTTTTTTTATGGCAATAACTTGCATATAAGCTGTTAAAATGAACACTTTTGATGTTTCACGTTTTTCATGTTAATATTGTTTGCATGTTCGCATCAAATTGTTTGTCTATTCGCATGTTCTGGTGGTGCGAACCGAACCGGGGGGGGGGGGGGGGGTTGGGGTGTGTTTGGCTCATCCCTAGTCTTGGCTATGGGACAGAAAGTGAAAGGAAATCTCCCCAATGAGACATAGATGGCAAAAAAAATCCTACAGGGGTTATAACAAAATAGCAACAACTTCCTCAACAGGATACCCTTGTGTATGGGGTTACTCCTGTATGCGGGACTCTTCCCCTTCCACCATTATTGGTCTCCACTTGGACATCTGCTTGGCGGTCATCACCCTATGAGCGTTTTTTTTTTAACTTCTAACAGCGCCTCCACCTTTAATTCACAAGATGTTGCTGAAAATGTAAGCGAACCTTTTGGAGTGCTGTACTTCTGCATTCATACCCATGGCTATCATAAGCTCTAAATGTGCCACCTTCCCCATTTACGTAAGTACTGGGGATTTATATACTTATATTTTCATCCAATATATCTTAGACCCCTTTCACACTAAATGCGCTTTTCAGGCGTTTTAGCGCTAAAAATAGCACCTGAAAAGCTCCTCTCAAGCCTCCCCAGTGTGAAAGCCCGAGTGCTTTTACACTGAGGCGGTGCGCTTGCAGGACAGAAAAAACAGTCCTGCAAGCAGCGTCTTTGGGGCGGTGCAGGAGTGGTTTATACACCGCTTCTAAACCGCTCCTGCCATTGAAATCAATGGGCAGTGCTGCCAAAGCGCCTGCAAAGCGATTCTGCAGCGGCGCTTTGCACCCTTTCCTCGGCCACTGGCGGGGTTAAAAGTGCCCCGCTAGTGGCCGAAAAGCACCGCTATAACAGCGGTAAAGCGCCGCTAAAATTAAAGAACTAGCGAACCTGCTCTAGTAGTGTAAAAGAGCTCTTGTACTCTTTGGCTCTATGTATGCTGTCCTGTGGGATATGTTTTAGAATATTCACATGCATCTGTGTAGTAGCTTGTTACAGATGGATACACTTAGATAATATAGTTTCTCCCAACTGCTGTCTGTGACATCTTCCATATGCACATGTGGGCTGTTTAATGTATGTCATCTTTTTAGCATACACAGCCTGAAATATATATAAAGTATCTCACAAAAGTGAGTACACCCCTAACTTTTTTGTAAATATTTTATTATATCTTTTCATGTGACAACACTGAAGAAATGACACTTTGCTACAATGTAAAGTAGTGAGTGTACAGCTTGTATAACAGTGTAAATTTGCTGTCCCCTCAAAATAACTCAACACAGCCATTAATGTCTAAACTGCTGGCAACGAAAGTGAGTACACCCCTAAGTGAAAATGTCCAAATTAGGCCCAAAGTGTCAATATTTTGTGTGTCCACCATTATTTTCCAGCACTGCCTTAACCCTCTTGGGCATGGAGTTCACCAGAGCTTCACAGGTTGCCACTGGAGTCCTCTTCCACTTCTCCATGATGACATCACGGAGCTGGTGGATGTTAGAGACCTTACGCTCCTCCGTCTTCCGTTTGAGGATGTCGCACAGATGCTCAATATGGTTTAGGTCTGGAGACATGCTTGGCCAGTCCATCACCTTTACCCTCAGCTTCTTTAGCAAGGCAGTGGTCATCTTGGAGGTGTGTTTGGGGTCGTTATCATGTTGGAGTACAGCCCTGCGGCCCAGTCTCCGAAGGGAGGGGATAATGCTCTGCTTCAGTATGTCACAGTACATGTTGGCATTTATGGTTCCCTCAATGAACTGTAGCACCCCAGTGCCGTTGTTCTATCGGATAGTGCCTGCCATCTAAATGTGCCCACGCATGCGCAGTATTGAAGGGCACTCCAGATGATTTACTGATCAGCTGGCCTGACGTAACCATGGAGCATGCGCACATTGTAGGAGGTATCTCTCGATGGGAGATACCATTTTACGGGCACAATTGAAACCTATACAAACAGCGGAGGGAGACCGTAGTTGTCAGATTGTAGCTTGCTGTTGCCGGACGACTTTACAGTGTGATGATGGTCCGGTTTTGTCTGTGTTGCAGGCAGTGGCGGCTGGTGCTCCATTTTTTTAGGGGGGCGCAAACAAAATCCCAACCAACCCCCCCCCCCCCTTGACGACCTAGAATGGATAAGATAGATAGATAGATAGATAGATAGATAGATAGATAGATAGATAGATAGATAGATAGATAGATAGATAGATAGATAGATAGATAGATAGATAGATAGATAGATGCAGTTATACAGATAGATAGATAGAGAGACATGTAGATAGATAGATAGAGAGACATGTAGATAGATAGATAGAGAGACATGTAGATAGATAGATAGACAGACATGTAGATAGATACAGTAGATAGACCAGGGGTCCTCAAACTACAGCCCGCGGGCCGAATGCGGCCCTCCAGCGTTTTTTATCCGGCCCGCGGACTGCCCCTTTAACACTGCAGCACCCCCCCTGCCATCTGCTCCCTCCATCACACAGGACGGGAAACATGACAGGCTGGACAAAGGACCTTTTGTGCTAAGAAGCAGGTGATTGGTTACTAGGCATCAGGGCGGTCCCAGGAACCAATCACCTACCCCTCACTTCCAAAGTCATCAGGGCGGTCCCAGGAACCAATCACCTACCCCTCACTTCCAAAGTCCCGCCCTCCGTCCGGACCTACCATGCCTCATGTCCTGCGTGATACAGGTAAGTGTTGAGTGGGAGTGCTGTGATATTATAGGGGGAGGCAGTGTAATATTGATATGGGGGGATCTGTGACACACGGGGGGAATCTGTGATAGGGGGAGATCTGTGATGTGGGGGACTCTGTGCTATGGTGGGGGACTGATCTGGGGGACTCTGTGCTATGGTGGGGGACTGATGTGGGGGACTCTGTGCTATGGTGGGGGACTGATGTGGGGGACTCTGTGCTATGGTGGGGGACTGATGTGGGGGACTCTGTGCTATGGTGGGGGACTGATGTGGGGGACTCTGTGCTATGGTGGGGGACTCTGTGCTATGGTGGGGGACTGATGTGGGGGACTCTGTGCTATGGTGGGGGACTGATGTGGGGGACTCTGTGCTATGGTGGGGGACTGATGTGGGGGACTCTGTGCTATGGTGGGGAACTCTGTGCTATGGTGGGGGACTGATGTGGGGGACTCTGTGCTATGGTGGGGGACTCTGTGCTATGGTAGGGGACTGATGTGGGGGACTCTGTGCTATGGTGGGGGACTCTGTGCTATGGTGGGGGACTCTGTGCTATGGTGGGGGACTGATGTGGGGGACTCTGTGCTATGGTGGGGGACTCTGTGCTATGGTGGGGGACTGATGTGGGGGACTCTGTGCTGTGGTGGGGGACTGATGTGGGGGACTCTGTGCTATGGTGGGGGACTGATGTGGGGGACTCTGTGCTATGGTGGGGGACTGATGTGGGGGACTCTGTGCTATGGTGGGGGACTGATGTGGGGGACTCTGTGCTATGGTGGGGGACTGATGTGGGGGACTCTGTGCTATGGTGGGGGACTGATGTGGGGGACTCTGTGCTATGGTGGGGGACTCTGTGCTATGGTGGGGGACTCTGTGCTATGGTGGGGGACTGATGCGGGGGACTCTGTGATGGGGGAAGTATGTGATTGGGAGTGGTTCTGTAATGAGGGGAGTCTGTGAAATACTGATAAGTTTATATTGATTACAATTGTTCTTTATTTTAACCACTTCAATACAGGGCTTTTATACACCCTTCCTTCCCAGACCAAATTTTAGCTTTCAGCGCTCTCACACTTTGAATGACAATTACTCAGTCATGCTACACTGTACCCAAACCAAATTTTTATCATTTTTTTCTCACAAACATAGCTTTCTTTTAGTGGTATTTAATCACTGCTGTTTTTTTTATTTTTTGCAATATAAGCGAAAAAAGAGAGAAATTTTTGAAAAAAAAACACTTTTTTTTAGTTTTTATTGTAAAATTTTGCAAATAAGTAATTTTTCTTCATAAATTTGGGCCAAAATGTATACTGCTACATATCTTTAGTAAAAATAACCCAAATTAGTGTATATTATTTGGTCTCTGTGAAAGTTATAGAGTCTACAAGCTATGGTGCAAATCATTGAAAAATGATCACATCTGATCACACCTGATGTACTGAAGGCCTATCTCATTTCTTGAGGCCCTAACAAGCCAGGAAAGTACAAATACCCCCCAAATTACCCCTTTTTGGAAAGCAGACATTCCAAGGTATTTAGCAAGAGGCATGGTGAGCTTTTTGAAGTTGTAATTTTTTCCCACAATTCTTGGAAATTTTTTTTTTTTTTTTTTTTTTTTTTTTTTTTGCACAAAATTGTCATAATAACAAGTTATTTCTCTCACACAGCACATGCATACTTGCAATGACACCCCAAAATACATTCTGCTACTCCTCCTGAGTATAGTGATACCACATGTGTGAGACTTTTACACAGCCTGGCCACATACAGAGGTCTAAAATCCAACTAGCACCGTCAGGCATTTTACGAGCATAAATTGCACATCTCATATGATGACAACCTATCACACTTTTGAAGGCCCTGGAGCACCAGGACAACGGAAACGCCCACAAAATGACCCCATTTTGGAAAGCTAACACCCCAACGTATAATCTATGAGGCATAATTAGTCTTTTGAATGGTTCATTTTTTTCCCGAAGTTTTTGGAAACTGTGGAAAAAAAAATGAAAACGCATTTTTTTTACACAAAGTTGTCCATTCATAAGATATTTACAACACATAGCATGTACATAGCAAAAATGACACCCCAAAATACATTCTGCTACTCCTCCTGAGTATGGCGATACCAAATGTGTGAGACTTTTACACAGCCTGGCCACATACAGAGGCCCAACATTGAAGTAGCAGCTTCAGGCATTCTAGGAGCATAAATTACACATCTCATTTCTCAACCACCTATTACAATTTTGAAGGCCCTGGAGCACCAGGACAATGGAAACACCCACAAAATGACCCCATTTTGGAAAGCTAACACCCCAACGTATAATCTATGAGGCATAATTAGTCTTTTGAATGGTTCATATTTTTCCCGAAGTTTTTGGAAACTGTGGGAAAAAAATGAAAACGCATTTTTTTTTACACAAAGTTGTCCATTCATAAGATATTTCCAACACATAGCATGTACATAGCAAAAATGACACCCCAAAATACATTCTGCTACTCCTCCTGAGTGTAGCGATACCAAATGTGTGAGACTTTTACACAGCCTGGCCACATACAGAGGCCCAACATTGAAGTAGCAGCTCCAGGCATTCTAGGAGCATAAATTACACATCTCATTTCTCAACCACCTATTACATGTTTGAAGGCCCTAGAGCACCAGGACAACGGAAACGCCCACAAAATGACCCCATTTTGGAAAGCTAACACCCCAACGTATAATCTATGAGGCATAATTAGTCTTTTGAATGGTTCATTTTTTTCCTGAAGTTTTTGGAAACTGTGGAAAAAAAATTAAAACGCATTTTTTTTACACAAAGTTGTCCATTCATAAGATATTTCCAATACATAGCATGTACATAGCAAAAATGACACCCCAAAATACATTCTGCTACTCCTCCTGAGTGTGGCGATACCAAATGTGTGAGACTTTTACACAGCCTGGTCACATACAGAGGCCCAACATTGAAGTAGCAGCTCCAGGCATTCTAGGAGCATAAATTACACATCTCATTTCTCAATCACCTATTACAATTTTGAAGGCCCTGGAGCACCGGGACAATGGAAACACCCACAAAATGACCCCATTTTGGAAAGCTAACACCCCAACGTATAATCTATGAGGCATAATTAGTCTTTTGAATGGTTCATATTTTTCCCGAAGTTTTTGGAAACTGTGGGAAAAAAATGAAAACGCATTTTTTTTTACACAAAGTTGTCCATTCATAAGATATTTACAACACATAGCATGTACATAGCAAAAATGACACCCCAAAATACATTCTGCTACTCCTCCTGAGTGTAGCGATACCAAATGTGTGAGACTTTTACACAGCCTGGCCACATACAGAGGCCCAACATTGAAGTAGCAGCTCCAGGCATTCTAGGAGCATAAATTACACATCTCATTTCTCAACCACCTATTACATGTTTGAAGGCCCTAGAGCACCAGGACAACGGAAACGCCCACAAAATGACCCCATTTTGGAAAGCTAACACCCCAACGTATAATCTATGAGGCATAATTAGTCTTTTGAATGGTTCATTTTTTTCCTGAAGTTTTTGGAAACTGTGGAAAAAAAATGAAAACGCATTTTTTTTACACAAAGTTGTCCATTCATAAGATATTTCCAACACATAGCATGTACATAGCAAAAATGACACCCCAAAATACATTCTGCTACTCCTCCTGAGTGTGGCGATACCAAATGTGTGAGACTTTTACATAGTCTGGCCACATACAGAGGCCCAACATCCAAGTAGCACTGTCAGTTGTTCTAGGAGCATACATTACACATAAATTCCTGCCAACCTATCACATTGTTGAAGGCCCTTCATATTTCTAACACATAGCATGTACTGTAGAAGCCAATTACAAACCAAAATACATTCTGTTGAGTAAAGGGTAAAGAAAAGATTACCTGCAGTTTTAGTAGTGCAGTGGTCCACAGAGAAGAGCATCGGTCCAGGCAGCAGGCAGGAACGTGGACAGCGACAGCAAAACAGGCAGCAGGCAAGAATAGTCAGTACAGGTAGAGATGTCAGCACAGCCAAAGCATTAGTCCAGATAGCAGGCAGGGATGTGGTCAGCAGCAGCAAAAGGATCAAAGGATCATCCATGCAGCAGGCAGGAATACTGTCCATAGTTAGTACATGCAGCAGGCAGAGGTATGGTCAGCACAGCCAGAGTATTTGTCCAGGGAGCAGGCAGTACCATCAAGCTTAGGGCATTGGTCAGGAAAGAATGGGGACAGGGGTAGAGGCTTCTCCCACCCAAATCGCTTTGAAGCCTCCGGGCAACCAGACCCTGTTATGGGAACACAGAAAACCAAAAACTGGTTTTCTGAACTCCGAACACTATTCTGGAGCCCCTCACATATGTGAGACCCCTGTGTAGGAGGGTGAAAGATCAATCCAAGGGGCAGGCAAAAACATGGTCAACAGGCCGAGGTCAGTGCAGGTAAAAGGCAGAAATAGACGGTAGACAGAGGCATAGTCGATACAGTCCAGGGTCAGTTCACGTGAAAGGCAAAAACATGGCGGAAAAACAATGCAGACGGTAGGCAGAGGCATAGTCGAGAAACAGGCCAGGGTCGGTTCACATGGAAGGCAATAATATGGTTGGTTGAGGAAGGTAAATATTCAGGACAGAAATTAAAAACGGGGAAATGGCAGTATTAGAAATATGGACTAATAATTTTCCAGAGTGTGATATCGCCTGAAGCATTCTCCGATGCAAAGGCCAGGTTGGGAGGGACAGTCAGTACAATGGAAGCTCGTATCTTTCCTAATTCCTCTTTTGGTGCACACCCGACATTTTTTTTGGCGTCGTCTTCCGGATCCTGTTGGTGGAATATGGTCTGGGAAATGGCGCTCATGTAGTCTGCTGACAGAATCGGAGCGAATGCTTTCTGGGGGGGATACTTGCTGATAAATCAGGGCAGTGACAATGTCTTCAATAAACTTTATTAAGGTGGTGGGTGTTTCTGTGGATTTTTGGTATATTATGAAAGAATTTAAAAGGGCCAAATGAAAAAAGTAAATTGCGACTTTTTTGTACCAGAATAATGATTTTCTTGTTGAAAGATAGGGCTGCAACAACTGATCGTTTAAATCCACCCCCCCCATGTATTTATTGTACTCAGTGATACAGGTAGGCTTGCGAACGGTACCGCGTCTTCTGTGAAGTTCCACCGAGGTGTCATCGTGGATGGTGGACATGATGTACACGTCTTTTCTATCCCTCCACTTCACAGCCAACACTTCTTCGTTCCTCAAGCTTCTCGATTCCCCCCTTGGAATGTTTGTGGTGACAAGACACTGTGGGAAGCCCTTTCGGTTTTTTCTAGTTGTACCACAGGCCAAAGTTTGTTTGAGATGTAGGTGGCGGAGAAGGGGCAAACTCGTATAATAATTATCCATATAAATATGGTACCCCTTTTGGAGGAGTGGGAATGCCAACTCCCAAACAATTTTCCCACTTATTCCCATATACGAGGGACACTCAGGGGGCTGGAGCTGGGAATCTTTCCCTTCGTACACGCGGAATGCGTACACATAACCGGTGGCACTTTCACAAAGCTTGTTAAGCTTCAAGCCATACCTCGCCCTCTTACTGGGTATATATTGTTTGATTCCCAGCCGGCCTGTGAAATGCACCAGGGATTCGTCCACAGATATATTTTTTTCAGGGACATAAACTTCGGCAAACTTCTGGGAAAAAAAATTAATTAGGGGGCGAACTTTATATAATTTGTCAAAGTTTGGGTGATTTCGGGGGGGGCACTGTGAGTTGTCATTGAAATGCAAGAAGCGCATTATGATTTCGTATCGGGACCTGGACATGGCTGCTGAAAAAATTGGCATATGGTGGATGGGTCTGGTCGACCAATACTTATGAATTTCATTTTTTTTTGTAAGCCCCATGTTCAGGGTTAGGCCTAAAAACAATTTTAGCTCCACTACTGTTAGCGGTCTCCACTCAAAAGGGCGGGCATAGCTGGAGCTGGGGTTGGCTGCAATAAATTGTTGGGCAAACAGATTAGTTTGGTCCACGATGCCTTGAATCCAATCGTTTGGGAAAAATAAATTAAAAAAATCCATTTGTGTAAATCCTGCAGTGTTGACCTGCACACCCGACTGTGCTGTAAAAGGGGGGATCGTGGCTGACCCTGTGGTAGAAGGCAGCCACAATGGGTTTGCCAAGGAATCTGGAAGATGGGTTTGGGCCCTACTTCTTTGGCGTCCACTTGTGCTGGGTCTTTCCTCCTGGGGTCTACCGCCGCTGGCACTGCTGGTAGCTGCCTGGTTTTCAGATCGTCGTCTTTTTGGACGGACTACTTCCTCCTCTAAATCTGATCCAGATGTGCTGCCTTCGGGGGGCTCATATTCCGAATCAGAACCAGAATCTGAACTGAGCGGTGAGAGCTCCCCGTTGCTCTCATCGGTCAGACTCAGGATCTGGTATGCCTCTTCTGGGGTGTACATCTTTCTGGACATAGTGGCTGACTGGCTGTATGTACTCTGGTGGCAAGTGATGAGGTGGCGGGTACTCTGGTGGCAGATGATGAGGTGGCGGGTACTCTGGTGGCAGGTGATGAGGTGGCGGGTACTCTGGTGGCAGGTGATGAGGTGGCGGGTACTCTGGTGGCAGGTGATGAGGTGGCAGGTACTCTGGTGGCAGGTGATGAGGTGGCGGGTACTCTGGTGGCAGGTGATGAGGTGGCAGGTACTCTGGTGGCAGGTGATGAGGTGGCAGGTGATGAGGTGGCAGGTACTCTGGTGGCAGGTGATGAGGTGGCAGGTACTCTGGTGGCAGGTGATGAGGTGGCGGGTACTCTGGTGGCAGGTACTCTGGTGGTGAGGTGGCGGGTACTCTGGTGGCAAGTACTCTGGTGGCAGGTGATGAGGTGGCAAGTACTCTGGTGGCAGGTGATGAGGTGGCGGGTACTCTGGTGGCAGGTGATGAGGTGGCGGGTACTCTGGTGGCAGGTGATGAGGTGGCGGGTACTCTGGTGGCAGGTGATGGACAGGTACTCTGAGATGACAGGTACTTTGAGGTGACAGGTACTCTGAGGTGACAGGTACTGA